>VDFB02086081.1:30903733-31049724 GCA_007258455.2 Sequoia sempervirens | reverse complement strand
ATGTCCTACAAATGATGGAGGGCTTACCAGACCAATGAAATTGAGACCCCACTACACAAATGGCCTCACCTCTAGAATAGGTTATAGCGGTACAACAACATTATTCCCCTTGGTAGCGGCAATCTAGCATGTGTGGCAAGAGCAGACATGGCTATGAGAATCCTTGAAAACTATCAGTCAGTAGTACCCGGCTCTTAGTATCTGATGCATGGTAGAAGGTCCAAATCCATGACCAATTCCATACCTATCATGGAACTCCTTCAGGAATCGATCTGCTTCCTCCTTGCCAAGGCACCTTAGGTAGATACCTTCATCATTTCTATTGTATAAAATGGATCCTTCCAACATGAAACTACTACTTTTCAGCCTAAGAGCACGTTTATGAACTCCCTACAGGTGGGGCGAGCACTTGTGATTCAACAAATAATAAACGATGTCCTTGTACCATTCACCTAGGGAAACATCTTCCAACTGGTATTGCTGCATGGTGAGTTTTGGCCCTGATTCGGCTGCTGCTTCAACATTTTTTTGAGTAAGTTCTTCTCCTCTCACCAATCTCATTGTTTGGATTTCCATATCATACTCTTGTAGTAACGTTACCCATTTAGCTCTCTGTTCACCCAATTCATTTTGCATTAGTAACATTTTCACGACTGGGTCAGGAACTATAGCGAACACTTTATTACGCAAGATGTAATGTCTGAATTTCTTCACCACCCTAACAAGGGCATATGCTTGTTTTTCTATGTTATGGTAGTGTTACTCAACATCTTTCAGAGGAGCACTCATGAAGGCGATTGGATGCTCATTCCCCTCTACATATTTCTGAGTCAAAATGTTAGCACAGGAATGTTCTAAAGTGAATGAGTAAATGTAGAATGGCTTCAGATAGTCTGGGATGACTAGCACGGGTGCTTCAACAATTGCCTATTTAGTTTCTTCAAAGGCCTACTTCGCTTCAAGAGTTCACTCAATCTTGGAATATTGCTTCATCATGGCATTGAGCGGATTAACAATTTCAGCAAAGCCTGTGATGAATTTCCTTACAAAGTTGATCTTCCAAAAGAAAGATTCCAGGTCCTTTTTACTATCTAGCGGTGAAATTTTCAGAAAAGATTGGATACGTTTAGGATCTATGGAGATTCCCTGCTCAGAAATGATATGCCCCAGTAATCTCCCTTTAGTCACTCTAAAGATGCACTTCTTCAGATTAAGGGAGACTCCAAACTCCCTACACCTTTGAAACACCTTGCATAAATTAGAGACATGATCACTTTATTTCTTAGAGAACATAGTTAAATCATCCATATAGATGATTATGCACTTCCTAATCATATCCTTGAAGGCGATATCCATGAAACCTTGGAAAGTGGCACTAGCATTGATGAACCCAAAGGGAATTCTTCTGTAGGCAAAGGTCCCCCACTTGGTGGTGAACGTGGTCTTGTGGCGATCTTCGTACTGCACCATAACTTGGTTATACCCAGAATACCCATCAAGGAAAGACATCATCTACGAGTCATTAACAATCTATATTACCTCATCCAAGGAAGGCACCAAGTAGTTGTCCTTCTCTGATGCTCTGTTCAAATTGTGAAATTCTACACACAATTTGATTTCCCCATTCTTCTTTCTGACCAGGACCAAGTTGGCCACCCATGTGGAGTGCCTAACTGGGAAGATAATTCTGGTCGAAAGCAATTTATGCACCTTTTTGTAAATGATGGGTTCCAGCAAGGCATTAATAGGACACGGCCTTTGGTGGAATGGCCGCACTTCTGTCTTGAGAGGGATAGTGCATTTGATAATAGAGGTGTCATAAGTCTTAAGGTCTTCATAGCTCCATGCCACCACATCATGATACTTCCATAAAGCATCTACAATCCCTTTCCTTTCCTCTATAGTACATACTTTTCCAATAAAAACATTTTTTATCTCCTCGGTAGTCCCAAGGTTGTCAGCATCGCATTGGTTGCTTATGGATTCCTTCTTCATTTGTCAATCCTGATCTCTAATATGATCTAAATAAATAAAAAATTCTAGCTAAACCATCTCTCGGGGAATCGTGTTGGTCTCGAGGTTGAATTACTCCCTCTATGTCCAATTTGGCTTCTTCTAGATCAGCTTCATCAATTATTTGGGTGGAAAAGACATCAAAGCTCATGATGAACTCGGGGATGTGCTTATCATCATTGAAGAATTAAAAGTGAGTGACATTATCTAGAACGAACGGTGTAGATGTCAACTTAACAATAAATTTCTTGAGGTCTGATAAAGATAAGGGTTGCAATGTACTGGCTTCCTGAGCCAAAGCATCAGCCGTGTGGTTTTGATCACAAAGGATCAACTATATATTGAATGCGTCTAGCCCTTCTAAGAGATCCCAAACCCTATGCCTATACTTTGACAATCTTATGTCGTGACAAGAGTATAGTTTTCTGACTTGTTTTACCACCAACTCAGAATCACCAAAAACTTGTAGCATCTCAACATTTTTCTTCAAGGCCATCAGAAGACCATGGACTAAAGCTTCGTATTATGCTACATTATTAGTGCAATAGAATTGAAGCCTATGGGAAGAGAAATAAGACTTACCCATAGGGTTGATTAACTCGAATCCGACACTGACCCCTTTCTTGGAATTGGATCCGTCAAAGCATAGTGTCCAAAATTTGGAAGGCTCTTTGACGCTGGGGTCATTGAGGTAATTATTTCCTTTAGGCCACAAGTTGTCATTTATGACTTCCAAAGCAAATAAGGGCTTGGTATGACGGAGGCTGGGCTGCTCTGATGTCATCTCCTTCTCAAGAGTGGCTAATTTCTTGACATTTTCTATTGTTGTTTGGCATAGGAAGCATTCGAATTCGGAGTGAGCTGCATCATGCACCCTACACCAATTAGGGAGCAAGAGCTCTTGGAAATTCATTCTTGCACCCAAGCTGAGCTGGTTTTGTATGCACTTTTCCATAAAATCCCAGAATCCATCCAACAATCCCAACATGTTATCCTCAGGGGTTTCCTCATCATCGACTTCTACTAGCATCTTCGTGCTCTGAGGTGTATGGGTTAAATCAACTAGAGCGCTACATTGCACCATCAAGACTTCATCCACCATCCCTTCTTCTTGAATCTCCACCTCTTCTTGATAAATAAAGGAACAATAATTTCCCAACTCAATTTTAGCAAATAATACCTCATTCAAGTTGTTATATTCAATGATCATGTACCTCATGTGTGGCTCTTGATCTATGTGAATCTAGTTTGGCAACCCCTTCCATGGAAACCACATGTGCAAGAAATCCGTAGCAGCATATCCATTCAAGGCATGGGTGAAGTCCCATCCGAAGATGATTCCATACGCATCGGGGATATCTCCAACTTGGATGTCAATAACCTACTACACCCTCAGGTCCACGACAATCTGCATTGGGATCCGATTCATTTCTCCCATAATGTTTATCTCAGTTTTGTCTAGTTGAGTCACCTTTTTCCTTGAAGGTGTGGGGGTAATCCCAAGGGCTTTGCATACAACCAGGGCCATGACATTGGCCGATGCTCCAGAGTCAATCAGACAATTATGTAGATTTTTCTAAAATATTTGGATGGTGGTGAGAAAGGGCGGCATTTCCAATTTCCCTCGGAAGAATCCCATAGGTGTATCCACTTGGGCTACCTAAGCTTTGTTTTTGTCACCAGTCTTGTCCTTAAATTGCTTGAAAGGTGGATCCCTGGGGATTTTCCTATGGTTCTGAGCCGATTCCTTGGCGGGTTGCTTACCCATAGGCTAGTTAGAGGGAGTATCCTTCTTTTTCCCAATAAAGTCTTGAATCACAAGTTCTTGCCTAGGTTCTTCAAAGGTGACCCCTTTTTCTGAGGTTTCCTACGTTTCTTTAGACGATGGAGTTTCATTAAGTATCCTAAAGAAGGCATGTCTTACGATAGGGACTTTGAGTAGTTTGAAGGCAGATAGATTGATTTTTACCTTCTTGAATTCTTCAGCTACATATTCACCCATTTATTCAATCTCAGAATCAAAGGCTCGACCTATGGTGGAGCTAGTAGGTTGGGCTTTCGTTTGGCTTGACTGGTTTTGGGATTGGCCTTAAGGCTTATTTTTTGACTGGTTTTGGGGCTGATTTTGGGGCCTATCCTTGTTGAAGTATTGGGCGGGCACATGGGGAAGCCCAAGATTATTTCTAGCATTTGGATCAGGCAGGGTACTAAATTTATTTGGCAGAGTAAAAGTAGTAAAGGGTCCACCCGTCTCCCTATCCCTAAGGAAGTAGGGAGTTGTTCTTTGGTGGAACATATGAACTTCATCTACATTTTGTTCCTTCTTCATCTACTAGACCATTGTCTACTAAATTGAAAATCCTTGATAAGGTTTCTTCATTACCTACCTCTTATACTTCTTCACTCTTGACGGGTGTGACCTCATTCTCAGGGTTGTTGAAGTCACTCCATGGAAAGGGATATTGATTGAACACAAGGCAAGAAGAGTCATAAGGATTAGATGGGATGATGTCCCTACAACCGACACTATCAACAACATTTTGGACCTCCACTTGGAATATTTCAGTAGCTATCTGAAATTCAGGACAATCCAACTCAGAGTGTCTGCTTGTCTTGTGAATCTGGCACCATTCGGACAAAGTGGCCTCAGGGAGATACGCTCCACTAGTCATCTTTTCATTGTTGGTAGGTTGATCCAGAAGAGTAGGAACACTTTTGTTATTGGGTCTTGTATTCCACATGCGATTATGTCTCTGAGAATATCTCCTCTCAAAGTTATGACTTGAATTCTACCCTTTGTCGTAATTTTGTCTAGAAGAGCTGTTGGATTCACAGTTATCCCTACCATCCCTGTTGTCTCTGCTATCCTGATTGAGGTTAGCCTGGAGGTTGCGTTGGGAGGCCTACAGCTAATTATTTTGATTTCTCAAGTGTGTCATCTCCGTGGACATTTTCTTTATCATTTATGTTAGCTCTTCCAATTTGTCTTTTTTAGTGTTGCTCGGTTGTGGCACTTGATTTTGGAGAAAGACAGGTGGGGCCACCGACTAATTTTGATGTGCTGGAGGGAATTCTGGTCATAGAAGGTATAATGGTTCTTGCGACTACTAAGAGTAAATTTTTTTTTTTGGGGAACCTAAGGGTAGATTTTCTATTGTTGCGGCTAGAAGTAAGAAGGCATGGGAGGTGCATGATTCATCGGCTGTCCAGGATGCGGGACAATGGGCAGCTGAGGCACCTGGTTTATAAGAGGTGTTTGATGAGTGAATGCTTGGTTGAGCCCCTGGACCTTCATTGGATGAGCTACTAGACCCAAAGAGGGCAGCGGACTAGAGATGTTCTGCCCCAATTCAGCACTAGCGACAACAGCCTCTGCATGCATTCACTAGCATGGTAAGCGGCGGGCACATCTTTTTCACCAATGTTGACATAAGATCATCTAACACTGCATAGTAGATAGATAGGGCCATAACATCATTGTGCATGTGCATATCTTGAAGTCTCATGAAGGCGTGATGGAAGCGATCATTAAAAGAGCCAATGGGTTCATTAATTTCTCTCTGAATGAACATAAACTATCAATATAGCTCTGAAGGGCTGATCAGAATCTTATACTTGTACAAGAAAGCATTCTTCATGAGGTCCTATGAAGTAATGGACCCTCTCAGAAAATTTATGTACTAGTAAAAAGCCTCCTCCCCCAACAAGTATAGAAAGAGGTGGCATGCAACATCTTCATGACCAATCTACATATCTGTAATTGTTGTTTTAAATATCTTGATGTGTTCTTCTACCGTCCTTTGCGGGTTGCGGGGATTGAACTTCAAGTAAAAGTCCCCCAGATTCTTGGGTATGTCGTGATAAGCTTTGAAGTGTAATGGAGAAGGATTTTGCACCAACCAAGCCATGAAGAGAGGCAGAGGTGGTATCTGCTATTGAGGGACAACAATCTGGGACTGTACTTGGGCAACAACTGTTTGGAGTACGCCTTGAACTTGAAGGGCAGGGAGAGAGGCAACTCCCTAGCTATCGGAGATAAGAGGTGGAAAAGTAGTTTGGTATGGCTAGGTGGAGGATGGACAAGAGGTGAATGGAGTTGAAGGTGGAAAGGAAGTGAATGGGATGGAGGAAGTGGAAGAAACAGAGTCTCCTCCCTTAGTTCTTTTTTCCCTGGTGGGGGGTTGCAGCTCTTGAAGTTCCCCTTTGTTTGGTGTTGACCTTAGAATTCTCTAAAATCTTCTAGGGGAGAATGATCTGATTCAATCCAGCTTCACAAATCCCTCCTTTTGGCACCAGTTCTTTTGATGGGTGTTTTTGCACACTTTATCAAAATAGGCAGTACATGAATGCACTACCTCTCTTGAAAGGAGACTTCCAACAACAAGTTATTGAAAATCACCCCAAGGTCTCTTGGGTGTTAGGTCATGACTTGCATGCAATTCCTTAGTTGATATTTGATGTTATTTTGTTGGTAATCATAGGGTAGACTTACATAGATGGATACGAAGTGGATCTTATGAATTGAAGTTCCTAAGATGGAAACTGATATGTATTTTGCTGTAGGTTCACACAACGACTGGAAACTCCAATTTTCTCTTAAGTTTTAGCTTTACAATGTGCAATGAACCTTAGCATAGGTTGTTTCTAAAAAAAAGAAAAAAGAGCAGGGAGGAGAAGAGTTTCCTAGATTTGCAACTAACTATGAACAGTGATCATGGAGGTTCTATTGTGGACAACTTCCTTAAATAGGATTTCACTTAACCAAGAAACCTACAGTATCATGAAATTTGTGCTATCTTCAAAGGTCTGCAGATATTTTACCATTCATCCACCATATACATGCATGAATAAAGATAAAAGTTTAAAGCAGCTTTATTTTTTAGCCCATACTAACTTTACACAACCATTTACCAGCAACAAATAGCAAAAAGTATGGACTAGAAGGCATATACATAGCAAAAATTTCATAACCACAGAACAAAATTACCAAATTTATTTAAGCAACCCAAAACTAACAAGAACAACAATGGAAATTTAACTAAAACATCTAACTATGGGCGATTGAATCATGAAACATAAAGATAAACTAAGAAAATGAACCAAAGTCAATGTATTTCCATTAAATTTTTTACAACGTGTCATTACAACAACTCAACTCTCCCTTGAAAATTAGAGGAGACCCCCAATTTATAGTGCCCAAAAGGTAGAATGAATGGCCAAGATTAATTTTCATTGTGTGGCCAAGATTCACTATAAGTTAGGGTTCCACCTACCCCACAATATTTTATAATTTAAAATACAACTTTGTCTCTATCCCAATTTTGTCCTCTAGTGACAGTACTATAGCATTTTGTCTTTTGTTGATTTCCCTTTTGTTGTAGCTACTATGTTAGGAATTCTTCATTAATAATAGGATTGCCTTCTTGCTTCCTCAAAGTTGCATACTCCATGAACTTTAGAATTACCAGCTGGAGCTTGTCAACCTCCAAAATCTCATATCGTAGCAATTGGTAACTCCACTCCTTGGAGCTTTCTGTAAGCTTTTCCCAGTCTTACTCATACTTGGCAGTATGGTCTCTAAATAGCTCTGACTAGGTGAAGGTCTAAACGACGAAACTCATGAAATCGGTGGTTATCTCACCTGACATTTTTTCCTCCATCTTTTTATGGAAATAAGGCTTTATCTTTTATGGATCCATCTGTATGATGGGCATGTCATATCTTGTCATAAGCTTCAAGTATCAGGCACAATCTACCCTAATTTCTTGAGCCCATTCAATATCTGGATCCACCTTCTCGGGCACCTACTCCAACCTTTCCTTCCTATTCTCAAAGTCCTACCTCCACACATCCATCAGCCAAAGATTGTCCTTCTTGAATGCAATCTCCTTCTCCCAAGTTGCACTTGGTAGTTTGAGAAAATCCTCAATCTTTGGGTAGGTGGACTCATATGTTGATGGGAAGTCGATGCAGAGTTTCTTCGTACTCTCAAGAGACTGCTGGATATCCAAGAATTTGTTCACCGTCCTAACCGTGCGGCTAATGCCCATGTTTCTAGTAAATAAGACCTGCTAGAACCAGCTTTCCATAGTCTTATCCAAGTTCTTTCTCCTTTCAAGCTTGTCTATCTACTCTTTTGATAGCAACTGAGGTGGGGTTGAGGACGTTGTGGGAATTTCTTCCATTGAAGACCATTGTTGGATGTAGGCCGTTAAATCAACTACATGTGCCTTAAGTTCCTCTTTCAAAGTTTTATCTTGTTGAATGAGATGCACTACAGTAGCAACGGACTTTTGGAGGTGTTCTACTTTATGTTCTCTTGTAGCTACTCCTAAGTCAATAGTAGAAATATTATAATTCACTCCCTCTTCTCCCACTATACGTGTAGCTACTTGGGCGGTCCTCGAACCATAGGTGTCCATTGTTACTTTTGACCTAACCTTAGGCTTCTTATCTTTCTTGGTAGTGATCTGTGATATGGCTAGGATAGCTTCCAATCTCGTTCTAGGATCAATTGGGGAGGGAGCTCTCTTTTCAACCACTCAGGTACAAAATTTTTTTCTTTAGGTGATTAATGATCATCCTCCCCCTCTTTTTTTTGGATCTCTATTTCTTTATCTCTTAGAGCCTTCTCCTTCATTTTAGTGTCTTCTCCCTCTTCCTCATCAGAGTCATATACGAACACTAGGCATTTGATGGGAGGTTTAGTAGGCAACCGTTCCTAGGGACCTTGATTTTCAGTCTCCTGCTCTTCCCTTTCTCCTTCTTGTTCATCCTCATGTACACACCCCTCAGGCTACTCAACTTTGAGGCATTTGTCAACTTGAGCATCTCCTTCAGGTCTATCTTCTTCTACATTCTCTTCTTCTCTATGAGAAGGTGACACATCTTCTAGTTGTTCCTTCTCTTGTTCTTGTTCTCCCTCGGAGAAAGGCATTCCCCTCATCATGTTAGGAGCTTTCCTCTTGTTGTTCACCTATAGGAAGTTCCACATTTCCTTTTGTCTTGTCATCTTCTCACCCTTCTTCACTAGGAGGTGACCTTTCCACCTCCTCTCCAACGTCCCCCAGTAGCTTGGCCATCTCCTCCTTGAAATTACCATCAAATGTCTGTATCATAGTTTTTCCACCAACATCCTCTTCCTTGTCTCCACTTTCAGAAGACCCTGTTTCTTCTTCTTCATGGACTACCTTGTCAATTTTTCGGTGCTCATACCCAAGATGCTCATGGTACTCATCCACTTCCTCCTCCAATGCTTTTGAAGTTTCCATCTCCTGGCTCTCCCATTCCTCTAAGGTTTGCATTGTCGCATCCATTATTGGTGTCTCTATCGGAGGTTTCGAGAGTGGCGAGGACATGTGCTAAGACAACCTGGATGGTGGGATCCATCAATATTTGGGAAATCTTACAAGGGACATTTTGCAGGTGCAGTGAGAATGCCTCCGGTAATGTGAGTATTGGAATTGGTACTATAGTTTTTGCTAGGGGAAGTGACGTAGTGGGTGACATGGAGGCAAAGGAAAGTGGAGAAGTCGTAGCATAGGAGGAATCAACCAATACTACGAGCCCAGTTGATGAAGAGGAGGCAAGGTGGACCGATATATCCACCACAGGTGGAGACGTAGCAACTTTAGCCTAAGAAATAGGTGGAGGGGCAACAATATTGGAAGCGGTTGGTGGAATCTTGTGTTGACCTATCTTTGTTTCCTCTCCCTCATGAAGGGGATCCTCTTGAATTGTAGGAAGTCCCGTAATGCTTCTCGGCCTTTTATGTTTCTTTGAGGGAAAACCCTTTGAATTCTTTTTTGCATATAATTTAGGATTTTTCTGCTCCTCAGCCTCTTTCCTTTTCCTTAATCTTGTCAGCGGAGGATATTTGGATGTTTCTCCCATTAAGGTTGTAGCAGCAGCATCATCAGTGGCACTAGGCTCACTTTTGAGTCCTTCATAAGTTAGGATGAGCCCTCTCTGCTTCAATCTGACTACCTGTCCATCAACCCATTCCTTGGTGTGAGCCTCAAGGGGCTTGGTTAGAATGTCAAGGTCATCAACCTCTTGTTCATCCCAGTCTATTGTGGGTAGTGAGAAGTTGGCGACTGCATCGTACCTAGGGTCCATTACAGTACTTTCATCTTCTTCAACCTAGTTAGGTATAGGAAATAGATTCACCCTTTTTATGAAGTATGTAGTCATTTGCATGTAGTTCCTTGCATGTACCTATTTTTCATCTTCGCAATTTTCCCATAAATCCTCTACGTTATATAGTGGGCATATTCTGATCCCAGTGCCTTCCTTATGTGCCCATATAGATCCATCCATGGGCGAGCAGTGTGTAGGTGAAAATGATACTTTGCTAGGTCCTTTTCTAAATTTCCTATGCACTAAGAGGTTTGTAGCTTGTACATTCCTTGGCCAAAAGAAATGGGATAAGGAATCCCTACCAAATTCCTGATATTGTGAATCGAATGTACATGGCGTGGCTACTGGGAGAGTTCTAGCAGTATGATCCGGTCGTTGGGGAATCGGGGTAGCTTATTCGGCTTCTCTGTATAACCTTGGGCAAGGATGTATGTGAATTTGGGGTACTAGCTGAACAAGAAAGTGTACTATTTTAGGAATGCCCGAGCATTGTGAGAGACTCTTCTCTCAAAATATCCTCCAAGCAGCCTAATGATGTGACCCATGAAGGCGTCATTCACCCTGCAATAATCCTTCTTGAAATTTTTGAACTAGAGCTAGGCATATCTATCATAAAATTTTAATGCATGACTTGGTTCTTTATTAGGCACCTTGAACAACAAAGCGTACTACCTCCATTCAGCCAATGAGTAGACTAGTTAGGATTTCATATAGAATTTGGATTTCTTTTTAGACTAGTCTACTCCTTGGCTGAATGGAGGTAGTATGCTTAAAGATATCATTAGCAATTTATTGGAGGGATTTTGGACAACTCGGGCCTAGGAGGCTTGACTTCCTTGGCAAGAATTTCGTTTAAAGGGCGAACAGGGTGGAGCAATCCAGGTGGTTTCTCCCATCTTTAGATTTTGATGGTTTGAAAGGCTCATGTGGTAGAGGGCTGAATTTAGGCATGTGGGTCAAGATTGGATTTCAAATCAGAGGTCATTTGGGCCCCTATTAAAGTGCTCGAGGATACAAGGTCAGAAAGTTGTTGGGGTTCTTCCGTTTGGAACATCCAAAGGGAAACAAAATTCTAAGGTTGGAGTTATGGGGTCCAGGACCTAGAAGGCTCAAGGGCAGTTAGTGTGCCTCTTAAACTTTGAAGTGCACGAGTCTCGAGGGGTGGGAAGTCATTGGCTAATTGGCCTTTGGAACGGTGGGCGTTGAACGGAAGTCTGGTGGGGGTGACCCGGTAGATCGGACCCAGCATAATGTTTGGCCCCTAGATTTCCTTGTTATGTTTTCTTCCAATGATCAGAGGGGCAGGCCTCGGAGGTCAAAGAGTCGGGCTGACTTTACCCTTTCATGTCAGCTAAGATGGGACGAAATCTCAGCAGCAGAAACCCAACGGATAGAACCCGGAAAGAGCAAGGATGCCTAAGTTTATTGCTAATTGTCTTCACGGTGAATAGAGGCCCGAGGCCTGGGACACGGAAGGACACTATCAGATGGCCATTTGGAAATAATGAAGTCACCACATAATTCTGCAGACAAAACTCTGCGATACGGGGCTTGAAGGATGCTTGGGACACTTTGTTTTGTTTCTTAGCTTGGACAGCAAAACGAAAGGTAGACTCTAGGGTCCAGATGGATGGGACCTATCCTCCATTTGGAACGGCGACCATGATGTCACATCCCAAGGACAGAATCCTACAGGAGTGGGCCTGGGAATCAAGGATGGAGGTCAAGGTTTTCAACACTTTCAAGTTCCGATGGCGATCTGCCAAAGGAAGTCTGAGGTCGCAGGCCCGAGGGGACATGTCGTCGTTTGAATTTCATTTGGTTTTTAATTTTTTAGCGGAAATGGGAAGTCTCAGGTCCAGAAGGCATGAACACCCCGCATGAAGAACAACACCGACATGGTAAATTTCGAGACTTGGTTTAGATGATGTTCAGGAGATTTTCTTAGAATTTCATCATGTGTGTTTTTAAGTTTTAGCCTTCCTTTATCAATTTAATGTGTTTTCATTTCCATTTATTAAATTTTAAAAAAAAAATCACCAAAAACACAAAAGAAGGGTGGACGAAAAACTCACCACAAGATCCTGGAAAAGATGGCAATTGAATCCTCGAGGAATCGACAAATGGAAGTGGCGGGCGATGAAGGAAAATGACCTCTTAGAACTTGCTCTGAACTCCTTTGGCCAACCTAACATATGAAAATGACAGGTTGGACCAACTATTTATACCCCTAATCAACATTTAATACACCCATTAATGCAAGTACTACAGGCAAAATGGTTGGTGGGTTTAAATCTCCAGACGACAGCGAGAGGTCTGAGGCCCGAAGACCGAAAGGATGTGGTCAGACGGCCACTTCAAAATTGTCATTTTGGAAACCGATGGTGAAAAGGAGTCTAGGGTCTAAAGGACATGATGTCGGCACAGGTTGGCTGTCAAAAACAATGAAGTCAATATGGAGTTCTAGGGAGAGAAGTCCAAGAGATCGAGCTCGAAAAGGGAAAAGACAGTCCAATTTGCAACATAATTCATAAGGACTGAAATCGGGAAGTCGGGTCTTGGGGCATAGGAAGGCGAAGGCCTTCATCCATTCAAGACAATGAGCACACAATGAAAACCCTACAAAGGAAACCCACCAGGCTAGACCTATCGAGCCCCAAGGCCATTGGCAAAAGTGAACTGTCAAGGAAACTCTACAAGGAACTAGGACTTAGCAAAATTGGAAGGGATGAAACACAGTCAACTTGTGATTAGACTTTGGAGGCACGTTTACCATTTAGGACACCAAAATGGAGCACGTAAAATGAGGCAGTGACAAAATGACCCAGAAAGGCAAAAGAAAAGAGGGTCCACGTTCTGAACAGGGCATGTGTGATGAGGGCACAACAAGATCTTATCACTATAGCAATCTGGTAGGGTGATCAGGATCCTCTCAATAATATCTTCATTTGTCAACTTTCCCCTTGATTCTTAACTTCATTTTCTATCGTCTCAACCCTCAGGAAATAGCTTGTAAACTCTTCGCCTTCTTCTATTTTTGAATTCTCATAGCTGTGCTTTGCCGCCAGATTCTTTGTCAACTTTACTCTTTCATTTCCTTCATATAGTTCTTCCAAATTCTTACAGACTTTATAAATAGTGTCTAAAGAGAGAACCTTAGTCCACTCAATTTTAGATAAAGCACTGCAAATAGCATACCTCGCTTTCTCATTCTCCTCATAAGCTAAAACCTCATCTATAGTAGAAGGACTATTCGCTGAAGCAATATACTTTGTCTCAACATCCTTCCAGGTCTTGTAACCAAGAGAAACAATATATCCTCTCATCTGCACTTTCCAATCGTTGTAATCAAATCCATTGAACATAGGGATTGCTAATTTATGTGCCATCAGATCTTCCTTAATCGGTTAAGCTCTACACCAAGGAACCAAAGCTCTGATACCAACTATTAAAAAGGTGTAGGACAACTAAGAGGGGGGGTCAATTAGTTGTCACACAAATTCAAAACTTCAAACTTCAACACTTATCAATCCCACAACCACACTATTTTGTTATTAAGTATAAACATGAAATGTAAATAACAAAAATTAAATCAACACAATGAACACCAGATTTTTACATGGAAAACCTAATGAAGGAAAAACATGGTGAGGATTAACTCACAATATAAAAATATTATGAAATCAAATAATAAGGCTCACTTCCCAAAGGAGGACTCACTATCCAAATACAAAGGCTCGCTGCCTATAGAAAGGACTCACTTCCAATAGGAAGGACTCACTATCCAATAGGGAGGCTCACTGCCTACTAATACAAAAGATAACAAAAGATCCACCATAGCAATTAACACACATCCATAGCCTTGAATAGATGATTGCAGAAACCTTCAACTCACTAGCTTTAGGAATTTAACACAATAAAGTACTTTTTCCTCAACTCACTTTTACACACTTCTGCCTTTATGATTTGTGGCTTACTTCGTCACTTTTATCTCCATCTCAATCTTCACAATTTGACTTACATTTATATCATCTTCAACCTTAGAAACTTTCTCCATGGTCAGCCACATAAACTTCATTTCATAAAATCAAATTATGGCGGCAACTCAACATTCCCGTGGTGGAAAAAAGTGAGAGTGGGCCAATAAAAACATTTAACCAAGACCAAAAGATAATGTCTCGATTCAACCACATGCTTCCTTAATTAATTTTAGTTCTTCAAATGAAGTGTAAACACCAGGTTGGGAAAACGTAATGAAAACACAAATGAACATTGATGTCCATGATTCTCAACAAGAAGATGACGTACAAATAATGCAACATGCTTCATTATGCATGGGAACACATCTTAGGTTCCTTTAGATACATCCATAGAAAGAGCAATAGTCTTCAAACACTGAACTTCTTCCATCAGTCCATCTGGACTATGCAAACACATACAACAACTTTGAAACTTGACTTCTGGATCCCCAAACTACACACATCTTTGCCAGAACCAAGAGTACACCAATAAAAGGCATATTCCAGATCTGTAAGATCTAAAAAAAAATAGCAGAGGACTGTAGAGCAAAAACATTTCTCCCAGTCCACAGAAGACCAACTTTTCCAAAACAGTTCACACACCAGTCAACGTAACTTTCACATCCCATCAAACTAGAAGCTAGAACTTAGGAGATATCACCACAAGATCACCATTAGTAGGCCTTCAAATCTTCATAAGCATAGTATCAACACAGGAGAAACAAAAAGTACATATCGAAGCACATTCTAAACACATTCATCACTCTAACTTCTCTCTTTATTAATTTTCCCAAAAGCACTTGGAAACTCATCATTTCAGCACATCCACAATGTCATGAAGATAGCTCCATGTACTCAAAACATCTCAAAAGAATCTCAACTATACATGTACAATCTACAACATACTAAATTATGTTGACATCAATGACAACATTAATGAAAACACCACCAAACTTGCCCATACTTGCAACAAAACCCAATGGAAAAGAGATGTACAAGAGAAGGTGTGTTGACAAACCATTTTCAATATTTGGCAAGAGGAGTTGGAGAGGTTTTAGTGCCACAAAGTGGATGGTAACTCTTCTTGTATGCTTACAATCGTAGATTTACAAAATTCCCAACATGCCATTTCTGGACCAGTGACCTCGAGAAGCTCTTGTCTTTAATGTGTTTGTGGATGTTGACTTGATACAAGGAATAGCTAAATTTTATGATCCTTAGGTCAAGGTTATCAAAAGAACCAATAGAACCCCACTGGTAGATATTTCTAGAATTCAAATAGTAGAATTTTTCAAGTTAAATCATTTTGCAACTATTGCAATCAATTTTAGTGCACTATATCAATAATATGAAAGGGAAAAATATGGATACAAGAGACACGTGTTACCAAGGCACAAAAGAAAAGATCAAAATATAATGGATGTGTAGTTTTCACCTAAGGAGGTGGAAATATTTGATTGTGATGAGTTTGAAGATTATTTCAAGAACACTTCCTATGGTTTCTTTCAAGTTCTTGGCAAAAGATACAATGTGAATATGAATATTCCTTTGATGGTCATGGACATGGATATCCAGGATAAACATTAAAACAAAGGTTTTGATTATGTAGCCTACATTACAGATGAGATCCGCAAGTAGTTAGTAGAGTTAAAGCACACAAAACCTCCCTTGTATTTCTCACATTATTCATTTCTAATGCATATGTTATTATGGATTGGCCGCAAGCCCTAGAGAAATTTTATGAGATTAAGCAAAAAGGATGAACAAGACAATGAGATACCTATGCAAATATGGACCCACATTTTAGATCAAAATTTCCCCGAGTCCAATTATACTACCTTCTGTAATGGTTTTAATTTTTTATTTTGGAGCATTTATGTTCAAATCCCATGTATAGGATTTCTAGGAGCATTAAGGAAATTCTAGTGCCACTAGAGTTTAGGGAGAATGCTAAGCACGATCATAAATAGGGTGATTGGTATTTGTATTCCCACTACACTGTGATTGAGGTCTATGGAGCCTTAGTGCAGCCCCATAATTTACTAATGTATGTTTCTAATAAGTTATCATTCATGGAAATAATGTGGCAACTAGATCCCATGGATAAAGAACACTTTTAGAATGCTAGAAAGGGGTCTCTTATATCTACTCAATTTTCCTTTTCTATTTTTGGGTCACATCAAAAGAGGGTCTTGATAAATTTAGCACTATGTTAAGCAACTATAGAATGAAAATACAGGGAGTGAGAAATTGTGATCCAAAAGGGTTCATCGATAAGGAGAGAAAATCTAGATGAAGATCTGGTTTCAATCACCATTTTCTCTATATTGAAGATGTCATCATAATGTTTCCCTCGTATGTTATTTTTGGTGAGAGGAAGAAGTGGTGGATGATGATGTGTGGTATTGAAGAAAAACTATCGAAAGAAAATCTATTCTATGTCAGTCCTTATTTTGAAACTAAAGATCCCTACAAGAAGCCTATAGAAATGATGGATGCATATAGGGATGGAACTTTTGTTGACAAGGATAAATAGGTTGAGGAAAAGCTAGAGTTGCCACAAGGGAGCATGATGCAAGAATAAGGAACCAACCAGCTCAATCATCAACTCAGGGCACCCAAATGAAACCATTGGAAGGACCATTTGTTGATCCTTTGGATGATTATTCAATGGAAAAAGAAGGAGACAGAGGTGAGATGTAGGAACAGTCAGAAGAATATGTTCCTATAGAGAAAGAAGTGGAACAAAGTTTCCCCTCCCCTATGATGGATGATGCACTAGATCCATTTGTTCCAAATGATAGAATTGTTTCATGGACATATGATGAGGATGTTGACAATGATCTAAGGGTGAAATCTTGTATAAAATTCATGGACAATGATTATTTTTTCCAGACTAGAGAATTCAAAGAATTTGTAATTCAAGTCAAAAGCGATGATATAAAAGAAAGGATTGAATAAGCTAAGGAAAAACTACATCCTTCATTGCAAGAACAGGTCGAGAGAAAGGAGGAAGAAAAAATAATACAAGAGATTGGTAATATTACCCCACCTGAGGGAAGGAGATTGGTAAAGGATAGTGGTATTTTTTACTACTTATTTGGGACCTTACCTCATCAATTTCTTTGGATGACAAAAGAAATGACCCAAAGGCTTTCATTTCAGAGGAACATTATGATAATAAAGTGTTTAGCTCAGGCTTCAATCCTAAATTACATACTATGTAAATTTGGTCAATGGCACAAAATATAGGGAAGCCAAGAGTCATGAGATCCATCAATGAAATCATAGGTGACATTATGGTAAAAAGGGCTAAAAAGATGACACCAACACAAGCCACTAAGTTAATAGTACATGCAAAATGTTGAGCACAGAAACCACATAAATAACTCAAGAAAGGTATGATAGGTTGTTGGACAAGCACAATAGGATTTTGGATGAGTATAACAAGATGAAAGCTACTACTTCTCAGGAAATTTTAGAAAAAAAATCTTTACCACCACCCACTCCACCTATATTTTCAACACAAGATAGAGAAACATTATCTATAAGAATTAAGAGTTTGAAGGAGGAATTGCAGATGAAAAGGAAGAGTGAGGAAAAGGATAAGGCATAAACTTCAAAGGGTTGAAATAGAAATATTGACGATGTCTTAGGGCATAAGATCTCTTGTGTTTTCCATAAGTTAGATAATGTATGGAATGTATATAAGATAATTTATGAGGCCTATAAAATGTACTCTCAAGTATAGGGTTCCTTTCAAAATGTTTGGAGAAAATGGAGTACAAGGGTTAGTTCTCTGAAGGAAATGATACCAAATATGAAAGATGATCCTAATGCACCTACATAACTTCCAGAATTAGTAAAGGTAACTGATTTTTTAGGAGAGATATTAGATTTCCATTGTAAGTTGGGTGTACAAATCCAAAGCAAGATAAAAAAATGTTCAAAGAAATGGAAGGATAGGGAGTGCCAAAGATTTTGAATGAAGGGGTATAGAAAGAATTCACTACATGGAAGGAATAGTTTGGAGGCTTGCTCTCTTACTTCTAGGAAGTTATTCACTTCTCTAGGAATCCTGATTATGTAGCTTTGAATAATTCTATTGATGATATGACTAGAATTGAGGTGAATTTGGATGTATTTTTTTTCTATTAGGGGTAAAATAGGTTTTGATGAGACTCGAAACCCATTACAGACCAGTTTTGAAGGGCTCTGTAACCCTGCCAAAGAAAAGCATATTGCCTACAAGATAATCTACAAATCATCAGTATCCAAACAACAACAACAACATCAAATAGATAAAAAAAGACAATACATGATGCAACTAAAGAGAGAACAATGGATCAGGATCCCTTTACAACTAGGTTTTAACCAGGACCTGGAACCCTTTAGGTGAACAAAGAAACCACTTGCATCAGCTAGGCAACAATAAACCAGCCGCTCAAGAGAGACACCTCTAAGCCAAGAAGAATAGACAGGTGTAGAGCACCACTAAACCCATAAACAAAAACAACACATCCAAACCCCCCAACTCAATAGGGGAGTTAGAGGGCACAACAAAACCCTAAAGCACAACTTTCTTGTAGCAGCACCTCACCACCACCAACCCCATCTCCACCTCAATAGGATGGAACTCCCCTCTATAGGAGAGGAATATATGAGAGTCCCAAAATCCAAATAAATCACTCAACAACCCACACAAGCTCCACCTTGATAGGAACAAGCATAGGAGAGAGGTATTTTCTACCAAATCTACAACAACCACCTCCACCTCAATAGAAGAGGGATCTTCCTCAATGGGATTAGTCTCCACATCCATATAAGATACCACTAGTAGATCTGGAGAGAAAGAAAAAACTTCAAAATGAGGTACAAACACAATCTCCTTAGGTATATCAAGATACAGGTGCAAGAAAGAAGTAGAATGCACCTCAACCATTAAGAGAAAACATAGAATATTTTGAGATTTTAGAATAAGAATTTGTAACAGCTCAACCCATGAGTGACCCTCAGTCACCAACACAAAAAAAACAAGGACCTCCAGTCCTATAACAACAAACCATCTAGGTTTTGAGAGTGAAAAAAGACCTTGCTGAGAGCTAGAGAACAAGATGAAGAGAAAAGAAAATATTTCCTTGGGTTATGAGAAACCCCACCAACCATAGGGCACATAAAACAAAACAAAGAGAGGAAGCAACAGAGACATCCCCCATATCCAACACCTCAACAAAGGCAGTCTTCCCATCAAGAACAAAGGTTGACTAGAACACCCACAAAGAGCTAAGCCATAACCTCGTAGCCACAAGAAAGATATGCTTTAAAGAACTGCTAGCTTCAATAGGAGAGAACACCATAGGAAGAAAAATAGATGATAGAGAACAACCCCTGCTACTCAACCAAGAAAGCACCACAAAAGAGAAGCTAGGAAAGGAAATGGCCTCTCCCTCCTTAGTTCCTCCAACAAGCAAACCCCCAACTCTAGAGTTCTTCCCACCTTACCAATTCAAAAGATGGAGACCATAAGCACCAAGCACAAGCAAGGAAATAGCCAAGACAACAGACTGTAGGCCAACCAAGAGCACATTTTCACCCTCCCAAAGTAAAGGGGTGCTTAGAATGAACACACAAGCTAAAATGAAGACCCACTCAATAACAAGCTCACTTTCCACACTCAAATCAAAAGCCTCAAAATGATGCAAATGACTCTGGAAAAGAGCCCAAGCAGGAACATGAGGCACCACAAAAGCTTCAACCTAGCCAGACAAGTAGAAAAGAGTTTGCAAATAAGGACCACAGGCTTCCAAAAGAGCAAACTGTAGCACAAAAGGAAAGGATATTGCACAGTAGCCAACATCACCCAGCATAAGCACAAATTCCAAATGCCCCAAATGAGGGCCAAAAACTAGACAAGCCTCACCAAGTAGCATGGTAACATCTCAAACATAGAAACCTCCAATAACAGAAGTCAAATCTCTATCATCCTCTTTGGATTTAGGATCTACATCCTCTGCAAATTTCAAACTGCCTTCTTTGTACCTATTCCCACCCCTCCTCTCCATATTTCTTGGATGTATTTGTTAAAGAGGCTAGAATAATAATTGACCATAGAAATAATCTACATAATTCCAAAGTAGAGATGTTATTGGATACTAAATGGCCCACCGAGGAGGAGTACAATGTATGGCTTGGAAAATTTATAGATTAAGCGTCAAATAAATTAATGATAAAATTGTATCCTCCACGTTTCAAAGTTGTTGATGCATAATACTAACATGGAAGTTGCTTCTCTTTCTTTTCTTGTTTTTATGCTTTATTTCCTACATTTTTGGAAGCATGTGAAAAGAATGTTTTGCTCATGGAACAAGTATCATCTTCAACCAAGTTCCTTTTGGAAGGAAGGAGTATCTTCATCAGTAAATGGAATTATTTTTTGTCTCATATGGATATTCCCCCATGGAATGAAAATATAACTATATTTTAGGATGTAATTGTAATTGTCAAATGAATATATGACAAGTGTCAATTGGCCCAAATATTGTTTTCTCCCTTGTTTTTATAAAAGGGATTCAAAGCCATTGATAGGGTTGTTGATTGATCTCCTAGAGGATTTTTAATGCAAGCATGAAACATTAATTTTGAGTCATGTGTTAGGTTATAGATTTTGTAGTTCTTCCAAGCTTTAATGCTATATAATAATACCAACATATTTTGAATAGAATGGAGATTTTTTGAAGCCACTTCTCTCCAATGCATTATTTGCACAAATTTTTAATGAGTATGATCAAATATATTTCATCTAGTCTCTATTTTGTTTCTAGTGGTGTATGTTCTTTATTAAGTATCTGATTCAAAGAATTAGTTAAATTACCTTAATAGAAACATAGATTTGTGCAAGTAATGTTTGGATTTGATAAGTAGTTTTAGGTTTAGAACATAGAGTGTAGTGTTGTAATGCAATATTGTAGTGGCCTTCAATGTTTAGTATATGTACCATGTTTTGTAGTAAGTTCAACTCCATGCCCTCAGATAAGGCATTGGTATTGAATTAGTGTCTGAATTCATCAACTCTAGGGTCATTTACAGTCAAAATAATAATTATCATTTTTTTATTTCGGTTGAGGTTTTATTTCTAGAAGTTTTTCATGTTGAAACTTCAACACTTAAATATCTACCAATTCTTTTAAGTTCTTACATTTCAAGTAGTGATTATGCAAATGAATCTATTATTTATAATGTATGATATTGATTGGAAGAAATGATCTTAATTACATTGTGTGGGATCACCCTATTGGGTCTTACAGAGCCCAAAGTGAAGGGGGAAAGTTATTGTAGTTTTCACTCATTCATTGGCCAATCCCTCCAATTAGTTGACCATTGGAAGATGGCAATTCCATAGGATATTTGTGAGATCAGTTGTGTATTTAAAAAAAACCAACAGTCCTTATAGTGATTGTGTGTCATCACTGACTTTTTCTCAACATCAACAAGTGACTTGGAATTAGAGAAGATAGTTAATATTCCTAAACAATAGTAACCAATGGAAATATCATGTGTCCACGAAAAGGTCATATTCAGTAGCCATTGATAAGATGATATATTACTAGAGCAAAGGATCAAGTTTTGTTAAGCATGACATATTGAAGCCAACAGAATCAACATATGTTAGTAATAACTCCATAATGTTGGGGAAACTTCATCTTTTGTAAACACCAACTAGGAGGCACAAAGCATTCTTACGATGGAAATGTTACCAATGATACAACTAGCCATAGCTTGAATCGTCATTGATCAAATACAAATGGGTACCAAAGAATGTAAAAGAAGATCATCCCAATCATACTCCACAAGTCAAAGAAACTATGGGGAAAAATTAAAAAGGGAAATATATCCATCAAAAATGTTCACAAATACCAAAACAAGCTTCTCAAGTGACATAAAAATTATATCAAGTAGTTGGTCATAATTCTATGCAAACCTCTGTCTCCATCCATCATGGCGCATCTTCCCAAGTTTGGAGAGTCAAAGGTTCAAAACTATTGACCAATTCATCTCCTACACCTTCATGTATGCCACCATCCATTTCATTCATGATACATGTGTTGGAAACTACTCTTCATCATAAGGATTTGGAAGGGAATATATCACGATGTGTTCACCTAGACAAGTTTGATTCCAATATCAACAAGGAAAATTAGAATTCTCAAAAGTTACATGCAAGTGCTCATATTTAGCAAAGAAACTTCTTCAAGTAGGATATAATTAGCATATTATGATAATAGCCTCTACATCAATACCACCAAGTGGATCAACATAAGCACAAATCTTCAAATAAATCAAATAAATCAAAAATTCAAAAAAATAGTAAAGATAAAAATCATCCTCTAGTGAAAACTACTTTGGTGGTGCTTTGGGAAAGTGCTATGATGAAAACCTGGTAAATAGGATTCATGAGTAGAATTGAGCATCTATATGATCCTTTTTAGATGAAATTATCTCATCCCTTTCATGATAAATCTAGTGCTCCCTCCATTCATCCAATCCATCTTTATATCTTCCAACATATCTTGATCTTGACAAAGGTTCAACATATACTTCAACTCTAATAATGGAAAATTCTTGACATTGTCTTTTTTATCCCATTTTTTCTCATTTTCTATTTATAAAATTGATCCTAGTACACACTAAAACCTTTTTGAAATCTTTGAATGTACATTACCTATCTTGATTTGTCCATTGAACTTTGAAACATTGCTAGACACTAAGGGTAGGTTCATGTACTCTTATTTTTGAATAATTATTGATCCATGTCATATACCTCACAAATATGACATCTACATCATGATCTAGGTATCATTTATTACAAAATCTAAAAACAATCACAAAATCTAAAAAAAATCTAAAAAAAATTGCAAAATCATCAAAATTCAAAAATATCCAAAACATTTATATAGCTCAAAATTCAAAAACATCAAAAACAACTTGCAAAGTTCAAAAATCCAAAAAAAATCCAAAAATATTTAAAAACATGAAAAGTTCAAATATCCAAAAATATTTAAAAAATTGTAAAGTCAAAACCCAAAAACATCCAAATCATCTCTCAAAAATCAAAAACATCCAAATCACATCAAAAATCCCCAAACAAGTCTAAAAAGTCAAAAAGTGAAAAGCATTTGTTAAACTATGTTGGCATTAAGCTTGAATGTAGGCAAGGCCATCATTGATGATCCCCTGAGGCATTAGGTCAATCCTTTAGGAGTCTATCACAATAAACTGGAAATCCATCAGTGTTCATATCCCTTTAATAAATGGTTACTGGTCAAAGTCAGTCGAACTATGTCTTCTCTACAAGTATAACATAGGAAAGGCCATCACTAATGATCCCTTGATGTGCTATGTCAATTTCCCTTTAGGTCTTGGTCTAATCTCAAAAAACACAAAAAAAATAGAAAACTTGAAACCAACACATTTGTAAAACATTCAAAAAACCTAAATAGGATTAAATAACTTGAAAACCTAAACATTAAAATATACCCAAAAACATCAAAAACAAGCTCAAAACATTTCAAAACATCAAAAATATTGAAATATTCCAAAAATTCCAAAATCACCCATCTCATTTTGGTTTCACCCACAATAAAATTCCATCCATAATAAATTGATCATCATCCTCACCCTTTGGTAACACAAATAGAAGCAAGTGCAACAATAACTAGAAAGCAAACCTTAAACGTGAAAAATAAAACTCTTGATCATTATCAAACATGTCAGTCGAACCTTATATCAACTAACTTTTTTAAAAAATATCACTTAATAGAAAACATCCACTAATATTTCATGGGATACATATTTCCTACAGTGGTCATCATCATTGGCAATTATTTTGGATTTGTATCCTCAAAACAACACATCCTTTTGGCAAGAGATATGAATAACATTATATTTTTGTCCATTTTGATAGTTTCTTATGATTTATCTTAGTGGTCCATAGCAATGACCTCTCGATGATGTCTATCAAAATGATTTAGAGAGAAATAAATGGGGTATTGATCATTATTTTTCATTTGTTGTACTTGTTGGATGTTCTTGTAATATAACCTCTGTGAATACTTATCTTGCATGGGCAGGGTAGTCTCAAGTAAAGCAATGGCTAGGACATATCAGGTTCTTCATACCTTTTGTTTGTTAGTCTCCTTACTTCACTGGCTTATTCTCTTACATGGTCAAACAAGGTTTTCGTATGTCAGGTATGTACAAGGATAATCCTATTTGTTTTTAGATTCAAAGTCCATCACATTGGATACATCATCTTGGTTTTCAATACCTTGGTGCATCATGTTTATGTAATATATCAAAAATAAGGAATGATGTGATGAATTTATCCTAATCCCTAAAGCAAGAAAATTATTTTTCTCACCACCCATATCCAATAAAGTTTCAAATAATCATAGGCTTGTTGAAATCAATCTAAAAAATAATGGTTAATTAATGTCCATATCATTCTTCTATCCATCTTATTCTTTTATCTTTACTAGCATTTATATCCAAGTATCGAATCTATGTGATATATATCAAAATATACATGAGGTTATCAATGGTCGATGACTATCTACACATCATAAAATCCATCTACATCAAATATCTGATCTTTCTAAAAGAAGTATATTTGTGTCCTTTCACAACTGAACTAATCTTGCATCCTTGTCATTATCTCAACCTAAAATTCAAAATTTCTACTTGATCTCTTGGGGGGCAGTATATCAATATAATTCCTTCTACTAGGGTACAATGGAGCATCCAAAAAATCATGAATTTTTAAATTTTTTATCTAAGAAACAATGTTGATTTGGAAAGCATCAATTCTTTGAAACAATGCAATGAGTGCATTGCTTCAAAGTGGCAAAAAATGTAGAAACTTAAAATTGTCCTGATCAATATCCCATACCTAATCTGACTTACTAACACCATCTAAATTCATCATTTTCTTCTATTAATCTAATAATTGATATTATTAGATTAATTCACCCTTTTCATACTAATTTTCATCCTATTTGATTAAATAATGTGAATTGTTTAATTAAATTCCCTAAGTCCTCTCATTTGATTAAATAATTTGAATTGTTTAATTAAATTTTATTAATTCCACTTTTTAATTAAATGAGTTAATTTTTTAATTAAATCATCAAATTCCTTATCTTGCACAATTAAATAATACTATAATTATTTAATTGACTAATTTCTTTCATCCCTCCAATTTCTCCCACTTGCAAAGGAATATTCCCATGGAATATTCCTCTAATTTCAAATTCAAAAAACTTCCCTCTTAAATGGAAATGTCTTGCACATTCCTCTTAAATTTTAGGATTTTTGTTTCTTCAAATTAATTTTAACCATTGATTAATTACATCAATCCATGTGATTATTCAATCTCGTCCATGGATTAAATCCTTGATCCATGCCAATTCTTCTAATCAATTTGCAACCATTGATTAATAAAATTTATCTTGACCATTGATTCACTCAATTTTCCTATAAATAGCCTCCATTTCTTGAGAAATTCATCCACATTCATTGAGACCATCTATATTATAGTCATTTTCATAGCACTCATTATGAGCATTTAATCCATTTGCATCCATTTTAATCAATTTAGCATTCAATTTTCATCAATTCTCCATTGAAGCATCATCTTCAAGCTTGTTTCAACCAAGGGATTGGGAAAGAGCTGACATTTCACATAAATTCAACACCAATCCCCCAATGGGATGAGGTTTGATGTATTAATTAGGTTTTCTTTACAAAAATTTCATTGATATTTGATCTTTAATGGTTTCCTAGCTTAATATTTCAAGAATGTCATTGGGAGCATGAATTAATTAGCCTAATGCTTGGTTTAATTATATAATTCAATCATGTTCACAATTATATATTATATATTGTAATACATTATAAATTATATAATATACTAAATTATAGTAAATATAGAGAGAGGGAGAGGGAGTGAAAGAGAGAGTTATCTAGGTACCTGGTGGGAGGAATAGAGGGAGGAAGAGACCTAAGAGGGAGAGAGAGAGTGTGTTCTAGGTAGGGTAGGAGGGAGAGATGTGAGAGAGAGAAGGGAGTGAGAGATATCATTATCTAGGTAGGGTACGAGGAATAGATAGAGGGAGGGAGAGAGCTTAGAGAGAATTATCTAGGTAGAGTGGGAGGAAAAGACCTAAGAGAGAGGGAGAGATAAATTTATCTAGGTAGGGTGGGAGAGAGATGCCTAAGAGAGAGTAGGATAGGAGGGATAAAGGGAGGGGAAAACCTAAGAGAGGGAGGGAATGTATGGGTGAGTTATCTAGGTAGGTTGGGAGGGATAGAGAGTGGGAGAGACCTGAGACAGACAGACAGATAGATAGACAGAGACAGAGACAAAGATAGAGATAGAGATAGAGATAGAGATAGAGATAGAGATAGAGATAGAGATAGAGATAGAGATAGAGATAGAGAGAGGGAGAGAGGGAGAGAGGGAGAGATAGATAGAGAGAGAGAGAGAGAGAGAGAGATTTATATAGATAGGGTGGGAGGGATAGACTTGAGAGAGGGATTTATATAGGTAGGGTGGGAGGGAGAGACCTAAGAGAGAGAGAGAGGAAGGGAAGGATGGAAGGAGTTACCTAAGAGAGAGAGAGAGAGAGTTATTTAGGTTGGTTTGGAGCAAGAGACCTAAGAGAGAGGGGGTGGGAGGGATAGAGAGAGGGAGAGACCTAGGAGAGAGAGGGGGGAAGGATGGATAGAGGGAGGGAGAGACATGAGATAAAGAGAGAGGGTGTAGGATGGATAAAGGGAGGGAGCGACCTAAGAGAGAGGGGATGAGAGGGATAGAAGGAGGGAAATAGAGAGAGAGAGAGAGAGAGAGAGTTATCTAGGTAGGGTGGGAGAGAGAAACTTGGGAGAGAGAGGGAGAGAGTGATAGAGAGAGGGATGAAGGGAAAGAGATACCTAAGAGAGAGAGTCGGGATTAGATGGATAGAGGGAGGAAGAAACCTCCAAAGAGAAAGGGGAGGTGGGAGAGATAGAGGGAGGGAGTTACCTAGGTATGGTGGGAGGGAGAGATCTACAAGAGAGGGGAGGGATGAATAGATGGAGGGAGGGATAGATCTGAGCGAGAGAGAGAGAGAGAGAGAGAGAGAGAGAGAGAGAGAGAGGCAGAGAGGGACATAGGGATGAAGGGGTGAAGGGAGAGTTATCCAGGTAGGGTGGGAGTGATAGAATGATATAGAGAGAGGGATTGATAGAGAGTTATCTAGGTAGGGTGTGATGGATAAAGGGATGGAGAGACCTAAGAGAGTGAGGGAGTTATCAAGTTAGGGTGAAAGGGAGAGACCTAAGAGAGAGGTGGGTTGGTAGTGATAGAGGGATTAAGGAATGGATAAAGAGAGAGAGGGACAGAGAGAGAGAGAGACCTAGCAGACAAAGAGATGGGAGAGGGATAGAGAGATGGAGCAACCTAAGAGAGAGAGGGATGGAAGGGATAGAGTGAAGGGGAGACAAAATAGGGAGAGACCTAAGATAGAGAGAGGAGGGAGGGATGGATAGAGGGAGAGAGAGAGGGAGTGAAAGAGATTTATCTAGGTATGGTGGGAGGGATAGAGGAAGAGAGAGAGGGAGTGAGAGAGAGTTATCTAGGTATGGTGGGAGGGATAGAGGGAGGGAGAGACCGAAGAGAGAGAGGGTGGGAGGGATAGAGTAAGGGAGAGACCTTAGAGATAGAGGGTGAGAGGGACAGAGGGAGGGAGATACCTGAGAGAGAGGGATGTGGGAGGGATAGAGGGAGGGAGCAACATGAGAGAGAGAGAGAGAGAGAGATGGATAGAGGGAGGGAGAGAGAAACCTGGGAGGGAGAGGGGTTGGGAGGGATACAAGGAGGGACAACCCAGAGAGAGGGAGTGATAGAGAGTTATATAGGTAGGGTGAGAGGGATGGGGAGAGGAATAGAAGGGGGAGGGATAGAGGAACAAAGGGAGGGAGGGAGAGACCTTAGAGATAGATAAAGTTATCTAGGTAGGGTGGGAGGGATAGAGAGAGGGAGAGACTTGAGAGAGAGAGAGAGGATGGGAGGGATAAAGGGAGGGAGAGAGCTAAGTGAGAGAGAGAGAAGGGGGTGTGAGGAATAGAGAAAGGGAGAGAACTAAGAGAGAGAAAGAGATGGGGTGGGTGGGATAGAGGGAGGGAGAGGTGAGAGAGACCCTACTTAGATAACTATATCTCTCTCACTCCCTCTCTCTCTCAATTCTCTCCCTCTCTCTCCCTCTCAAGTCTCTCCCTCCCATAATACCTAGATAACTTCCTCTCCCCCTCTCTCTCACTCTATATATTATAACATAGTACAAATAATATAATAGTATATTATATATATAATATATATAGTATATAGTATATAATACATATTATATAATTTATATGTTATATAGTATATAATACATATTTTATAATTTTTATATTATAAAATATATTTAATATATATTATATATTATATAATATGAAACTTTGTAATCAAATAAGGAAAGAGCTCTGCCATTTTTCACTCTATTCTCATCACAATATTTCCTTGGAAAACCCGCACTGATGAAGGCTCCAAGGCTTTGCATGAGGGCTCTATGGATGGAAGGATGAATTCCATCCTCAGTTGGGATCCTCCCTTTCTCAATGGCAAGTACAAATTTTTAGAGGTGGTGTGTTGTGCGGTCAGGGACTGCACTACAAACTCATGACTTACCCTACACATTCTCCTTTCTCTAGGACCGACCAATAGGACAAATTCCAAATTATTAGGGATGAGGTGCGGTGGAAGGATGCCAAGTCTCCCCAACCATCATCTCCAAAAGTCACCAAGGCTGCCTCTATGTACAACAGACCAATGATTAGGATTTCTCATGCATCCTCTATTCCTAAGATCTAGCTGGACAGATTAGTCAAAGATCAAGAAGAAATTTTGCAAACAAATGCTTTGATTTGCATATTCACTGAGGTTTGTTCAAAATTGAGAGATTTATATTCTTGGATTTCTGAAACCTGGAATAAATTTATGAAGAAAGAAATCTATTTGTTTCAATGTGCTAGAGGGTTTTTATTATTGAATTTCAATATATTGACAATAAAGAATGGGTGTTGAAAATTGGTCCATGGGTGTTCCAAGGTGATTTTATATTCATGAAACCTTGGTACTTGGCATTTGATCCACAAACTAAAACCTTTTCTACTATTTTTTCTAGGTGCAACTGCCTTATCTTCTATTTCAATTTTTGGATAGATTGTTTGTACTCCATCGACAATTGGTTAGGAAATTTCTAGTGTAGCTTAGAAGAAACATTGAAATATTAAGGTTCCACCTATGCATGAATCTATGTGGAAATGGACCTCTCCAATGGTCTACCTACGAAGATCATAATGAAGGTTGGTGATCACTGTTAGAGGCAGCCTATGGATTATGAAAGAATAGCCTTTCATTGCAGAAAGTGCTTCTCAATTGACCACTCCATGCCCCAATGTCAAAAGGTTTGCACCCATAAGCATGATTCTAGGGGAAGGCCCACCTAGTCGATTGGGGAAAAACCCAAACATTGTGTTATACCACCTTGTTCTCAAATTGAGTCAAATTTTCCCCAAGGTCCTATAGTAACTTAGACAAGCACACAAAATGCTCCACCTGATAGCACTCTAGATCTACCAAATATTTCTCAATTTCTTGATGTTTTTGGCTCAACTAGGGATGATTTCATTGCTTTTGCATTCACATATTCAAACTTAGATATTTTCCCCAAACCACAAGTATCTTCTTTGGAATTACATCCCAAAGTTAGGTCATTTGATTTTTCTCCTCCTCACTAGGAGTAAGTTTGGACATAGGTAAAAAGAAAGAAATATGCACAATCAAATCCCAAGCACCAAATTACTTTAAGATCAGCATCAAAAGAGTAGAAGTTGGAAGGTAAGAATAATCATGTAATAGTTCTAGGCAAAGGTGGTTTGAAGGTGGCAGGAAGAAAGGTGGAGGCAGAAGAAGACAAGGAGAGAATTTCGGGGATGAGGTCCCCTGATTGTGACCTTATTGGTTCATAGCTCAAGTCAAAAGCATTTACCTATCAATATATATATATATATAATATAATATAATATATAATATAAGATATATAATATATACTATATATTATATAGTATATAGTATATATTGTATAATATAATATATAATATATATCATAAAATATAATATATATATTAAATAATATATTATGTATTCTTAATATAAAATATAATATTGGTTTTATGATTTCTTTCATTTTTAAAAACACTAAACAAAATGGATTTTTTTTTATAATGGATATATATTTTGGGGACCATAGAAAAACAAATGAAGGACTATTTTTAGCATTCCAATGGTCCCCACATGCTCTCTATTGTCTAAAAACTTATGAATTCTATTTGGTACAGACAAAATTATTCTTTTAGTGCATACTTTTACATAAATATCAATATAACAATCATTTTTGTGCTTTTTTTGTAGGTATATTAGGGAGTAGCAATCGTCATAATGAAAAGGTAAGAGAAAAAAAACAATAGATCAAATTGAAGCATATAGATAAAAATATAGAGAAATTCATAGGAAGAGAAAACAAGGTATGTCAAATACTCGTCAAGTTGAGGCTTCTTCTCCACTCGTAAATATCATTTCAAGCGAAGATGAAATAGAGTTTAAATTTTTTGAACATCATATTGCAATTGGAAGTAAAAATGTTGAAATTGGAAATGAAAATGTTGAACTTGATATTGAAAATGTTGAAATTGATATAAAAATTGTTGAAATTGGAAATGAAATTGTTGAAATTGATATTCAAAATTTTGATAACATTGATAAAAATAAAAAATGAAAACATTAGTAACATTGAAAATGAAACATTTGAAATTTATGTATCACCAAATTACATGAGAACACAAGACCTTTGTGAGGAAGAAAGAGATTTCAAATCAAAGACATTCAAGAACCCCAAAATGGTTACTTTGAATTGATGAGAACAAAGTTATATTTTCAAGCGATTATGATCAATACATGCATGGTTGTGTTATGAGTACAATGAGGTAATGATTATAATGCATCGACATAGAATTCATAAGTAGTAATTCTTAATCGTGCACCTTATTTGATTTGAGAGAATGTTCATTTCAAAATTTGTAGTACATGTTGCTTATACTCGTAGATTTTTCTATATTTATATGTAGGTAAACTACACTCAAGTTTAGAGAATGATGAGGTTACAATGACAATAAATCCACCATTTTGAGTTTCAAATAGGTCTTGAAGATTTATTTTCTTAACAATTCACTTGTTTATATGTGTAGGTTTTTTAAAAAACAAAGGTATATTTATAAGTGATTCAAATCAATACATCTATGGTTGTGTTATGATTATAATGAGGTAATGATGGTAATGCATCAACATAGAATTCAGAAGTAGTGATTCTTAATCTTGCATCATATTTATTTGAGAGAATGTTCAATTCAAACGTTGTAGTTCATGTTGCTTATGCTCAACAATTTGTCTATATTTATATGTAGATCTACTACAATCAAGTTTCAAGCATGAGGAGGTTACAATTACAATAAATCCACCATCATTGAGTTTCAAATTGATTTTCAAGATTGATTTTCTTAACAATTCACTTGTTTATATGTGTATGTTTTTGGAGAATTTGAAGTGGATGAAAGGCTATTGAGATCAATAGTTATAAATTTTGCAATGGTCAAATATCATTCATAAGGTGACATCAACATATAATTCTTAAGTAGGGATTTGTAATCTTCCATCAGATTTGGTTTGAGAGAATGTTCAATTAAAAATTTCTAGTTCCTATTTCTTATGTTCAATGATTTGTGTATATTTATATGTAGGTCTACTACACTTAAGTTTGGAGTTCAACAAGGTTACAATGATAATAAATCCACCATATAATTTTTAAGGTGACATCTATGATAGAGCAAAGCAGTTTTTGGATTTCATTGTGTTGGATCATTTTACATCAACGTTTCGGATAACACTCTATGATCCATCATCATTGTATTCTCCTCTTGATCTCTTTTTGATCTTGATTATGGATCATAGAGTGTGATCCAAAACATTGATGTAAAAAGATCCAACACAATCAAATCCATAGAATACTCTAAACTACAATATGGATTGTGGAAACTTGATGTCATTAATCTATGATAGAATTATAAGTATTGATTCTTAATCTTGCATCATATTTAGTTTCTATTTCAATTTTCTTATGCACAAAAATTTATCTATATTTATATGTATGTCTATTTATTTTTTTGACAAGTGAGCAATGCCGTCATGGATTGTGGAAACTTGATGTCATTAATCTATGATAGAATTATAAGTATTGATTCTTAATCTTGCATCATATTTAGTTTCTATTTCAAGTTTCTTATGCACAAAAATTTATCTATATTGATATGTATGTCTATTTATTTTTTTGACAAGTGAGCAATGACGAGGGGCTTCTAAAAGGACAAAAAAAAAGGATCATCTTATGGTGCTAGAGATGAGAATGGCATATAGCCATAGAGAGGGAAATGTGATATGCATAAAATTTGTACACTTTAGGGTGGTAGAGATGAGAATGGCATGTAGCCATAGAGTGGGAAATATGATATGCATAAAATTTGTATACTTTAGGGTGGTAGAGAGGAGAATGGCATGAAGCCATAGAGAGGGAAATATGATATGAATATAGTTTGTACACATTAGGGTGGTGCTTTAATGTATTTGTATATGAGGACATGGAAAATATGATATACATGTTATTAATTATATTGAAATGATGGATGTGATTTTTCATGTTTATGCTAAGAATGTACATGGTATGTAGCTATATTGATGATGAATATGATGTTTGTGTGTATGACAACAGTGCACATGGTATGTAACTTGATTGGTTATATTTAGATGGTCATAGGTAAGAAATTTCATGATGTATGTATGTATGTTTATGAATGACAAGTGTAATATCATATGTATGTATGCATGTTCATTAATTTCAAGTGTATTTGTGTTCATGTATAAGTATCTCACATGTATGCTCACAAGGATTGTAAGAGACTACGTTAGAATAGTTCACTTTAATTTGATTGAGTGACTTGGAGAAGAACACAAACCTTACCTAGAATTTAGATGCCCACATGGATGTGCTAGTGTAATCATTTTTGGTCTAGGAAAGGAAGCAAAAAACAAAAAAAATGTTTCTTTCCAAATTTGCACTACTCTCTACTAACACTTTTGCAAGTTTAAATTCTCAGTTGACATGGTTAAACGGTATTGAGTTGACCAAAAATAAGAGAGATTAATGTGGAGGGATTCCATATGAACTCATATGTGTAGAAAAAACATTTTTAGGTTCCACAAGCTCTGAGAACCACTCCATCACAGTTTGGCAACTTTTTGCTCTTAGGGCTCTTAAGAGACTATGTGGCCAAAAAGTGTATACTTTGCTTCATATGGGAATAATTAATGACAAATTGGACTTAATGAGGCCTTTATTAGGTGTTGTGAGGTTTCTACACATCCACGCTAGGTCTTGGGACCTTGCAAATTGAAGAAAATGCATTTATTGATGTCTTGTAAAGGGTTGTAAGGTGTTGTAACACATCTTCACACTTTTCTAGGACCATAATGTTATAATTCACCTAAATAACCTTACCAAGACCTATTTCAAAGTGTTGTAAAGTCTTGTAACAAACTTTTACACTTTCCTAGGCTTGTCATCAATGTTTACACCTTTCTTATGCTTTAAATGGCCCCTTTATGCACTTACAGGTCTTAATTAAGTGTCTTGTTGAAGAAGAACCTGATAAAAAACATTTAATACATCTTAATCTCTGACATCCACTAAAAATTTCCCAGGTTGACTAAGTCACCACCTTGGGTGACTTAGTCCCATGTGGCACAAAAATCAAAATTAATTCAAATTTCTTTTGGTTTTTTATTCTTTAAGACCTAAGGTCAACCTGTGATGAGGTATTTTTTGGAATTTAGGCATAACTGTGTATAAATAAAGGTTTTTCCCCTCATTTTTCAATCTCCTAACTCATCTCAAGTCATAACTCAATATCATTCATCATTCATCATGTTCTCAAGTCAAGCAAGCTAGGGTTTTATCATTACAAGTCATCAAGATAGCTTCTTAAGACATTCAAGGGCAGATTCTTCATGTTTTGCTATAAAAATTCAAGATCAAAAAACATGGCAAGGTATTAGCTCCATTTTTCCATACTTCATTACATTCTTTCTTCATTTGGTTTAATTACCTAAAAAGGGGTTTGACCAAGGAAAACCCCCATGCCCTAACATTCAACATTCCTTCTCTTCTTGTGTGTTTGCAGATTTAGGAACTTTGAGGGTTTGAAGACCATTGAAGATTAGGTTGAAGAATTGTTGAATACATCTCCTTGTTGATCAAACTAAAATGTCAACAAAAAGTCACCTTCAGGCCCAAAAATCAAAGTTTCATAAGTGGACACCTATGGGAAACTAGAGTGCAGACCTAGGGATTTTGTTTCCACTTCCAATTTTTTAGAAATTCAGAAGTGGACTAAGTCACCACTAGTGGCGAATTAGTCCCACTTAACCTATTTTTTAGAATTTTTTATATATTTGGATACCCATTTGGCCGAAACAAGCTCCAAACCATTTTTTCTAGATCTGGGACTAAGTCGCCTAGATTGGCACAAGTATTCTAGTTGGCTTCTGCAACAATTTTATCAGTATTCCAAACCTTTATGCCATCCTTTTTCAACTTCCAAATGCACACCTTTTGTATTACAACTTTTTATTTGGTTTTATTTGCATTTCTAGGTCATTTAGTTCATGTTTTCATATCACAATGTGTTTTCCACCACTTTGTATTTCTTAGGTTTTACATTAATAGATCATCTTCTTTTTAAGTTTATTGCACTTAGTACATTACATTTAGATACATTTAATTCTTCATTACATTATTCTTGAGTGTAGACATTAGCATTTTGGCCCATCTCTCTCCTTTTAGGTGAAAAACCCTAAAAGAGTTAGAGAGCATTTAGGGTGCCAAAATAATTGTTTACATAGACTATGTTAGAATAGTGCACTCTAAGATGATTGTGTGACTTAGAGAATCAAAATAGCCCTTCCATATCATTTATCTTCCCACTTGGATGTGTTGGAAAAATCAATTTTTATCTAGGAAGAACAAAAAAAAAATGCTTCATTCCAAAATTGCACTACTCTTTACTAACACTTTTTGCAAATTTTTATTCAATGATGACATGGCCAAATAGTGTCAATTTGACCAAAAATGAGAGAAGTTTATGTGGATGGAAGCTATATGGACTTGTATGTGTAGATGAAACACTGTTAGGTGTCATGAGCTCCAAGAACCACTCCATCATAGTTTGGTAGTTTTTTGCTTTTAGGGATCTTAAGAGACTATGTTGGAATAGTTCACTATGAAATGATAGAGTGACTTGGAGAACAAACAAACCCCTTCCCTAGAATTTAGCTGCCAACTTGGATGTGTTGGCATAGTTGGTTTTTGTCTAGAATGCATGAAATAAAAAATATTCTTATTGTCAAATTTGCACTGCTCTTTACTGACACTTTTGGAAAATTTCCATTTGGTTTTTGTCTAGAATGCATGAAACAAAAAATATTCTTATTGTCAAATTTGCACTGCTCTGTATTGACACTTTTGGAAAATTTCCATTCATAGATGGCATGGCCAAAGAGTTTTGAGTTGACCAAAAATGAGAGAGATTTATGACAAGATATACTATATGGACCTATACATGTAGATGAAACATTTTTTAGGTGTCATGAGCTCTAAGAACCACTCTATCATAGTTTTCCAATTATTTTATCTTAGGGATCTTAAGAGACTACATTAGAATAGTGCACTCTAAAATAATCAGTTGACTTGGAGAATGAATAGAGCCCTTCCCTAGAATTTTTCTGCCCATTTGGATGTGTTGGAATAATCAATTTGTATCTAGGATGCATGAAACAAAAATATTCTTATAGCCAAATTTGCACTACCCTCTACTTATACTTTTTGGAAGTTTCCATTCTAAGCTAGCATGGCCAAACAGTGTTGAGTCGATAGAAAATGAGAGAGGTTTATGTGGAGGGATTCCATATGGACATATACATGGATAAAAAACATTGTTAAGTGCCATGAGCTCTGAGAATGACTCCATCATAGTTTGGTAGTTTTTTGCTCTTAAGGCTCTTAAGAGACTACATTGGAATAGTTCACTCTGAAATGATTGAGTGACTTGGAGAATTATAATAACCCTTCCCTAGTATTTAGCTACCTACTTAGACATGTTGAAGCAATCGGTTTTGGTCTAGGATGCACGAAACAAAAAATATGCTTATTACCAAATTTGCACTACTCTCTATTGACACTTTTTGCAAGTTTCCATTCTAAGTTGGCATGGTCAAATGATGTTGATTTGACCAAAAGTGAGAGAGGTTTATGTGGATGTATTCCATATGGTCTTGTACATGTAGATGAAACATTGTTATGTGCCACGAGTAATGAGAACCACTCTATCATAGTTTGGAAATATTTTGCTCTTAGGGATCTTAAGAGACTACATCGAAATAGCGCACTCTGAAATGATCGGGTGACTTGAAGAATGAAAAAATCCCTTCCCTAGAATTTATCTACCCACTTGGACATTTTGTAATTGTTGGTATTGGTCTAGGATGAATGAAACAAAAAATATGCTTATTTCTAAATTTGAACTACTCTCTACTAACACTTTTTAGAATTTTCCATTCTTAATTGGCATGTCCAGACGGTGTTGAGTTGACCAAAAATGATAGATATGTATGTGGAGAGATTCCATATAGACTTGTACATGCAGAAAAAATATTGTTAGGTTCCACAAGATCTGAGAATCGCTGTCATATTTTGGAAAAAAAAATTCTCTTAAGGCTCTTAAGAGATTACATCATAATAGTGCACTCTAAAATGATCAAGTGAATTGTAGAATGAATAGAGCCCTTCCCTAGAATTTAGCTTCCCACTTGGACATGTTGGTGTAATAATTTTTGGCCTAGGATGCATGAAAAAAAAAAATGCTTATTGTCAAATTTGTACTACTCTCCACTAACACTTTTTGCAAGTTTCCATTCTAAGTTGGCACAACCAAATGGTGGTGAGTTGACCAAAAATGGGAGAATTTTATGTGGAGGGATTCCATATGGAATTATACATGTAGAAAAAACATTATTAGGTTCCACGAGCTCGAAGAACCACTCTCTCATATTTTGGTAGTTTTTTCTCTTAAGTCTCTTAATAGACTACATTAGAATAGTGCACTCTAAAATTATCAGGTGACTAAAAAATGCAAATGATGATGATGATTATGATTATAATATGCAGAGACTAAAAAATCTTATCCAAAAAATAATTTTGTATAGTAATTTGGAGAGATATATTTAGAAGTATTTAACAAACAATTAGTGACACTATTTTGGGTTTTTACATAGCCATTTAAATATAAAATTTTATCATTGAAACTCTTCTCCACCAATTTATTGTTATATGAAATATAATTTATGAGCATTGTAATGTTATCCATTGGATTATTAGTAGTTATGAGTTTTAATGATATTTTAAGTTGTTATTATCCATTCATTTTCTCTTTAGATTGTAAATTATAATGTTATAATTCATTGAATTGTTCATATGATTATATTTATATATCTTGTAAATTAGTAGACATTGTGATTCCAATTATTTCAATAAAACTATTTCACACCTACAAGCTAAGGTGATTGTTCTTAATCACATATTCCAAGTCTTCGAAGAAGAAAATAAGGGGTATAAGTGACTGCAACACTATATTTAGGGTAGTTTTGTTATATTAGGCTAAAAAAAATCCATTTTTTTTTGTTTCAATGGTCTCCCCATTTATATTCATTATATAATGTGTATGTGAAAAGGTTGCATGGGATTGGTTGTCCTATGGTGTTGTGGTGGTTATGTCTAAATGATTAAAATATACATCATTATAAACCTAATGGGTTGTGACTAGTGTTGTGTTTATGGGTTGTAGGTAGGTTTCATATTTGTGTGGTAGGATGATGCAGAGAAGGGGTAGAAAATAGAAAAATGATACCATATTTCACAAGAATGGATTCATTCCTTTCCAAAAGTTCAAAGAAAATCATGCTACAGTAGACTTCTTCACAAGGGTAGATATTTGGTCTTCAAAGCAACAAGCCATTCAAGGGTAAACACAACCCACAATCATCCACAAGGTAATTTTGGTCTCCATCCTATCAAACTCACTCAAAAAAACATTCACAAGGGCCCTCACACATCAACCAATGACCTTTCCTTCACAAACTACCCCTTTATTCTAGTAGCCTTTCAAAACTAGTTTTTCAAACATAATTTGCAAGGAAGGCATGACATTCAAAATGTAAGCATAGTTACAGATACCCTTTTTCCCCTTTACAAACATATCTCAAAATTAGATAGGGTTCCTTTGTACAAAACGAGTCAAAATTTTATTGTCCTCTTATTGAATAGGCCTAATAGTATAGATAGGCTTGGTAGCGGCAGGGTTTTTGTGTTCCAGGGACTCCACTAATGCAGAGGCACTCCCCTCTGCTCAACAACTCAAATCACAAAACAATTTCACACAGGAAACCTCTACCCAAATTCAACAATAACAAAGATTGCAACAAAAATCTTGTTTTATTAATTTAATTCAAATTCAAAACTAATGACATTACAAAAAAATGCTTTCTTTTTCATTTCTCATGGTTTAGCCTTCCATAGGCCAATTTCTCTTCTCTACTGCAATGCTTATATTACCCTTGGAAAAACACATGCCTTCCCTCACTCAGCATTTCTTTTTATCTGAAAACTCCTCCCACACACTCTTCTTCCACTGTCTAAGATATGCACTCATTTCCTCCCCCTTTCTCATCGCAGCCTTATTCCACTTGGTCTGCTCCAAACTTCAACACAACCTCTTCCTATATTGTTGTTGTGCCATGCCTTCTACTCTCCCTCTTTACTCGATGCAGCCCCACACTCCCTAACTACACGTGACTTCCTTAAATATGCCCATTCATCTTTGCTGGTTGTGCCATTGTTTTTCCTTCCCAAGGGCCCCCTTGTATTTTGGTTCAATGCCCCCCTCTCTTCACTACTCTGTTTCATAGCCCCCTCCAAGAACTCACCTCAAGAACTCAGTTTCTTGGCTTTAAGCGCCCCCTTGTCCTTTGCTACATAGCCTCCTTCTCAATCTATTCGCTACTCTCTATATTTTTCCTTTAAGTTTCCTCTTCCTCTTTTTTTTATGGATTCTCCCTTCTATTATGTAATCAGCCTAGTCTTTTTTCTTTACCTGGAAGGCCTTTTAACCTTTCGTGTTGATTGTTCATTGATCTTCAAAAGCTTGCTGAAAATCTTTTAGTGTGGTCTTTTATGCATTTTGGAATAACCAATCGGCCTCCAAACCTATGCCTCTTTCCTTCAAATTATTTTTTTGGTGTGAAGATGAAAAGACATGATAAAAAGAAGATGAATTAGAGTCCAGGAGTCCTTATCATCGGTCTATGCTTCCACATTGCGTATGCCTCAAAAAAGTAGTTGCAAATATAACATCTAACAAAATTTCAATGTTGTGATGGATGCCGAGATTATATTGACTAAAATCAATTAATATTTTAAACTTTTCCTTTCACCTTTTATACTTGTCCAATTCATCATTAAAATGAGATCGAGTATGAAGAGAAATACATTCAAATCAAACCAAAATTGTGAAAATCAAAACCAACAATATTTTTTTGATTGGTGTCAATTTCCTATTCACCCATGTACTCCTACACTAGATGTGGTGAGTAGAAAGATTGTGAGAATAGGCTAACAATGGTGGAGTTGAGTGATAGAATCACTCTTTCAAGTCAAAAGTAACCCGCAATGAACTCCTTCATTGAATATGTGCACAATGCCATTTTTTCTTTTGCTTTTTCCACCACCTCCTTGGAACACTTGTCACCTTCCTTCTGTAGCTCCACTTATCAGCCTTCACTCCTCTTGTGGCTTTGAATCCACCATATACCATCCTCCTCTGCCAAATTCCCTCTACCCTCTTCTTCTTCCTCATGGGCTCAAACCCACTATGGTCCAACCTCTTCCACCAAAACATCCTACCAACATCTGCAACATACACATACCAATTTGTAACATGCAGTTGAAAATATGCATCCACAACCTCGCTAAAATCTGCATATACCTCATTCCAATCTACAACATCTTCACCCAAATTTGCATACACCATTCCATATTCTTCTCCAAAACCAACATTCAACATATCCACAATATCATCCTCAAAGGAAAATAAACTTACCTTGTCTTCTTCGGTTGTAACAACTCTAAGAGTTGCAACTTCATCCTTCACTTTGACATCTCCTACATCATCATTAGCTACAACTTTTTTTTCTTCTTCCTTCATTGCAACATCAAGCTTTGACATCCACTCTTTCTCAATTGTCAGCAACAAATATTCTTCACCATACTTCACTGTTACAACCTCTTCGCTGCTCACTTCCTCCTTTTCTTCCTTTTTCTCCATGCCTTCTTCCTAACGTGTCTTTACTGCAACTTCAACAATAGGGGCTACATTTATTTCTTTCCATCTCGGGTTGCTATCCTTATTCTTCTTCTTGCTCCTCTTTACCACTTTCCTCTCACTCTTTCCTACACTATTTTACACTTTTCCTGGAACCATCTTCTTGAATGCTTCACAAAATTCCTCGAGCCTTACCTGGTTCCTTCTTACTTCTTCACAAACTATCTATCCCATCTTTTCAATCATTTCATCCTCCACTTATCCCAATACTACTCTGAAAACAGTATCCGTACGGGTCTCTTCACGACCCAACCCATTTTTCCTACTGCAATCTCACCTCTCATAGTCTATCATCACTTCTCAAGTTTCCTCTACGGCTTTAAGCTCTCGCTCTCACTGCTAGGATTCCTCACACGCCTGCAATAGCCCTCTAAAGCCTCTTCTCTACCGCTTCATACACTTTCCTCTCAGTGAGAATTGCTTCCCAATTGATGATCTACTCACACAACACCCACAAGTCCTGGTGGATCCTCTCCACTCTCAGGACTACCCACTCTGATACCAATTGATGCAGACACACTCCCATCTACTCAACAACTCAAATCACAAAATAATTTCACATGGGCAACCTCTATCCGAATTCAACAATAACAAAGATTGCAACAAAAATATTGTTTTATTAATTCAATTCAAATTCAAAACCAATGACATTACAAAAAATGCTTTATTTTTCATTCCTCATGGTCTAGCCTTCCATAGGAAGATTCTCTCCTCTACCGCAATGCTTCTCTTACCCTTGGAAAAATGCATGCCTTCCCTCACTTGTTGGCATTTATTTTTATCTAAAAACTCCTCCCACACACTCTTCTTCCACCGTCCAAGCTATGCACTCATTCCCTCCTTTCTCATCGCAACCTTGTTCCACTTGGTCTGCTCCAAACTTCTACGCAGCCTCTTCCTATGCTACTATTGTGCCACACCTTCTACTCTCCCTCTTTACTTGATGTAGCCCCACATTCCCTAACTGCACATGACTTCCTTAAATCTGCACATTCATCTTTGTTGGTTGTGCCCCTGTTCTTCCTTCCCACAGGCCCCCTTGTATTCTAGTTTTATTCCCCCCTCTCTTCACTATGTTTTGCAGCCCCCTCTAAGAACTCACGTCAAGAACTCAGTTTCTTCACCTTAAGTGCCCCTCTTCCCTTTGCTACGTAGTCTCCTTCTCAATCTATTCACTTCTCTCTATATTTTTCCTTTAAGCTACCCCCTCCTCTCTTTTTTTATAGGCTCTCTCTTCTATTATGCAATCGGCCTGGTCTTTTTTCTTTACCTGGCATGCCTTTTTAGCTTTCGTGTTGACTATTCATTGATCTTCAAAAGCCCACTGAAAAATCATTCAGTATGGTCTTTTATGCATTTTGGAATAACCACTCAGCCTCCAAACCTATGCCTCTTGCCTTCAAAATATTTTTTTGGTGTGAAGATGAAAAGACATGATAAAAAGAAGATGAATTATAGTCCAAGACTCCTCAGCACCGGTCTATGCTTCCACATTGCGTATGCCTCAACCAAGTAGTTGCAAATACAACATCTAACAAAATTCCAATGCTGTGATGGATGTCAAGATTATATTGAATAAAATAAATTAATATTTTAAAAATTTCCTTTCACCTTTTATACTCATCCAATTCATCATTAAAATGAGATCAAGTATGAAGATAAATGCATTCAAATCAAACAAAAATTGTGAAAACCAAAACCAACAATATTTTTTTGATTGGTGTCAATTGCCTATTTACTTGCGTGCTCCTACACCATCCACCCTCATGCTAGTGCTTCAAACATGTCACACAGGGTCTAATTAACCTTCTCCTATTAGGCATATCAATCTCCAAAGGCTTTTGAACCAATACCCTAAGTCTCTAGGGTTCCCATGCTTGATACATGAACATATCAAGCCACAATAGCAACTCCACACATTCCAAACACCATCCCCTGCATCTACAAGTTTGTGAAACCAAATAGAAACCCTAAAAAATCCATTCCATCAAGTTTCAGGAGCTTCTATCAGTGGAATGGAAAGATTTACATGTTTCTTCCTTCTTGGTTACCCTACCTAGGGTTTAGACCAGTCTGAGAAGAAATGGCTCTAACTTATACAAATATTGATGAAAATGAATGAAACCAAGTGCAACAGAAAGAAAACTCAGTGCTCTATCAACCCCAATTTAATTTAGACCATGGTGGGATCGTACAGATCCATAAAATTCATTGTAGTAGCAAAATATGTTCAGAAATTGTAGAAAACAGAGCTTTTATTGATTCAGTCTTCTAAAATGTCATCAACCAAACATTCCTTCCACTACAAAAGGAATTTTAAACATTCACCAAAAATTTCCCAATGGTTCATAACCAATTTTCAAATTACAAACTCAACTAAACATCATTATACCATGTTATGGCAAAAAGTGCAAAAGTTGCTTTTACAACATTTATGCAACTTGATAGCATTTTGCAACTAGACCCTAACTCACCCCTAATGACTCAAAACTAACTCAAAATTGACTCAAACACATATGAAATGGTCCTTTAAGACATTATTGCATGCAATTAACTCGAGCAAAACAAAATTTCAACTTTTGACCCCTCTTGAGGCATGAAAACTTGGGAGCCCTTGCACCATAGGATTGTCATCCATGTGGTTTGTTTGCAATAGTTATAATAGGTCACCTTATTGAGGCATTCCTATGCTTGTGGTGATGTGGTCTGGCCATGATATTACTTGCATGCTTCCTATAGTGTACTCCTAGTCCCTAAATTATTCTAATCAATTTGGGATTTTCTTGGTTGGATATGGCTTTTGGTAAATCCTGTCACTTGCATGGTGATTATCTCTTGTCTATATATGTTTCTCACGAGTGTCCTAGTGGTTCATAGTGTAATTTTGTGGTATAGTGATTATATATATATATAGAGGTTGGTTGTCTTTATCATGGAGGTGTTAGTCCCTATGGTAGTTATTGTTCACCTTATTAATTTTTTTCATTCCTATGGTGGCATTCTTCAATTGAACATATATCATAAAAATAAAATTATTAGAATGATAATTGATTCCTTGTGTTGAAGTTATAAATGTTATCTTCATTAATTATACTTTTGTGGCATGATCCTCTTGATGAAATACCAATGAAAAGTGTTGTACTACCTCTTTATTCAGGAACCTTGCATATTTAATTCTTATGCTAACATATCATTATCAACTTGTTATCTACCATCCAATATACCCTACTTCTGTATGTTTTATTGGTATTCAAATAGAGTTCAATTGTTTTACCTACTTATTAAATATTATACACCACACATACCTTGATCTACTTCTAGGATTATAGGTCCTTGTTGGATGTCTAGATGTAAGGCTAGCACACCTAGTATTACTAAGCATCCATGTTATGATTGATAAAACTAGAAAAATGGTCATAAATTTAGTGAAGTTTCCCAAGGAAACCAAATTTAACACTAACACAGATTGTTTACCAATTGTAATTCATAAGTTCTATTAAAGTGCAATTTCATTAATCTATAATATGTTATTGATCATAACATAACCATTCTAAACTTATTATACATTATAATTTTAAGCTTCAAAGTAGAAACACATGCACACAAGGAAAAAAGTTAAACTGAATGTCAATTTTTATATATCAAATTTTAGAATAATTATGTATGTGCATATACAAATTTGGCACATATGCCAACTCAAAACAAGTTTTACAAAATGTGACATCTCAAGATCTATATAATATACATGTCCAATAGCTATGTATCAATCCCTTAATTTCCACAAGTGACCCTATATATCTCTAGAAAATACTAATCTTGTGTTGGATCATCAAAATCAAGCCTCATCAAAGTACTTGGTAGCTCTAAAGTTGCCAAACCATAAATTAGATTAATTATGTCAATGGTTGAAAAGTTGGAATAATAAATAGAAGCTAATTTACTATAATTTAGAATTGACAAATTAATATCAAAATCACTATATTAAAATATAATTATCTAAAATGAAATTATTGATTACCTCAAGTCTTGCTCTTTTTTTCTGAACGAAGTTATATAAATGATTGTCTGCTAAGATGACCATGAGTCCTAGCATATTGAAAAGGTTGAGGATTCATCACATTTCTAAATCGGCCAAAGGACTATAGCAAGTAAAAAATAAATGATAAAAATTAATATATAATTGTTGACAAATAAACATAAACTAAACATATGTCTACTCCTATATATATATATATATATATATATATATCTACAACATAACATAAACACATACATCCTATGATGCTTGTTCTCTTGTTGTGGAAGGGTTCATCATGGATGAACCAACTATGATAGTTTCCTATATAAAAATGACATGAATGTAAGACTAGAAATGAACATGTACATATAATCATAATGTTTAAAATATTAAAAAAACATATTCCTTTTATGATGCTTCCTACAATGTTTGAAAAGTAGTCACCATGGATGTAAAACCAAAATGTTTTGATTATATGGGAAAAAAAGGTTTTGAAGGGACCTGAAACCCTTTACAACTAAACATACAAAATGCTGCTTAAATATAAAAACATTAAACCAAATTGTTGATGTATAAAAAGATAAGAATACATAAGACTATCAATCTATTTACATGTATAATCATAATAGATTTGAAAATTAATATCTAAATCACAATTTAAATATGCATATATAATAAAATTTGTAAACATGTATGTGAAAGAAATTATACCATATAGTTATCTCTAGGACAAATGAAATGGTTGTGAGGGTACCCTCTTGAACCTATGTAATTTGATCCTCCATCATCAACTCTTAAATTTGGAAAAAATATACATTAGTATTAATATGTCTTATAAAATATTAATTTAAGATTAAATGCACTATGAAATTACTTTAAGTCTTACATTGTATGTTGTTGATAAGATCCAACATCCTCCTCATCTCTAGCACCTGATGACTCTCCAAGATGTTCTCTAACCTCAAGTGTCTCATCTCCTACATCTGACATATGATGGACCCCATAATTAGATTTGTCCATCAGTGGCTTAGTAGGCTATGCAAGAGGACCCAAACATATGTGGTTGCACAGAGTACACTGATGGGGCACACAAATACATGGAGAAGAGGAGGGCCTACCAATATAAGTTGATCCAACAAGTGCATCACTATTATGTGGTTGAGCGAAATATGATCTCTGTGTGATCAAATGGCTAGCCAAAGCATGAACAACCAAGATACTCTAATGTTCTACATCTGCAACAATATTTGGGTGTTGTATTGGATGTGGGGGAGTAATAGGAGGAGGGGGAATAACTAGAGTTATTCGATTTTCCTTGAGTCTATCAGGCGTTCCTTTACCCACACCTTGGAAATCCCTCATATCAAAGTAGTTCACATGCTTACCCATGACAAATTCAGCATATAGTTTTTGAAGAAAATATTGGGGGACATCGAGATTGTTGTTGGGTGGTTTATCAAAAAATATTCACAAATGATCCCAAAAATTATCTAAGATACCCTAATGTGTGTACCATTTAATTAAATATTTGGGCTTACACACATCAATGGGTTGTCTAGTTTTAGGATTAATGAAAATTTGTGCTAATTGGGCTTTGGAAATGTCTAGTTCCCTCACCTAATTGTACGATAAGCCATTAGTATATTGTTGCTTCTTGGCTTCTCGCCACTCTAAAAAGTAAATGTATTGGTTTGTGAGGGTTTTAACATTAGAAATTATTGATCCTAAAGTGGTTTTCATTGTAGACAAGTGAGGGTGCCTATGGTATAACTAGCAAATATTCCTTAATTCAGTTAGATTGCCAAAGATTAAGTCATGGATAGGAGGGTTTTGTAGGGGAGGATTTGGTGGTGGAGGAGGATTTGGTTGGGCAAGGTTTGGATTTTCAGTCATTGCAACACCTAATTGATGTTGAAAAATTTAAAAACAATTAATTACAAAGTAAAATATATACAAAAACCTATTTTACACTAAAATTATTAAAAATAATGCTTTAAAACAAAACAAAATTGAAGAAAAACAATAAAAAATCACATATCTTGAAAGAAAATTGGTTTAAATTGATAATTTCAAAAACAGACATTAGTTATATTAGATATTTGTTTGGTTTCTTATGTTTTTTTAAAGAAAGTTGGTTCCTAATAATATATTCTATATAATAACGTATATTATATATTATACAATATAATAATATATTATATATTAATAATAATATAACATTTTATATATTTATTATATATATTTTAGGTAAGTTGTTACCTTGTGGTGGTAACTCCTAGTATAATAATAATAAAAAATTAAAGTTAAGATGTGTCTGTTTTTTTGCCACATGGTATTTTTTTGTCATTGGTTAGCCTTGTTATTCGCATGATAACCACATGATAGAGCTCTATAATTGCAATGTAATCATTACCTCACAATGCCTTGATTAATGAATCTACTTTTGTATCATGCAATATGTGGCTTCCCTTATGTTTTTGTCCTCATCTATTAAATTGTCTTCTTCTATTATGACGCCTTGTTCAATTATTGCCTTGTTCTAATATTTTCCAACTTGTATGGGTACCATTTTCCTGTTCCTCGTAGCATCGTACTATCTAGTGGATGTATGTTAATCCATCTTATCCTTCATTATGTATCTTATAGCCTTTAATCCTTCTTGCCTTCGAAAATATTCATGAGGAACTCTACGTCGTGTGCCAGCTAAGGTAGTCTCAGGCCTTCATTCTTGAAATAACGCCACATCAATAGTCTTTTCCATATGCCAAACTCAAAGTTGGGATTGGGGCTTAGATCTTTTGTCCATCTACCAATGCCATGTGATGTCATCCTATCAAGGCCACGTATCTATGCCAACTTTACTAACTATCTTGTCCATCTGGGTATCCATGCGCCCATTTTTCCTTTGTAGCCGCTCATAAGCGGTGTGCATAAGCCAGATCAGGTAGAGTCCGCCCATCGTACATGTATGAGATACATGTCATCAGGTTCTAAAAGGTCCATACTTTGGTAAGGTGGATTATTTCAAGTTTTGGAGCCAAAGACAGTCAGGTCAGGTGTGAAGTGACCTTCACCATGTGTGTCAAACCAGTGCTCATGATGAAGGAAAAACTTGGTAGATTGTCATCTCCACCTACGATCATGGCCATCATTTTTCATCATTTGGGGTTTGTTTAGGTGTTTTTACATATTTTGTCTCTACACCAAAAATGGGTATACTAAAAAATGGAAACCCCGATGCACCTTACCAGTGCTAAGAGCCAGATAGCATTTTTGGGGCCAGTTTCAGACTGACAATTGAAGAACATGCTACATGAAAGGAATCCACTTGCTTTTAAGGCCATCCGAATGATTCTGGGAAGGGGCTATCTCTAGTCCAAGGAGTGATACCGTGTGAATAGCAATATTTTGTTATGGTTCATAGTAGTCTTACTGGACCTTCAATCTCCCAAGGATATGGTTTGAGGTTTGACTAGAAAGCTTTCTAGGCTTTCAATGCTAAGCGGGCTGGACGAGGTTCTGCAAGCAGCACGACTAGGGGATGGCATCCACACCTGAGGGATTTGAGGCATTATCGTGATCCAAATGTGGAGTTCTTTCTATTCTTGCTGAAAATTGGGCACCAGAGTATTTGTATCCATGCTTTTGCACCAAGAAATGGCATGATTTCCTTAAAAGGTTCTACCACTATGTGCCAGTTAGAGATTACCAGTGGGTAGCAGACTTTGAGGCATTCAAAGATAATTAGGGTTAGCTAGTGTAAAGGCTTAAATTTTGTGGGGCCAAAAAGTTTTGTTCAAGGGGTGTAAAAAATTGTCCCTTCCCATATCAGTAGCAAACAGTTTCTTTTTTGGAAATTTGGGTGTATGTAAACTTGGTAAAAATTGTGATCAAATTGGGCATCAGTCCCTGCAATCTTTACTTTATTGTACTTGGTTGTATGCATTTTAGAGAATATAATACTCTATTACCATTTTAAAATTTTGTTGTTATCGCATATGGTTCTTAAATGGGAGTGTTGAATGAATTGCGATACGTTTTGTATGCTTTCTCCCCTTTGAATGGAATTTACAGTGTTTGTGTTATATGCTGGTAATTTTTCTTTGCATTAAAACCCAAAAGATGCCATGCTTCAATGTCATTTATTAGCAGATATGTGTGTTTTAATGGTTGAGATTTTTTGAAATTCTGCATGAATTGCTGATGCATTTTGTATATTATTTTAGTCCATAATCTTTAATGTAATTCAAGTTAAAACTATTTTCTTTTACATTTTGGCATTGAATCAAAACCTATAGGTATAAATGGCTCTAATCCCTTAGATGAGGGTTTAAATTGTTGAATACCCAAGATACTGAGAGGGGGGGTGAATTAGTATCTTCTTAAACTTATTGAACAAATACAATCCAAATACTCCAATGCATATAACAGTAAAAATAAGCAAGAGCATTAACAAAACATGAAATCACACAACACATAAACACCAGGTTTTTTATGTGGAAAATTCAAACTGGGAAAAACCACGGTGAGGGTTAGCTCACAATATAGTATAACCAGTTATAAAATATTACGAAAGGGTGGCTCACTACCAAGGCTCACTATCCAAAATGGGAGGCTCGCTGCCTACAAAAATACAATGACAAAATGGCATATAGCCAGAAAATGAACTGATAAAGTACACCTAACAAGTGTTGATTTAGTTCCTTTGATGTTCAATCAACTGACTTAACACACTTCATCATTTTTGCATACTTCATTTCACACTCGCACCATGCTTTTCTCTAAATTCAATCCAACAATCTCAAAACTATCCAACATATATAGCTGATACATCCGCAAGCATCAATTAGGTTGGCCTAATTAGATGCAATCTTTATTCACCAAAAATCAACTATTGACTTCAAGTATTTAAAAACTTTCCAAAAACAATTCAAATGATCAGCATGCTACATCATGACGACATGGACCAAAGATAGGTTACACATATATCCGCAACACAAAATTGATTCACCATAACACAAACTATCCATCAAGTCAGCCAAAGATAGACCTAATAGAAAAATGCAACAACAGGATAATCCCAATTCACCACACGAGCACCTGAAAATGTGACATTCTAAACATACATGCTTCCATCATCAAAAAACCATTTCCCAAAACCACAAGCAGCAACAATCACTCACGAAGGATTGTAGACTAAAATACCAGAGGAATATAACTGCACACCAATTCAGATACCAGTCCAAAATACGGGAACAAGTTGGAACTAGATCTTACAGTTGCAACTCATATATCATGGTAACATCAATGACAACACAAAAACATTCAAAATGGGATGTTCTTCTTCATTCTTCCAACAATCTCCCCCCTTGTCATTGATGGCAACATGTGCCAAAATTTACAAAACTTTCTATATACAACACTACAACATTCTCTTCACAACATTCTCTCCCCCTATCACCAGTATTAACTCCCCCTATCACTTTTCTCTCCCCCTTTCACATCAAGGACAAAGGGTGGCCCAAAAATATGAAAAATGAAAAAGCATTACCCGAAGAATGGCAATCCTTGAAGCTCTTTAAGAATACCTTGCCAGGCGGATTTACCATTCTCCCAACTCTTCTTTGCAACAATCAACATTTTGTTCAGGGATTCTAATTCCATCAGAGTTTCCTCTGCATTATTTAGAGTACTAGGGGACAGAATTATCTTCTCAAGTTTCTCTACACTTGCATAAGCATTGGCAACCAAAGTGTACTCCATTCTTACAATGTCACCTAACTAACCAATTTTTTTGACAATTTCTTCCTTTTTCTTCTATTAAATAAAGAATTTATCTCTATGAGCAAAGATGGCATTCTAGGTAGATTTGTCTCTATCCTTGGAAGCATTGTAGGTACTAGAGACAACAGTCAACTGAGACTCAATGGAGTCCATAAGATCCTTAATATTTTGGGTGGAATTTGGTCACTTCAAGCAATAAGCAAAGACATCATTTACTTTAGACTCATAAGTCTGCACAGTTTCCAGATTCTTTTCAGCATTTGTGTGTGCCAGAGCACACTTGTCATGAAGTGCCAACAGCCTTTTCTCTGCCAAATTTTCCTCAACTTCTTGCTTTGTCTTCTCACCAAGTCTGGAGGCATACTCCTTAAAGGAGTCCAATAACAGTCTCAAATTTTCTACTAGAGTGAGAGATGTATCTATTGAAGTACCAAGTGTGGCCTCCTACAAAGCTTTAAGAGCATCATCAATCATTTTTGTCCCTTTCTGGTGCGTCTCCAGAATTTCTCTTCTTCTAGATGCATGCAATGCATCTCCTAACACCAACTTATGAATAGGAGAAATTTTATCTAAGTCCACACAACCTTGAATCATAGGGAGTTGTAGAAGCTCTAGAGGAATATAAATGCACACTGGTTCAAATACTAGTCCAAAATACTGGAACAAGATGGAACTAGATCTTGCAGTTGCAACTCATATATCATGGTTACATCAATGACAACACAAAAACATTCAAAATGGGATGTTCTTCTTCATTCTTCCAACATAAATTAGATGGAATAATCTTTTTTAACTTACTTAACCCATCACTATATGGTCATTGTTTCACATGTTCTTGCAAGCCATTCCAATTGGAAGGAAAAGTCTTATCAGTTAAAAATATTTCTTGTTGGTTCAATCTAAGACATTATATTTTAGTCATCCCTATTTGAAAATGTTCTTCGAGGGCACGCAAGCTAGCACAATTAGAGGACATAAACATTTAGTAGATGGCCACAAGCACTTAGATAAGGGTTCAAATTAAATGGAATAATCACTTTTAACTTACTTAACCCATCATTGTATGGTCATTGTTTTGCATGGTTTTGCAAGCCCTTCTGATTGGTAGGTAAAGTTATCAGTTAAAAGCATTTCTTGTTGGTTCAATATGAGCCTTGATATTCCAATCAAGATAAATTTCCTCATCCCTATTTGAAAGGTCGATTTATTTCGAGGGCATGCAATCCAACACAATTGGAAGGCATAGCTAGTTTGAAAATGTGTTTATTTAGTTTCAGTTTTACATTCCAATCTAATGATTCTTTCATACCAAGTTGTTCTACAAACCATTCATATTCCAGTATGTGGCCAACAGGTTGTCCTTCCCTAGTACTACTACTATATTGGTTTAGTGTTCTCTTAGGACCCCAATGTTGTCTAGAATCTTCATACTAGTGGATGTGTCGCCTAGGGAAAATTCTTGGGCTAGGCTTTCTTTCTCTCGTTTGATGTCTGTACACCATAGATTGAGGGCATATAGATTTTTGAAATTATTTTTTGATCATTTTCCCTACCTAGTGACTCTTAATACTCTACCTTTTAGTGTTCTGTTGAGTTATAGAGGAGAGATTAAATTCATTCAATCTAATTAAGTGTGCAACCCAGTGTGCAGTCATCAATTGATTCTCAAGTCATGTTAAGCCATTTTTTGTGGTTCCTTCCCATAGCGATAGTTATGTGTTTGATGAATGATTTATCAAGTAGAAGTACAAAAATGTGCTATGATTTGGGGAAAACTTTAGATTCGAAGTTTGGGATAGGTTATAGAAGAAAGTATTGCAAAGGTAGTTAGGTTGGAAAAAGTTAGAGGGTGTTAGGGAACTATGGATTTTGGTAGGTTTATTTTGTTGGTTCAGTTTCAAATTTGGAGGAAAAGGCCATCTCCTAAAGGCCTTTAGTTGATAAGGCCAAGAGGTAAGAATGTTCAAACCTAGGGTTGTGGCTAAGCCCTATCCTATTTTTCTTATGCTATCATAGATAATGTTTGATTTATTATGAACCTTAGAGTTAATGGTTTGAGCCTTGATGTTACCTTAAGCTGGTTGAGTGCATAGCTTTCTTATGTACAAGATCATCCCTACTTGCAATTGGCTTGTTCTTTTATTAACACTTCTTCAAGACTTTCTCACATTCTCAGATCCTTTTCTATGGTCACTTCCTTAGTTTTCTCCACCCCTTTGTTTTCTAGTAGATCCGCCACACTGTTCGCTTCTTTGTAAACATGTGATATCTTGAAATCATCCAGCTTTTCTAGGATTTCCCATATTTTCCATACCTAGTACTTGAGTTTCCAGTTAGGTGTATCCCTTTTGGTGATTGCTTGTACACATATCATTAATTCTCCTTCAATATCCACTTGTTTAAATCATTTCTCTATGCACATCCAAACTCCCAATGCCAATGCTTCCATCTCTACTTCATTATTGGTTGCATTCCCAATTTTCTTAGATAGTTCCTATTGGAGTAAATTAATTAATATTTACTCTAGTGCTTAATTAAAACATAGGAAAAGGTCATCTAGTTCTAATTGTGAGTGTTATTGCATTAATTATGCATTTCAATCAGTCACGTGCTTTATTCTTTGTATTGCACACAAGATAAGTCACTTAACTGATTTATACATTCTGTTATCTCACTCCCCTCTTATTCAAAACTCCACCATTCAAGGATCTCATGTTGAGTTCATTTCAATCTACATAAGGATATTCAATCCTTCATTGTAATCATTCAATAATAAATAATCATTATTGTTTCGCATATTTTGTTGTGTAATTTCTCATTTATGTGTGACAGGTTTCTCTTCAGAATATCATCCAGGGCTTATGGGATCTCAATCACAGATTCTTTCATGGTATCAGAGCTCTATATCTAAATATCCTTGTTCACTTTTTTGAGGAATTTGTTTTGCATAAGCAATATAGAAATCAGTTTATGCAAAAAAATATATATGTTGTTGGGTGTGATACTCACCCATTGCAGGTTGTGTGAAATCTTTCCCTCAGCCTGTGATTTGTCTAACTTCATCACATAGGTCATGCCATCTTCACAGCAAGGCATCAATACTAGCATGAAGACTAGTAGGAGGGCATCAATGGGAGGTTTTGTCTCTTTTTCAAGCTCTTTATATCAACCTCTTCAAAATCCAGCTAAGGTGTTTGAATTTGAATGATGTGTTTTCCTAGAGGAAGGCGAATCACCTGGAGGAAGGCGTGTTTGGTTTGTGAGATATTGGAGGCACACTCTAGAAACCCCAATCGAGAGCTCAAAGGTGTCAATTCATCTCTGCTCACTATTTTTAATTGGTGTTTTTAATCTTAATCTTCATCGAGCTACTAGCAGTTTAGTGAAATCAAAATGGCAGAGTTTGTTGTTTGTATCTATGCAAAGTGAATACTCTATTGCAGCTCATTTGGATGGATTTTTGGACAGATGAAGATCAATAAATTGCAAGAAGGCCTTTGAGGCATTTGCACACCATTTGGAGGCGGTTCTCAAAGAAAGTGTCACAACCCGCAAACTGGTGTTTTGCATAGGAGGTGGCACTAGAAGCTGGAGGCTATAATTTCTAGCCATCAAGCTGCCTTGGCATCTATGACGAGCATTAGATAGGAAGATTTCTTTGAATATTTGCACCACATGGAGGCATATGTAAACCTTTATTTCTAGATGCATGCATGTTTCTTTCCCTAATTTCTTTTTGCATGCTTCTTGCTTTATTCCTTGTTGATTCTTTAGATATTGTATATGCTTTGCAAGCACCACATGATAAAGATTTGGGAAAATTTGGAGCTTTGTAAAAATTGAACTTATATAAATTTCCATATGGGGGTTTCTACTTAAAGCATCTAGTATAGGTTTCTTTCATTTTTCTTTTGAATAAACAAACTTAGAATATTAAAAGTTGCTAATTAATTGTCAAGCTTCGCACTGTTCCTCCAATAGGTAGCCAAAAGTGTTCTTTTGTTCTAAGTTCCTGACTACATGAGCTTCCAAAGTCGCATCCTTGTGTGCTTCCAGAGTTTCTTTCTAGCAAGATAATATTGAGCATTGGATTAAAAAATGGCATCATCGCAATCAAAGGGCATCTTTGCAGTTCTTCAACAGATGTAGATTTCTTCTTTAGTTTGAATAAATTGTTAGGAGTTTTTCCACTTGGATTTTCTCCTTTCCTCTTTGTTGACAGCCACATCATCACTGTTGGCCCACCATCTTCATCACCTTTGCATCTTGTTCTCTATCAGTCTTCACAGGATCTTGGATCGACATCACTTTTCAACATGTGGACATGTGAGTAGTTTTTAGAGGCACACATCATGGGAACCTCATCAAGCCTTGTAGCTGGGACCCATTTTGAATCTATTATTGCATTCTTTTCCTTCATCAATTTTTTGCTTCTCCTCAGTTGTCATTCAGGGAGGGTGTTGGAGTAAATTAATTAATATTTACTTGACTAGAACCTTTCCATTTTTCTTCTTTCCTATTCTTTGATTTATCTTTAACTGAGCCTTGAGGCCTTTTAATTTTTCCCATCCTTTTATTTAAGACCTCATCCCATTTATTGAAGGTAGTTAGACTATTTTGATTGAACATTTTGTGTTTAGTACCTCACATATACCATCTTCAATTTTTTCTAGTAGCTGGGTTTCCTCCATGTTCTTTTCCTTAAAGATTCTACAATTTCTTTCCTTCTAGATATGCCAAACAACCAAAGATGGCGCTACCACCCACAAGTCTACCCACAAAAGTGTTTTTCTTTCCTCTTGTCCAGCTACTCAACCAATCATTGATTTTTTCTAGTCTTTTCCCTTTCCATCATCTTACATCCATTATCTAATCCCAACATTTTGCAGCATATGTATAGTTTAGTAGTAAATGGTCAATTGTTTCACTATTCTTATAGCACATGTCACATCTACTAGGACCATGTATCCCAATTATTTCTAGCTTGTCCACTGTGAGAATGCCTTTTTGTAGTGTCATCCAGACGCCTGCCTTTGGTAGCATTGCAAGGTGCCAGCATAGCTTTGTTGACCACCTAGGTTTATCCTTAATGTATTTTTGGATCTGATACCCCAATCTAACAAAGTATTCACCTGAGAGTGCACTACACCATATAATTTCATCTTCTTCTATTATTATAGCCTTTCTTTCTTTGAGTGCTTCATTTAGCCTCAATTGAATCTTTGTTGGGTAGTGTTCTAACATCAATCCATTCATATTGACTACCATATTTTGGCTAATCCGAGGATATGTAGTCTCTTACTTTGTATCCTTGTTGGGTTGTTATTTGTTCAATGTAATCTTTTATACCTTCCAATTCTTCCAGTGGTGGTTTTTCATTCCATGAATCTGTCTAGAAATTGGCTTGCTTCCCATTAGTTATTTTCCATGTCAGATGCTCAGTTATAATATTTTGACTGTATCTTAGGAAGTTCCATATTGTTGACCCTCCTTTAGTATCTACTATAGTGAGTATTATTTTGGGGTCAAGGTTGTCTAAGTACATGGTTTGAAATATTTTTCACCATAGACTATTTGGGGCCTAGTACACCTTCCAAGACAGTTTTGCTCCTAAAGCTAGATTTTTTAATTTCATTGTCCTTATCCCTACACCTCCTTGTTTAGTTAAGTATGCTTTCTCCCATTGTACTTGTGGTATCTTTTTTTCCTCCTTTTCTCCAACCCATAAATTTATTTTAAAGAAGCTTTCCAAATTGTCTTTTTCCTTGTGAGTGATTTGAAAGTAGGCATTGCATAGATTGGTACTACTGATAGTACCAATTTTATCATTAGTATCCTTATAGCTATAGTAAGCCACTTGTTTTTCTAGGCTCTTGACTTATTTCTACACTTTTCTATAATCTCCAACCAATGCTATGATCTACAAGCCCTTTCTATTAGTGGTGCACCTAGGTATTTTGTTGGGATAGAGGTGATTGATAATCCAAGGTAAATTTCTATTTTTCTTTGAGTTTCTTTGCTAGTGTTGAAGTAAATTATGGAAGATTTTATTTTATTCACAAGCTATCCTAAACCTTTAGAGTATTCCTCCAATGAACTCTTGATGGTAGTTGTCTCCCTCATATTGGCTTCTCTGAATATGATTGTATCATCTACAAATTATGTGTGTGTTATTGGGTTGATTCCTTGAGCCACTTTAATGCCCTTCCAACTGTTATTTTTTGTTTTCTTCTTAAAGGATCTTTTGATGGCTACTGCCATTATTATGAAGAGGAATGGTGACAAGGGATCACCTTGTCTGATTCCATTTGTGGGTAGGAAGAAACAACATATGGATCCATTTATGCTTAGTGAGTACCTTACAGTTGTGATGCACTATTGTATGAGGGTTATCCATTCATTATCAAAGCCAAATATTTTGAGGACTTTTAATAAGAAATTCCATTTCACTTTATCATAGTATTTTTTGATGTCTAGTTTTATCATCATCCCTTTTATTTTCTCAATGGACATAGTGTGGATAGTTCCATTAGCAACAATGATGTTGTTAATGATCTCCCTCCCTGGACAAAAATCGATTTGTTCCTCTAAGATGATAGAGTTCAAAAAAAAAAAAATCTATTAGCCAAAACCTTGGTAATTATTTTGTAAAATGTGTTGCACAAAGAGATTGGCATGTAGTTGTTGAAATACTTATAGACTTGACTTTTTGGTATTAGTGCAATCACTATATTGTTTATATCTATCAAAAATTTCTTCTTTTTTTTGGAATTCTTCTACAATCTCCCAAACTTCTTTTCCAATTAGCTTCCAACATTAACTTGTTGGAAAGCCATATTACAACCCTAGATCCTTGTTAGGATGGAGTTGAAAGGTGGTTGTATTGACCTCTTATAGTGTTATAGGTTCCATTAGCATAAGATTATCCTCATCTGAGACACATTTTGGAATGCAATCTAGCAAGGTGGAGCTGTCAGTTGTTTCTTCAACATCATCAACACCCATAATTTTCTCAAAGAAACGAACATCTTCATGTTCTATATTTTCTTTTCTCTAATTATGTCTCCATTTTCTTCCTTGAATTCATTTATTCTATTATTGGTTCTTCATGCTTTGGATTTTCCATGGAAGAACTTAGAGTTCAAGTCACTTTTCTTTAACCAAGTTTCTCCGCTTTTGTCCCTCCAATAGATCTCTTCTTTGGCCAGAATATCCTTATGGTATCTTTTTAGTTTCCTCTCTAGGAGATAATCATCTTGAAACATTCCAAACTTAATTATTTTTCTATTTAGTTCCTCTACTTCTTTTTCTACCTTTTCCTTGAAAAACATTCTTAAACACCACTTTATTCCATGTTTTGAGTTTTTATTTTAGTACCTAGATCTTTTTCATAAATACATAGCTAGTTGTACCTTTGAAGTTGAACTCCTTCCACAAGGTTTTTATGGAATCTAGTAGACCATCCTCCCTCCACCACATGTTTTCAAACTTGAAGTAGCTCTTTAAGTCTTTGTTCCCAGTGTTGATATTTAGGAGGATAGGATAATGGTATGATACTAATATTAGAAATATTTTTGCATCCAAAGTGTTTGTACCACTCATCGAATTTGGAGAGATTATAAATATATCCAGCTATCTGATATATTAGTGAACCCCATCCTATGGTTAGTCCATGAATAAATCCCATTAGCTATTTTGCAGTCTACACCTCCTATCTCCTCTACAAAATCCTTGAAATCCAGTATACTCCTATTGATCTTTATCACCTCTCCATTCTTCTTTGAAAGATTTGTGATAGCATTGAAGTCCCCACCTATTATGTAGTATTGATCATTTATTTGGCTTATCCTACTGCTAATTTCCTTCCATGTTTCCTTCTTATCTTCTTTCTTGATGGGCCCATAAACATTGAAAAGGTTGAAATTTAGAATACCATCTATTACCTTACACTCCATCTAGTTATTGTGCTCATGTACAGGATTTATTGTGACTACCTAGCATCTTTCCATAAAATTTATAAACACCTATTTATTCATGTGGCTTCTTTAAATATTATTGTCCAAGGTTTGTAGAATTTAATAAATTTCTCTGCTTCCAATCTACTGAGTTTGGTTTCTTGTATCATGATTACATTCATTGGTACTCGCTACATGTGACACTTAACTAAGAATATTTTGTTAGGGTCATTTAAAACCTTGAAATTTCGAGTGGAAATCTTCATTTCCCTCCAAGGGAGGGGTTTCCTCCCTTGGATATCAAAAACTTAGTGACACTTTTTAAGCCTTTTTCCATTGCTTCCTCATCCCATTTTTGTTTTCTTATTTTTCTTCCCTTGCCTTTTTTTCCTTTTCCATTACCTTTGCAGCAATTTGACTAATGCATCTTGGATCAAATATATCTAATTAATACATAGGATCCTCTTCTACCACTAATTCTTCAAATTTTGATTCTTCTTCTTCTTGACAGCAAGGTATGTTCAACTCATCTTCTAATTTAGCTCCACTCTCCCTTTCTGCTTCCTGTGCTTTTGTTGCACACTTGTTTGATTCTTTTTGATTCACTTCATCCTTGGTTGTTTCTTTTTAATTATTAGTATTTTTCTTGCTTGGTTGGGAAATACATGATGGAGAAGGCACATTTAATTGTGCATTTAGGTCAGCACTATTGTTATTGATTTTCCTTCTACATACCATTTTTTGTGGTGACAAATTTTTAGGGCGTTCCTTGATCTTCTTATGGTTTGGATGCTCTTTCAAATGTACCCTAATTGAGCTCCTTTTGAATTCCTTTTCATTATGTTTTCAACTATGGAACTTAAGGAATAATTTCTTGATTTCCTCAATCTCGATTAATTTTTTCCAATGCTCCCCTTTGACGCATAACAAGACTTCACTTAGAATTTTCCTTATGGTAGCTATTTGCATTCTAGCATAAATGTATGAGTCTCCCTCAAAAAGGTCTGCATCAATATCAATGAGCATTACTAAGGTTTGACCGATTTTCTCCAGACAACTTTTAGAACAATATTCCAATGGAAGGTTATATAATCTGACCCAAACCAATCTCTCATAGGGATCCATCTTGGGGGCTGAAGTTTGGATGCCATATTTGCATGTAAAGTGGATTTACATCCATTTCCCATAAACCTCCATGTAATATTTTCTCCCTTTCTTCTTTGGTGGAAAACACTGTGATGAAGAAGCCCTTTGGTAAGAATTTGGTAATCTCTAGAGTATTCCAAATTTTTCCAATCCATTCCTTGGTTTTCCTTCTCTCGAATGTTGGGATAATGAACATACAAATCACAAATACATCTTCAAGAGTGTCTGTGTCTTCCTCTGCTTCATGTGATATATCAATTGTCTTATGCTTCAAATGCTCTAGGGAATTCAATGTATTTAGGTTTTTGTCGGTTCCCTATCCTTTTGGCTTATGTTTGAATCCTGATTCTCCATTGTTGGGGCTTTTGATTATCCAGTCTCCCCTCCTTTTTCGTACAAATTTTTTTAGTATTCTTAAGATAATTAAAAGTGTAACATTACTTGTTCTTGCCAACTAGTTTGTTCATTTGATGTGTTGCCTCTATGTCTTATTTCTGATTTTTCATACTAATTTTTCATTTGAGGAGTCCCATATATACTATAAGCTATCTGTAGACCCAAAAATAGATTGCCTGGTATTCGTGGACTATAAAATAATAATAATAATAATAATAATTTTGCAAATTTTTTGTGGTTGGTATTGTGGACATCTGAATGTGATATGCACTGAAAAAATATTGGCTAGTTCTATGCCTCTTATATTCACAGTGTTAATTCATAGTATTGTACACAATTGTATTTGCACTTTGTAGGGTGTAACTATATTTAATAATTTTGTATTATTACTATAATATATTATATTATATAATATATTTAGCTTTTTTATATGATTTCATTAGAGATAGATATTCATTTTGCTCTAGTTCTTACCATGGAAACATGTAATTTTTATCTAAATGTGGTAAAAAATTCAAAGTGGAATTTCACATTTTTGGGCAAGTGAAAAATGCCTTTTTTTATCATATCAACACTTTTTGGACCCCCATGATCCTGCACTCATCCAAGTATGTGATGATGTGACATGATGGTGAATTAATTGTACTGGAGTGTAGTTGTTTCATGTCAAGGTGATGGAAAGGAGAATGTGATAAGTATTAATTGTTATGGGTGAAAGGAAAATGGACTAGAAGGAATTGATATAGAGTGTGTTAGAAAATGGAGTGGAAATAGGTGGTACATATAGCTACAAAATAGGTCTCTGCATTTATATGCCTCAGGACTGCTACTGTAGGTCCTATCAATTTTAGAATTTGTATGTCTCCAAAAAAAAATTGGCAAAAGAAGATGATGTATGTGTGTGCATGTGTAGTGTTATTGTAGAATTATACATGTGATGCATCAACAAGTGAGCTGGGTGGCTCATCTTCTAATGTAGAACTTGTTGTGTATTGCTTGTCTATTTGGTGGTTACTCTTTTCAATATTGAACTATTGTTTGAGATTATTTAAGAAGTCCTCCTTTTGTAGAGGCCTTTTATAGAGATTAAGTTTGTTCCCATTGACCAGTAATTAAAACTGTATTGAATCTATTGTTGTTAACTGCATGGCTCCATTATGAAAGATATGTTGAATCTCATAGGGGCCAAACTATCTTTTTTGTAACTTCCCCTTATGGTATTTATACTATGAGTCATAAAGCAAGGCCCAATTCCCTTCATTGAATTTCTTAGTCTTGATAAATTGATGATGCTATCACATCCTCTATTTTTGTTCTATTTCAATATGGTGAATTTCCTTCATTCGTATCTCATCCAAAGCATTAAGATTATATAATCTCTCTTTTTGTACTTCAAATATATCCATTCCCAGTTGTACTATTGTACAAAGATTCTTATATTTAAACTCAAAGGAAGGGATAGCCCTTTTCCCAAACATTGATTCATATGGTGTGAGCCCTATTATGGTCTTCCAAGTTATTTTATATTCCCAAACTACTTCAGGAAATTTGGTTGCACAATCATTCCTATGTAGCTAAACTATCTTTGTGAGAGTACTTTATATATTCCTATTTGTAACTTCCACTTGATCATTAGCCTGGGGATCTGGTAGGGTGTGGATTTCCTATGTCTAATTTCATACTTCTTTACTAATTTTTTTATTAGATTAGAAGTGAATTAAGTCCCTTGGTTTGTTGCTATTTCTCTAGGAATACCATATCTTATGAATATGTCTTCATAAAGAAACTTAGCAACATTTCCATCTTTGGAAAATTTTAATTCTTTTACCTTCACTCATTTGTTGAGATAATCTAGATGTAGACCAAAAAATATTCTTTGTTATCAGATGTTGGGGCTATGGGACTAGTAAAATATAGTCCCTAACTGTTAAATTTTGCAATGACTAATTGGGGTTGGAGTGGAATTTCATCACTCTTAGTAGGTCTTCCCATCCTTTGGCATCTATCACACCTTCTTGTATAATTTAATACATCCTTGTGAAGTGTAGGCCAATAGTAAGATCTATCCTTTTAGCTCTACAAAGTTCCCTCCACAACCTGCTCATCATGACTTTCCTTTAGAATATCATAGACTTCATCCTCCTTGATGCATCTTCTCATCATGTTATCAGGCCTTGTATAAAAGAGATAACTATCTACCCATGAATAAGGAAAACTTCTATCAACTAGATGTCTCTTTTATCTTTGTGAGAGATGTTGTGGTTTCTTCCCTATAACTAGATAATTAGTTATATCTACATACCAAGGTGTTTTCATAGAGATGGAAAATAATTTTTCATTAAGAAGGGATTCATCAACAATATTCTCTATTGATTTTTTTGGTAATCTTGAGAGGAAATCTATCACTACATTGTCCTTTCCCGATTAATCCATAATTATGATATCAAATTCTTGTATCAATAATAACCATCTTATTATTCTTCCTCCAACCACTGATTTATTCATCAAATATCTTATTGGTGTATGGTTTGTGTGTATAACAACCTCCATAAATTCAAATTAAGAAATTACACATATTACACGTAATCAAGCATATAAAAGTGACACTTGTCCAAATTTCAAGAATAGAGACAAGGAATTACATTACTACAAACAAATTGGGAGTACAAACACCAATAACATGGAAAAATATAAAATGGAACATATTCCTTCAAATAAACCACATGGTCAAGAACAAGATTACACAATGAACCATAACAATGACCTCCCTAACAATATTCTTGCGACTCTTAACACCTTCAACCACATCAAGGGAAAGAACATTGTTGGAGAATTTTTTCACCCTACCACGAAGTGATTCACTTCCCCAGAATTCTTCTTGAAAGAATACTCGACCTATCTTGAGGAAGACTAGTAGTGTGAATCAGACAGGAATAATGGAATTGTGAAGTATGACATATATCCACATCTAATGATACCATGTTTTTTAATGAAAATACCATAAAATTATTGCTTCCATATTCATTACCCTTCATTACATCTTTGAATTTGTAATAAAATAATATAAATCCAAGAGTTAAACTCCATCCCCAAATTCAAGATTCAAAATATTAACAAAGTTTAGATGCTTTAAACTCCAGGTGACAACTAACATTGCAAATGCAAGTACTATTCGGCTTAGAAGAGACATCAATTAATTAATCAAAGAAAAGAGATATGTTTCCATAAAACTTAACTACTAGTTACAATTTAATTTACATATAATATAGAATAAATTTATTTGTAGAAACTCTCATTAAGTACTATATTATAGTGACTATTTAAAATAAATCAAGAGTATTATAAATACAAAATTATATGATTATAATTCCTTCAAATTTTGTCTATGGATGACTAAATAGATGCACATTAATAGAATAAGTCATTTACTATAATTAACTTGAGACTTGCACTGGATGCTTCTAACCTTATACACATCTTATACTAGTGAGATCGACAATGATTAATCAACATTTCCTCTTTATTTTCTATGAATATTCTCTTGATTGCAAGCAAACAATTTAAAATCACATGGAACTATTTAATATAACATTTGCTATAATCTGATTTTTTTTGTTGTCTCATAGTTATGAGTAAAAATTGATGATGATGATTGCTCTAGCTTTTGTGCTTGTGCTCATGGCCATCTTGGCCTAGGTTGCATGTTGACCCTAGCATGTGCATGCTAAATCTATCTGTGGGATCGTTTTCCTTATAAAATTTTCTGCTTGGGGAGGGGGGGTTTGTTGTGTGTATGAGGGGGTCGATTCTTTTATTTATTTGTGTGCTTTCTTTCCTCATTTTTGTAGGCTTTTCAATGTTTCCTTTTACCTTCATTCTACTCATTGGGGGAATTTTGGGCTTGGCTTGAATCATGGTTGGTGCACTGGTGTTTCTCTTTTCCTGGGCCACTACTTGGTGGCACGGGGAGGTTGTGGTTCATCTTCTTGGGCCTTTCTTTGTCCACAAGGATTGCTAGTTTGAGGGTTGTGGGTGGCGTGGGTGTGTGAGCTTTTGTTTTTGCATGCTCGATGGGTTAGAGTTAAAGTGTTCAAGTTGTGGGAAGTGGTGTTGGTCAAGAAGGGTTGTCAGGTGGGGTGCCCATGGCTTTGAATAATGGGAGGGATGAGGTGTTGAGGGATGATGTGATGATGGAGGTGGGTGATAGGGTTCCCACTCCATCTTCCCCTGGAGTGGGCTTGTCCAAGATCGGTGGTTTTAAAGTGCACAAGATTAATTTTGATGTTTGGAAAGGGCTCTAGTGCACCTGGTGGTGGTGACTCAAAAGAAAGCGGTTGCAGAGGATTTAGAATATTACAGTAAGCATGTTTTAATCTGCAAGTTTTTGGGGATGAGGGTCTCTCTTCCTTTCCTCAACCCTTGGATTCAGAGGAAATGGAACCCAAAGGGGGAAGTTGAGGTTTTGTTAGCTGTAAATAATTTCTTCTTGGTGGATTTTTCATGCATTTCAAATCAAAATAAGGCTTTTGAGGGTGGCCCATACTTTTATAATCAGGTTGGACTATTCATTAAACCTTGGCATGCAGGCTTTAATTCAGCAAAAGAGTTGTCGTCCAAGGTCTCAGTTTGGGATTTCCTTCCTTGGCTACCACTTGAATGGAGGAGAGATATTATGTAATCTATTGTCATGTTGCTGGGAAAATTGATTGCCCCGTCTCAATAGACTCTAGAGAAGAGGATATTTTCCTATGCTTGTGTTTGTGTGGAGATTGATTTGAGTCAGCGTTTTCCTGACTCTGTTGATACAAAAGTGTGGTCTAGTTCTTAGAATCAGTTGCTAGATTATGAAACTCTGTCATTTAGATACTGTTTATGTCGAGAGTATGGTCATCTTTAAAGGAGGTGTATGCATACTCCTAGTGTGGGTAACTCAAGTAACGGGATGGCTCCATCAAATCTAGGATCTGAAAAGGGAAAAGGGCCCATGTAGGGGGTGACTTTGGATAAAGATGGTTTTGTGCCTATTAGGCCTTGAAACAAAGGCTGAGGTCAAAAGAGGACTTTTCGGGATTTCCATGAGGAGGGTATGTTTAATAGATTGTATGTGCTAGATGACTTAGTTCACAAGGAGGGGATATCTCCTAACATGCATGTGGATGCTTCCCCTCTTACTGTTCATAATCCTAAGCCTATGGTTGTTACGTCTTTAGTTCTTGGCCCTACGGAGACTCTTGGGTAAGTGAAGGATTCTTTGGTTCCCTCCCCTAATGTTGGGCTTGGGGACCCTTGTGTGTTGGCTGGTAATTCTTTGGTCTCTGATAATGGTGGTGCTTGTCCTATTGGAGGTTCAGGTTTTGGAGACTTTGGCAAGAGTAAAGCTTTTGCTTCTTCCCCTATTCTAGGTGTGCAACAAAATCCCTTGAAAAAGAGTGCTCCTGATAAGTCCCAGAAGGTAGGAAGGAAGAAGGATCAGGAGAAATTTAAGTTGGTTGGTGAGACGTTGGTTGAATCTGGGTCAGTGAAGACATTTGGATACCCACTTCTCTCACCCTTCATTATGACTGTGCTATCATGGAATGTGAGGGGTATGGATAACATCTCTATACAAAAGGCTATTCGGGACTTGGTTTTTGCTAATTCTCCATATTTGGTTTTCCTTTAGAAGATGAAGTTATCTATGGTAGTATGTTGTAGAGTGCTTCTAAGATTTGGAATAGAGGATTATGTTAGTGTGTCAGTGCGTAGGGGAGCTCTAGAGGTCTTGCTTGCTTATGAGATCCTCAGTCAATCTCTCTTGTTTGGTGATTCTCTAGTAGATTCTCCATTTCTCTTGTTGCGATTAGTTTGGAGATGGGGGAAAGAGTTTTTATTTCCAATATTTATGCTCTAAAAGATGTCCCTGGTAAGATTCTCTTGTGGTCTCATATCAATTTTCTAACATTGTTGGATCCCTTCCTTCCCTTGATTATGGCTGGTGACTTCAATGCAATTTCCTCTCTCGAGGAGAAAAGGGGGGAGTGCCTCATTTGGACCCCTCCTCTAATCTTCTCAGGGAGACTATGGCTCAACTTCAATTGGTGGATATTAAACCTTTGAATGACATGTTTACTTGGAATAATAGGAGGCTTGGGGATGAATCCATTTCTGAAAGATTAGATAGGTTTCTTGTTTCCAGTTTTTGGGTTGGTCACAAGTGGTTGTCAAGCTCTGAAATTTTTGATTGGCAAGGACTAGACCATTGTCCAATTAAATTATCTTCCCATCTAGCTAGTTGTTCTAGGAAACAAACTTTTAGATTTCAGCTTATGTGGCTTAGGGAAGAAAGTCTTCTTGACCTAGTTTCTAGATGGTGGATTGAAGGATGACCAACTTTTGATATGGCTATGCACTCCTTTGTGAAGTATAAATTAAAACACTGGAATAAGCATCAGTTTGACAATGTGTTCCAAAAGAAAAGGGATACAAAGGAGCACTTGGATTCTATTACCAGGTAGATTCAAGATTGGGGTCTTGATGTGGATTTGAGCAGGTTAGAAGATAGTATGGTTAAAGATCTAGAAAAATGGGAGCTTCGTGAGGAATTTTTTTGGAAACAAAAGGCCTGTGTTGACTTGCTATAGGAAGGGAATAGGAATACCTCCTTCTTTCATAACTCTATGAAGGCTCAAAAACAAGGTAACACTATTTCTTCTCTTCACACTCCTGAGTGTTCTGTTCTTTCTTCCTCATTGGAGATTTCCAGAGAGGCGGTTTTCTTTTTCTCTAGTCTCTTTTCTGAAGATACCTCGCTTGCTTGTGAGGAAGAAGCTTCTAACTTGGCTTGTATTCCTCCTTTGATGACTATGGATATGAATTCCTCTCTTCTTAAGCCTATTTCTTTGAAGGAGTTCGAGGAGGTGGTGTTTCAGATGAAAAAAGGGAAGGTTCCTGGTCTAGACGGGTTCCCGACAGAGTTCTTTCAAGAATTTTGGCAAGTGATCAACCTTGATCTATTGGAGGTTGTGCAGGAGTCTTTAAGGAATAAGAAAATGTTGAGGGCCATGAATGCCACATTTATTTCTCTTATCCCAAAACATGAGGGTCATAATTCTCTGGATCTTTTTTGACCAATTTCTTTGTGTAATGTGGTATATAAAATCATTACAAAGTTAATTGTTGAGTGTCTAACTTGTTATGGCTGGATAAGTTGATCTCAGAAGACCAAGGGGGATTCATTGTGGGTAGATATATTTTGGATGGTATAGTTATCACAGCTGAGACTATTCATTCCATGGCCTCTTTGAAGGAAAATACCATCTTTATAAAGTTGGACATGGCTAAGGCATATGACTGAGTTAAATGGGGTTTTTTTGACCAATATTCTAGGTGCCTTTGGATTTAGTAGGGAGTGGATTGATTGGGTCATGAGTTGTGTGACGACGTCCTCTTTTTCCATCCTCATAAATGGGGAAGCCTCTGATCTATTTGGTGTGTCTAGAGGTCTTCAGTAGGGGGATCCCTTATCCCCATATTTGTTCATCCTAATGGATGAGGGTTTGGGGAGGTTCATTAAGTCTTAGGTTATAGATGGGATCATTCAAGGATGAAAATGGAGCAACTCTCTCCCTCCTCAAACACATCTTCAGTTTGTGGATGATTCGACCTTGATGGGTGCTGCTAAGGTGGCTAAAGCAGTTGGTTTTCAACAGATGTTGGATTGTTACCTGGCTACCTCAAGTCAAAGTATAAATGAAAGTAAGTCTTGCATTTATTTCTTTAATACCCCCATGCTTATTTAGCAATTTATTGCTAGGATCTTAAGGTTTCAGGTAGGGAAGCTTCCCTTTATCTATCTTGGTATCCCTTTGGATGTGCACCCACTTCCATGACACTTTTGGTGGGATGTGATTGAAAAATTTTGAGGGTTGGTTTGTCATTGGACCTATAAATGGCTATTTATGGCTGGTAGAGTTACTCTGTTGAAGTCTGTGGTGCAGGCCTTACCTATATATAGGTGATTCATGATGATTGCTCCCTCAAGTTTCATCAAATATTTTGAGGGGATCTGTAGACAATTTATTTGGTTAGGTAATCTCCTTTCAAGGAAGTGGAGCTTAATTAAGTGGGAAGTTATTTGTCAGCAAAAGCAGGATAGTGGTCTGGGTTTGTGCAGGGCAGATTGGAATGGGCAAGCTTTGGCTGGTAAGTTGTACTAGAGATGGTGTTCACACTAGTATCAATCTTGGGCTAGGATCCTTACCTTCAAGTACCTTGGGGGGGTGGATGGTGTTGAGGTTCCTCAATTTAGTCTTTTGGGGAAAGGTTCTATGATATGGGATACTCTCAAGAGAGGATCCACACTGGTTAAACAAGGCCTATTTTGGATCAGCAATAGAGGTTTTGATGCTCTTTTTTGGCATGAATCATGGGATGGATTCTCACCAATCCTCTCCTTGTATCCTCACTTGGAGGATTTATGTAAGATTTTTGTTCATGATGGTTGGAGCAGAGTGATGGATTTCAAATGCCCTTAGGCTTTAGGACAAACTATTGTCTTCCAATGGAAGGATATGCAAGAGCAGCCCTTGGGTAGATCTGTGGAGGATAGGAGGGAGTTTTCCTCCATTTTGGCTAATAGAGTTTGTTGTTCTCTTTCAGAGAGAGATTTGTTGGCTTGGGGATCGGGTCCTAAAGGGAAGTACACTATGCTTCAGGGTATCGTGTTTTGGACAAACATGCCTTAGGCAGTGCAGAGGTTCCTTGGTGGAAAAATATTTGGAATAAATTCTCTTGGCCAAAATGCAATTTCCTTTCTTGGATGGTGGTGTATGGCAGGTTCTTGACTTGGTATAACCTCTATAAGCGGGGCTTCCAAGGTCCCTCAGTATGTTTCCTTTATCTAAAAGATGTTGAGGTTGTTCCTCATCTTTTCTTTCAGTTCCCCTTTGCTAGGACTATTTGGCATTTTTGGTGGGGGGCCTAGAATTTTTTGTGTAGGCATCCCTCTTCTCTTGATGAGTTTTGGCAGAACATTGGGACCATTCCGGTGAAGATTTCATTTTTGCACACAGTGTGGTCTATTGGTCCTAGTCTAATTATTTGGCATATTTGGTTGGAGTGAAACCGCTAGATCTTTTTGGATAAGAAGTTGGTGGTAGGTCAAGTTTGGGCCTGAATTCTTGGGGCCTTGCAGGAGAATTTGTATGCTAAATGTGACCTATCAGTCTCGATGGATCCTAGAAATACTAGAGTAATTAATAATTTGGGGATTTCTGTTGGTGGTATTGGAAGGCCCAAGATTGGGCGAGGTAGGTGTTCTAGAGAGAAGGACTTTAGGGGGGGCATTGGATGCTTCCTCCCACTGGAGTTTTAAAAATAAATACGGATGGGTCTACAAGGGGTAATCTTGGGTATGTTGGTGTTGGTGGGGTGGGCAGAGATAGTTCTAGGGCGGTTGTGTTCTTCTTTTTGGAGTATAGGGGTCATCACTCTAATAACCTTATTAAGGCCTTGGCAATTCTTTTGGATTTGAAGAGGGAATATTCCCTTAGTTGGAAAAGAATTATTTGTGAGTCATACTCTCAGGTGGTGGTAGACTTGATAAATAGATGATAGTTTGATGGTGTCAGTTGGTAGCTTGCGGTGGTGGCTAAGCAAATCACCAGTCTTGGGGAATTACTGGATTTTATCACCTTCTCTCATATCCATCGAGAATGGAATAAGGTGGCTAGTGGGTTGGCCAAATGGACTTCTGAGAAGAATGGGACTTGGTTGGTGGATGATTGGGACAATTTACCAAGGGATCTTGCCCAGGATTTGGAGGGTTGGGTTACTGAGGATATGAGATGTTGCATGAGCACTTCTTAATTTTGTGTTTGATAGTTCTTGACCCTATTGGGTTTCTTCTTGCTTTATTCTTTGTATTGCTCTAGTTGATTAATAAATTTTTTACCCTCTTTTATTTAAAAAAAAAGAAAACATTACTATAATCTAACTTAATTTTTCTCAAAAATCTTAATACTTGGTATAAGAATCTAACTACAACATCAAATGGTTATATTAATACTAATGATTACTCAAAGCAATCAGCCAAATATATTGATTCAAAGCTAATGAATTAGAACTATATGAATTGATAGCACATTACTAACCATAAACATGTAATACTAAGGATTATCAAAATAATAATTATGAATGTCAAATCATTTACTATGAAATATCAATGAAAGTAAATGGATAACTAATCAATACTAATGAATACCAAAATGATAACCACACAACAATAATAAATATAACGTGCAATGCTAATGATAACAACTTAATGCTAATGCAAAATAATAATCAAGACTACCAAGATGATAACTATGACATGAAATGATAATTTTTGCTAAAAAAAATTTCGATTAGATTTTGTCTAAACTTTTTGCATCAACATTTTGAATCACACCCTGTGATTCATCTTAACTAATGAAATGATAATTTAATAATTATACAAACATCATAACCAAATCTATATCTAAATGATAACTATCTAAAAATTAACTTGTAATAATAAATAAGAATAAACAAAACATGAAAATAGTAATATTTAATAATAAATATAAAGTATCTTAATTTTTTTAAATAAATATTATTAAGATAATTATATTAATTTCTATAATTTTTATTTTAAAAGAATAGAATTAACTATATATACTTGTATCTTCCCTTTAGATAAAAGTGTATTTCCTTCAAACTCAGATAATGCTTATTTAAGAAGAGTTGCAGAGCAGCGAAGTTCCTACCAAAATGTTCAAGAATAGTTTTGTTTTAATTTTTTGTGTGCTAAGTTTTATATTTTGAAATTTGTGATATTTATTCTATTTGATGAGCACGAAAGTTGTATAGTTAGGGCTAAAAACTCAGTATTTTAACGAAGACTATGCCTATTCATGAATAATTCTTGTAGCTACAAGGAGAAATAGGTAATAAGGATTACAGGTCTGTCAAATTCCTTTTTGATATTCAATGTAAGAAAAATTAAAGGTAATCCAGAAGTGAGAATATCTCTAGAGGTAGCAGAGTTGATTATGACTTGAGAATTCATGGGTTTGAACATGCCTCATTGAAATTGCCTAGGTTTTCCAATGAGTTTATTATTCTTCTTGAAATTTGCAAGCAAATGTCTATTAAACAAAAATTATCATGGTATGAAAAAGAAAGGCTACTCTTTCCCCATGACCTTATCACATTTTACATGTGTAACGAATGAAAATGAAAAGGATGTCAAGAGAACTCTCTTCAGGTATAACTTCGATCCTTTTAATCCTAGACCATCCTTTGAGAGTAAAAACTTTGTCAAAGAGAATTTATATGGTGGTAGCTTATATGAGCATCAACCTCATCTTGAGGATTATTAGGAAGATTGCACAAACAAGAGAGAAGTACAAAGGATAGATTGGATGAGATTGACTCTCAACTAGATATGTGTTTTCAATGTGCCACTAGAAGTTCTAGATGGTGTGGACGATAATTCAAACCTCATTGATGAAGATTTTTTCTATGTTGCTACTAAACCACTACCATAGATTGTGTTTTCTGAAAAATAAATCATGGATATAAAGGATTGCTCTTCCTTCATTTTGAAGAAAATAGAAAAATGGCTCAAGGGAAAATTCCATGAATGCACTATGGATTCCTCTTCTCAGAAAGAGTGCACAACAAAATGACGAGGGATTCCTCATGTCACAGGTAATCAAAAAACCTCTACCTCTATAAGAATAAATTGAGGTGAAGGATGATTAAAAACAAGGAGGCAAAAGAGAATATCTTGATAGAAGCCTAATATTGAAGAGCATTTGTGAAAGTGATACTCAGTCAACATGGGAAAGACTATATGTTTTCTAGGAATTATATTCTTCACAGAAACCCAAAACCGATCATGCAACTTTCTCTATACTAGGTGTTGGAGATTTTTCTTGCACTCCTTTAGCTCTAAGATATTCACAACATTACCAAGGCTCCAAGGATTAACAAAGCCTAAATAAAGGGAAGAGACCTATATTCGAGTTGAAGGTGAGAAAAGCCAACTAACATGATTCAACCTTGGGAAAAGATTAAAGTCCTCTGCACTTTGAGCTTTTCCAAGCTCGAGCGGGTATACCCAAAGATCTCAAAAGATTTAGAAACAACAGAACTACAAAGGAGATCTTAATTTAAGGCAATCTGGTTAATGAGATGCAGGAAACTTGTAATTACATACATATCTATGCACCTGTCAATTTCATGTGGATATAGAATATTGTAGGCGGAGGGAAGTGACATAGCCAGGGTTTGATTAATGGGAAAGCCCAAAAAATTGTTGATGGCATAGGATTGTTTTAGTAAAAAATAACCATAATGACTACTTCAATTATTTATCACATTACTGAAGAGCTTGTCTAATGCTTATGGGTATAAAGCTAGTTTACAATTTCTAAGAGGAACTGATTTTTGTTGAAATCACATATTTTTAGAAAATATAAAGATTTAAGCCTTAAAAGGTTCCATTTAAAGAATTCCAATTGAATAGGGTTTGATCAAACTACCTTAAATCAAACCCCCTTGGATAGAACCCCGCTAGTTTTAAACCATACCTATAACGGAGTCTCCTTTACACCTATCAAAATGTTGATTAAAAACCACATTTGATTTACATTTTGGGGGATCAAATGAATTCATTTAATTTAATTTTTTTAAAGTATGTATTCCTTATTATAAGCTTCCCAAAAAGTATAATTTTAAATAAATTTAATTTAATTAGTATATTTATTTTTTATTTCTCGTGAATGTAGGTTTTTCACCGAAAATCAAGCTCTTTGTTCTGCCCATGTGGAAAAATAGCATATTATTAAAAAAAAAAATTAAAAATATTAGTGCACCAGATATTGAAGTCCTTGATCCAACAAAGAAAAATAAAATTGAATTTCGATACATACAAAAAAGTTACGTGTTATAATTGCGCTATGTTTGAATTATAATTGGTTTGAATTCAAAAATTGATTAAAGAAAAAATATTCAATTAAAAAATATCTAACCAATTTGAAGCACTAAATATCATAGTTAAATATAAATTTGAAAGAATTAGAATTTTATGCTTCATGGAAAAAAAGTTATGTGTTATACGGTGAGCGCCACTTTTTTAAAATGTCATTTTCTGAAAAAACTAGTTTTTGAGGGAGAAGGAAAAAGAAGTGCAATCTGATTCCAAAATTTTTGAAAAAAATATATTTAGAATCTATAGAAAAAATTTCATGAAACTCTAGTTTGCATCATCTTCAAATTCCTCATGATTTAGCCGCTATAGGTGCCCGAAAGTGAAGATTTAGTTAAAAAAATTATTTCAATGTCCAGTTTGGCCAAAAATTGTAAACCACTATTGTGGGACTACCCATGATTTTTGAAACAGCTTCTACATACTCCTCTACCATTTCCATTTCAATATCTATGCAGATCATTTTTTTTTCACTAGCCATGGCTATGCTATCAGATGACTATTACACCAAAAATATTTTGCAAAATCATTCGTAACTAAAAAAAAATCATTTCTTTTGGAAAGTATATTAGAAAACCGAAAAGAAATAACAAATTCTCAACTGGTGGGAGTGGGAACAAATTCTCAAGTAAGAGGAGATTTTATGGAAACAAAAATCCAAGGTGCAATGGTTGAAAGGAGATAGGAACACCTCCTTCTTTCATATTTTTGCTATCAAACATAAGAGGAGGAACCAGATAAACAAGTTACACAATGCTTAAGGAGAGGTTGTCTGTTCACCCTCCCTTATTAGTTTAGTGTCTGCGGACTACTTCCAGAAGGATTTTGTAGATCCTGTTGAAGCTCCTAACCCAGCTCTTGACAATCTGTTGCTAGACTCACTTCCGAATATAATTTATCAGAACGACGATATGGGGATTCTCAGTGCTATCACACCTGAGGAGGTTAAGCTAGCTACTTTTAGTATGGGGGCCTACAAAGCTCCTGGCTCTGATGGTTTCCCTCCAGCTTTCTTTCAGACATTCTGGGAGATTATTAGTGCGGACCTTGTTCTAGCTGCTCATGATTTCTTCAAATCTAGTAAGATTCTTAAGCAACTAAATCACAGATTCATTGCTCTTATTTCCAAGATAGCTGATCCTCAACATATGGTAAACTTTTTCCCTATCAGCCTATGCAATACTTTTTATAAAATCCTCTCTAAAATTTTGGTCAACCGCATCAAACCACTCCTTGATAAAATTATTAGTCCTACTAAAAAAGGGTTTTTGCCTAGTAGGAATATCCTTGATGCTACCATCACAACACATGAACTAATTCACTCAATGGATAGGTGCAACTATGCTGGCATGAACCTTAAGCTTGATATTTCTAAGGCCTATGACAAGGTGATCTAGAATTTTGTCCCTAAAGTTCTTGCTAAGTTTGGATTCAATCAATTAGTGATCAATCTTATTGTGGAATGTGTTACTACAGTTAAGTACTCTATTTTGGTTAATGGTTCTCCTTTCGGGTTTTTTCATGTTGGGAGAGGTATCAGACAGGGAGACCCCCTGTCTCCCTATTTGTTTACAATGGTGGTGGATGTTCTAAGCAGGAACTTCTCTAATATGCTAACAAATGGGTCCATAAAAGGAATTAAGGTTGCTTCTACCCTTGGGCTGACTATGATTCAACAATTTATGGATGATACTTTTCTATTTGGGAAAGCCTCGGTGCTGGAAGCTAGGAAATGGAAAAATTGTCTCAACAATTGTGTAGCTTGTTCTGGATAATGCATTAACTATAATAAAAGCATGATTTACTTCTTTAACAACACTCCTAACATACAAAATTGATGACTATTGTTCTGGGCTACCAGAGTGGTTCTCTCCCTTTGGTCTATCTTGGGTTACCCCTAACTATCAAAGAAGTCACTTCAGAGTTTTGGAATTATATCCTTGAAAGGATTCAAAGGAAGCTTGCTAGGTGGAAACACTCTTTACTCAACCATGTTGGTAAGCTTCAACTTCTTTTTGTTCTTCAAGGTATCCTTGTCTATTTCCTATCCATTTTTAAGATACCTAGATATAAATTGCTAATTTTTTTGAGAAAATCCAAAGGTCTTTCCTCTGGTTAGGCACTAAGGAAAGAAAGAAGATCACTTTGGTTAAATGGGATAAGGGTTGTCAACTGAAAATTTGTGGTGGTCCTGGGATAAGAACCATTTCTAATTCTAATAAATCTCTTATGGCCAAAGTGGGTTGTGATCATCTGAGGGATAGGAAGGATTCATGTGAGATAATGAATGCCAAATACCTTTTGAACCAGTCATTGGTTGATTTCCTTTCAGAGGCCCAACCTCTGGGGTCCTTGGTTTAGAAGGGAATTTGCAGTCTACAAGACCTTATGAGGAATGGGATCGAATGGAAGATAGGTAATGGTAATAAAATCAAATTTTGGGAGTACTCTTGGTTACTTGACTCTCTGCTAGAATCTTCTGAGTTCAGGTTTCTTAAGGGTCAGGCTCAAAAAATGTTTGGTATATATATTAGTGATTACCTGATAGGGCCCTTGATAGCTAGGAAATGGAATGACATTAGCCTTTGTTGTCCTTTATCCCCTAATCTATGTTTTCTATCCAAGACACTGTAGGAGTTGCTCTCTCTCACCAGGATACCCCCTTCTCACCATGGGGATGAGTTCTTCTGGATTCATGATAACTAGGGCGATCTTACTATTAAATATTCTTACAATCAGTTGACTGATTAGGGTGTGGTCAATAATCTATGGAAAAAGGTTTGGAATCGATACATGATACTGAAAGTTAAATTGTTTTGGTGGACTATATGTCATAACAAAATTCTTACTTAGGATAATCTAAGGAAAAGGGGATTCCAGATCCCCAACAAATGCCTTTTGTGTAAATGCAACGAAGAATCAGTTGATCATTTGTTGTTACACTGCCCTTTTGCAATTGATGTGTGGGAGCCGACTCTTGGAAGATTGAGGATTCAATGGATTATATGTAAGGATATCACATCCTTTATTTTGAGTTGTTCTGGACCCTTTACCCATCCTTTAACTGGTGAAATATGGAACCAAGTTCCTCCCATTATATGTTGGTGCTTATGGAAAGAGAGGAACAATAGGATCTTTAGGAACACTGAGATGAACCCGAAAGAGGTGTTTGGTATTGGAGATTGGCTCATTGTGGAATATATCTCTCTCTTTAAAGGGAAAACCCCAGATAAAGGTCCTATTATGATGAAAATAAGCATAGCTAAAGCTTGGCATTATAACCTAGATGCCAATTCTTATGACAACTCCAAAATTCTAGCACAGAGAGCCACTATTTGGAAACCCCCTGACAGGGGCTGGTGTAAACTAAACTTTGATGGGGCTGCTAAGGGCAACCCAGGCAGAGCAAGTATAGGAGGTGCGATCAAGGATCATAGAGGAAAGTTAGTGGTTAGTTATGTTGGGGGGATCAGTCTTCATTCTTCTATGATAGCAGAAGCTAGAGCATTGTTAAATGGCTTACAGATAACTGTTTCCTTGGGGATAGAGAACCTGCACATTGAAGGTGACTCCAAGTCCATTATTGATGCTATTAATTTTGATAGACTGTTGGGGTGGAATACTAAGGATATTCTTCTTGACATTAGATTCCTTGTGTCTAAATTAAAATTAAAAGTGGCCAATCATATTTATAGAGAGGAGAACCAAGTGGCTGACCCCTTAGCCAATTTTGGCACACACTAGAAATTTTCCAAATGCTGGCGTGATTTAAGTATACTTCCACCTAATATTCAGAGTATTATAGTGAAGGAACAAAGCCCTTACTTGACCTATGATGAAAACACATGTGCTTAGTTGGATTTCTAGGGGGTCCACATGCTTTTTTGTTGGGCAATGTGATCTTATTGTTTTGATGAGATGGATGATTAGCTATATCGATGGGATGGATAACAAGTGGAATTTTTCAAATTATAGGATGGAGCCTGTTTGGAAAAAGGAAATCATGTTTTGTTGTGACAAGTACCGGATGATTAATTCCAAGTTGGACTGTACTTGTCGTAATCTTCTTATGGGGATCTACTTAAGCTCTCATATTTTCAAATTCTTTGTTTTCAATTTTTATGTGACTTGTAATTATGAGACAAAGCTCCTTTTTGGCTTTTCTTTATCCACTATTTTGGTTTCATGCCTTATAGCTTCTATCTGTGGTATAACTAAAGTTGGCCAAACCTTAAATGCTATAAATTTGGAGATTTCTAACTATGGCCCCATGACTATCTTGCCTAGATTTTTTTGTTTATGCTACATGGAAGGCAATCCTTCCCTACCTATCATGCCATTTTTGCTTAACCATTTATGTGAGGAGATCCTCTTTAATGCCTCTACTAAGATTGTTTTAGGGAAATTATTTACTCATGCATGTGACCTACCCTTAGGCTTGATTCCCAAATATTTTTGTTTATGGCTTAAATTCCTTATTATGCAAGTGATTTTTCACCTCGCTATTATCTCTAACCTTCTATTTTTTCAGGGTTCCTGGTTATACTGTGTGTAGTGCAGAATCATGGGGGGTGATAGGGTGCAAACAGAGCCGGATAATTGCAATGAATTTTGCAAGGATCCACTGGTCTTACACATTTGTGTCAAAGGTGGAATTGCTCCTTTGATGGAGAGACTTGTGGGCCATGACCCTAATCTGTCAACCTAGTTCATCAACTCTTGGAAGAATTGACATGTGTCTCTGGGAGGCATCTCCTTTATGAAGGATGAGGAAGCAATTGCAGAGGCGACGAGTCTCCAGTGCTCTAGAATGAAGGATCCTAAACATTTTAAGACCTAGGATAATGATAGTATGAACAAATTCTTTGTGGGGGACGAGATGCCAGTGCACAACCAGTCTGAGTTTGAATGGGAGTCTCTTCCTCAGCCGTGGAACTAGGGGTGTCTTACAGTACTGATGAAATATGTCACACTGGAAGGTAGGTAAAAGACCTATTACTTCTACCATTTTCCCTTGTTAAATCACCTTAGGCATAAAGTTTTACTAAGCTTTCTCTTTTTCCTACTAATGGACCTTGAAAATTCGGTCAAAAAGTGTGTTGAGTCTTTTCCTTTAAATCCCAATGAACCTACTCCCCTATCGCTCCACTAGGGTCTTATCCTAAGACTACCACTTTCATCTAGCTGTATGCCCTCTGAAACCCATTTTGGTGGTCTGAATTGAGGAAATTGAGCCCCCCACTGTGAACAACTTATCCCCAATCGAATCTAAAGGCCCTATCAAAAAGAGTCACCCAATCCCTACTGATTCTCATAAACCCAAACCTGCTTCCAAAAAACTTAAGGGTATTGAGGGACTAGCTACCCAAACCAATGCGGTGGCCAGCCTGTGTGACCTCTAGTCTACCCTTGCTAAGACTTCTAGTAAGCCTGCCCCAAAAAAGAAAGGCAAGGAGGAGAAGGAGCCTCTGAATAAAGGGAAAAATGTTGTGAGCAAGGACTCGTTGGGTGATACGGTGTTGCAAAGACTGTGGTTATTGGTTGTGATGCCATCATTCGACACTCTGACAAGTTGGCAAATAACAGGAAAAATGTGTAGGTTAGAGATTTGGACATTGAAAAGGAGCTATCAGATAATAAAGATAGCAGAGTTGAAGAGGTGTCAGAGGGCGAGGAAGGTGAGAAAGCCAGAGGTCCCTCATCCATTCCTAACAAGGGTAAAGCTCAGAAGGAGGTTTTGGCCTCTCACTCGTCGGAACTGGTTGATATTTAGCAAAATGATCTCGACTACACTATGGGCAGCGGGGAGGAGCTCAATGTGCTAAAAGAAAGAATGGACAAATTGGAAAAAAAATTCTATGCTTTGACCCGCTTCATGGTCAAATTGGTTCACTATGTCACTAGTACCCTATTAGCTGCCATGAAGGACATGAGATGGAGATGAAGAAGATTGAAGACCGCCAGGAGTGGATCGGCGATGATTTGGTTCAGCTTCTATCAAAGAACTGGGAGAATGCCAACTAGTCTATTGCTGGTTTGTTGTTGGTCCATGTGTTGTTAGTCCACGTCTAGTTTTTGGTTAGGTGTTATGTTTTGATGGTTTTTTTTATCTTGGACTCTATTGGCCCTTGTGGCTCTTTGTGAAGGGTACAACACCCTGAAAATGATGCTTACTTTATCAAAAATAAATAATAGAAGCAATTCCCATTATAGGCACTTTATTGGATAAAAAAGATGTGTTACTATCCATGCAAAAAAGGGTTACAAAACTCGAACAAAGTTTCCTTAATAACTAAAAAACAACAAATTTTCTTTATTGAAGTTTATGTTTATCCTCACATTCTTTACATTATTTAAAAAAAAAATTGGCTACAAATATTTTTACGATGACAATTCATTAATAAATATTGGCTACAAATTGGCTATAAATCGGCTATAAATCTTGATCTTCAAAATATAAAAAATATTTTTAAATTTTGCCCACTTCAATTTATCACTTATGTTTTTTGAGTTAAAAATATATATAAATCATACTCCCTATTTCATTATTGAAAAAAATGATATATAAGTTTTTATTAAATACATTTTAGCTTATTTTCATAATTTGTACAAATATTATTTTTTAATTTTTTCTATTTAATTAATCTTTCTACACTTTTAAAAAAATTATATTTAAAGATAAAAAATAAATATATTCTATAAAATATTCAATGGCATACATCATTGAACCACTTATAAAATATCCTCTAAATAAATTATTAAACAACATATGAGAAAATTAAAATGCAACTTAAAATTATTCAATTATCAACTCCTGTAGTTTTGAGTAACTTAACCAGCAAAATTTTCAAGAATTTTAAGAATTTATTTTTTTAGACATGCCTTCTATTCTTCAAATTAAAGTAGTTTAATCTTCAAACATAATGTATTGTTTTAAATGTACATCAAAATCTTAAAATGAATTAAATGAATACCTATTTAAATAAGGAAAAATCACATTTAAAATTTTTAATAATAATTTTTGGTGTAAAATAGTGTTTTGTAATTATAAGTTAATTTTTGTTAAACATTTCTTTATTGTATATGATGTATTTAACCTAAACAACTATTTTTTAATGCTTATTAGAATAAAAATGTAAATAAGATTTAAAAATAAGTCTACTATATGCAAGAGTAAATTTACTTTGTTAAAGAAAATAATCATGCAAAAAAAAATGTTTAAACTACAAAAGTTTTTCCAATCAACATGCAACATGTATTTATTACATATAATTTTAATAATTGTAAAATTTAATGTTTTTTAATTAAAATATAAATACTTAAAAATATAAAATTTAAACATATAACAATTTATAAATATTTAAATTAAATTTAAAATATTAACATTAAATATATAATGATTTATAAAATATTTAAATTAAGTTAAAAATATTAACATTAACTTTAACAAAATCGCCTTTATTGTGGCATCCATAGAAATATATTTATGAATAATTTTGTAACTATTAAAAATTAACAATTTCTAGCTTTAATTTTGAAATGTGCAAACATTAAAAATGTCTTTAAAATTTCTTAAAAATTAGATAAATATTATTTTTTATTATGGTTTTGTGGCGGAAAAATGACCTAAAAAAACTGCAACAAAAATGTTTATAGTTAGCATTCCGAAAAATCTGCCCTTATCAGTTCAAATTTTTTAGCGAATAAAATTGAAGAAAAATAATTTTTAGAATTTAAAAAGTTAAAAATCATGCATTTAACTTTAACAAAATTAAAATATAATATATTAAATTTGAAATATAATGTATGAAATATAAAATACTGAAATTTGATTGGGTGCAAGCAAAACATTCAATCACTAGTTAAAGCACAGGTGGTGCCTATAGTTCTTTCGTGAGAAACTAAAACTAGTTCCTTCGTGAGAAACTAAAACTAACGTATGGTAATATTAGGTCTTTTTATAGAAGGAAGTTGTGATTTATTTTTGGTGTAGGGCTAGGGATATTTGCAACGTGGACGATCATATGAAAAGGAGACAAGAGTATTAAACATGGATGGAGGCATATTTGTGTAGAGGACACACTATCCATTGAAAAGGTCGATGTCTAAATGAGATTTAGATGAATTCAAAGAAGACATGGGTATATCTTAAAGAAGATTTTAATTATTTAAAAAGGACAAGTCTACAAAATGAGGTGTAAGGTAAAGGAAACAATTTTATTAGTACTTTTAGAGGTATAGTACTATTGTAATGAGTTCTAGGATGTTATGAGCAAATTTGTAGGAAAGACAAACTATTTTAAAAAAAAAAAATTATAATGTGTTTCTTATTTTTACTTTTTTTTAATGTATGTAATTGTTATTTTTTATTAAAAAATATCACAAAAATCAATTAACTATTTTATAGAGATTTGGATTTACATTATTAAAATAATAAAACTAAATTTTAAACTATTTAACATTGCCATTTATTTTTATTTTTCTAATTTTTAACTTCAAAACATAGATAAATACAAATAATTATTTGATTAAAATAACTAAAATTATTATAATTATAATTCTATTATTAATTATTATAATCACATTATAATTAGGATTAAGATTAGAATTAAAAATAATGTAAAAATAATAGTTAAACCTATTAAAAATTAAAATAAATTAAAAATAAAGTATTACTCACAAAAATTACTAAAATATGATTAATAGATATAATGCATTTTATTAATTCATAGATTTTTTTTAATGTCGCTCTTTTATAGATTTTTTTTTAATGTCACTCTACAATTCTTTATTATTAGAGTTAGTGTCACAACTATAGTTATGGATATTGTTACGACCATAATTAGGGTTACAGATAGGTCTAGGATTAGAATAATGGTTTAGAATTTATTGTTAGGATTAAGACTAGAGTTAGGGTTAGTGTTAAGGTGTGAATTAAGGTTAAGATTAGATCATGCAAAGAACTAATTAACAATACTAAAACACATATAATTAACAAAACTTACACTTATTTTTATTCACATTAATAAAAACTTACATTTATTTTTTCCAAAACTAGAAAACAATAATTACAATACTATAAAAACAAGTACTAGCCATTATATGATGCTTGTTTAATGAGAAATGAGTGAGGTCTTGTAAAGCCCCTATTGGCGCCTTGATAGAAGCTGCAACATTTGTTGTGTCCAGCCCATGGATATTATCTCCTGTAAAAACAATAAGATCTGGCTTCTCTGTTCTAATCATTACAAAAGCGGCAGTGTTGAGGTTAGAATAGGAGGGGAACTGAGAGGGAAACACAGCTAAACACTTGGTACTTTCGCCATCAGTATAACGCATGTCTGCAACCTGTAAAATTTTAAACTTCCCATTTTTTTAAAAAACCTGAGAGGTAATGGTGTTGGCGACAAAACCACCCAATAAATAATGCAAGGGATAATAAAGGAGATCTACAAATATCTAGCAGCCATTAACCATTAGCCTCGTGACCCACTCATTATCATATACGTTGTGAACTAGGGAAAATGGGTATTTACACATACACAGGAGTATAGATATGGAAATTGTGGGAATGAATTAAATATAATTTTTGTGTGGATCTAATTGTATCTAGCTAGGTATTTTCTCACTCCATCTAATCTTAGACATTAATTCAAATATTTCAAACATATACTGAATTCATGACTATTCAGTTGATTAATTCATTAGTAGATTAATTTGAATATTTGGCAATCAGACCATGTAGAAATGTAGCAAAAGCTTCTGAGGGGGATACTGAAATGGGAAATGTCTTGTCGATAAGATAGTAAAAGCAGATTGGTCACTGGATCTCATGTATTGAAATTAAACTCACTCGGATGATCTTGGAAGGTTGAACATGCGTGCATTGTAATGGAACATTTAAAAGTATAATTTTCCATAAGGAATAATTGTAGACATTACCACAACTTAAGAACTTAAGAGGTTTCCTTGACACAACCTTTGCTGAAATGACAACATACAGACACGGCTATGCTGAACAAAATAGATTACTAAGGAGATGGGTATACGTATACAACAGTTAAGAATTGAACAAACAGATCATGTGCGACTAATTTAAAGTGCCTAGTCACTATGAATTGCATGTATGTGTTCTAGCTAATCTAGGCCTAGTATAAACATAGCGAGAAAACAATGTATAAGATTTTTCCCAAGAAAATTCTTTAGAATAGGTTGCAGATAAAGAAACCATTTAAGTCGACAGAAGAAAGGCAGGAAATACATTTGAATATACCTATTTAATGTCCTTAGATTCTCTATGCAATATTTGATCATTTATTTTCTAGACTACTGGTCCTTTGCTTCCATGGTATGCTAAATCTCCACACTCTGTTGGGTCACCATCACACCCGCCATCATTTATCTTCTTGAATCTTGCTGAGACCAGGGCAGTACTAACTTCAATATTTACGCTATCCAGCATTTCCCTCTACCCAAAAGAATTACTCCTGATCGACGCATTTGTGGAAGGGTGCCCTATACCATCTTCTAGCCTTCACCATGAATATTGGCACCATTAATAGTAATAATGGACTTCTGTCCACCCACCTACTCTTCATCCACAAAAAGGAATTAATACCCCCAAGCACACAAGAAAATGGCCATAGGAATGCCCCTCGTGGCAACTACCTTATTTGCAACCACTATAGATTTTAAATGAGCTTTCTCATGCAAATTCATGCATTAATTTTTTTTTTCATGAAATTAAATTTCCTTTTTCATTTATAGTTTAATTCCTCTGTTTTGCTTAGCTATTTAATTTAATTTATTTTTATTTATTTTTGATGGAGGTCATTCATAAATTATTTGTAGATCAAATTCGCCTGGGGCATGATCCCAGCCTCATCCCTCTTTCGGTGTCGGAGCCTTGCACTCAGCAAGACTTGATTCCTGGTGGGCTCATTTAGAACCTTTCAACTTCACCAGTAGACCAAGGGCCAATTGACTATTTGATTTCTTTTATTTATGTCATTTATAAAAACTTTTAAATAACAAATCTTTGATATAATTAAATATCATTTTACCATTCAACATTTTTTTGAAATGAAATAAAGAAATCAATAAGAAATGTTTGAGATTTTCCCTAATGATTTTAACTTTATCAATTTGATAGATAAGTTTATGTAAGAAGTGATATGTGATTTCCTTCTCTACTAGGAAGAGGCATCATCCCGATGTCTTATTTAATTTTATCATTATATCCAAAACAAGATCTTCAAGACTGATCATATCAGACATGGTAAGCATAAATATGCAATTTTCAATTTCATTTTTGCAAATTCTCAAAAAAAGGTAAGAACACACATTTGACAAAACAATCATGCAACTATTTCTAAGTGAGTGTGTGTATTCCATTACTACCTTTCAATTTCACAAAGCTAATCTGCATCTCTCCAAAAATGTTCCCTCCCTTACTATGGTGTTGTTCTTTCTATATTACTCATAGAAATAACACTACACTTTAGTCCATGTTAGTACCCATAATTAAAATCAAATTCAAAAATTCTTTGAAACATTTCTTCTTACGCAATTAAGTTTAATTCATCTCAATTCTTAAACAATAGAAACAATTTTTTTTTTTCATATTTTTCACGACTTTAAAATTATATTCTTACACTAGTATACTTGTGCTTACCATACCCTTGTAGTTTGATAAGTCGGTTAGGTTTCTTGTCATTCCTCTTCAATTTGTTTGTCTTTCATTATACACACTTGTGCTATTTCTAGTTCATTCGAATATCAACACCTCATGGGAAGATCACATATGGTAAGACGAAAGACTGCAACTCCTAACTATGAATAGCTTTTAACTAGATCACAACTCAATCATACATGAACAATGCCATTGTACATGAGTCGAAGATAAGAAATAATCAATTTAGTAGAGATAATCACAAGGTGAGAAATAACTAAATACTTGTTACATCTTCACATGAGAAAAGTATAACACTATACCAATGATGGTTTATCATAAAAGTACTAAAAATGTAATGATATATGATCATAATCTATGAAGCCTTCAACTGCCATCAATCCACACATGGTTAGTCAAAAGACAAAAAAATGTTTTGGGTGTTTTTCCACCCAACCATGAGGTTTATACTTCCATGGAGTTCTTCCTACTTGGAGATCTATCGACCCTGCATGAAGTTCCTAGCTACCTCAAAATATTTTGGGGTAGGGGGGAATCTGATGCAAGCTTGTAACATCTACATGCATATATGTGATATAGAAATTTCTTATTTATAAGATGTGGTAGAGAATTATATTAAAAAAAAAATTCTATGATAAGTCATCTTTTTCAATGATCTAGGATTTGGAAAAAGCACTTGAAAATAAATGGAAAATCCTGAAGAAATGATTGTCCTTCTCTATTGTTTCACATTTGGCACTCATCTGGAAAAGAAATTCCTTCATCACTCATTCTCAAGAATATCAAGCATATACAAGAAAACAATCTTTCCTTAATTTAGCGCATCTTGCATGAATGGAAAGAATACATTAATATCAATCACATAGAGAAATTTAAATATTCTCATGATTGTTCACACAATGCATATCATATCATATATCATATGTAGCAAAATATATGCCACTGTCACAAGATTCAAGACATAATTTAAGAATGATATTAATACAAGATGGGTGTGTTCTCTACAATCTTCTCCCTTGAACATTCTATCATCATTCATTATGAACTTGATAGGGTACAACACTTAACACAACATAGAATCAACAATGCAATACATTTTGAATAGTCACCAGGAGATTTTAAATAAAACTCGAACGAGAGAAGAAACATTATATTAAACACTAAGTTAGAAAATGTATACGCATAAAAATGGTCATGTCTATAATCCTGGCAATTAATTAAATATTTATTATTTAATTAGTTTTCTAAAGTCCTCTACATATGATTAAATTTAATTAATTTAATTATATTGTTCATTCATCTTATTCTTCTTTCCTAATTAAATAAATTTACTTTATTTAATTATTTTCACATGTCCACTTAATTAATTAAATAAATACATTCTATTTATTTAAATTAATTATCATTTGTTTGAATTTAAATTAAATCATTTGATGTAATTAAATTTAAATATCTCCTTTTCTTCTATTTAATTTTCTTCTTCTAATTAATTAAATGTTTCATTTAATTAATTTCATAAAAGTGATTTAATTAAATAAATTTTATTTAATTAAAAATATCTTATCCTTTCTTTCCAAATCAAAATTAGGTATTTTAACCTAATTGTGCAATCTTCTCATATCATAATTAAATATTTTATTTAATTATGAGATATTCTGCTTTTTTCAATAAAACTGATTAAAGCTCTTTTCTCACCACAAGTTCTCTTCTGCTTTTAAAAGCTTAATTAAATATTTTATTTAATTAAGAAAAGCTGAATGTCCTCCACAAATAAATAATTGATTTTTTTTAATTAATTATATATCAGCTTTAAATATTTCTTTTATTCTTTTAAAGAAAGATGATTTCTTATCTTCTCTTCTTTTTCTTCTATCCTCTCCTTTAGTTTCATCTTTCTTCAACCATTCGATCTGCCAGGAATTATCACAACCATTGATCATATCAGCCAATCAAAATCATTTGAAAAATCTATAAATACCTGTGTGAATCCAAGCATTGGTAATAGGCAATTAAGTAGAATTCATGCACTTAGTTCATTCAATCATTTTAATTTCAAGTTTATCACCCTCATCATAGCTTTATCTTGCATATCATATCAAAATCTCGTTCTTTAGGAAGATAGTTTGTTGTGCCTAGCCATACAATCTGAGAACACAAGGCTGGAATCTACAAAAACACTAAAGATAGAGGACAATAGGATGACAATGGAAGCATAATAGAGTTTGCACTTCTTTACTCCTTTTATATTCTGTTTTATTAAATGTCTTATTGGTGTGTTTGAATATTTCATTTAAATTCCTTTATGCACTTATTTTTCATACACACATTAAATGGCGCCCACCATGGGGCCTATGCCCCTATTTTAGACTTCTTTCTTGCAGGTTGGCTCACAGGTTTTTTGGCATTCGGCAGCGCATCGGGAAGATTCGGGAAATTTTATTTTTGCAGGTATTTCAGTGCATCCAGGAATTTCTGCGGCGCATCCGGGAAACAGAATAGTGCATCCGTCACTTTCTGTAGCGCATATAGGCATTTAGTTAGCGCATATAGGAAATAGGTTAGCGCATCTTTATATGTTTCAGAAAATCTAAAAAAAATTTGCATTTAGAATAGTGCATCTAGGTTCTATTTTCATGCATCTGAGTAACAGAGCAGCGCATTTATATTCTGTTTTAGCACATTTAGGCCACAAAGTTGCGCATCTGGTCCCTGTTTTTGCGCATCCGGGGGACAGAGCTTCACATCCGAATTGTAACCGAAATTTTGAGTCTGATGCCTTCCGCAGACAGAATTTCTTTCATTTCTTTTTGCTGGGTTTAAAATGAATCAATCTAGGGTAGCCACCACGCCTTTATCATGCAGTTAAAATGAAACCCATGTCTGTTGTGAAGAAAAATCTTCACTTAGAGTAAATCACTTTTGATTTTGGTGCACATAAAATGAACTTGTTTACTCTTATTGACTGTGCTTGAAAGTGGTAGGTGATCATGCTCTCACCCTGTGCAAACTAGGTGATCAGAAAACTAGACCCACTTTTCCCTGTGTAACCCTGACTCAATAATTGAAGTATCCTCTCCCCTTGCGCACTTGTGCGATCCTGGGTGCAAGAGAAATAGTTATTGACTCTAGAAATTGGGCTTGCCTTAAGGGAAAAAGTACTCACCTTAAGGGACAACTCAAACCAGCAATGGAGCTAAGGCCAAGCTACCCCCGACCGGTATATAAATGTAAATCTTAAGGGAAAACCTAAGGTTGCTTGTGCGGATGTGTCATACGGACGGAGTTGTACTCCCTTAAACCCTGTTGAGCTTAACCTCTTCAGGCTGGAGTGCCACCTTAATGGTGATTAATCTCTTGCCCCATGTATGGCCACTCGAACGGGGGTCCCGAACTAAAAACCATTGTTTAGAAAGCCAAAAACCTTCTATCTGCTAGTCCAGCACCGGTCGGTGTGAAGCCTTCCACACTTTCGCAGTCAATAGTAGAGGTGATCAGCTCGCCATGGGAGTTTCATGGGGGTTGGAAGCTTGGTTGGCCTGAGAAGAGAGTGCACTGTAAGGGGGAGCCCGTGCAGCCAAGCTTTTGGATTCACACGCTACTGATATGCGGTTGGGGAAACCCACGTGGAGTCTAGCGGATATTGTCCTGGCCTAACCTAGGTTGTGCTTGTCTTATTCTGTGTTTGGCTACAAATCAACTTTAATCAGACTGTTTGCTGTGCTTTCAAAACATTAATTCAGATAAAGGATCATCCAAGAACAAACATGACAAATTTTAGCACATCTAGGGAAAACTGTAGCGCATTTCAAATCTGTTCTAGCGCATCTGTGTTCTGTTTCGGCGCATTTAGGGTATTCTGATGCGCATCTGTGCTCTGTTTCTGCGCATCTGAGCTATTCTGCAGCGCATTTGACTCTTTCTCCAGCGCATTTACCATTTTCTGTAGCGCATTTAGGAAACAGAATAGCGCTTTTAGATTCTGTCATAGACCCGAATCTCTGAGATTTTAATCCCATGTTGAGAAAGTGGAAATCAACCAAGTTCACCAAGAAATCAGTTTTCAATAGGATCAAGAAGCCCAAAACAAATTTAAGTTACAAAAAGACTTTAGATCGCAGGGAATTTCTGTATAAGAGCCGAGACGTCTTGCTCCATTATCGCACATTTCTCCATAGATACCAAGACTACATTAAGGGATTCACCGACGATTATGCTGTAGAACCTTTGGCTACCCAAGCTTATTATCAAAGATTAGCATTGTCTCAACGTCACAATCTTAATCAACCTCTTGAGTTTGAGAATATACCACAACCTTCAATTGAATATTCAACGCGTCCTAATCAAATCCTTCAGTAACCTTTGATCATATCCGAGGATTTCTTCCATATGCCTATTTTTACAAGATCTCAACACAACAAGCTAGGAGATACATCTCAACAAGAAACTTCCACACACAACATTCAAGAAGAAGGTGAACGTGATAGTCCTCTTTTTAGTGTGAGTCGCAATCCCCTTTTTAGTGACAACAATATGGCTGATAGAGGGGAAGATTCGTTGCTTAAAAACACAAACAGGAACAAAACTCCCGTAGACAGTGATAATGAGCAAGAGGAAGAACTTAAAGAGGTGGAACAGAATCCCAAGTTTCTTAAAATCCTTGAACAGATTATACAACGTGACAAAGAGAAGTATTTTCTTTTCTTAGCAGATCAAGGAGCCAAATTGCCTAAAGACTTTGATACTGAGAAATTAAAAGCCACAGAGGAAGAGCCATCCCTATCTGAATTCGCCTCCTTCAAAAAAGAGTTTAGAGAAATGCAGGGAGAACTCAAAGAGTTACGAGGAGGAACCGCAACCAAGAAATACACTTTGGATGACATATGTCCTTATCCTTTTGATAGAAGTCTCAACATGATTCCATTTCCTAAACACTGTGAAATCCCCAAATTTGATCGTTATAATGGAAAATCAGACCCAGTTGACCATGTTAGAGACTTTCGAAACATGACATTGGAATTTTCCCACGAAGATACATATTTATTGTGATTATTTCCTCGAAGCCTTGGAGTCAACTCTATGGAATGGTTATCTAAGATTACACCTCCTATTCGAACATTTGAGGAATTGATAAATTTGTTCATAACACAATACTCCTACAACGTTCAACACCAGATCACCATGATTGATCTTTGCAAAGTTACGCAAAAACCTGGGGAATCTTTCACTACCTTTCTTCAAAGATGGAGGAGAATGTTCGCTAGGTACCCCCGTCATGTCCCTGAAAAGGAGAAAATGGTTACTTTCATCAATAGCCTCAACTCAGAAATGAGCTATCGTTTAAATCTACACTGTCCACCTTCCTTTGAGAAATTGATTGAGGATGCCATCACCATCGAAAGTGCTTTGGTCAAAAGAGGGACAATAAAACTTGATAGGGACAACCCTAGCTCATCTAATCATTACAACAATCAAGACAAGTCAAAATTTTGGACCCACAACAAGAACATTGTAAACGATGGTGTTGTAGATGCAAATCATATTACGACTAGGCCATTTGTTCTGAGCACCCCAAACACCACTCGTAATAACAATGTCAATTCAGTTGTGAATCTAGGAAACAATCATCCTCCTCCAACGAACAACAATCAGGGGGCGACCAACAACCAAAACTACCAGGGAAACAACAACAACAACACTCTAGGGAATACCTCAAATATAAACTCACAATGTTTTCCATTCTTCTCCACTAGAAGAACCTTCACACCACTAGGACAATCCTTGGAATCAGCTTTCAAAGAGGTTATGGAAAAATGTCCTTACATTACCACCGCAACGCAATTATGAACCAAGTATAAAACCTCCATCATGGAATGAGGCTTATTTTTGTGACTATCATAGGTGCAGAGGTCATCGTACAAACCAATGCCAAGCTTTGAAACATGCTATTCAAGATCTCATTGACAAGGGCATTATCACAGTAGAAGGACAACAAAAATCCAATGAAGATCACCAAGCATTTCGCAACCCTCTACCAAATTATCAAAAGGGAGAGTCTTCTGATAAAAATGTGAGTCAAATTGATGACAATGTAATTCATCACCTCTATACAGATAATGAGCAAGTCAACGTTATAAAAATCAAGGAAAAAGTAGATAATGGACAAGTGAATGTCACAACGAGAGCCCAAGCTAAAGTTATCTTAAAGGGTACCTCTTCAAAATCCACTGAGACTTTCCCTCAACATCAATATGGCTTAGTCAACCAACTTCGAAAAACTTCTGCTCAAATCTCCATTTTAGAACTCCTAAAAATTTCCCCCGCACACAAGGAAATTTTAGACAAAGCCCTTTTTGACACAGCTGTATCCATAGATTTGGATGTGGACAGATTTCAAGCCATGGTAGGACATTTGTCCTCACCCACATGGCTTTCATTTTCAGACAAAGACGATGTTTCCATGACTCATCCCCACAATTCATCATTATACTTAGAGGTCATGATCCATAAGTTCCATGTTAAACGTGTTCTAATAGATGGAGGGGCTGGTCTAAATATATGTACCTTGAAGGTCGTTCAAGCATTAGGGTTTGCGGAAGACTCCATTGACCCTAGAAGGAAGATTACTATAAAGGCCTATGATGATGAGGAGAGAACGTCTAAAGGTCTAATCATGCTACCAATCAGAGTGGGACCCGCTATCAAAAATACCTTTTGTCAAGTTTTAGATTGAGATCTTGCATACAACATCTTGTTGGGTCATCCTTGGATCCATGAAATGCAAGCTGTTCCGTCCACTTACCATCAATGTCTTAAGTTTCCATATGACGGATAGGAAATCACTATACCAGCTGATAATTCAAACACCCAAACTTGTGCCAATGTCAAAACTCATCAGGATACTTTGGTTCCAAATAATCGAGAAGCACTTGCTAATACTTCTCCTAAGCATGAGACACAAATCAGTCAATTAGCCAAAAGCTTTGACAAGAAACTACAGTTCAAGGAAAGTGGAGTTGGGGAATATTCCCTTTGTCTTGCTAATCTACCTACATCTCCTAAATCACATGGAAAGCCTTCTATTACACAACAGATATCAGCAGCATCAACATCAGCACAAATACAAACAGTGCCCACTACCAAGTTCAATGGACAATTTGTCAAAGAAAAGTTTCCCATGGGAGATTCTGAGGATGCAGCGATTCTAGATTGGCTTTATAAGGATGAAGAAGAAACAATTCTAAATGTTACCTTACCAACAGCTCAATATGGGAAAGGATATTCCATCATGCAAAAGATGGGATATGACAATGGTCCTCTTGGAAAAAGAAAAGAAGGCGTAGTTGAGCCTATCCATCTCCCAGGGCTCGTGGCATATGATAAAACTGGAATAGGTTATGATGCTACCCAATCTAAACAGTCACAAGGTAATGTTTTTACACTACAAGAAGGTTCTGACAAGAAAGAGATATGTTTGGCATCAATCCTGAATTGCATAGAAAATAATTCTGATACTGATTATGCTGAATATGAATGGGATACCATCCACAATGATGAATTTTGGAGGGACAAAGAGGTAGATGTCATACACAAGTACATGCCCATTTTAATCAAAGGGGAAGGTTCAGGATCCCAACCATAAGAATCTGAACCGCAACGCAACTATGAGTCTAGTGATACTGAGTCAAATTTTAACGAACAAGACTATCAGGAGAATAGTACCATCATTGACTTATCTCATAACTCAGATCCTACAGATAACTCTGTCTTGACCCTAACTATCGCCGATTTCACAAAACCAAATGACATGTTACCTTTAATTCACCCTAATCTCATTGACTGGGATCTGACAGAACCTATTGATATACCTATTTTTCCCAATGACGAAGCTATCATAAACTTCCTTTCCGCCGAAAGTGTCGATAATTGCTCCACTAGCGATTTTCGGTATGAAGTTTTTAATCAGGAGAGTGTCAAGTCTCCTAGCTGCAAAAATGAAAATAAAGAAAAACGATCTAGTGGTGAAAACCATAATATGGCAATACTAGATCAAGGAAAAGATAAAATAAAGAGCGTATCAGATGGTGAAAACCTTTTGGAGGCACCAGCTGATGGGACTCTTGACACTCTCCCGGAGCACTATCATGAGCGATCGCCCATCTTGATCGAACCTACTAAGGAAATCAATATTGCAACTACAGATAATCCAAGGATTTTACAGCTAGCTGAATCAATGACAGATAAAGAAATCCCAGAATTCATGAACTTTCTCAAAGAAAATCAAGTTAATTTTGCTTGGTCATATGCAGACATGCCGGGCCTTGATCCTGATCTCATTATGCATCACTTATCTATCAAACCAGGAGTTAAACCAGTAAAACAAAAGCTCAGAAAGATGAATCCTCATGTAGCACTACTGGTTAAAGAAGAACTCAAGAAGCTCCTAGACGCAGGTTTTATAAGACCAATTTCCTATGCAGAATGGATCTCCAACATTGTACCAGTAGCAAAACTAGACAAATGTGTAAGAGTATGCACTGATTTCAGAGATCTTAACAAAGCGTGCCCAAAGGATGACTTCTCGCTCCCTAGCATCGACACTATAGTTGACTTGACAACAGGCCATGCCATGTACTCATTAATGGATGGTTTCTCTGGTTACAACCAAATCAAAATTGCACCAGAAGACCAAGAGAAAACAACTTTCACTTGCCCATGGGGAACATATTGTTGGAATGTTATGCCTTTTGGCTTAAAGAATGCTGGAGCTACTTATCAAAGAGCTATGACTATGATCTTTCATGACATGATGCACACATTCATGGAGGATTATGTAGATGACATATTGGAAAAATCACACACCAGAGAAGGACACTTGGAAATACTGTCTAAAATATTCACTAGATTGGAGAAATTCAAAGTTTGCCTAAATCCTAAGAAATGTGTTTTTGGGGTCACATCCGAAAAGTTGCTAGGATATATTGTTTCAGAAAAAGGAATTGAAGTAGATCCTGCAAAAATTCAGGCAATCATGCAGATGCCTCCTCCAAAGAACATCAGTCAATTGAGGTCATTACAAGGGCGGCTACAGTCCATCAGAAGATTCATTGCACAATTGGTCGACAAAAGTCTACCATTCACACATCTCCTACATAAAAATGTTCCTTTTAGATGGGATGACAAATGTGAAATGGCATTTCAACAAATCAAGCAATACCTGATAAACCCACTAGTTCTTGTTCCACCCAATCCAGATAAACCATTGATCCTGTATATTGCTGCGACCGAGACATCTTTGGGAGCATTATTAGCACAAGAAGACCATGAAGGGAAGGAATGTGCCATCTATTATATTAGCAGAACATTGACAAGTCATGAGCTTAATTACACTTTCATTGAGAAGGCTTGTTTAGCAGTCGTCTTTGCTTCACAAAATTATGACATTACATGCTAACTCATACAATTAATCTTGTTTCAAAAATTGATCCACTCAAATACCTACTAAGTAAAGCATCACTAACATGAAGGTTAGCAAAATGGGTCATGATTTTGAGCGAGTTTGACATCCACTATGTTGATCGTAAAGCAATCAAAGGACAAGTTATTGCGGATCAACTAGCAGACGCTCCTCTACAAACAGAGCACCCCTTACACATTGAATTTCCAGATGCTGATGTTTTCGCGGCAGACTCTAAGCAGTTATGGTCCTTATACTTTGATGGTTCTTTTACTCAACATGGATCGGGGGCAGGCATTATCTTTGTCACCCCTCAAGGACATACCATTCCTCGGTCATATAGGCTAATGTTTCCATGCACCAATAACATAGCCGAATATGAAGCACTAATCACTGGATTAAAGACAGTATTGGAATGGAGGATTACAGAGCTACAAGTTTATGGCGACTCACAGTTAGTCATTAATCAAATCAATAATGACTATCAGACTAAAGATGAAAAGTTGTTGCCATACAAGAAGATGATTGATGACTTCAAAAAGTACTTTGTGAACATTCAGTTCACACAAATTCCAAGGATTGACAATAAAGCGGATGACGCTATGGCCACGATCGCCTCATTGATACAACTCCCAGAAAAATAGACTCGCTATGAATTTTTGGTGGAACAATTATTGACACCCGCCTATGACACACCCGAAAGCCAAATTATCTGCCACCTAGTAGGATCCGATTCACCCTGGTATGGTAAAATTTATACCTACCTAAAAGATGACTCTTTACCACCTACTTATCCCGCAACCAAAAGCATAACTTTATCTGACAATCCTCTCGATATACCCTCATCGCTGATACCCTTTATCGTTGTGGTCTTGATGGTACTTTACTTCGATGTCTTGAACATGACGAATCTGACAAAGCTTTACAAGAAGTTCATGGGGGCATTTGTGGTACTCATTCGAGTGGACTAACCTTATCCAAGAAATTGATTAGAATGGGCTACTACTGGCCTACAATGGAAAGGGAATCATTCACTTTTGTTAAAACATGCTCAAAATGTCAGATTCATGGGAATCTTATTCATGCTCCTGCGCAAGAACTTCATTCATTTACACCCACTTGGCCATTCTCTCAATGGGGGTTAGATCTAGTGGGCAAAATTCATCTTGCTTCTTCAAATGGGCATAAGTTCATCACCACAGCGACAAAATATTTCACTAAGTGGATTGAGGCAGTACCTCTCTCTAAAGTCACTGGAAAACAAATCTCATCCTTCATACTCAACTACATTATTTGTCGATATGGTATTCCTAATGCCATTATTACAGATAATGGTCGACCGTTCAAAAATCAGGATGTTGATGAACTTTGTGAAAGATTCCATATTCAGCACAGATATTCCATGCCTTACTATCCTCAAGGGAATGGCCAAGCAGAGGCCTCAAACAAGACTATCCTAAAGATCTTGAAGAAAACTGTCAATGACTCAGGGAAGGATTGGCATGTTCAACTCAATCCCGCCTTGTGGGCTTACAGAACTAGTGTCCGAACACCGACAGGAGCAACGCCTTTTTCCCTCGTCTATGGAGCAGAAGCCATATTGCCTTTAGAGGTAGAAATACCTTCTTTAAGAGTATCACTGAAAGGTCTCATAACAGATGAGGAATACAGAGTTTCCCGACTACAAGAGTTAGAACTTCTAGATGAAAAGAGACAGAGAGCAGCTGACCATTTGAAGGCATACCAGCAGATGATGTCTCGCAGCTATAATCACAAGGTAAAACCACATACTTTCCAGGTGGGGGATTTAGTCCTGAAAGAGAACCCACGAAATCAACAAGACCGAGAAAAGAAAGGAAAATTTGAACCAAATTGGCTAGGCCCTTATGTGGTTATTGCAGTCTACGGCTCGGGAGCATACAAGTTATCAACGCCAGAAGGAGACCTGTTCGATGAACCCATCAACAGCATACATCTTAAGAAGTACTATGTTTAAGCCAGAAAAAGTCCTGAAGAAATCCAAAAATAGCAGAAAAAGTCCTGAAGAAATCCAAAAACAGCAGAAAAAGTCCTGAAGAAATCCAAAAACAAGCAGAAAAAGTCCTGAAAAAATCCAAAAACAGCAGAAAAAGTCCTGAAGAAATCCAAAAACAGCAGAAAAAGTCCTGAAGAAAATAAAAAAAAAAAATCAAAAAGAATGTCATAGGGTGAAAACCTGGCAAACAGGTAGTCTATTGACAGAAAATACAAAAAAATCAAGAAATCAGAAAAATGCAATAAATACGGATAGTGAAAAATCTGGCAAACAGACGCTATCTGTACCTCTCCATTTATTAGTTCCTGTTTTGCACTTTATCTTTTCAAAGCTCCCCTTTTTCTGCATCTTTTTCCGCATCTTAAGGTCATTAATCGCATCATCCTGCCGCCATTTGCCTAGAGGGTTAAAACGTCTTACCATGGCTTGATCGTCTGTACATATTCCTTTCCTCAAGTTGTGTCAATAAACGGGGCAAAAACTCAGCTGGGGGCACTTAACTTTCAGAGCATACCAAAACAGCTAGACCATGACATAGAAATCGAACATGCAAACAAACAACAAACTCATGCAACCACTTTGTCCGATCATAAAACACTTTTCAGCGAGATGTCATATCCTTGTCTATTGGATGATCCAGAAATCTGAATAATGCATGAAATAACAGTATTATATGTTTGATCACAAGTTGCTTAATTTTTGATATCATTACTCGGGAGCATACTCAATGATGTATTGCACTAGAGTTGCAAGGAACGAGAATGATTTTTCTTTGTCTGTTGTCTTAAGGTTAATAGTCCAATCTGATGCAAATATGTCACAGGACATGACACTCAAAGCAAACATCATCGATGACAGTTCCACATTTGCATCAGAATGGTGGTTAATCTTTGTCTGTTTATGCAAGAAATGCTCAGGTCATCTCGGTTCAATTATACCTCGATGCTTGTGTTCGCTTGCTATATCAAAATTCATGAAAGTTGTACTCTGGTCATCATTGGCGCTAATTTCCCCTCTGATGCTTGTACATACTTCCAACATTTTAAATGTTCTATGATGATTCAAGAAGGCTTGTAATAGGCTCAACAAACTGGTTAGTTTCATATAGTTGCACATTCATTAGATCATTGTATATATCTGCATATTGGATTCACATCGGTGTTTTGAAAGACTGAAGGATTGCATCAACGGTTGTCATACAATTTTGAGTTTTGTGGAGGACATTGGGACATTTGACTCATTTGCATCCGTTCATTATTATCATTTATCATCTTTATCATTTATCATTTCATTTTTCATTATCATCTATTATTCATTTATCATTTATCATTTCATTATTCATTCATTTATCATTTATCATTTCATTTTTCATTATCATTTATCATCCATTTATCATTTATCATTTCATTTTTCATTATCATTTATCATTCATTTATCATTTCATCATTTCATTTATCATTTACCATTTCATTATTCGGTTACCATTTATCATTTCATCATTCATTTGTCATTTATCATTTCATTATTCATTCATCATTTTATTGTCTCATACCGTTTCATTACCATTTTACATATCATTTTATCATATTACCATTCCTACCACATTCATTTTCTACCATATCACGATGTATTTTATACATGGAAAATTCAAAAAGAAATTAACATCTCACATATATACATACATCATCACAAAATCATTGCATACACATCATAATCACTAGATCATCCTGCATCATATGGATTAGTCCGCACATATAATAAAAACATATCAAAATCCATCTCAAATCATATATGCATACACGTCACATCCATAACATAACACAAATGCATCCACATAAAACATCATCAAAAATACCGCCACTGCATATCATCACTCATCAAAATAATACAAGTGTCCAATGTCCAATGAAACTAACAAGTTCAAAACATCATACATAAGACATGATCAATACTCAATATACAGAAAAATCAGCCCCAAAATGGCTAACTGGTGGATGCCCCTGAAGGAGCTGGTCCGGAAGAAGGTGGCTTGCCACTAGTCCTTGCATCAGGATCCCGTCGAGGCCCTGTAACCTCTCTACCATGTGTCAATGTCCAGGATCGAGTCCTCGTCCTGCTGTGTGATCTGGGATATGGCTCTCGCCGCTCAGGAGGGCATAGCTCCTCATAACGAACTCTGTAGTACTCTGCCTCTCTGGCTGCCTCGAATCCCTCTGCAATGGCCTCTCGTAGGGAGGTACTCTCTACGGTACCCATCAGCCTCTGTGCTACACCCTCAGCCTCCTATGCCCGCCGTCTAAAGGCATCCCTCTCTGCTGCCAACTGTGCCACTTGAGGATCCGGGGCAGGCATTTGAACCTGTACCTGTACCTATGCCTGTGCCTGTGCCTGTACCTGTGCCTGTGCCTGTGCAAGCTATGCCTGTAACTGCACTATCATGCTCTGAGCCTGCACTAACTGACTCTGAAGCTGTGACTGCTGCCCCTGAAAGGTCTGCACCTGACCCTGCAATGCATCTATCTGTGCCTGCTGGGACGAAGATGTCACCCTCATCACCGTCTGAGGCCTGGCACTGGATCTGGACCGTCGAGGAACCTGTACTCTGCCGAGGCTGTCTAGTCTCTGCTGCCTCTGCTCATCCCCGTCATCTCTATCATCTCCGTCCTCTGAGCTGCTCTCCTCCTCCCCATCTCCACTCTCCTCACTCTCCTCTCCCTCCTCCTCTCCTCCACCCATCGCCTGCTCCCCACCAGCCACACCTCCTAGTATCCCTGCTCCTGGCTGTGGTGCCGCTCTGATCACCCGTGCCTCATCTGGCACTGTAAACTGTGGAAATGGATGTGTGTGAAAATACTGGGCATAGTCATCTGTCATCCCAACATCCAAAACCTCTGGCCTGTCCGCCCATACCTCGGGCTGTAATGTGGTGTACTTTGTATATGCTGCCTGGTACGGAATGCATGGCCCCCATCCTACATCCCCCTTATGCCGCCCATAATGAGCAACGCCCTGGGGCATCCCCTGCGTGAAACCAAACTATCTCAGAACCCGTAGTGCCATAAACCTCTCAATAATAAAGGGCATCCGCCCTATCAGGTATCGTGGTCTGCACACAAACAGCATCTCTAACTGATCTGTCGCCCATGCCTCATAATCTGTGTAGGGCCTCCATATCACTGAATCCACATCATCCAACACTCGCCGCCAATACTCTACCTTACCCAGCCTCTGCTGGACAACTGCACCAGAATACGCATACACGTACGGCCTCCCTGCTGGTCTCGCCCTGGTACAAAGTGGTCTCATGACAGCAATGTGCTCCCACGCCCAGATCTGCAACAATGTAACCCCACTCGCCAGGCTGGTGGATCCTCTATACACAATTTGATGTAAATCATGATACATGTCCGCTAGGACACAGCTACCCTAGGCAAATCTCTGTGGCTGAGTGATCATCCACTCCAACATCCTCCCCCAACCCACGGCAAATCCCTTGGACCAATGGTCCGGTCCAAGAAAACCTCCAACAAATGCTGCCAACACCGCCACCAGAGCCAGATACCTACTAAAATCATCCCAATCTATCTAGTACCCATAAATATTAGGATCGCCACATATCCGCTGCAACGCCTCGGTCCCACCAATCTCCTTGTGGTCATAAACCACAAGGGCTCCAACAATCAGAATCCCCATAATTTGGTACACATCCTCTGGCGTCACACTCATCTCACCCATCGGTAGGTGGAAGGTGTTATGCTCACAATGCCATCTCTCGGCCAAGGCCGTCAACAGTCCTCTGTTGGCCCGAATGCCTCGCGGCATGGCCAACAACAGTCCCAATCCACAGTCCGCTATCACGTGTAGCAGGGGTCAACTCTCCTATCCGCTCCCAACACAAGGGGAACTGCTCTCTGATCTGGAGGCTTTTGAAAGCCTCCTATTTTGTTCAAACATCACAACACATACATCAAATCAGACTCATATCATATGATCTATCTACCTAACATCACATATCAATGACTCATATCAAGTGTTACATCAATCTATCAGCATGTCCAATCAATCTACTCTATCATCATTTACTATTTGTTTTTCTTTTCAGGAAAGCAAATTTATCAACACTCATCATTTTCTATTTATTTTTCTATCACAGAAAGCAAATCAATTACAACATGTACTCTTTGTTTTTCAATCGCGAGAAGCAAAGTTATCAAATTCCAATCAATCAATTACAACATCTACTCTTTGTTTTTCAATCGCGAGAAGCAAAGTTATCAAATTCCAATCAATCAATTACAACATCTACTTTTTGTTTTTCAATCGCGAGAAGCAAAGTTATCAAATTCCAATCAATCAATTACAACATCTACTCTTTGTTTTTCAATCGCAAGAAGCAAAGTTATCAAATTCAAATCAATCAATTACACATCTACTCTTTGTTTTTCAATCGCGAGAAGCAAAGTTATCAAATTCCAATCAATCAATTACAACATCTACTCTTTGTTTTTCAATCGCGAGAAGCAAAGTTATCAAATTCCAATCAATCAATTACAACATCTACTCTTTGTTTTTCAATCGTGAGAAGCAAAGTTATTAAATTCCAATCAATCAATTACAACATCTACTCTTTGTTTTTCAATTGCGAGAAGCAAAGTTATCAAATTCCAATCAATCAATTATAACATCTACTCTTTGTTTTTCAATCGCGAGAAGCAAAGTTATCAAATTCAAATCAATCAATTACACATCTACTCTTTGTTTTTCAATCGCGAGAAGAAAAGTTATCAAATTCAAATCAATCAATCACTCATCTCCTCTTTGTTTTTCAATCGCAGAAAGCAAAGTTATCAGTTCTCTATTCGATTTTCTATCCTATCAACATGATGATCCGACAATTTATCTATCTATTGACTAAAGAAGTAATTTTAATCATCATTTTTCATCACACAAGCATTTTGCAACTTTTTCCCTAAAAGCGCAATTCTGTCGCTATTATGCGCAAAAACCCCATATGCGCTAAATTTTTTCTCCTATGCACTAGACTGTTTACCCAATGCGCTAAAACCTTGAATGCGCAACTTTGTTTCCTTAATGCGCTACTTTAACTACCTGATGCGCAACTTTAGCACTTTTGGGCAAAACCCTAAATGCGTCGTTCTGTGCCCTAGATGCGCTAAAATACCTACCTAGCTGATTTCACCCTAAATGCGCAACTCTATCTGTCGGATGCGCTAACAGATCAATTTTTGTTCTATTCCTAGATGCGCTAAGGAATTTCCTAGATGCGCTAATAGAATTATCGAATGCGCTATAACTATTCCTAAATGCGCTAAAACGTTCAAAAAAAATTTAATTCGACTTAAAACGATTCAAATTCGATCTAAAAAAGTAAAAATTGACAACATAGAGGGTTCGAATCACTCACCGGTGGTCCATATGCCGGTGGTCTCTGATATCGTCGCACCCGCTCGAACCTATGTCTGTGCACGGGGATCACCATCTCGCCAAGTCACTCTCAGAGCTCGAATTTTACTGTAGCAGCAAGGTGAAAATGACACTTCATTTTACCCCTTTTACCTTATAAGGGTCCTTTTAGGGTGGGCATTAGTGGCATTTTCCATTTTTCAACCTCTTTTTCACTGGGGCATCGACCACATCATCTATCGGGAGCTAAATCACTGTTCCCCAATCCTTATCAACTTCTTCTTCCGTGATTTATCTCCTGAGGGGGCATCATCGACATCAAAAAACTAGAAACATATCAGGGGCAAATTTTTATTTTCTTTGAAGCAATGCGTTTCACACATCACTTCAAAGAGGGGCAAAATGTATATGCATAAAAATGGTCATGTCTGTAATCCTGGCAATTAATTAAATATTTATTATTTAATTAGTTTTCTAAAGTCCTCTACATATGATTAAATTTAATTAATTTAATTATATTGTTCATTCATCTTATTCTTCTTTCCTAATTAAATAAATTTACTTTATTTAATTATTTTCACATGTCCACTTAATTAATTAAATAAATACATTCTATTTATTTAAATTAATTATCATTTGTTTGAATTTAAATTAAATCATTTGATGTAATTAAATTTAAATATCTCCTTTTCTTCTATTTAATTTTCTTCTTCTAATTAATTAAATGTTTCATTTAATTAATTTCATAAAAGTGATTTAATTAAATAATTTTTATTTAATTAAAAATATCTTATCCTTTCTTTCCAAATCAAAATTAGGTATTTTAACCTAATTGTGCAATCTTCTCATATCATAATTAAATATTTTATTTAATTATGAGATATTCTTCTTTTTTCAATAAAACTGATTAAAGCTCTTTTCTCACCACAAGTTCTCTTCTACTTTTAAAAGCTTAATTAAATATTTTATTTAATTAAGAAAAGCTGAATGTCCTCCACAAATAAATAATTGTTTTTTTTTAATTAATTATTTATCAGCTTTAAATCTTTCTTTTATTCTTTTAAAGAAAGATGATTTCTTATCTTCTCTTCTTTTTCTTCTATCCTCTCCTTCAGTTTAATTAATTATTTTTATTAATTAATTATTTATCAGCTTTAAATCTTTCTTTTATTCTTTTAAAGAAAGATGATTTCTTATCTTCTCTTCTTTTTCTTCTATCCTCTCCTTCAATTTCATCTTTCTTCAACCATTCGATCTGCCAGAAATTATCACAACCATTGATCATATCAGCCAATCAAAATCATTTGAAAAATCTATAAATACCTGTGTGAATCCAAGCATTGGTAATAGGAAATTAAGTAGAATTCATGCACTTAGTTCATTCAATCATTTTAATTTCAAGTTTATCACCCTCATCATAGCTTTATCTTGCATATCATATCAAAATCTCGTTCTTTAGGAAGACAGTTTGTTGAGCCTAGCCATACAATCTGAGAACACAAGGCTGGAATCTACAAAAACACTAAAGATAGAGGACAATAGGACGACAATGGAAGCAGAATAGAGTTTGCACTTCTTTACTCCTTTTATATTCTGTTTTATTAAATGTCTTATTGGTGTGTTTGAATATTTCATTTAAATTCCCTTATGCACTTATTTTTCATACACACAGAAAATGTTGAAAATTTCAATAATAAACCAAGTACATCTAAGGGTCACAAAATCGATAGTCAAAACAATTGGTGACTAATTTTGATCATAAAAAAACCCAAAATACTAATGCTAGTCCTTATAGCACAAGAAATATTTTCATCAATAAATCAAAATAAATCATTAAATTAAAAACATTTCACATCACTAAGTGACACTTCACATTGAGGGAGTAAATGGCTACACTACACCTTTTGTCTAAGGTACACTAGAGAACATACCCAAAAATTTCACAAATTGAATCATTTTTTTATTACACATTCATGCAATAATTTTAATAGCAATACCTACATCCATGCACTTTTCAACACACAAATATTTTCAATTTGATGCAATGCAAGAAGAAATATGAAAAAGTAATCGTCGCATTATATGTGGAAGTTAGATTCTCTCAACATATTACATTCACTTGTAATATTATAATCTCAATGACTTGTTACATAAGATCACCTCTATTACATGGTCATGCAAGGGTATTATGATTTCCAAACGAGATCACATTAACTTATACAGGGGATGAATAATCATTCAACCATGTAAGAACTACCCATATGAGGCTCTTACATAATCTTATATCACAAGTTACTATCACAATCCTAATGCAATGGTATTCGCATACTTATCAAGTTCAATTTAACGAAGGCACTAGGCACCATCATGATTATAATATGCATTATAAACTTAGATACTCACACTATGTAGGGTAGGGTCATTTCAACATCACAATCCACAATATAAAGTTACACATGAGGTAGGATCCTCTTTTTCTCACAATATCTTGAAAATCAAGATAGGCTAATACCATCTATGACCACAAATATAGAATATAATGGGCATTATAGACACATATAACTTTCTCAAGTTACTACAAGGTACTAACCATACAAGTTCTTACACAAATACTAAGAATTAAGAAACCTATGGACTTAAGTCTTCATTCCAAATGATTTGGTAGGTCTAATTTCAATATATTTTAACACTTTCATTCATACATGCAACAATGCATCCTTACAAGAATGAGGTTCCATGCACACCAAGCAAGTACAACAATAAAAATATTATAATCATCTCGTGCATAAGAGTCCTTTTAAATGCACTACTATCATCTTGCAATGACATCTATGTTTCCCTTCTATATATATTAATATGCACACCACACAAAATTTGGGTCAACTCTCAAAATTTCAATGCATATTTAACATAAGGGTGATCCCACAAAGCTGGTTTACAATTAAATTTGGGAGATTCTGATTTTGGCTGAAATCACATGTTTTTAGAAAATATAATGATTTAAGCCTTAAAATTTTCCATTTAAAGCATTCCAATTGAAGAGGGTTTGATCAAACTACCTTAGATCAAACCCCCTTGGATAGAACTCCGCTAGTTTTAAACCATACCTATAATGAAGTCTCATTTACACCTATCAAAATGTTGATAAAAAACCACTTTTGATTTACCTTTTGGGGGATCAAATGAATTCATTTAAAATTTATTTTTTTGTAAGTATGTAGTCCTTATTATAAGTTTCCCAAAAAGTATAATTTTAAATAAATTTAATTTTATTATTATATTTATTTTTTATTTCTTGTGAATGTAGGTTTTTCACTGAAAATTAAGCTCTTTGTTTGCACATGTGGAAAAATAGAAGATTATAATTTTTTTGAAAAATATGAGTGCACTAGATATTGAAGTCCTTGATCCAACAAAAAAAAAATTGAATTTTGATACATACAAAAAAAGTTGTGTTATACAGTTTGGCTATTTTTGAATTTTAATTGGTTTGACTTCAAAACTTGATTAAGGAGAAAATATTCGCTAAAACACTATGAAACCAAATGGAAGCACTAGATATAATAGTTACAAATCTAAATTTGAGAAAATTATAATTTTATCCTTCATGGAAAAAAGTTGTGTTATACTGTGAGCGTCACTCCTTAAAAATGGTGCTTACTAAAAAAACTAGTTTTCAAAGGAGATGGAAAAAGAAGTACAATCTAATTCCAAAAAACTTGAAAAAAAAATATTTAGAATATATAGACAAAATGTCACAAATAACTAGTTTTCATCATCTTCAAATTCATCACGGTTTAGCCGCTATAGGTGCCTGAAAGTGAAGATTTAGTTAGGAAAAAATAGTTCAGTGTCTACTTTGGCAAAAAATTGTAAACCAGTATTGTGGGATCACCCATAACATGCATATTCTATTTTAATTGACTCTCTTCCTTTCACTCATTTAAATCATTAAGATTCCTACATGCATTCATTTCCTTCTTATGAGATTGTTCATAATTGTAGACACTTAAAATTGTCCTAATTAATATTACACATCCAAACTCGATTACTAACACCATTTTCATCCTAATTCGACCCCTTTCGACTATTTAATTAAATAATCATTAATTATTTAATTAAATTTATCATTTTCTTTTATTAATCAAATAATTAACATTATTAGGTTAATTCACTTCCTTTATACTAATGTTTATACTATTTGATTAAGTAATGTGAATTATTTAATTAAATTCCTTAAGTCTTCTCATTTGATTAAATAATCTTAATTATTTAATTAAATGTCATTAATTTCCCCCTTTTAATTAAATGAGTCAATTTTTTAATTAAATCTTTTAATTCTCCCATCTTGCATAATTAAATAATATTCTAATTATTTAATTGACTAGTTTCTTTTATCCCTCCAATTTCTCCCACTTGCAAAGGAATATTCTTCCAATTCAAATTCAAACAATTTCCCTCTTAAATGGAAATATCTTGCACATTCCTCCTAAATTTTAGGATTTATGTTTCTTCAAATCAATTTCAACCCTTGATTAATTATATCAGTCCATGTGATTATTCAATCTCCTCCATGGATTTGATCCTTGATCCATGCCAATTCTTCTTATCAATTTGTATCCAGTGATTAATTAAATTGATCTTGACCATTGATTCACTCAAAATTCCTTTAAATAGCCTCCATTTCATGAACAAATCATCCATAAATCATTTGAGTTATTGAACTATAGCCACATTTATCTTCATCTTTAGAGCATTTATCTATTTTGCATCCATTTCATCAAATCGTCATTAAAGCATCTTTCAAGCTTGTTTCAATCAATGCGATTGGGAAAGGGCTAATCATTCCACAACAATCCAACACCAATCCCCCGATGGGATGAGGTTTGAATGTTAATTAGTTTGTCATTTACATGCTTTCAAGTTATTTTTTCATTCTGGCTTCCTAGTTAATATTTCAATAATTTATTTGGAAATGTGAGTTAATTAGGTTAATTGATGGATTTAATTACTTAATTCAATTGTATTTAGCCTTTCATAATTCATGTTCACATATTTGGAATTCTCGGTGGGACCTAACCCTTTATTTTGATCAAATTTTCTTAAGAGTTTCTGTTTTCAGGTTTCTGAGGTAGGGTGATGCATTTGTTTCAAGCTAGAGCAATGGACTTGATGCATTCACTAGTAGAAAAAAAAACAATAAATGGTTAAAAAAATACTAAAAATTGCATAAAAAGACTAAGCTTGGTCATGTGACCATTAGTGGTTTATTGCCGATCATTTATAATGCAACCAAATTTATGACTAAACCATTTTTAATCATTTATTGGTTGTTTTGATTGATCAATTTGGTAGTATATTTAGTCATTAATTTAGTCATTGATTTAGTCATTTTCATCATTATTTTGTTGTCAACTGTTCATATATTTAGTCATATTTTTTCACTGATTTCTATCAATTGGTAGTATATTTAGTCATTTTAATTGACTGATTTCCATTAATTGGTAGTAAATTTAGTAATTTTATTTTTTAAGTGTCATCATTTGGTAGTTTATTTAATTGTTTTGTTCATTGGTTTCTATCAACTGGTAGTTTATTGATACATTGTTTATGAATTTCATAATCATTATATTTACTACTAGTTTAGTAGTAAATGTTATTTATATGATATGAATAATTTATTAAATACCATAAATTGTATAAGACAGAAATAAACATATTATTAAACTTGAATTAAAACATAAAAGCAAATAAAAGTACATAAATAAACATATTAAAATTAAATTAAAACATAAAAGAAAATAAAAATATTACATATACGAACAAGCTACATATGAGAAGTCAAAAGATTGATTCAACATCATGATATAAAAAGGTAATCTACAATAAAAAAATATAATGCAATTTTGATGAATTGTAAGATGTTCATATATATATATATAAAAATAAAAAAATGTCAAAGTCTAAGATTTTCTAACTCTTGCAAATACACCATGATAAAGATCACTAAAAAACACATTCAAACTACTGCATAAAGTAGTGGGCTAAGCTGTCTAATAGCTAGTACATGACAAACATCAGCTATGTCATTTTTTGCAAATATTTTAGTGGCCACCATGTGAAGATTGCTTCTTTCTCATTCAGATGGACAACTCCATCTATTTTGTCTTCATAAGCAAGGGGTGTTTTACTTGTGACCTTTAAAATATTTACATTTGCATCTCCCGTTCCTTTCAATTTGACTCCATGTACAATAGATACTGAGTAAATCTACCCAATGCCCATAGTAGCACCATCAAATGGATCCAACACCCCAACTTTATCCCCTTCTTGGAGTTTATCAATACATTTTTGCAAAAACAAAAAAAATAGACATTATATTGAGATATAAAACTAATTGGAAGTGAGAGATTTGTTTCTTGTTTTGTCACTGTTATATAGTATGTTGCTATGAAAGCAACCATATAGCTGAGCTTGAAACTATAAAGATTTTAAACTAGAAAACTATATAGAAGAATGTATAAACTATTTTTTTCTCTAATTTTTTAACATTAGCATAATGTATTCAACTAATTTATTTTTTTGTGGTACATTTTAGCTCAGGGCATCATTCATAGGAGATATTTTTCAACAATCTTCCTACCTCTACATAGATACCACTTGAAACTAGAGAATTCTATCTAGTTGTTAAATGTGGTTCAAGAGCACTAGATCAAAAGGACCAAAAGACATGTTAGGGCCTTTATGTACCCATCCTTAGATATTTACTAATTTGGGTATGTAATGCATGGATTGAGATGAGTAAATGCTAGTATCCTACTTCATAGTTTAACTTATTTCATATCATGCATGGATTGAGTTGCAAGCATGAGTATGCCAATCTTGAAACTTGACCTCGTCCATCACCTAAATACCATTTTTCTAACTTATATCCCAAACTCAAATGTATGACCCATTTTCTCATTTATATCCTAAAGATACAGCTGGGATCATAGTGTTGAGACTTGGATTTTACAAAAACTTTGCAAGCTATTTTTTGACTCAGACTTAGATAGTGAAGAAATTAGGAAATTAAAAAATTGTACAATATGAAAAATAACTTTTATGGAATTTTTTGAAAATTTGCAATAACTCTCTCAAAATAAAAAGCAAAGGCCTCACTTCTCTTAGATAGAAATTGATTTATATATGAGAATATTGTATTTGCAAACAAAATTGAATAGTAAGGTATGCAATAGAAAAGATAAATGGGGATGTTTTTCTTGCCTATGGTCATCTTCTGTTGTGGAAACAATACTATTACATGCTCATGAATTAGGGAGGAAGTTTTGCGTTGTTGTAGTGGACTCGAGGAAAAAACTTGAAGGAAAAATAATGCTTCATAAGTTGTTGGTTGGTGGTCTTAACTGCACATACACTCATATAAACGCAATTTCCTATATTATGCAAGAAGTAACAAAAGATTTCCTTGGAGTTGCTTTGATTTTATCAAATGGAACAACTTATTCAAGAGTGGTCACAACTTGTGTAGCAATGGTGGATCATGCATCATATATTCCTATGCTAATTTTTGTTGTGAAGTTTACAAGTTCCATGAAAGAGTTCAACTTGATTCTATTTGCTCAAATGAATTAGGTGAACTAGATGATCTTGCAAAGTGTTGATGGGTGTTTTTGTACTTCTCAACATAGACAACACACAAGTGTGATGTCTCTCTTGAAAGGTGAAAATGTGCAACTAAGTTTCAAAAAATCACCCCAAGGTCTTTCGGGTGTTAGGTCATGACTTGCAAAATAGCTATGTTGTTCGTTGTGATTTGTTGGTAATCACAAAGGGAATTTATGTTTCACTAATCCTGGAGTCTTCTTGGGTCTACAAATGGGGTCTCATAAATAGTGACTATAATTTAAAAACAACAAGCTAAAACTCTCTTTTGTCATTAGATTTGGCTTTACAATGACACTGAAACTTGTTTCTAACTTCAAATTTTAAAAGAAATAGAAAAAGGGAAAGGGTTTAGAGGTTTTCAAGACTCTGTTTGAAACTAAGATGAACAGTAACAATGGAGGATGTTGTACAGTGGAAATACTTCTAAACTAAGTTTTATTTAACCAGGGACAACCCATAGTATCATAAAACTAGTGCAATCTTCTAAGGCTTACTTATGATTTTTAGACTATAACATGAAAACTTAAAGCATACACATACATAGTTGAAGTTAAGTGTTGTAAATGAAATAGCTCAAGCTAACTTTACACAAAAAAAAATCATCAACTAATGGATAAAAGTATGAGCTGAAAGTACATCAAACACTATAACATACATCCACCATTAATGCACAACATGAACTACTAAAAAAAAATGAACTTAAACTTGAAATAACAATGTTGAAATAAACTATTGGAGATAGAATCATGTACACACATAAAGAGAAATACACAAGAAACCATAAACTCAATGCTTTTCATATATTTTGCAGCAGCATGTCTTTACACAACAACTCATCTCTCTCTTTGAAAATGAGATGATTCCCTTATTTATAGTTTTCCAAAAGAAGAATGAATGGTCAAGATTCATTTACAATGAGTGGTCCAGATTCGTTCTAACTTAGGGTTTCACCTAACCCCGATATTTTACAATATAAAAATAGACTCTTCTATCTTGTCCCTATTTCATCCTGTAGTCTATTTTGTCCTTTAGCTGCCTTTATCCTTTTGAGACATTTTAGCAAATATTCATCATCAATAATTCATTTTCCAACTTCCTTTTGTAGAGTAACATATTCTACAAACTTGTCGATCTCATCTAGTAGCATCTTTTCTTTAGAGAGCATGGATTTGGAGATTTGGAAAGCAATTCTTTTGAATCCTTTCATTATTTGGTCTCGATGCTTTGTACACTTTGGCGTAGCTTTGATTATTTGTTCTGACTTTGTGAAGGCTCGTGTTGCGAAATCCATGAAATTAGCCACCAACATGTTGTCGGCTCCCTACTCTACTTTCTTATGGAATTCCTAATTAATGGCCTCTAGATATAACTCCAGGGTAGGAATTTCATAACCTATCATCATCTTCAAATAATCATCACTCTCTACTTGGTGCTCTATGATCCATTCATGATTAGCTTCCAACTCTTGTAGGGCTCTTTCCAATTCTCCTTTTCTGTGCTAAAAATTTAGTTGCTAGGCCTTGAGTATCCAGTGATCTTCTTTGGGTAGCTCCAATTCCTTTTCCCATATTTCTCAGGTGAGATTGAGGATTCTCTCCACCTTCAGATATGTAATCTTGTAGATTTTTGGGAACTCTTTGCAAATATCTATTTCTTATTCAACCTATTTCTGCAAAACCTAGAATTCATTGTGCATTCTAGCCATGAGGTGGATGCCTTTGTCACCAATGTTGATGACCCTTTTGAACCAATTAGATGTAGCCTTGATCTAGTTCTTCATTTTCTCCATTTTATTCACCTATTCCTTAGAGATCAAGGTGGGAACAGGAAATTTTGTTGGAGCTTCCTCTCCTGATGTAGTCCACTACTATATAAAAGTGATCAATTCCACCACCGTGTCTTTAATTCCTCCTATGTAGATTGATATTTATTCATTTGTTGCAAGATGGTGGACACTAACCCCTAAAATTCATCTATTTTCTAAGCTCGGCTCGCGGGGCCTAAACTAATGGTTGACACCTAATAGTCTTTACCCTAGATGGTGTTTGCATCCTTGCACATAGCAGGGCTAGCCACTTGTAATATTTAGGACCTAGAAGCATCAGTGGTGATATGGAATATGTTCTTGGGCTTCTTTTCCTTTTAGGTCTTCACTTGTGCTTTGGCTAGTATCACATCTAGCTGGGCCATGGGGTTGGCAAGCATGAGGGCCTTTTTCTTCAATTGTTGCTCCAGCCACGAGGAAACCTTCGTTTGATGTTTTGAGGATTCATGATCCCCCTCCTCTTCTTGTTCCTTCATAGGCTCAATCTCTTCATGCCTGGGAGCCTCTTTATCATTTATCTTTTCCTCATTTGGATCCTCTTCTTGTATAGCCTTTCCTTTGTTAGGGTTAGCAATCTCTACATCTTCTTTATCCCTATCTTCTTCATGTGCTTCCCTCTCAGCCTTTTCATGTTCAATCTCAACTTCCTTTTCAGGCTCAACACTTATTTCTTCTATATTATCTTCTTCTTCTTTGTCTTTATCTCCCTCTTGGGGAATTTCTTCATGTCTTAGGCCCTCATCTTGGCTAGTTTGTGGAGGCTCACCAATTATATCTACTTCAGTATCTGTGTCAATTTTCCCTTCCTGAGAGAAATTATCCTCAAGGTTTGCTCCCTCATCCATATGCTCCTTATGTTGTTCCCCTTCAAGTTCTTGGTTGGAGGTCTCAACTTCATAATAATCATCAACCTTACCAACATCTTCGCCTTTGAGTGTTTATTTCCCTTCTTCATCTGATGCTACTTTGTCTATATTTACCCTTAGCCCTCCCTCAAGGTGCTCAAAGTAATCATCCTAATCAAATTCCTCTAGCTCCTTGGAAATTTCTTTTGTTGCTTCCTTTGGTTGCTCTGCACTTTGCCTCTCCATTTCTTTAGAGATTTGCATCAATGCCTCCATCTTTGGTGGTTCAGTGGGAGGTGGCAGGAGAGGAAAGGTGGTAGAAAGTGAGGCCATTAATACTTGGACTTGAGGGTTGAGAATTACCCCATAGAGCTTGGATGGCACATTTTGCATATAGGTGGAAAAGGCATGTGGTAGTATAATAGGTTCCATAGAGGTTGTTGGAAAAGAAGGCAGTAAGGTGTAAAGGGTTGGTAGTAGAGGCAGGAGCGAGGAAGATGACAATGGGGAAATAGTGGAAGAGGAGGAATCCAACACCACCACAGGAAAAATTGGTCAAGTGGTGTTGAGGTGGACTAAGATGTTCACAATAGGTGGAGACAAGGCTAGTAGTGATTTGGGAGTGGAAGGGGATGGTGCAGTGGCAACACCGGTAGTGATCACAAGGAGTGCAGAGGTGGTGTGTGGGGGAAAGTGAGCTTGCTCAACTTCTTCTTCCTCATTGTGTGAGGAGCCCTCCTCATGAATGGTGGGCATCTCAAGAGAAAAGGTTCCTATTCTTTTTGCTTTCTTTGGTGGCTTCCCTTCCGTTGATTTCCTAGTGTATACTTTGTGTTTGGGTTTCCACTTAGTCCTATCTTTTCTCTTTCTAGATACGGTGATGGGTAGAGACTTGTGAACCTCTCCCAATGAGCCCACATCGGTGCCACTATTTGTCTCACTCTCAAGCTCATCTTCAAATTCCCCATATGTTAGTTATGTGCCTTGATCATGTAACTAAGCTATTTATTCATCCATCCACTACTTGGTTCTTTGTTCTTCAGGGCAAGTGATGGTATCTAAATTGGTAACCTCTTCATCTACCTAGTGAATGACTAGCAGTGGAACATTTACCAAAGCATTATAGTTTTCATCTAGAACATTTCCATCTTCAAAAATTTGATCTGGGACCAAGTAAAAATTGATGGTTTTTATAAATTGGGTCATCATCCTCATGTAGTGATGCCTCCGAACCTCTCTGTCATCATCACAATTTTCCCAAAAGTCTTCAATGTAAGGTCAGTGGGCATATTGTCGTCCAACTTTTTCTTCAATTTTCCAAGGGGATCCAAGCCTCCCCTATCTGTATACAACTCAAAATTGTACTCTACAAGCTCCTTCTCAGAGTACTCTATGTATGGGGCAGCAGGGAAAGAGTACATTCCTTATCTGAATGTGAGGGGATATGGGACCCTAGTATGGTGCATGTTGCTCAACAAAGTGTGGGTAGTCTATAGTTTCTGAGTAAGCTCCAACAATACTATTCTATCATTTGGATAGCACAAAAACCGGTAGGGTCTTCTTGAGAATCCCTCCACTTTGATGTATGTGAATTTATGGAATTGGATGAACGAGTATCCAAATCCCTTTATGATCGCCTTGCCACTATGTGATACCCTTCTATGATAGTCCCTTGCCAAGGTTCTGGTGATGTGCCCAATGAAGGCATCATTTACCCTCTAGTAATCTCTCTTGAAGTTTCGATATTACAACTGTAGGTAGCAGTCATATACCTTGAGTTGTCCCTTCTTTGTCCCTAGTACTCTAGTGCAATCCAATCCCTTATATGGGAATTTTACGACCAACAGATAAAATAGATAAGAGGTCATATAAAATTGCAAAGTTTTCTTCATCGTCATGAATTGATTATTTAGGTTTTCACATATCATTTTTTCCTAGTGGAATTTAGTAGTTCCATAGAGGATCTCCTCGACTAAATAAAACATCCACTCAAAAAATGTGGAAGTGGGAAGGCCCATTACTCTGTTGAGGAGACTCACCAAATCATTAGTCTCTTCTACAAAGTCACTTCTATATAATGTTTAGGGTACCTTGTTGGCACTACCCCTTTATCTTTTAGCCACGTTTGGTTTATTGTCCTCTTACATCCAATAGGATTGTGCTGCCATACTTGTAGAGTGAACTCCTTTTTAAATTCTTCCATTTTTTCAAAGGTTGGGATGTCAAATGTCCTTCCAATAGATTGAGTAGACAAATCTGACAACACTCTTCCATTGTTGGAGACTATCATTCTGTTATGAGAGTGATAGCACTCTCAGCAAGCAAAGACCAATTCTAGGGCCACTAGAGTAGGAGGAAAGCTTGCTGCCATGGAAATTCCACTTTCCTTGATTCTCAAAGATTCCTCTATTGTGGGTTTGACCATAACCCTTTTTTTAAACTCATCGATGTTGACATGCCCCACATCAGTTTATGTGACCTTATCCCTGTTGGAAGTGATTTTAGAGGTGCACTCTACCTCGTAGAATTGGTACTTCATCTATTCTTTCTCTTCTTTTCCTCTAGGAGTTCTAGCTAGTTTCTTCCCCTTGTCAATTTTCTCCATTGGCTTCTCTGATGGTCCCTCGGAAAGTTCTATAAATATTGCAAAAGATAGGTGCAATAAGTGTGTTGACAGATTAGGAGAGAAAATTCTAGTTAAATCATGCAAATACATTATTAATTGCACCCATATATTCTTAAAAGATCATAACATTTATCATATTTTATCATTTGAGGTTCTTTTGTTGGATTTTCTGAAATGTGACTCTAGCAGTGTGGGTTTCCACTCTATGGAAGCTGCCAGATTGAGCACCATAGGGAATGATGCAGGGAAGAGGGAATTCTGTAGATAGCTACCCAATGATAAATCCCTACATGACTTGATATTTGAGTAAATTTCAAGCAAAGTAATTAGGCACATGTGTGAATTGGAAGTGGACGTACCCAAAGTTATGCCCCTTTGTTGGATCATCTTTTGAAGCTTATGTAGGTGTACAGGAGGTGGAAGTAGTGACGAGAAAAGTTGTCAAGGCTTTGTTGTTAAGGAGCAGCTTTGGATAAACAAACTCCCACAAGCAGAGTTCTGCATAGCGGAACCTGCAAGACATCCTGACACCATTAACTTAGTTCTTTATACTTTGGTATGTGCAGAAGATCATGCTTCATCATTTACCATTAAGGCCTTGATCACTTTGTAGGATGTGGGACTTGGGAGTACAGATTTCTTGAGGTAGGTTGCTACTATGTTTCCACCATTAGACAACGGTATGAAATGGATGGAATTCTGATAGCGTCAAATCACATGGGTGGTCCCACCAAAGATTCTTGAATCACAATTTTGTTGTTTGTGTATCTAGAATACCAGTAGTGTTGGTGGGTTTGAGGTCCACTTGGTGGGAAGGTAGTGAGGTTTCCCCACTAAGAAATATCCCAGGTGTAACGGCCCCCCACCAGTAGCAGTCCACGAAGGTGGACCCACAGAGGTCACCCATCTTGAAGTTTTCATTAGAAGACTTAAAGATTAGCTTTGGAGAAACATGGTTTGCGGGACCCATTTAGTGGAAAGATGCAGGAGTTCCATCATTAGACAATGGTAGCATAGAGACAACTTTTCGACAGAGGACGCCCGCAAGGGTGAACCCACCCATTGATTTTGACTTAGAAAAGTTGTCATTTCAAACTCTGATGTTGGGCTTATGGAGGTAATATGTGTGGAGGCCACATGGCAGGAAGGCAATATGGCCTCATTTTTTAATAACAACTTAGATGTGATGTCTTTCCATAAGGGGTGACCCATGGAAGTGAGCTCGCAATGTTGTTTTTCTTTATTGTTTTGGAACCTAATGTGAGAGTTCGCAGAAATGATCGATGTGGGAACCACATGGTAGGGAGTCGTGTAAGTTTTTCTTTCAAGTAGTAGCTAGGGAGAGACTATTTTTTGTCAATGGTCACCCACATGAATGGTCCCGCAATGGTATTTTTACTTAGTATTTTCTAGATTTTCTCCTTTCGGTTAGCACCCATGGGAAAGATCCATGCAGAAGGTAGCCTGCGAGAGGCCGTAAGTGCCTTGCCTCTTAAAGTGGAAATGAAGAGGCAACAACTCACAAGGAAACCCCTTGCGTAACTTAGGGGTTCAATGAACTCTAGATCATTTTCTTGGGTTTAATGCATTAACGGTGATAGCAGGGATTGGGTTCACAAAGTGAGGAGTTATTAAGAATGACAAGGTAGGCATAGAGTTCTAATAGTAGACCCCTACCTAGAGGGACCCAAAAAATGTGTGGACCCAAAGATTCTAGCTTTGTTAATGTTGTTTGGTAAGACATCCAAGGAAAGGCGCGTGGACACAAGAGGGCAAGATGCTAATGGTATTTGGTCATTAGGTTACATCCGTAGGGAAACAAACTTCTACACGTGAGGTTTCGCAAACCCCTGAATGTGCATTGGTGGTTCCCATTAGGTTACATCTTAATGAATCATGGAATGGGAAAAATGGGAAGATGGGCATTTCCTTTCCACTTGGAATGACGCTTTAAGGATGGTCTTTCGAATTGAAGAAACCGTAGGAGAATTTTCTAAAGATTTCAAAATCTAGACCTAGGGTTTAAAATTTGACTTGGTGAACTTCAAGTGATTTACTTCATGAAACCCCTTTCACACATTATCCCCCCCAAATTTACCAGTACAAATGCCTAATGTGGAATCAAATTCATACCTGTATTATGGCATGGACGAATCAAAGGACACTCAGCTTTCAAGTTCTCCCACGCATAGAAATAGCTCCAACCCTTCTAAGCTTTGAAAGTCTCAAGTGAAAATGACATATAGGTAGCAGGCTATTTATAAGCTATTTGCCATTAATGCCCACTATTAATTGTAGGTACAACAAGAGTTCGACAGGTAGTCATGCAAAACCCGCACTGGCGAGGATGTCTGAAAAAATGTCATGCAAAAGAGTTCGATGCAAGGGATGCACTAAGGGTGGATGTGAGGTGAAGGCTGCAGAGAGAATGGAACAGGGACAACTATTCACCCAGAGAGACTCGCACAAGAAAATTTGCAAACAATGATGGACCTGCTGGCCTTCAGTGGGAGAAATCCCACAGTGTAACTTATGCAAAGGCTCAAAACCTGGTGAAACTCGGATAAGTGGTTTTGGTTAAGATGTATTTTAGAAATTTTATGGCTCATGACCAACTTAGGCTCAAAAATAGGGGCACACAAAACAAGGAAAAAGTGAAACGACTAGCAAAGATGAAAGGGAAAAGAGGGGGTCCTTGGTTAGAATGGGGTGTGTGTGCTATAGGCACAAAAAATGGCAACTTTGCTGGGAAAATTCTCTCGAGCGTTCAAAGGGTAAGGATTCATCCAGAATCTAGAATCTCTAGTTTTGTAGACCAGAAGCAAGTATCATCAAATGAACTCAAGGCTTAAAGAAGAATGAAATCCTTAACTGAATAAAGTCACAAAATATCTCAGAAGTGTTTGTACATAATGAATTCATTTCCCTCTCTTAGAAACCATAGGGAACAATGACCAATTAGCCAAGACAAGCTACATAAGTAATCTAACCCAAAAAGTAACTTGGACATTGCTTCACTACTATTTAGGCATCCATAGCCCTGATAGAGTTGTCGCTACAATCCCCACGAACATTGCTCTATTTCTAGTTGGGCGTCCATAGCCCCAATAGAGTTGCTCGCACACCCACATAGTTTCCTATTTTTCAATATTTTCTTTATTTTCCTTTTGTGCTTTCCTTTTAATACTCTTTTTCTCAACTATATAAGCCATGAAGCTTATGGTGGGTTTGGAGATCACAATGGTCACTGGAGAAAATTTTAAGATTTTTCACTTACCAAGGCTTCATGGTAACTATCATATAGCTCATAGAGAGTTTTTAAGATGTGTATTATGTGATCTCTAAGATAAGCATGAGGAATCAAATAAGGGCTCCATTTTGGGTCAAGCCAAAGTTCAAGTCAGGAAACCTAATTCATGAAAGTGAACAAAAAATATTAGTAACACATGAAGAATTATCCATAGAACAAGAGAAAATGTGCAACAGAGTAGGGCCCTTTGGGTAAGCTAGGCACAACCACCGCATCAAGACAAAACAACACCCTCAGCAAAAACAAGGGCCAGAAAAACAAGCGGAAGCACAACAAAAGAAAAATAGAAAGAAAGAAACCTACTCTAACTATGTACAAGGGTGAGCTTGAACAACTCAGGCAAGGAAATAATGCTGAGATATTACCCATTAACTGGCAATGATACATCTTCTTCAGTGAGCATTTTTAGATGAAAGGCATTATCTCCTAAAATTTAATAAATTTGAAAGGAGCCAAGCTAGAGGTTGTTGAATTTTTCATGTTCCCCTTTATTCTCATGGGATTTGTCCCAACATAGAACTAGGTCAGTAATCCTAAAGGCCTTGACCTTATCTCTTTGATAAAACCATCTTTTAACTATGCCCTAGTGTTTGGAAAAAAATTCAACTGCTTCATTGTGCACTTCTTTTAAATGGAGGACCTCAGCTAGATGAGCTTCAAGACGTTCTCCCTCCTCATAATAGGTGTTGATAATTTGCAACATAGGGATCTTGAGGTGGATTGGGAAAATGGGCTCTAGGCCATAGATGAGGTGGTATGGGGATGTTCCTAGGGTTGCTTTGTGTCAGGTGTGATCTGCCCATGGAGTAAAATGCAACTGCATATGTCAGTCCTTTAGGTTTTTGTCTAACAACTTCCATATGACGGTCAATAGGTTTTTGTTTGTGGATTTAGCCAATTTGTTGCCTTGGGGATAGTATTTAAGTACAACCCCATAATAAAAAATCCCAACTTGCAAGCTTGAGGGAAGCAAATGCAGGACCATTGTCACAGACTAATGCAAATGGGCAACCAAAGTGATTGATAATAAAGCTTTCAAGAAAGTTAGTTACTACCTTAGTTGTGCATTGTCTACATGAAATTGATTTTGTCCATCTAGTATAGTAATAATTCACGGTTAGAATGGATCTATGTCCTATAGAGGATGGTGGGTTTACCAAACCAATGAAGTTGAGTCCCCACTGCGCAAAAGGTCTTACCTCAGCAACAAGTTGTAGCGGAATAGCAACATACCTCTCTTTGGTAGTAGTGGTCTGGAAAACATGACAGGATCTAACATGGTTGTGAGCATCCTTCAATAATATTGACCAGCAATATCCAACCCATAGGATTTGATGGGCTATTGAGGGGCCAGACCCATGTCCTATTATGAATTTATCATGGAATTCCTTCAACACTTTAGCTTCTTCAATCTTCCCTAGGAACCTGAGATAAATTCCCTCATGATTCCTTTTGTATACCATAGCTCCTTTTAACATATAGTTGTTGCTTTTTAGTTGTAAGGCACATTTCTAGACTCCTTGTAAATGTGGCAGGTACTTATTGTTCAGCAGGTAGTATACAATGTCATTGTACCATTCATTTGGAGAAACATCCTCCAAGTGGTACTACTGGATGGTATATTTTGGTTCAGTTTTTTCCATTGTGCATATGCGATCTTTTCCTTAGACCAACTTCATAGGTTAGATTTCCATGTCATATTCTTGTAGCAACATAACCCATTTTAATCTTCTTTCTCCTAGTTCATTTTGCATCAGTAATACCTTGACAACAAGATCAGGGACAATAGCAAACACTTTGTTTCTTAGAATATAATGTCTTAATTTCTTGACTCCTCTAACTAAGGCATATGCCTACTTCTCAATGCAATGATAACATAATTTAACATCCTTGAGTGGGGTGCTCATGAAGGGAATAGGATTCTTGTTCCCTTCATCATCCTTCTATGTTAACATGTTGGTGCATGAGTGATTTGAAGTAAAGGAATATATATAGAATGGATTCAAATAGTCAAGGATAACTAGCATGGGGGCATTAGTGATGACTCTTTTTATTTCTGCAAAATATTGCTTAGCTTCTAGCATCCATTCCACTTTAGCATCATGTTTGAGCATTGAGTTCAGAGGCTTTACTATTTTTGCAAACCTAGTGATAAACTTCCTCACAAAGTTGATTTTCCCAAAGAAGGACTTCACTTCCTTTTTGTTTCTAGAAGGTTGAATCTTCAAAATGGTTTGGATACACTCCGTATCTATGGATATACCTCTTTCTAAAATCATGTGTCCCAATAATTTTACTTTTGTTACCACAAAGATGCACTTATTTGGGTTTAGAGAGATGCCAAATTCTTTGCATTTCTGGAATACTTTACTTAGGTCAAAAATGTGATCCCCTCTCTTCTTTGAGAACACTGTGAGTTCATCCATATAAATGATAATGCATTTTCCAATGAGTTCCTTAAAGGCTATGTCCATAGCACACTAAAACGGTGCACCTACATTGATTAAACTAAACGACATCCTTTTGTAAGAAAATGTTCCCCATTTTGTGGTGAATGTCATCTTGTGCCTATCTTCATACTACACCATCACTTCATTATATCCAGAATAGTCGTCAAGAAAATATATCATTTGTGAACCATTGACTATTTGTAGCACCTCATCCAGTGATGGCACCAAATAGTTGTCTGTCTCGAAAGCTCAGCTCAGGTTTCTAAAATCCACATATAATCTAATTTCTCCATTCTTCTTTCTGACTCAAACCAAATTAGCCACCCATGTGGAATTTTGAATGGTGAAAATGATATGGTTGGACAAATTTTTTACTTCCTTGAAGATGATGGGCTCAAGCAGCACATTGATTGGACATTGTCACTACCTAAAGGGCTTCACATCTAGTTTAAGGGAAATGGTATGAGTGATGATTGAGGTGTCATAAATTTTTAGATCTTCATACCCCCAATCTATCACATCTTGATAAGTCTGAAGGGCCTCAAAAATTCATTTCCTTTCTTTTGGGGTGCAGAATTTCCCAATGAACACATTCTTTACATCTTCTACAATGCCCATATTGTGAGCATCACATTGGCTATTTATGGAATCCTTCTTAGTTTTTTGATCCTAATCTCGGATGTGGTATAGATGAAATTTACTCTCCAACTGAACCTTACCCCTTGGTATTGTGTTTCTCTTCAAATTAATAACCCCTTCTATATCTAGCTCGACTTCTTCAGGTCCTACCTCATCTATGATCTAAGAGGTGAATACATCAGAGCTAGTGATGAAGTCAAGGATATGTTTATCATCCTCAACCACGTGGAAATTGGTTACATTGTCAAGTACTAATGGAGTAGGGGTGAGTTCCATAGTGAACTTCTTAAGGACAGTCAAGGATAACGGTCGTAGGGTATTGGTTGCTTAAGCTAACGGATCAGGGGTTTGATTTTTTCCATGGGAAATTAGTTGGATGTTGAATGCATCAAATCCTTCTATGAGGTCCCATACTCTATTCCTATAGTTTTCCAATCTCTGATCATGGCATGAGTATAGCTTTCTAACTTGTTTAACAACTCATTTTGAGTCCCCAAAGACTTGTAGCATTTTGATTCTTTTTTGCAATGTCATAAGCAACCCATGAACTAATGCATCATTTTCTGCTACATTATTGGTGTAATAAAATTATAATCTATGGGTAGAAAAGTATGTCTTACCCATCAGACCGATTAGCTCAAAGCCTGTTCCCGCTCCTTTCTTCAATTTAGATCCATCAAAATGCAACGTCCAAAACTTGGAGGGGATTTTACCTTTGGAGCTAATTGAACATACTTCTTTTCTTGGTTGCATGTCTATTTTTGCACCCTGGGGTGGCTATTTGCATTTGAGCTGGTTTAAATGATCTTGTTGTTCCTTCAAAATCTCCTTAGGATTTATTTTCCTTTTGATATGTTCTATTGCGGTTTGGCAGAGGTAGCATTCAAACCCATAATGGGTTGCATAATCTATCCTGCACCAACTGGGCAACAACAACTCTTTGAATCCTAGCTCCTAAATTGAGTTGATCTTGAACACACTTTTGCATAAATTCTTAGAAGTTTTACAACCCAAGATTACCATCATCTAGGGATTCTTCATTGTCAGACTCAACCAATACTTTTGTGCTATTAGGAAGAGGAGTCAAATTGTTGGGGGCATTGCATAGCACAAGTATCTCTTATGTACCTCCTTCTTCACTTTGGTAGGTGATGGGAAAGTAATTTCCTAACTCTATCTCTGTAAACAGTACTTCGTTTGTATTGTTATACTCAGTGATCAAAAGTTTCATCTAGGGCTCACATTCAATATGGATTTGATTAGGTAGCCCTTTCCAGGGTAGCCATAGATGTGAATAATTAGTTGCAACATAAGCATTTAAGGCTCAGGTGAAATCCCTTCCCAATATGATACCATAGGTGTTGGGAATATCAGTAACTTGAATGTGAATAACTTGTACCCTTGGGTCCACTGCGATCTGCATAGGGATCTTATCCATTTCCCCCACTATGTTCACTTCATTCTTGTCAAGCTAGGTCACCTTATGTCTAGAGGGGGTCAAGATTATTCCTAGTGCCTAGCATATTGTGAAGGGAATGACATTGGCCAAAGCTCCTGAAACTAGAAGGAAGTTATGTAATTCTTTTCTAAATATATAGATTGTCAATAGCAAAGGAGGGGTCTCCAACTTCCCTTAGAACAGTCCTATAGGTACATAATCCAGAGCAACCTAAGCCTTATCCTTTTCATTCCTTTTGTCCTTTGTTTGTACCATATTTTTCTCTTTGGCTAGCTATAATGGTTGAATTTTGTTGGGTAGTTGGTTGGGTGGCTGATCGGATTTCTTTCCCATAATTTCCTTGATCATGAGTTCATGATTAGATGTATCAAATGAGACTCTCTTCGCAGCTTCCTCTTGAACTGATTTTGATGGGGTAGTTTCATTCAATAACCTAAAGAAGGAATTCCAGACAATGGGTACTCTTAGCAACTCAAAAGTTGAAGAGCTTATCTTCACTTTCTTAAATTCTTTAGCCACATTTTCTCCCTATAGATACTTGAATTTGACCACTCCCATATGGTCAAATTCATCCTCGCATTCCTCTATCCTACTTCCCTAAGCCACATTAATTAAATAATTTATTATTTAATTAATATTCCACCTTAGCCTAATGTCTCCTAAGGTATTTCATTAATCAATTAAATACCTTACCCCATTCATCTCTAAATTAAATAAATACCCCAATTTATTTAATTTAGTCATTAGCCTAAATGAATTAAATTAATTTTCAATTCATCTTCTTCTATCTCCTCATGTCACATCCTCCATAATCCCTTCTAATCTAAATTAATCTAATTAATCTGTGATTAGGGTGTGCACATGCCTAATCACCATTAGGGTCACACCCTCCATAATCTCCCACTTGCCCCTAATCCATAATTGGCCTGCCTAATCCCACATTTGCACAACCTCAATCATGGATTATTCCCTAACCTCACCTAATGCCATTTATGGCATGTACCCTTACTCAACCTTCATAAGTACTTTCTCCTTTTGGAGAAGTCACACCCTTCCCCATGTGAGTTTAAAATTCACATTTAATCACCCCACACATTTTAAGGAAATTTTAATTCCTTCTCCCATCCCCATGAGGATTTGTGAGGGATATTTAATTCCTCACATGTCCTCTCAAGGTACATGTGGACAAAGACCTCCCTTACGAGGAGATCTTGTCCATTCCTAAGGTACATCCTAGTACCTCCACCTCACCTCCACATCATCTCCCTTCATCCACCTCATCTCACACATGTCAACATGAGATAGCTTGTGAGTTCTCAACTCACCACAACCTTTGATTTCCTCCACCATGGATGCATCTTGTCCATCCATTCATTTAGAGGAACTTCCCCTAAAAGTAGTGGAATTTCCCTCATTTTGGCATCACTCAAGCACTCAAACTCTCAAGCATTCAACTTAGCCATTTTGCATACTTTCAAGCATCCACCATTGTTGCAACTATTAGAGCCACCATCTTGCATCTATCAAACTACCCATAACCATCATTGAATTCCTCATCACTTCACCATCATTTAGATCTAGGTTTCAAGCCATTTTTCAAGTCAAGGAGCACACAATCAAACATCAAAAAGGGCCAACCAAACTCATCAATTCAAGTAAGGTAAAAGGTTCCATTTCCTTTGTACTTTATTTGAATTTAGCTAGGCCTTATCTTGAGTGTTTGTTAGTGTTTTCCCTTTTGCATTTAATTTCATTTTGCATCCTTAGAGTAGGAGAATTCACTTGCACACATTTCTGGCACGTCCAATGGCACCCATGTCATAGGTCTCTTCCATGTTTGCTTGTTGTTTGAAATTTTGCAGGTTTGGATTTCACACATAGGGGAAAATCCACCCCCAATGGGTGAATCTATTTGATATAGAGGAAAACCTATAGTAGAAAAAGGTGGATCTACTCCCGCCCTTCCGGAAAAAGGGTGAACCTACATTCACCAATCCAGACCATCAATTTTAGAGGCATATATGCTTGGGAGAAAGGAAAAAGGTGAACTTGCTTAAGGAAGTGGTGATCCCGATCTAAAGATTGAGGTTAATACGTTCCCACCATTTCATTTGATAGGAAAATATGATATCATAGATTTCCATAAAAGGGTCAATTTGAAGCTATCAGAAGGGCGAATTCGATTCACACAAGGGTGAACTAGAGGTAATCCAAAACCTTTAATTTTTAGATTTCAATTTTCATTTGATTTTGATTTTGGATACTAATCCACTCACTTATTTTTCTATGATTACGGAATTTCACTAATGATTTGTGTAGCTTGTCTTACATTTTGATAAAGATCAGTGGTGAAAATTACTAGCACATTCGATACAGGACGATCGGTTGAAGACCCTTAGTTTAGCTCTGTCTGTGTGTCTTTTTTTCATACTAATTTAGGCACATGTATAAATAATTAAAGGGTCAATTAACCTTGTTTTCCATGTTTGGGAACAGGTTGTTGATGTATGCACTCCCCTTACACTGTATAGTGATCCTAGGTGACTAGAAATCACAACTCATTCTAGTCCAATCGAGTCTACCTAGGAAGTGCTAGTATGTGTATGCTCTCCCCTTGTGCTATGTGTGAGCCTGGGGACCGGCAAAAATTTCTAGTATTTCCTTCCCTTAGTGAAACCTGCTTGGGATTTCATCACCCAGGGGATGATCTTGACCACGTGTTACCAGTAGGGTATAAAAGGGAGGAGAGCTAAAGTTGTACCCCAATCCAGTCATGTCATGTCAAGTGAAGCATCAAAGCTAGGGTGATACCTAGATAATAAATGCATGGTTGGTCTGAGTTTCCAGTACCTCGCTAGGGCTCCTAATCCATGCTTGCGATAATTTGGTGTTCACGGTTGTGCCTCATGCACCCTCTTGGTGTATCGAGGACTCACAAGATAGCTTGTTTAGCCTATATAGAGACTCATGTTCAATCATGACTTGGTGTAGTGTAGGGGATACAGATCGTACCCTGAAGTTACTCACCACATAGTCCCTTGGGTTCATATAGAAATCCTCATGGTGAACTACAACAATTCTTGAGTGAGAGAGTGAAGGTGATCCCATGGTGTCTATTGATGACCTTGTGCCACTGAATCTCTAGCTATCCACCTTCGCGAGAAAGGGTGATCTAGAAAACCACCCTACTATCATAGAGTATTAACCTTGGGGTGTCCCCTCAAGGTGGTGGGCCTACATCGACTTAGCAAACCCATACTACTAATTTTAGGCTTGTGTTTTCTGGAGTGTCTTCTTGTGATATTGATGACCTTGTGCCATTGAATCTCTAGCTATCCACCTTCGCGAGAAAGGGTGATCTAGAGAACCACCCCGGTATCATAGAGTATTAACCTTGGAGTGTCCCCTCAAGGTGGTGGGCCTACATCGACTTAGCAAACCCATACTACTAATTTTAGGCTTGTGTTTTCTAGAGTGTCTTCTTGTGATATACCAATTCTTGTTGTTTGTTTGACCTAGTCCAACCCATTTCTTTTTATTTGTTGTGTTTTCAGTCCTTTTACATAGTCTTCCCCTACCCTCAGTAGTGAGTTTGCTTCTCACAGGGGTGAACTTGCGTTATGGATAGGCGATCCTATCATGAAAGGAGAATTTTCATGTCTTGGTCAATTATAGTCATCCTTTAGGTGAACTCGCTCTTGTTAGGGGTGAATTTTCTTCTGGGTCTCCTAGATAGGTGACCTCATGTCTGCATTTTCCCTAGAATAGGCAATCTTGTGCGATCTTGTTATCTTCCTTGGTGAGTCCGCGTCTAGTTTGTACCATCTTTATCTGCCTATTCCCTGAATAGGAAATCCTATCATATTCCTGGATGAGTATGTGTCTGTGTCGCCCTATCATCCATCTGTACATCCCTTAGAATAGGCAATCCTATTATCTACAGGGGCGAATTCATTTTTAGTCTAAACCTTTTTTCCCATACATCCAAAGACATAGGTGATCATGTGTCTGGTTTGTACCATACCTTGTCTATATAGCTAAGGTTATGGGTGACCCTATCATCTTGATAGGTGAAGTAATTAATTTGATAAAAAAAATTGCAATCCCATCCATACATCCAAATATTTAGGCAATCCTGATATTGTTTTTGGTGATCCTAATAGACCCATCGATACAGTCCAAGAAAGAGGCAAACCCATTAGTTAGATAGGAAATCCTACCTTACACAGAGGTGATCTTGTACCCCTTTAGATAGGTGATCCGGTTACTTGGATGGGCAGTCCTATGATACACAGAGGCGAATCCACTTCTCATACAAAAAACCTGAGAGTTGATCCTTTGGACTACTGCAAGCCTATTGTTTTCTGAGTCCATTTCTATGATCAATTTTTTTTTATCATCATCCATCTACCCATAATCATCATTTTAGTTTGTCTGCATTTTTCAAAAGTCATCAAATCCTTAATCAAATCACACAGGTGCATCATAGGACATCCTTAGATTGCATACCCATCATCAATTTGTCAATTTGAGTCCCTTAGGTATCATTTTAAGGGCCTTTTATCCAATAGGGTCAGGTAACTAGCCCTTATTCCTATCATCCACACTTACTTAGGATTGTCATCTATCTTGAGTTAGTAATCCTTCACAGCCTAATCAATCTATTTCCATCTTGAGATATACTTTTTGTCATAATAATCAGCTTTATGATTAGGTCTAATCAGTATCATCTTGCATCATCTAATCCAACTCCTGAATGAATTTTGGAGTTAATTTGATTATCCTATCCAACAAATCATCTTATCTAATCAATCAATCCAACTTGATCAAATCTAATCATCAATCTATAATTATCATAGCAATCATCCAATCAATTGATTTTCCATCTTAGAAATCCTTTTAGTCATCTTCTAGGACATCTTTTAAGTGCATCTTAGGGCCTAGTGTCATCTTAGTCACATGGTCATTTTTCCTTTTCATGCCCCCAGGTGCTTAGCCTCAGGATAAACCCACTAACAATGGCTCATAACAATCCAACATTGAGATCCACACCCAATCTCCCCTAGAGAAAAGCATGGTTAACCAACCCAAACTCATAGTTGATAAATATCTTAGAAATCCCACTAATGTACAAATGACAGATCACCTTCTTGATGAGCATGGGGATAGAATCCTCACCACGTTACTCATGAAGGGTATCAAGCCACCATCTAGATTTGATTTATCAAAATATTTCAACATTACACCTCCTACTCTACCAAAAGATCCAAATTCTTGTTCATCAATTCCACAAGTCCCCCAGGTCATGCCACAAGATACATGGTACCAACTGGGATTTGGAAATGATGTATGTTATCAGCTTCCATATACCTGTGTCCTAATCTCAATAATGGGTGTTGCACCCAATCCTAACAATCCTCCTAGTCTTGGTAATCTGCAAGGTCCCCCCAATCCATAATGCATGAACATCCCTCAAGGTCCAACCCCAATACCATCCACACCACCTCTCCCACCGAATCAATTAGGTCAACTTTCAAGGAATACAAGTGGCAATTCTTATAATCCTTTTGTTGTGCCACCTCCACTTTTTGGCCCCACACCCACATCAAACTTACCACCACCTATGTTTACATCTTAACAACCATATCAAGGAAATCTCCCACCCTTGCATCAATCCCAAGGTAATCCACAACAACCCCCATCACAACCTTTGCAGCATACGCAAATTCCCTCACAACTTTCGCAACATACCCAAATTCCTTCACAACCCCCACATCATGCACAAATTCTACCACAACATCAACAACCACCTTCACACCAACCGCAGGGTAGTCTGTCATAACCTTCTCATTAATCACAGGTCCCTTCTCAACAACAAACACCATCCTATTAGCAACCTCCTCACCAACAAATCCCACCTTATCAGCAACCACCTCACCAATCCCAAATCCCATCTTGACCTCCTCAACAACAACCACCATCCCAACAAAAACCCCCTTAGCATTCACAAATCCTGATGCAATCACAATAATCCTCCCAACAAATTCCAAGAAACCCTGCTTCCCAATACCTATACCATCCTCAAAGCACCTATTATCCACAAACCACTATATCCAATCCTAATCCAAATTATTCTTACTATAATTCACAACAATCCCAACAACAGTCATCTTACGCTACTCCCTTGCAATCACAACAAAGCACCTACTATCAACAATCCAACCCACAACAACCTCCATATGCTTCCCAACAACAAACAACTTACAATTACCAATCCAACCCATATTACTCCCAACAACCACCATCATACCAGCAGGGTGCCTATTCCTCATATTACCAAGCCCTATTGTCATACCAACAAGCTTATGCCAATCCTCAATCCATGTAACACAATCAATACCAACAAGTCCCTTTGTATCCACCTTCCCCATCTTATGATCAAAACCTTCCACCTCCACCTCCATCACATCAACAATAGCTCCCATATGATCAATCCAATCCAACAGGTCCTTCCTCATCAACACCTGTCAATAAGCAATGGGAAGAGATAAAAGCTGCACTAAAAGACTTGCAAATAGGGACATCCAAGAAGTCCTTCAAATTTGAGGAAATTCTCCCTTATCCATTTGATCCCTCAATTTCTCTCATCCCCTTTCCTAAACATTTTGAAATGCAAAAAATTGATAAATACAATGGAAGGGGATATCCTAGAAACCATTTGCAATAATTTTACACATTGTTAGGAAGTCATTCATAATGATAGCTACCTTCTACGATTGTTCCCTAGGAGCCTAACAAGCTCTAGATTGGTTCATGGGTCTTATGAAGGGGTCAGTTTCTTCCTTTATGGATCTGTCAAAAAAAAAATTGCACACTTCTTCAATCTAGAGAGAGACATTGATACCTTAGATATCTTGAAAGATAACCAATGTGAGGGAGAAACATTTGCAAGCTTCCTGCAAAGATGGCAAGCCCTGGCTAGTTGACTTAAATCCCATCTCAATGAGAAGGATTTGGTAACCATCTTTGTTGTGAATTCCCATCCTGAACTAGCCCATAACCTACACCTCCATTACATTACCACCTTTGCAGAGGTTTTTGAGAAAGGAACTACCATTAAGAGAGCCCTTATTGCCAAAGTCCAAATCAAAATATTTAACCAAGATAAAGATAAATTTGCTAGAGATAAATCCTTCTACTAGAACAAGAACAAAAATGTTATCAATGATGGCGTTACCGACACCAAACACATCCAAGTAGCTAACACTTTGCAAAGATCGTAGTATGTCCCTAATTTGCAATCAGTTTCTAACATCATATCCATACCACATGGTGCACCCTGTCCTCCCCAATAGTCCAATCAATACAATCAAGGAAATAATAAGTGCTCATTCACTCATCTGGGAGAATCCTTGGATACAGTTTTCAAGAGGTTGTTGCAAGCAAATTATTCAATCAGTTATCCTATGACAAAGCTTTTTGATGAGTCAAAGCCCAAACCTGCCTAGTATAGGGAAAATGAGTATTGTTATTATCATAAGATCAAAGGTCATTCCTCTAATAAATGTCAAGGACTTAATGGTTATATCCAAGATCTTATAGATCGAGGTGATATCCTAGTGGACCCAAATCAGGCTACATCATCCAATGCTCAATTACAGATATATCAGAATTCCTTCCCTAAGCATAATTAGGGTCCCAGTACCTCAAATGCTAATCTCGGGTCTAGCAATAAAAACCAAAATAATAGTACTAATAACATCAATTATAAACTTGTGCCCTAGAATTATGATAGTATTGTTATGTGCATCAATCAAGGGGAGCCACATGTATCAATGATTCATGTCAAAGGAAAAGACCCTCAATGTTATTACCAAAGGTCGTACCTGCATATCAGTTCCTGGGGCTTCTACTTCATCTCATCCTACTCCTCTGAGCTCATAATATAATATTCTTGACCATCTTGGTAAGACCCCAACCCAAATATCCATTCTGGATTTGCTTAGGTCTTCCCCAATCCACCAAGAAATCCTTACAAAATATTTTTAGGATACGCATGTGCCAAATGACATAGATCCTACCCAATTTCAATCTTTAGTAGGACATTTATCTGCCACCTATTAGCTGGGATTCAGCTAGAATGATGTCATCAATTAATTCATCCCATAATTGTGCTCTACACATTGAGGTCACTGTCACCTACCATAAGGTGAAATGGATCTTGGTAGGTAATGAATTTTCCCTTAATCTATGTATCTTAAATTTTGTAAAACAAGTAGGGTATACTCATGCCGACCTAGATAATCAGACCATTACAATAAAGGCATACAACAACACAAAAAGGGACTTAGAAGGTATTATTTGTCTTCCTATTTAGGTTGGCCCCATCATGCAATACACCACACTCCATGTTCTTGATCTAGATCTACCATACAACCTTCTCCTTGGCTGGCCATGGATCCACACCATGCAGGAAGTTCCATCTACCTACCACCAATGCTTGAAGTTCCCATACAATGGGGTTGAAATAACCATCCATGTTGATCCTCGACCTTTTGAGTACTTCCATGCTCTAGAAGCTTCTTTCCACCACTCTTGATATTTTCTAGGAGTAGAAGTGGGAGAACCTCCGGCATGAACTTCCAATCCATCCTCCAATTCATCATCCACTAGATCATCCACTCCACCCATTGCATCTAAATCCACCATCACCAAGGTCCAAATCATTAATAAAGGTTGTGGAGAATATGAGATGCGTACAACTCTTGATGTGGAAACCATGCCTACATCTCCTCGTACCTATGGTCAACCTTCCTAGTCTACACCAAAGAACAAAGTGAAGACAAAAACTATCAGTTCTAAGAACATGGGTTCTACCACTTTCTAGTCCCTAGAAACACAACAAGATTTGGCAGATGAGGACATCAATCAATGGGTCTATAGAGAGGAACCTAAATTTATCACCTCCTTTCATTGAATACTTCCAAGAGGTTTACCCCTGTGCATCAAAGTTAGAAGAAAAATACAACTATCAAGGGGGAGTCTTGGGTGTAGAGGAAAATGGAAGATTGCAGCCCATTAAGATACTTGTGCAACCTAAAAATGTGGGATTAGGCTATGAAAAAAAGTAAAAGGGTCTTGCATCATCCACTAGCACCTTGAATAATGTCAATTCAAATAATGATTTCCTTGATGAAATACATGAAGAAGAAGCCATCATACTCTCATATGATCATGCTGACCTCCCTTCCCTCTTCGATTCCACATCCATCTTTTCCATCAACCTTTCCCTCTGTCACCCTGACCTTATTGATTGGGACCTACGAGGGAGTGCACCTATAGACATATTTCATTCAGAGGATTATTATGTACATCTTATGGGATTGGGGGGAGATGAATACCCTAACTACAAAAGCAAAAATAAACAAAACAAAAAAGAGTCATCTGGTGAAAACCTCTTTGAAGCACTTCATGACTCGACAAAAGTAAAAATAAAGGGTGTATTCGATAGTGAAAACCTTGATGAGGCGCTAGAGGATGGGGATGTTCATCTTCCCCTTGTTGGAGCTCATTTATCCAAACGGTCTTCCATTCTAATTGAGGAAATGCAAGAAGTTAACCTGGGAACAAAAGCAAAGCCCAAAATCACTTATGTGGCCAAGTCATTGTCAGAGGAAGAGTATCCCATCATTGTTAATCTACTAAAGGAAGGGATCATCAACTTTGCATGGTCCCATTTAGATATGCCAAGATTGGATCCTGAATTGGTTGTACACCATCTTGATGTTCATCTAGATGCAAAACCAGTTAAACAAAAGATCAAGAAAATGCATCCCCAAGTGGATCTACTCATCAAGAAAGAACTAGAAAAGTTATTAGAGGTTGGATTCATTAGACCTATTGATTACTTTGACTAGATATCCAACATAGTGCATGTGGCTAAACCAAATGGGAACATTAGAATCTATATATATTTTCAGGATCTTAATAAAGCTTTCCCAAAAGATGATTTCCCACTTCTAAACATTGACATGTTGGTAGATCTTACAGCATGACATGTTATGATATCCCTCATGGATGGATTTTATGGCTATAATTAGATTAGAATTGCACCTGAAGATCAGCACAAGACTACTTTTACCATCCCCTAGAGCAGTTTCTACTACAATGGCATGCCCTTTGGTCTCAAGAATGCGGGGACAACCTATCAACATGCAATGACCATCATATTCCATGACCTCATCCATATCATGATGGAAGATTATGTTGATGATGTACTAGGGAAATCCAAGACAATAGAAGATCATCCTAGGATCCTCAGGAAAATCTTTGAGTGGTTAGAATAGTACAATTTGTGCCTGAATCCAAAAAAGTGTGTTTGGCATCACATCTAGCAAATTGTTAGGCTTCATAGTATCTAGAAGGGGCATCAAAGTGGATCCAATGTAAGTCAAGGCCATAATGGAAATTACTCCGCCTTGCAGTCTCAAATAATTAAGAAGTCTACAAGGAAAGTTACAGTCTATCAGGCATTTTATAGCCCAACTTGCTAATAAATGTTAGTCAAACTTTACACATCTCTTGTGCAAAGACATAACCTTCAAATGGGATCTAGAATGTCAATAAGGTTTCAACAAGATCAAGGAATACCTAACTAATCTGCCTATTTTAATGCCTCCAATTCTAGGTAAATCACTTCTGCTATTATCTTAGCCACATCAATTGCACTAGGGGCATTGTTGGTACAACATGAGTTCTCCAAAGAATGTGTCATCTACTATATCAGCCATACACTTGTGGGTTATGAGCTTAGCTATTCCCCCATGGAAAAAGTTTGCTTGGTAGTTGTTTTTAGTTCACAAAAGTTGGGCCACTATATGCTCAGTCATCATATTAAGCTAATATCAAGAGTTGACCCACTCAAATATCAGTTATCAAGAATGTCATTAACTAGCCGCATGGCCAAGTGGGTTATGTTACTAAGCGAGTTTGACATAGAATGTGTGGACCATAAAGTAATCAAGCGACAAGTGATAGCATATCAATTAGTTGATGCTCCTTTGGTGGATGTATATCCATTAGTAGTTGAGTTTCCTGATGAAGGGGTCCTTATAGTTTCAGAAGCAGATGCATGGATGCTATATTTTGATGGGTTGTATATTCAAAATGGAGTTGGTGTAGGTGTCCTCTTTTTCACCCCTCAAGGTGATTACATTCCAAATTCATTTAGGCTAGCATTCCCATGCACAAATAACATTGTTGAATATGAAGCTCTAATCACTAGCCTAAGAATTGTAGTCCAATGGAATATCACTTGTCTATTTTTCTTTAGAGAATCTCAACTAATAATCAAATAGGTCAATGATGAGTTTCAAACTAAGGAGGATAAGCTTTTACCTTACAAATGCATGGTGGATGACTTCAAGAAATATTTCACCTACATCTAGTTTGAGCAGATTCCTAGAGTGCAGAACAAGGCAGTGGATGCCATGGCTACAATTGGTTCCCTCATTGACATGCCTAAAGATCCAACAGATTGTGAGTTCCTCATTGAGAAACTATTAAATCCCAACATACAATGTTCCTAACAATGAAATGGTGTGTGATATTGTAGGTCTTGAATCACCCTGGTATCATGACATTTATGCCTACCTCCACAACAACATAATACCACCTGGTCAACCTTACTTGTAACTAATGTAAATCATTTATCCAATGCACTTCCCAATACATAATTGTGGGAGATACACTTTATTGTAGAGGGTATGATTGCACTCTCCTTTGGTGTCTCAATGAATCAAAATCTCATGTTGCATTAAATGCATGCATAGTGAATTATGTGGGTCTCATTCTAATGGAATGGCCTTAGCAAAGAAAATTATTAGAGCAGGATATTACTGGCCAACCCACTATGGAACATGATGCTTGTGAGTTCATGAAGAAATGCATACCATGTCAATAGCATGCAGATCTCATTCATGATCCTTCACAAGATTTGCAACCTATCATTGCACTGTGGCCTTTTTCACAATGGGGTTTTGACTTAATTGGTAAGATTTCCCCTCAATGATCTAATGGTCACACCATCATTACCGCTACCGAATACTTCAATAAGTGGGTGGAAGCAATCCCACTTTCCCAGATCATGGGTATTCAAATTTCCAAATTTTTATTTTTACATATCCTCTACAGATATGGTATTCCCTCCACCATGATCACCAATAATGGAAAGCCCTTCAAAAACCAGTATATGAAACACCTTTGTGAAACCTATCATATCTAGCATCATTGGTCAACCCCCTATTACCCACAAGGTAATGGTCAAGCTAAAGCAACCAACAAAACCCTTATCAAAATCCTTAGAAAGGTTTTCAATAACACTGTTCAAGATTGGAACTTCCATCTCAATCCCACCCTTTGGGAATACCACACATCCATCCACACCCCCACTGGTGCTACCCCATATTCCCTCATTTATGGTGTTGATGCTATCTTTCTAATTGAGGTTGAGATCCCATCACCTTGAATCTCTCTAAAGAATCTCATCAATGATGAAGATGCTTGAGTCACACGGTTAAGTCAACTAGAACTCCTGGATGAGAAACACATCAAGGCTTATAATCATTGCCAAGCATATCAGCACTATCTTAGGAGAAATTACAACAAGAAGGTTCATCCTAGACAATTCAACATTGGTGATCTCATCTTGAAAGAGAATCAACATACCCAATAGGATTGTGAAAAGAAGGGAAATTTTGAATCAAATTTGTTGGGTCCATATTTTGTCGCTGCAAAATATGGTTCTAGGGAATATTGGCTTGCAACACCTGAGGGAGAACCCTTTGATGATCCTATCAACATCATGCATCTAAAGCGGTTTTACACCTAGGTCAACTAGGTTATCCTACCTCAAAAATAAATAAAAAAATTAATAAATCAACAAAAATACAAAAAAATCAAAAATGTCAAAAAATCCAAAAATAGTAAAGAGAAATAATTTGTCCTATGGTGAAAACCACCCTTGGTGGCACCTTGGATAAGTACATTTGGTGAAAACCTGGTAACAATTTCCATTCGTAGAGGGCTTAATCATTATCTACCTTGAGTCCTATTTTCCTTATGCTTCCATCCATCCTATCAGCATATCCTATCCACATATCCTATCCTCATATCTTATAGTTCCCATCCCCACATTGAAATCCTATTATTTACTACTTGGTATATTTTGATCGAGCATTGGATGATTCAGATTGACTATCCTAAATCCTAAGCTTTCATCCTGAATTTGATCTTTTCATTGCTTGTATATTGTTGTCTCTTTTCAGTCTCGTGTCCTCATCTAGGGTCTTTCATCATGTCGGTCATCATTAGGTATTGTCTTGTCTTTCATTCATCTTTTTTCAAACTGTGTTTCCTCTACACTTTCACATAGGCAAGGTTGATATTTGATCTACCCCTGAGGCTTTTGTCTATCCATTTGTGTCAGTCTTTGTCATCCATAGATGTCTCCATTTCCCTCTTTTCACTTTTATCTATGGTCATTTTATCATACTACTAGGGATCTACACTTTCACGTAGGTAAGGCTAATGTTTGATAAGCTCTCAAGCCCCTAGGTCTTTAGGGTGTGTCTTGATATCATGTTGTGTCATCAAGTGTGTCCCTATCCAACTGGTTTCTAACAAAAAAAATCAATTAGTGTCATGATATTTAATCAGTTTCAAGTATCATGATTCATGTTGATCACCTAATTTATATTTCATCCTTGGTCTTAATAGAATGTATCCTTCCTAAATTAGACTGCATCAATCCCATCCACCTACTAATCATACGGCAAAGGACATTTGAAATTTGTTGTGATCTATTGATTCTCTTGGCATTTTTTTTATCATTAAACCTTCCTATTATACCTTTTTCAGGGTCGCCATGATCCATCATATCATGGTGTGCTTTGCCAGGTAAACATAGGGGCATATCTTGATTTTATGTATTCTTGTCTTTCTGGTTGTCCTACGTAGTACCCACCAAGATCTCTATGGTCTTGTTTTCCATTGGGGCATGCTTTGTGCTTGTGGTTATTCCAACATCAATCCCAACCAAAGCCATTGTAGCCTAGGGGTGTTGGGATAGCCTTCTTGTTTGTTGTGTTTTTCTTACACATTTGACACTAATTTTCCTTGGTTCTTCATACCCTTGTGTATCGTGTCTAATGCTATAGCAAAAATCAGTGCTCCTAAAATGGAAAAATGGCATTAGATTTGCATTTCATTTATTATCCTATTACATTTCCTTCATCCTCATCCCATTCTTCCCCTAGCCTATGGTTAGTGATTTTTGGTTGTGCAAGTGTTCTTCCATCTATTCTTCCTCACAAGATTCCTATGTTTTTTGATAGGCACACTATCTCACCCATCATCATTCATCTCACTACACATGTTCACTATCATTTAGGTTCATTGCATTATCATTTTCATTATCATCTTGAGTTGTTTAGAATAATATATATCTATTAGTCTAAGCATCTTAAGTCCATTTCATTATTACATTTTTATTATCATTTTGTTGCATTTTCATCTTCATAATTATCTTGAGTTGTTTAGATTAATATAGATCTATTACTCTAAGCATCTTAATTCCATTTCATTATTACATTTTTATTATCATTTTATTGCATTTTCATCTGCATTATCATCTTAAGTTGTTTATATTAATATAGATTTGTTAGTCTAAGCATCTTAAATTCATTTCGTTCTCATCTTATTTCATTACATTATCATTTCATTGCATTATCATCTTAAGTTTTTTAGATTAATATAAATTTGTTAGTCTAAGCATCTTAAATTCATTTCATTCTCATCTCATTTCATTACATTATCATTTCATTGCATTATCATCTTAAGTTGTTTAGATTAATATCAATTGGTTATTCTAAGCATCTTAAGTTCATTTTCATTATCATTTTAGGTTGTTTAGAGTTACTATTCTAAACATATTAGTTTATTTTATCACATACATTACATTTATCACATCCATCCATAACATGATCACATATGCATATTGCATCCATCACATATTTTCATCTCATATCATACATGCATTATTAACTATTATAATACAATCATCTATACATTATTTATCATCCATGCATAATCCATCATCATATCATATCCCATATTCATATATCACAAATCACAGTAACACCGTGACCTGCATCACATATCATTAGTATCACATTCAATAGCATATATCATAAAATCATAAATCATCTATCACATCCTGCATCACAAGGAGTTATACATAAGGCATTTCATCCATATCATCCATGTAGATATAAGCATAAATCATCATAATCATATGCATACATCATATTCACCATCATACACATGAGTTTAATAAACATCCATGACATCAAATAATAATCACATAGTGTTGAAAATGTCCATCACATAGTCTATCGCATAGTCCATCAAATTCCATAATAAATAGTCCATGAAAGTCCATAATAACAAGTCCATTATAGAGTCCATAAATGTCCATAAAATCCATAAAATAAGAGTATAAGTGCAAGTGACTAATCCAATACAGATGACTACCTCTGACACATCATGGTGTCTTGAATCAATAAAGAATAAATGAATACATGAATCTATCCAATATGTACAAAATAATCTATAGTCTCTTCCATGTAACCCATCCATTTTGCACTTGCCAAAAAAACTAGGAACCCTATCTCCACTCCCTCTATCACCTGCTCCCAACATCTGACCTTGGTGGGGAGTCTGGCACTGAACCTCAACCACAAGTGGCATCTCATGATAACTACTATAACCACGTGTGTGAGTGGAACCTAAATGTGAGGGTGCTAGCATATATGGAACTGCTCTGACATATGGAGGCACCCTCCATGCTAGATCTGACACCTCCCTGAAATATGCACTCATGCAATACCTAGCCTCCATCCTGGCATATACCACTCCTATCACCTGTGCCCTCACTATGTCCCTCTCCATGTGATATATATCCCTTTGCCCACCTATCTTTCATCTCTCCCACTCCCAAGCCTCCTGGGCTAACCTCATCTACTCAACCTACCCATCCAACTATGATATCCTCCTTGTTGCCTCATTTCTCTTGCTTTATAGTGTCTATACCTAAGCCTCTATTGTATCAGCTCTCTCCAATAATCCCCCTCCATCCCTGTTGGATGCCTGCAAACACTCTACTCTCTCCCAAGCCTAATCCCTCTCTCTCTAAACCTCCTCCAGCTACCTCCTCAGATCATCTCGCTCTATCTATGTCTCTAGTAGCTACCTATCTACCTCATCGACCAACTCCCCGAATGCTCTACCCCCACCTTTCTGTACATCTTGCAGCTATTGTATCTCGGCCTACAATCTTTGCACCTTTGTCTATAATTTTTCCCTATTAGCATCAAACTCTTGCAACCTATGCTCTACTATCCCTAGCCTGGACAGGGCTCCTTTCAATAACATGGCTGGGTCCTTTGGTGGTGGTGGTACGTAAGGTACCATTGTTAATGGATCTACCATAGGGGTTTCCACCTCCATCGCCTGCTCCTCTCCTCCTCCCTCCTCCATCTCCACATCCTGCCCTCTCCTATTCCTACCACCCCACCTCCTCCTCCTTTGCAGCCTCGCCACCTCCTTCTCATCATCTAATCCAAATCCCAAGGCACCAATGATCAGCTCCACTATGATGATCCTCCCCAACCTGTGTTTGGTCGACCATGTTGAATATCACATAGTAGTGTTTGCATCATTTGTTCCTCCCCTCCATGGAAACACCATCATCAGGACTAACTCCCACATTTGGCAAGCAAACTCAACTATTATCTTCTCCCCCCATATAGTCCTATACTTGTGGCACTACCAAAATATCATGTTGTACCTCATACTATCAAGTAACTCTATCATGCCTATGTAGCTCTATGATGAATGGGTCATTCCCAATCAAGTAACAATGTGAGAATAGATATCCCCTCCATCACCTTTCATCATCTCACCACCCTAGAAATCATCCCCCCAAGTAAGGCCTCCAGTTGATATCCCCATCCACCAACCCATCCAGTCGTCCCTGCTACTCCTCCAAACTCCCTACCTCCTAATAATGCAATCTCCACCCATACTCTGATCCCCACCAATATGCTATAGGCAATGTCTCATCTCTAAATTTGGTAATCAAAATGTCTAGTTGACACTGATGTGCTCCCAAGCCCATACCTAGAGCAAAGTAACATGTGTAATGTTGAGTGCTCATCTATAGAAAATGATGTGCATGTCTTAGTACAACTGGGCCAATACACATGCCCCCATGCATAAAATCTCTCTCACCTCTCCATTATGTGCTTGACCATCTAAATCATCTTGAGTCTAAAGAAGCGTCCACTTCTATTAGGTAGGAGGATCCTGCTGATCAATCCGTAGAGATATATAGGTAACATTGCAATCTTAATCCCAAAGCATGCATCAATATCCAACTCCTTCCCTTGGATGGGAAGGTCTACTGGTCAAAACACTGCCCGTACACTCCTATCCGCTAATCACCTTAGAACTGTGATGATCAAGTTTTTGCAGATTGACAATTGCAAGATCCTCCAAACATCCTCCAAGGTCACCATCATCTCCCCTATCGGGAGATGGAATGTAGAGGTCTCAAAGCTCCACCGCTCCATCAATGCTGTCAGTAGGGATCTGTGTGCTCTAATGTTGGGATATGCCAACATATGTAGTAATTCTACCTAGCCTAGCACCATGCGGTCCCCTATGGTCATAGCCCTATGAGTCACCTCCAGAATGGCCGAGTGCCTCTCCCGTGTCCTCAGAGTCTTGAAACTCTACATCCATACCAACCATTCTGCTAGATTTTCTACCACTTCATTTCTATTTTCCTTCTTTTCATCCCTACCCAATTTTAAATTTGTATTCGCCCTTTTCCATTTTTGGCAATTTCACAATCGTCTATTCCGATTTCCTCCCACCCCTGCATTGTGCAAGTTCTCCCTTCTCGGAGAGAGGTGATTTCGCAATCACCCCTCTCCCAGCATGCCTGCCCCTTTCCTCGCTAATTCATCAGATGGGAAAATGCATCTTGTTGGCAGGGAAAATCCACCCTTCTGTTGTGAGCTCGTACACCTAGCTACCCACCTAGAAATTAAGCATGTGTTTAAAAATCAAATGAAATCACAAAGTCAGGATCAAAATCCTACCTGGCAGGGTACCACACACTCGTAGTATGTTGGTGCCTCCTCTCCCTAGTGGATCAACTTGTCATCATTGATTAGCTCCTCATTAGTCATCCTATCAGCAATCCTCGTCACTCTCTCTCTTTTTTGTCTAATCGCGCAACGACAAGTGTGCAAATGAGAATTAGGTGAATAGTAAATTTTCAAATTTACTATTTATAATTTTCATTTTTTACTTTATTTATTCTTTTAATTTTTGGGTATTTTTTTACCCTTTAATTAACCCTTTATTAATTCATTTTCCCTTTTTTCTTTCAAGGGCTTCCATTTCCACCCTATTTCCCATTTTCCTCTATTCAAAAGCTATTCTTCATAGTTTTTCATGCTCTATCGTGTGGTACCCTCCATTTCTTCATATTGAGAAGTCACCCAGGGCCCCTTTTCTTCCCCATCTTCCTCTTCATGGGGCATACCCTACCATATTTATCCATTTTTCCTTCCTATCCATTTCCCTACCATACCAGGGCATCATCTAACATTCTTGTCTTCTATTGAGTCATCTATGTTTTATTTTTCTTTAAAACACTATTATTCTAATAGTATTTCAAAGAGGGAAAAAATGTAGACACTTGAATTTGACCACTCCCATATGGTGAATTCACCCTCACATTCCTCTCATCCTGCATCCCTAAGCCACATTAATTAAATAGTTTATTTTTTAATTAATGTTCACCTTAGCCTAATGTCTCCTGGATTTCATTAAATTCTAAATTCTTTAAAGGAAATAGCACAATAAAATAAATATTCCTATCAAATAACAAAGTCATTAGAAGTGAAGTAAAAAAAAGGGATATCTTCCCTTCTATCCCCATAATGATTCCTCCATGTTACACCTAATACTTGTAATATAATAAAATGCCCATCAGGGTATGCACATCCCTATCACCAAGATAAGCCCCATGCACCCTCCCACTTTTAAAAATCCTAAAATAACCCTACAATCCCTAAATGCCTACCTTGTCATGACATTCCCTAAGTTACAGCATGTTGACATAGCAAAGAGTGCAATAGTCAAGAGAAAAGAGAATCAGAGAACCAAAGAGCAATTCACCCCATACATTTTAAGGAACTTTTAATTCCTTCTCCCATCCCTATGAGGATTTGTGAGGAATTTTTAATTCCTCACATGTCCTCTCAAGGCACATGTGGACAGACCTTCTTTATGAGGAGATATTGTCCATTACCAAGGTACATCCTAGTACCTCCACCTCACCTCCACATCATCTCCCTTCATCCACCTCATATGACACATGTCAGCATGAGATAGCTTGTGAGTTCTCAACTCACCCCAACCCTTGATTTCCTCCACCATGAATGCATCTCAACCATCCATTCATTTAGAGGCACTTCCCATAAAAGTAGTGGAATTGCCCTCATTTTAGCATCACTCAAGCACTCAAACTTTGAAGCATCCACTGTTGTTAGAACCATTAGAACCACCATCTTGCATCTATCAAACTACCCATATCCATCATTGCATTCCTCATCACTTCACCATCATTTAGAGCTAGGTTTCAAGAAATTTTGCAAGTCGAGGAGAACCCAATAAATCATCAAAAAGGGCCAACCAAACTCACCAATTCAAGCAAGGGAAAAGGTTCCATTTTCTTTGTACTTTGTTCAAATTTAGCTAGGCCTTATCTTGAGAGTTTGTTAGTGTTTTCCCTTTTTTATTTCTTTTTTTTTGCATCCTTAGAGTCAGAGAATTCATTTGCACACACACCCATTTACTCAACATCTTCCTCGGAGGAGGCACCCTAGGTAGCATTAGCAGGTTGGTGTTGAGTTGGGTTGGGCTGCCTATTCCTATTGAAGTACTGAGTTGGCACTCTGGGATAGGTTGGGTTATTGCTAGCATTAGGATCAGGGGGAGTATTGAAATTTTTGGGCAAGGTAGAAGTTGTAATGGGACCACCAACTTGTCTATTTCTTAAGCTATAAGGGGTTACTTGTTGGTGGAACATATGAACCTCATCCTCACATTGCTCTTCCACATATTTAGAACCATTATCTACTTAATCAAATAGTTGAGACAAAGAGATCTTGTTACTTACCTCTTTCGCTTTGTCTCCCTTTGTTGTGGCCTCTTTCTTGAGTGAGTTACTATCACCTTGGGGGAAGGGAGCTTGGTTGACCACTAAAACTGAAGAATCATATGGTTCTGATGGGACTAATTCTCTACAGCTCGAACCGTCAGCAACATTTTGAACTTCTACTTGAAAGATCTCTGCATCAGTCTAGAAATCTAGACAATCGAGCTCAGAATGTCTATTGGTTTTATGAATTCTACACCATCTAGACAATGTTTCCTTAGATAAATAAACTCCGCTTGTTGATTTGTCTGTACCACTAGGTGGGTCAAGAGGTGTGGGAATTCCTTCATTCTTGGGCCTGGTATTCCATGTTCTATTCTTCCTTTGGGGTTTCCTTCTTCCATAGTTTTGTCCTGAGTTTTGGCCTCATTCATAATTCCAATTTAAGGATGGTCTTGAATCTTAGTTATCTCTCTGATAGTTAGCTTGAATGCTCTTCTGAGATGCTTGTAGTTGGTTATTTTGATTCCTTAAATGAGTGGCTCTAGTGAAAACCTTCCTCCTAGTTCATCCAACTCATTAATCCATTCCTTGTCTACACTATTTTGAGTTGGAATTGAATTTTGAAGGAAAATAGGTGATCCTGTGAGATGACTTTGTTGGGAAGCTGATGCCTCATAAATCTGCAAGTATGAAGGCACTTAGGATTGTTGAGCATGAGATTTCTGATGCAAAGCCTATAAATAGCTCAACATGGATGGAGCTTGATTTAGTGGCAGTGCTGGGTGTGGCATGATCAGTAGTTGGGGAACTTGATTCAACATAGGCATTTGATGTGCCAAGGAATGAGTAATCCCATAGATTTGTCTAGAGTTGGTGGTGGGTCCCAATGAAGGGAACAAACCTGCAATATGTTGTCCCAAGTTCGTACTCACATTTACTGCTTCTCCATATGCATCCACCAATCTTGTAGGTGGTTGATGTGTCCATTTTACCAAGGTAGATGTGAGGTTTTCCAAAGTAGCATAATACATTTCTCTTGTTGAGGCATCATCAACTACATAAGGTGGTTGCAACTTCATGTATGTGTGAAATCTATCACTGAATGAATTGATTGGCCCATTGACTTCACTTCTTAATGACATGAATTGTTGATACAAATCTGTGAGGTTGATTGGTACCTAGAATTTTTGCAAGAAAGTGTTTTTTATGAGGTCCCGAGAAATGGAGTTGTAGACACATAAAAATGACCTAGACCTACAAACTCTATTTTTCGTCATATTCCTCCTAACATAATGGTCCACTTTCAACTATTAATTAAATAATTTATAATTATTTAATTAATTCATGACTTTTATTCTTCTTCATTATTTAAATAAATAAATTTTATTTATTTATTTAATGCGTCACTAATTCTCTAATGTCCTTCCATAATTAAATAAATTCTTAAATTTATTTAATTATCTTGGTCCATTAATTCTTCCTGATTATTTAAATAAATAAATTTTATTTATTTATTTAAATAGGACATTAATTCCTACAATGTCTTCTCATAATTAAATAAATTCTTTAATTTATTTAATTATGGTCCACCTTGGCATTTTTCCCCATTTTAAATAAAATTATTTAAAATGGTCCCACTTTCTAATTTTCCCTCTTTTACTAAATAATTCAAATTAATTATTTACTATCACATGACCCCACCATTTTGAATTAAATTAATTTTTAATTCAAAATAGCAATTTTCCTCCATAAATCAAGTAATTTCTTATATTATTTGATTTTCTAGCTCTCTCTTTTTCTGTGTCATCCTTATCTTCTTGTCACATGCATTTTTAACCCTTTATTTGATTTTCTCAAATCAAATATTGTCCACTTATTTCAAATTTACCTAATGTTTCCCCAACCCTAATTGTGGGTTGTCATATTGAATCTTGTCCATTGATTCTAGGGCATTTGTCAATATTCAATCTTGACCATTCATCCAAAATTGTATTTTCTATAAAAAGGAAATTTTGGACTCATTTTCACATCTCATGACATCTTTAGCTCTTGCAATCTCTCATGCTCTTGACTTCATACATTTTGGCATTTTCGCATACTCTAGGATTATTTCATAGTTGCTTACTAATTGCATAGTTGCATAGTGTAGCATTTGTCATTAAATCCTACAACATTTTGCTTAGGACTTGGCATAGTCATAGGTTGCTCACACAAAATTTGAGGGAAAACTACATATTGCAGCAAATAGAGAAGGTGTAATGGAGGTCAATCATGGTGTTTGAAGATATTTGGTGAGATTATTCTTTTTATTTTCATCTTTTCCTCCTTTGTGCTTCATTATTTACTTTGGATTTGGTTTATTTATGCACTAATCTACTAACCTAGATATTTCCCATAGTTACATTGGTGAACCCGAAGCCAAAATCATGTTTTTTGTATATTTTCGTATAGATTTTTGTGTTTTTGTAGGTACAGGTATAGAACACTGCATTCATAGTTTTCTGAACTGCAAATGTTCTGTCGTGACACATTTTCTCTATAGAGTGACACATTTTCTCTATAGAGTGACACATTCAACTAATAGAAAGCCACATTTGCTCTGTTACGATGCATTTTAGAATCTAAATGACACATTTGATAGAAGAGACACATGTTCTCTCTGCATTTTGATGCATCTGATTGGTAAATTCTAGTGTACGGACCAAAGATGCATTTGATGTGCATAACAACTCATTCACTCTATTGTGATGCATTCATCTGGTAAAATTTTCTTTTCGGGTTTTTTCTAGAATTTTCCAATTTTTTCATTTCAAGTTAGTAGTTTAGGGGTTTTTTTGGTTACTAGTTTGTTGTTGTAACATGTGGCACTAAATTTTTTTGGGTCCAAGACATCTCTTTAGACTACTAACAAGTCATTTTGTAGGTTCGATTGTCCAAGGGTGTTATTTTTTAAACTAGTTGTGGTTGTTTTAGATTAGAAAACACTTCCATTGGTGCTTTAAAAAGAGAATTTGCTTGTCTCACTTAGATTTAATTAGGAGGTTAAAGAACTTTTCTTGATTTTTCTTGAAGGT
>VDFB02086081.1:30836006-30903633 GCA_007258455.2 Sequoia sempervirens | reverse complement strand
GTGCCCGCTCAATTTTGAATGTTTGCCAAAATCGTTGTTCAGAGGTCAATTCCCCTGGTTCGACAAACAAATCATCAAGACAACAGTCACTTAGGGATCGTTCGGAGCCAAATTCCCACTCGTGGGAGTCTGTTTCAGTTAGGTATTCCCTAGTAGTCTCAACACTTTCAGAAGCATGTACTCGCTCACTGGAAAGTTCATGGGTACGTCGATCGCCATTGTCGAGTGATCCAAACCCTAATCCAAGATACTTCAGAGTTTGGAAAGTTTCTATGGGTTCTCTTCGACCAGTTTTATTTTTTCCAAGGCCACTAGTACCATCGTAGCCTTTAGCCTTCATGATATTGTAACCCTTGCCATATCTCTGGACTGGTAGTGGAGGTAATGAGACTGTGTCCTTGTAGATCCATCCTGTGATATCGGCAAGGTCTTCATCACTCATGTCTCCCCACTTGATGAAAACTGTATTCGGTGGAACTTTGAATGTTTCTTGCGGTTCCATTCTGAAACATGGTTGACCATATATCTTTGGAGGAGTAGGTATTGTAGTTATACTGTATGCTGTATTTAGTTTGAACTCTCCGCAGCCGAGGTCCTGGATTTTATCAGTTGATTCGGTCTTAGGGTTGGTGGAGGGTTGTGATATGTCAACAGACGTGGATGGAGTGAATATGGAAGATGACCCGAGCACGGAAGGGTCGATGTATTTGGACGAGGAGCCAGGTGCTTCCCGGTTAATAGGTACTTGGTTTTCAGAGATACCCCTTAAATTGGTACAATATTGGAAAGGGTCGGGGTCTCCGTATATGGTTACTTCCGTACCATCAAAAGGAAACTTGAGGCATTGGTGGTATGTCGATGGAATGGCCTTTAAGGCGTGGATCCATGGGCGACCAAGTAAGATGTTGTATGGTAGTTCCAAATCCAAGACCTGGCAAGTTGTGTTGACAATGAGTGGTCCCACTCTGATAGGGAGAGAGATAACACCTCGCGAAGAGCGTTCCTCATCATCATATGCTTTGATCACTATGCTTTTTGTTGGGTCTACGCATGCATCAGAGAATCCAAGAGCCTTAACCAGTTTAAGGGAGCATATATTCAATCCTGCTCTGCCATCTATTAAAACCTGTCTAACCTTGTGCTTGTGGACAAAAACTTCTATGTGTAACGCATCATTGTGGTTGGTTTTAGATGATGAGTAATCCTGATCTGAGAAGGTAACATGGTGCGGCGTGGTGAGATATCCCACCATAGTTTCAAACTGATTGACATCAATGTCCTTCAGGACCGATGACTCTAAGAGAGTTTTATCTAGGATTTCTTTGTGTGCGGGAGAAATATGAAGCAGCTCAAGGATAGATATTTGTGCAGGAGTCTTTCCTAGTTGGTCAATGAGATTGAACTGACTTTTGGATTTCCACTATTGTGGGGTTGAGACAGGTTTTGGTTGTTTAGCAGATGAAGCTGGTTGTGATTGTTCAGCAGATGGGCTTGCTATAATGATCTTGGCTTGTCTAGGGGGAGGTGGACCAGCTATAGTGACCTTGCCACTTCGTGTAGTAGCATTGCACTATGGTGCTCTCCTGATCGTAATGGTGTTGATGTACTCCTCGTCCGTTCTAACATTATTTATTATTGGTCCATCGGAGTAATCGTACTTGGCTCGGGTGAAGTTAGCTTGGTTTTGTGGACCTGAAGTGGAAGCATTATGGGGACCATGATCCTGTAGTGGATTCTTGTGGATAGTATGATCTGAGTTGTAATTGAATTGCAATCCACCTACTTCAATGGTACAATTTTCAATGAGGTCTTGGATGAAGTTTTTCAGTTGTCGACAGTTGGAGGTTGTATGCCCTTTGACTCGATGGTATTCGCAAATTGCATTGTCATCCCACCATGCTGGTTTGAATTGTCCTGGGTCATAAGGTTTTATTTTCAGAAGTGTGATGACCCCATGTTGGATGCATTTCTTGAGGACATTTGCAATGGGTTCTCCTAAATTGGTGTATGTGTGACCCCTAGGGAATTGTCTTAGTTGACAATATTGTCCTTGTCGGTTTTGATCATTTTGACTATTTGAAGGAGTATTGGGGGGAGGTGTCAATGTCGTTGTTGGTCTATTTTGTTGTTGCACCCCTTTCAGGGCCAATACAGGACTTGCAGTCTTGGCGTCTACAACACCATCATTTGTAACATGTTTATTCTTGACCCAGTATTTGTTTTTGTCAGTGGGTGGGTTGGTGTTTGTGTTTTTGGAACCATACCTCAGTTCTCCCTTTGCGATAAGGGCTTTCTCAATTTGGACCCCCTTTTCCACTAATTCTGTGAAGGTTGTGCAACAATGTATTTGCAATGCGAATTTGAGGGGCCCTAGAAGTGTTTGGACAAACATGTCAACCTTTTCTCTTTCAGGAATGTCAATGTGACATCGACTAGCGAGGCTTCTCCATTTTTGAAAGAACGAGATAAATGTCTCACCCGACTCTTCTTGTGTGAGATTGCATAAGCTCGTGATAGAGGTGTCCATGTCAATATTGTATGCGTAATTTTTTATGAACCTTCTTTTGAGCTCATCCCATGTCTGGATATCTTTTTGCGTTGAAAACCATTCAAGGGCTTGACCCGCCAAAATTTTGGAAAAAAGTCTCATCAAGTATGTGGGTTCGTAGGCGATATCCATACAGTTAGTTGCGAATTCGTGAAGATGTTCAATGGGATTTGTCTTTCCTTTATATTTAGTGAAGTTGGGTGACACATATCCTGGTGGAAATGCGGGCATACGTAAGTTTGTGTCGAATGGGTATACATCCAGATCATATGATATTTCGGATTTCCCGCCTGTGATGAGCATGTTTTGCATTTGCTTCACGATATCCCGCACTGTTGTTTTGAGTTCATCTATGGTAGGGTCATTTATATTTCCATACATTGGATTTCCTGGTACACCATGTGTTCCAGCGTGAGTATAGGTGTATTGTGGTGGTACGGGTTGTTGTGGTACATATGACGTGTGTTGTTGGTATTGAAAGTTGTGATTAGGTGCATGTTGATGAGTGTGAACGTTGGATGAGTATGTTGGAATGTGTCCCCCAGCTATGCTTATCATTATTTGGGGGATGTTGTGACCATGAATGTTAGGATGTATCGACGATGTCATGGGTTGAGTTATTTGGCCACTTTGTGTGAATTGCTGAGTTTGCACAAGGGGAACATTGGTATTTGCACCTTGGGAGGTAATGACGTTTGACTGTGTTGTCGTGTTAACGTTTTATTGTTGTCCTTGTATAAAGATACGCCCTGTGGCTCCTCCCAAAGGATGTTGTGAATTACTACTGAACGATTTTGTTGAAGTTGTGTTCATGGTAGTAGATGTAGTTGTTAAAGGGGGGTTGTGATGACTTGATGATGCCCCAGTGGTGTTTGCTGTTGCGATAACAGGAGGATTGGAATAATTTTCCGATGATGTCAAGGAACCAAGAGTGGTTGTATTTAATTGGGGTAGTGTTGTGGATATTGTGGATGATTGTGATCCCCCAATAGATGTAGCATTTATTGTATTGGAGATGTTTGGGATGTTGGATGTGGTATGCAGTGTTGTGGTGTCAAAAGGGATGTTGCTTGTAGTATTTAGGATTTGACCACTGTGTGAGATGTTATGAACATTGTTGGCATTAGGATCATGTAATGTGTTAATGTCAAATCCTGGTGGTAACTTAGCTCCTTCACTCAAGAGCATAGCTACGAATCTGTCTCTGTCGTGGCGTGCTATTGTTTCAGCCAACTGATAGGCCTCTGGGTCTTGTGTCAATGCTTCTATGTGTTCTTGAAGTAGTTGACCATTTTCATCTCTTTGCATGTAGCGTTCGAATGAGTTGTTAGGTAAGGATTGTGTTGTCACTAGAGGTTGATTGTCTAGATTGGTAAAGGGATCATTCGTGGTCCAGTTTGAGTCATGTGGAGGACTGTTGGGATCTCGTCCAAAGTTTTCCATTTGTCTCTTGTGCTTTTGAAGTCTGGTTTCGACCATAAATGAGATTGCTCAAAGGGAATGTCCACTAGATGCAAGTATGACACTAGGTGAAATCTAAGGTTCAAATGGACGACTAAAATGACCACTATTTTTGGATTTTTGTGAATAAGGTATGCAATGTGGATGCAATGTAAGACGAGGGTATCTAAGCACTTCTAAGCTTGACCTTTGTTTTCGATTTGGACTGCTAGAGGACTTTGTTGTTAATGACAAGTTGACAAGATGACTAATGAGTCTTCCTAACTAGACTTTTGAGTTGGAAGAAATCTCACAAGAGAGGACAATGACTAAAAGGATGTTTGATAACTTGGTCCAAAAGGGTCTAATTTCGAAAACAATGACTTTACCAAGGGGTACTTAAGATTTACCTACTCCTAAGCATGCAAGATATGAGCCTAGGGACAACGTAATGTTGAATGTGTGATACTAAATGGGGTGAGGTATGAAACCTAAGGTGATCAATGCAAAGCTAAGAGACAAAACTTTGAGCAATTTCAAATTGGGTTTCTGGCAGAATCCTTCTAATGACAGAGTTTGAGAAATGGTTGACAGTTTGGAGGTCTCTGGTTTCAACTGTGCAGTTTAAAAAATTTTGACAGGCAGATGCGTCTTAGTTTGGCAATTGCGTCGCGGTTTAGCAATTGCGGTTCGGTTTCTAACTTGCGGATTGTTGACTGTCAGATGCGACTTGGTTTAACAGATGCAGTTTTTAGGTTTATAGATGCATCGCGACGCATACAGATGCGTTGTTCTAAGTTTCAGATGCGGTTTATCAGAGCAGTTACGTTGCAGAATCTCAGTTGCGGTTCGACATATATGACAGTTTTGTTTCAAAGTGATTTTTGTGGTATGTTGATGGATGTTTTTGATTTGTTTGATGACTATTTTGTTTGGACTATGACAAAACTAGAATGCACTTGACAAACACAGCATTTTAAGGGATAACCAAACACACATGAGATAAGCACAATCCTAGAAAGGCCACTAGGCCTTGGGTTTGTATACTTGATATAGCCCACCAGTTATACCCCGGATTAGTGATGAACACCTTTCCTTCTTGAGAGCGGATAGCTTAGAATTTGGTGGCATTGGCTCCCCTCCATGACTCATTAACGTCATTCGAGCACACCAAATTTGGATTCATTGGGTAGTGGCATCCCAAGAATTGCTATCTCTACTCAAGGGGATCGGTAGTGAGTAATCTTTGGGCATGATACTGTACCCTGCACTATATCAAGCAACGGCCAATAGAACGGTTGGACACTAAGACAAGAGGTATTTAATTTGGGAATTTCATTCGTGGGGCATGATCCATGCGGCGAGAGTCCCCTTTCGGATCCATCTCGTCGGAACCACACTCGTGATTCTTGGGCTTTCCCCAAGAACCCACTTTTCTATACCGGCTGGAAGTCCCTCGATGTCAGGGTGCTATCGGTCTGAGTCGTCCTGGGGTGAGTACTTTTTCCCACCAGAATAGGCCCAAGTTCTAGAGTCGATAATCATTTCTCTTACACCTAGGATCGCACGAATGCGCAAGGGGAGAGGATACTCTGATATATCGAATCGTGAAGGGTAAATTAACAAAAAGGAATGGGTCTAGTTTTCTGATCACAAGGTTTTCACCAAGTGAGAGCATACTCACCTACCACTCCACAAGCACACTCAAGCATGAAAGACATGATTCTTTTTAAAAGCACCAAATTCAAAGTTTGCTAATCTAAAAATAAACAAGCACACTGTTTGTTTTCTCCTTCTTTGACATGCGAATCTACAAACAATGAGTTAGTAGTCTTGCATGTGATGATCTTGGACACACGAAAAAGGATCGCCACACGCTACAAGAAACTATTAGTAACACAAAATATCTAATCTGGTTAACATGCAGGAATAGAAACACAGAAAAATATGGAAAACCAGAAAACCAGTGAACAGAAAAATCTGAAGTTCGACAATTAAAATCTCAAAACTGTCAGAAAAATTCACCAGGAAAAATGTGGTGCGGTACCCAGACAGATGTGGCACGGTTTGTCAGATGCGTCGTTATGTTCTGCGAATGCGGCACGGAATGTCAATTGCGTCTCTGTAATGGCGGTTGCGGCTTGTCGAGGGAGTTGCGTCATTTTTGTCAGCAGATGCGTTGTGACGTTTGCGGCGATCTGTACCAGTATCCTGCAAAACAACAGACAACAAAAAACCCTACCAAAATAGAAGGCCACTACCAGAAAGGATTAGTGATAGAAAATATGATCTTGTCCAACATGCAGGAATAAGCAGGAAATATAGGAAGACATCAGATTAGAGCACCCGAAATTCAAAAATAAAACCCTCAAACTGAAAAAAGTATTATACCAGATAGATGCGGCGTGGATTGCAAATGCGGCTTTTGGGGTTACGGATGCGGCTCAGGAAAAGCGGATGCGTTGTTCTGAGCGTCAGTTGTGTTATGATAGGGCGATTGCGGCTCTACGGTTCTCAGGTGCGTCACGACGCATATGATGCATCGCACTGTTTTTAAAAAAGGTTACGGCGATCCGTACCTGTACCTGCAAAACAACAGAAAACACCAAAAAAAAAAACGTACGAAAAGTTGAAATAACAACGTCGGGTTCACCAATGTGATCAAGGGAAAATTCTAAAATTATGTTAAAGGGGTTAGCACAATAACAATAAAATTCCTATGAAAATAACAAAGCACAAAGGAAGTGAAGTGAAGACAAAAGGGATGAAGTTACCCTAAGTCTCCACCTTCCATGATTAACCTTTGTTACACCTCCTAGCTTGCAGATAAATAACAATGCCCTCAGATTTATGTGAGCAGCTATGACTAAAGACTAAGCCCTATGCAAGTGTTGAAGGATTTGCAAAAAAATAAAAATAACCCTACAATGGACTAAAATGCCTATGACTGTAGGTGACTATAACACTAAGTTGACAGCAAATTGACATAGACTAAGAGTGCAAGAAGTCAAGAGAGCAAGAGAGCCAGGAGAACCAGGAGAGCAAATGAGAACAAAATTGCCCTTTTATAAAAACTGCAATTTTGAATGTGTGGCCAGGATGAAAAGATGACCAGAACCCTAGGATCAATGATCAGGATTAAATGCTGCTGTGCACATTAGGGTTAGGTCAAAATTAGGGCAATAGGTAGGAATGAAGGGTCAAGATTGAATTATAAAATAATTCAATCAATGGTCGGAATTAAATGAGATGTCAAAAGTCAAGAATTAATTTGGAAGATAAGGCTGGCACGGACAAAGAGGTTGCTGGAGAAATTAAATAATAAAATTTATTTACTCCAGGTGACTAGTAAATAACTAAATAATAAAGATATTATTTAATTATGGAAGAATGTGACAAAAGAATTATTTCGAATTCAAATAATGATTTAATTCAAAATTCAGGAGAATTGGCTAAATTAAATAAATCAAATTTATTTAATTTTAAAGAGAGAAAAAGCTAATGAATAATTAAATAATTAGGATAATTATTTAATTATAGTGGGAAGTGGACAAAATTAAATAAATAAGAATTTATTTAATTTTTAGAAGAAGGGGATTTAATTAGTGACGTAATTAAATAAATAAAATTTATTTAATTAATCAAGAAGACATAAATGACAAAGGAAAATTAAATAAATTATAAAATTTATTTAATTAAAGGAAGACTTAGATAATTAATGACGTATTAGATAAATAAATACTATTTATTTATTTAATAATCAAGGAGGAATAACTGGCATGAATTAATTAAATAATTATGAATTATTTAATCAATAGTCGAATGTCGACCAAGGACATAATTAAATAACTTAATTATGCTAGGACGAAAGTGGTAAAAAATGAAGCTTGCAGGCCTAGGTCATTTTTAGGTGTCTACATCTCCTAAGGTATTTCATTAATCAATTAAATACCTTACCCCATTCATCTCTAAATGAAATAAATACCCCAATTTATTTAATTTAGTCATTAGCCCAAATGAATTAAATTAATTTTTAATTGATCTTCTTCTATCTCCTCATGTCACATCCTCCATAATTCCTTCTAATACAGATTAATATAATTAATCTGTGATTAGGGTGTGCACATCCCTAATCACCATTAGGATCACACCCTTCATAATCTCCCACTTGACCCTAATCCTTCATTAGTCTACCTAATCCCACATTTGCACAACCTTAATCATCGATTTTTCCCTAACCTCACCTAATGCCATTTATGGCATGTACCCTTACTCAACCTTCATAAATACTTTCTCCTTTTGGAGAAATCACACCCTTCCCCATGTGAATTTAAAATTCACATTTATTCACCCCATACATTTTAAGGAACTTTTAATTCCTTCTCCCATCCCTATGAGGATTTGTGAGGAATTTTTAATTCCTCACATGTCCTCTCAAGGCACATGTGGACAGACCTTCTTTATGAGGAGATATTGTCCATTACCAAGGTACATCCTAGTACCTCCACCTCACCTCCACATCATCTCCCTTCATCCACCTCATATGACACATGTCAGCATGAGATAGCTTGTGAGTTCTCAACTCACCCCAACCCTTGATTTCCTCCACCATGAATGCATCTCAACCATCCATTCATTTAGAGGCACTTCCCATAAAAGTAGTGGAATTGCCCTCATTTTAGCATCACTCAAGCACTCAAACTTTGAAGCATCCACTGTTGTTAGAACCATTAGAACCACCATCTTGCATCTATCAAACTACCCATATCCATCATTGCATTCCTCATCACTTCACCATCATTTAGAGCTAGGTTTCAAGAAATTTTGCAAGTCGAGGAGAACCCAATAAATCATCAAAAAGGGCCAACCAAACTCACCAATTCAAGCAAGGGAAAAGGTTCCATTTTCTTTGTACTTTGTTCAAATTTAGCTAGGCCTTATCTTGAGAGTTTGTTAGTGTTTTCCCTTTTTTATTTCTTTTTTTTTGCATCCTTAGAGTCAGAGAATTCATTTGCACACACACCCATTTACTCAACATCTTCCTCGGAGGAGGCACCCTAGGTAGCATTAGCAGGTTGGTGTTGAGTTGGGTTGGGCTGCCTATTCCTATTGAAGTACTGAGTTGGCACTCTGGGATAGGTTGGGTTATTGCTAGCATTAGGATCAGGGGGAGTATTGAAATTTTTGGGCAAGGTAGAAGTTGTAATGGGACCACCAACTTGTCTATTTCTTAAGCTATAAGGGGTTACTTGTTGGTGGAACATATGAACCTCATCCTCACATTGCTCTTCCACATATTTAGAACCATTATCTACTTAATCAAATAGTTGAGACAAAGAGATCTTGTTACTTACCTCTTTCGCTTTGTCTCCCTTTGTTGTGGCCTCTTTCTTGAGTGAGTTACTATCACCTTGGGGGAAGGGAGCTTGGTTGACCACTAAAACTGAAGAATCATATGGTTCTGATGGGACTAATTCTCTACAGCTCGAACCGTCAGCAACATTTTGAACTTCTACTTGAAAGATCTCTGCATCAGTCTAGAAATCTAGACAATCGAGCTCAGAATGTCTATTGGTTTTATGAATTCTACACCATCTAGACAATGTTTCCTTAGATAAATAAACTCCGCTTGTTGATTTGTCTGTACCACTAGGTGGGTCAAGAGGTGTGGGAATTCCTTCATTCTTGGGCCTGGTATTCCATGTTCTATTCTTCCTTTGGGGTTTCCTTCTTCCATAGTTTTGTCCTGAGTTTTGGCCTCATTCATAATTCCAATTTAAGGATGGTCTTGAATCTTAGTTATCTCTCTGATAGTTAGCTTGAATGCTCTTCTGAGATGCTTGTAGTTGGTTATTTTGATTCCTTAAATGAGTGGCTCTAGTGAAAACCTTCCTCCTAGTTCATCCAACTCATTAATCCATTCCTTGTCTACACTATTTTGAGTTGGAATTGAATTTTGAAGGAAAATAGGTGATCCTGTGAGATGACTTTGTTGGGAAGCTGATGCCTCATAAATCTGCAAGTATGAAGGCACTTAGGATTGTTGAGCATGAGATTTCTGATGCAAAGCCTATAAATAGCTCAACATGGATGGAGCTTGATTTAGTGGCAGTGCTGGGTGTGGCATGATCAGTAGTTGGGGAACTTGATTCAACATAGGCATTTGATGTGCCAAGGAATGAGTAATCCCATAGATTTGTCTAGAGTTGGTGGTGGGTCCCAATGAAGGGAACAAACCTGCAATATGTTGTCCCAAGTTCGTACTCACATTTACTGCTTCTCCATATGCATCCACCAATCTTGTAGGTGGTTGATGTGTCCATTTTACCAAGGTAGATGTGAGGTTTTCCAAAGTAGCATAATACATTTCTCTTGTTGAGGCATCATCAACTACATAAGGTGGTTGCAACTTCATGTATGTGTGAAATCTATCACTGAATGAATTGATTGGCCCATTGACTTCACTTCTTAATGACATGAATTGTTGATACAAATCTGTGAGGTTGATTGGTACCTAGAATTTTTGCAAGAAAGTGTTTTTTATGAGGTCCCGAGAAATGGAGTTGTAGACACATAAAAATGACCTAGACCTACAAACTCTATTTTTCGTCATATTCCTCCTAACATAATGGTCCACTTTCAACTATTAATTAAATAATTTATAATTATTTAATTAATTCATGACTTTTATTCTTCTTCATTATTTAAATAAATAAATTTTATTTATTTATTTAATGCGTCACTAATTCTCTAATGTCCTTCCATAATTAAATAAATTCTTAAATTTATTTAATTATCTTGGTCCATTAATTCTTCCTGATTATTTAAATAAATAAATTTTATTTATTTATTTAAATAGGACATTAATTCCTACAATGTCTTCTCATAATTAAATAAATTCTTTAATTTATTTAATTATGGTCCACCTTGGCATTTTTCCCCATTTTAAATAAAATTATTTAAAATGGTCCCACTTTCTAATTTTCCCTCTTTTACTAAATAATTCAAATTAATTATTTACTATCACATGACCCCACCATTTTGAATTAAATTAATTTTTAATTCAAAATAGCAATTTTCCTCCATAAATCAAGTAATTTCTTATATTATTTGATTTTCTAGCTCTCTCTTTTTCTGTGTCATCCTTATCTTCTTGTCACATGCATTTTTAACCCTTTATTTGATTTTCTCAAATCAAATATTGTCCACTTATTTCAAATTTACCTAATGTTTCCCCAACCCTAATTGTGGGTTGTCATATTGAATCTTGTCCATTGATTCTAGGGCATTTGTCAATATTCAATCTTGACCATTCATCCAAAATTGTATTTTCTATAAAAAGGAAATTTTGGACTCATTTTCACATCTCATGACATCTTTAGCTCTTGCAATCTCTCATGCTCTTGACTTCATACATTTTGGCATTTTCGCATACTCTAGGATTATTTCATAGTTGCTTACTAATTGCATAGTTGCATAGTGTAGCATTTGTCATTAAATCCTACAACATTTTGCTTAGGACTTGGCATAGTCATAGGTTGCTCACACAAAATTTGAGGGAAAACTACATATTGCAGCAAATAGAGAAGGTGTAATGGAGGTCAATCATGGTGTTTGAAGATATTTGGTGAGATTATTCTTTTTATTTTCATCTTTTCCTCCTTTGTGCTTCATTATTTACTTTGGATTTGGTTTATTTATGCACTAATCTACTAACCTAGATATTTCCCATAGTTACATTGGTGAACCCGAAGCCAAAATCATGTTTTTTGTATATTTTCGTATAGATTTTTGTGTTTTTGTAGGTACAGGTATAGAACACTGCATTCATAGTTTTCTGAACTGCAAATGTTCTGTCGTGACACATTTTCTCTATAGAGTGACACATTTTCTCTATAGAGTGACACATTCAACTAATAGAAAGCCACATTTGCTCTGTTACGATGCATTTTAGAATCTAAATGACACATTTGATAGAAGAGACACATGTTCTCTCTGCATTTTGATGCATCTGATTGGTAAATTCTAGTGTACGGACCAAAGATGCATTTGATGTGCATAACAACTCATTCACTCTATTGTGATGCATTCATCTGGTAAAATTTTCTTTTCGGGTTTTTTCTAGAATTTTCCAATTTTTTCATTTCAAGTTAGTAGTTTAGGGGTTTTTTTGGTTACTAGTTTGTTGTTGTAACATGTGGCACTAAATTTTTTTGGGTCCAAGACATCTCTTTAGACTACTAACAAGTCATTTTGTAGGTTCGATTGTCCAAGGGTGTTATTTTTTAAACTAGTTGTGGTTGTTTTAGATTAGAAAACACTTCCATTGGTGCTTTAAAAAGAGAATTTGCTTGTCTCACTTAGATTTAATTAGGAGGTTAAAGAACTTTTCTTGATTTTTCTTGAAGGTGGTAGGTGATTATGCTCTCACCTTGTGCAAACTAGGTGATTAGAAAACCAGACCCATCTATTTTATGTTTTTGAACCTTAGAGGGTCCTGCCTCAAAAGAGGGAATGACTCCAATTGGTTTTCCACTCGGGCCAGTATATAAAAGGATGAGTCTAAATTGTCAAGTCCTCACAGTATGTAGGCCTTAGCCATGTAGTGCCATTTGAAAATGGGTCCCTACCTTTTTTTTTAAAGGTATAAGAGCCCCTAGTAGATTGGTTAAAGCCTTAAGTTTCTTGCTATACGCTCATGAGGTTCTATGTCCCCAAATATTCACTAGAACCCTTTTATGTAGTGGCCAAAATCCCATCTATTTTCTAGCGTAGCAATAGTCATTGTGAAGGCATCCACATTCTTGCAGTTCTTAGTAGAGGTGATCAACCTACCATGGGAGTTTTATGGGGGATGGAAGCTTGGTTGACCTAGGAAGTGAGTGCACTGTAAGGGGGATCATGTGTGTCCAAGATTCTAGATTCATCTGCTAAGAATAAGTGTGGTTGGGGAAACCCACTGGAATCTAGCAAATATAGTCCTTTCCTAACCTAGGGTTGTACTTGTCTTCTTTGTGCATGTTTTCAAAATATTGTGTTTGCCAAGTGTTTTCTAAAACATTGGAAAAACAAACATCATTTCACAAACCTAGAAACAATCACTCAAATTGACACAAATCTAAAATCTTGTCAAAATTGCAAACAAACTTGACTTATTCTGCCTGCAACGCATTTGCTGCAACCCATTAGCTGTTATGCACTGCATTTGACACTTTTTGTAACACATTCACTCTGATAAGACGCATTTGATACTCTTGGCGATGCATTTTCCTATACTGCATTGCATTTTCTTAACAGAACACCAAATTTTCTTTCTTGAGCCGCATTTGTTATTTGTGAAGCTGCATTCACTAAAACTATGATGCATCTAAAAAATTGAGATGCATCTATGACCTAAAGTGACACATTCACCTGACAAAAACAAAAACCCTATCACAGTCCAAAACCTAAGATAAAACTTGTCCAATATAATATCAAACATCAGCCTCTGTCAAAAACGAGAAAGAAAATTGCTCAAATCGTCCATTATTTGCATCTTTAGCTTGCATTTACCCATAGGTCCAAATTTGCAAAATTCTTAGTAGCATCCTTAGATTCCACCTTCTCCATTTTCAGCCATAGATCAGTCTTTAAGTCCTCATTTCATTTGCAAATTTTGGAATAGGGAAACTTACCATACTTTGCAAAATCATTTCCTTTAAGAGTAGGTTGTCATTGGACTTAGTCAACTTTATTTCCTTTAGTCATTGTCCTTTTTGTGAAACTTTCCAACTAAAAAGTCTAGTTAGGCAGCCTCACTTTGTCATCTTGTCATATTGTCCTTTAGTCACATTAGCAAGTCCTTTGATGACCCAAATTGAGACATAGATCAAGCTTAGGGTGGTTGAGTAACCTTGACCTTTGCATTTGCATACCTTAGAACATTCAAGTCATCTTAGTCCTCACTTCACATTCCTTATTGTCAAAAATCCAAAAACATAGCTTGCATTTGCATTCCTTATTGTCAAAAACCCAAAAAACATAGTTGCATTTGCATCCCTTATTCAAAAATCCCAAAACATAGTGTCATTGTCTAGTTGTCATTTTCATCCCCATTCTTAATTTGAGAAACTCCTTATATGGTTGAGACTAGGCTTCAAAGAAAAATAAGACAAATGGTCAATTTTTGGTGCAGGAGCACCAAGCATACGAAGTTTACTTTAAGAGGTTAATAGGTCAAGTCTAGGTGTTTGGGTCCTTTTTCTTTTTATAAGGTATGTTTTCATGAAATAAGGTCTATTAGACTGTTCTTAATGTAATTGAAGTCATTTTGTGTCATTTAGGGTCAAAATGTGAAAGTTGCACAATTATGTAAAAATTGTCAAGCAAAAATTGCAACTAAAGGAAAAATATGGAAGTTCAAGAGACTTGTAGGTGAAAGGATAGTTAGAGTCATTTTATTTGAGTTATTTATGGTTGGTGATTTATAAATAGGCCTCCCTAACTTCAAGGCAGGGGTGGTGGAAGATGAATTTAAAATTTGAAAAGAAGAAATCCTTATTTTCTATATTTTCCATGCCTTATTTCTTGTTTTGATGCTTTGTGTGAATGATATGGCCTTGAAAAAGACCTAATATTGTTTGGAAGTGTTAGTGGCTTGAGTCTACTTTATTCTGCAATAAGTTTCATTTATTTTCATTGAGTATTATAAGAGATATTGTAGTTTTTGTGGAAGTAGGTAGAAACCCTGATCTAGGGTACCAGTGGGCATACAAAATTGCATATCTTATGTTATAACCGATGGAAATCGCTAAGAATTTGTGTGGAATAATTTTATGAATTATTCTAAAATATTTATATGTTGCAAAGTTTTTTGATTTAGGTTTGTGGTTGATTCTTTGATGCCTAGCATTGAAAATTGTGGAAAAAATGTTGTTAAAGCATAATACAGTGAGGTGTTGTGATTTTTGTCTATGGTTTTCAGTTCTATTCAAGTGATTGTTTCAAAAAGGTGCTTGGGTATATTTTTATTCCTTTCCTAATAAGATTTGACAAAATTAAAGGTTAATGAGTTCATTATTTTGACTGTCTTGTTTGGGGACAATCCTATTTAGGACAATATATTGCAAAGTTGTTAACCTCCTTCTTGAAAGACCATAAAACCATTTGAAGAGTGTTCTATTGATGAGTTTGTAAGCCTTTGATCCAAGTTGAGAGCTCAAGGGAATTCTTATTTGTTTTATGCCAAATTGAATGCTTTTTGGAAGCCTATTTCAACCAGTTAAGAACAATCCACTTTTTGAAGGTTCTTTTGGTTGAAATGTGAAGGTTGAGAATTGAATTTTGGTCTGAGTAATCAAGTTTTGTTTGTGTGTGGATTTTAATCTTGTTAGATTCCTAACAATTTTATGGAAAGTTCTAAAACCTAAAGTTCAAGTTAAAGTCCTTGAAGGCCTATTCCTCTTATGGGGTTTTTGTGAGTCAATTCAAGACCCAAGCTATGAATTTTTTGAACAAACCTATTGTTTGCCTCATGTCTTACATCAATTTTGGACAAGACACCAACACTTATATCTTTTCCAATGAAAGGAATCAAAAAATGAACCAAGACACATATTTTATCAATCCTTTCAGTGAAATGAACATGCCATCTTCTTTGTGTAACCCCTTTGAATCATTCAAGCATAGAGATGAACATGGACATGTATTTATGGAAGACCTAGAAGCCGCTGCACAAAATCCTGACATAGCCTCCTTCATGGAAGATTTAGTCTTACATGACCCAAAAAGATATCTAGCTATGCTCTTAGACCAATGGGCTAAATTTCCATGTGGCTTTGACATTAACACTCTAAGGGTAGCATCCCCTGATCACAATTGCAACAACAACAATGCAAACAATACGTCCAACACTATTCAACCCCAAAACAATGCAAACAATACGTCCAACACTATTCAACCCCAAAACAATGCAAACAATACCTTTGTTGGTTCCACCTCACAAATTGTCATAAGCACTATCAATGTCACCTCTAATGACACATCCAATCAAAAAACTTCCAACAAAATCAATGCAACATCCATTGAAGGGACACCAACTATGTCAACAATGTCCTCATAGTCAATAGGAGCTACCTTTGGATCCTCAACAATGGGGGAAAGCTCTTCAAACCCCATATTTGGAGCTCCATCTAGTGCCATGTGAGCATCATCATCAAATCCTTTTATTGGTACTTAGAATAATTCCTTTGGAAAAAATTCATTCAATCCCTTTGGGGGAAATAAATGACATATTTTCATTTAAGGACCACAACTTAATACCAATACTTCCCAAGGGAAAAACACCAACATTCCCCATGGAAAATTTCACCAATATGGACAAGGCAATCAGACTACACAACATATGACATCATTTGGGCACCAAAATAGCCAAGGTCAATGCATCCCACAAATATCAACTAATATGGTTGGAGGAAATATTCCCACATATGCATCACACATCCACACCCATCAACACATCCCTAATCAAAAATTGCAATACAAAAAAAATTCAAATAAAAAAATGTCATACATCTCACAACAACATATCCCACAACAATATCAAAACACAGCTTCACAACAAATGGGGACCCATGGCATACCCATCACTCCCATGTGTGATGCAACAAACAATCCTATAATTGATGCTTTGATAGCTCAAGTGGAAAACTTACAAAAAAAAATAGAAACTATGCAAATTTCCAATAAAAAGCCACACACGTCATATGACCTATGCCCATATCCTTTCGACACAAGTCTATACATGCCACCATTCCCTCCTGGATACATGGCACCAAACTTCACTAAATACAAAGGCAAGACAAACCCCCTTGAACACATTCAATAATTCACAACCAATTGTGTGGAAATTTCCTATGAACATACTTACTTGATGAGACTCTTCCCCCAAGAGTCTTGCAAGCCCCGCACTTGAATGGTTTTCCACTTTACAAAAGGGAATAAAATCATGGGACGAACTCGCAAAAAAATTTGTGCAAAAATATTCCTATAACATTGACACATATGTCTCCATTACCAACATATGCATGCTTACACAAGAAGAAGTTGGGGAGATGTTCATTCCATTTTTTCAAAGATGGAGAAGTTGGGAAGTCGTCATATTGACATACCCAAGTCATCATATTGACATACCTGAGAAAGAAAAAGTTGACATGTTTGTCCAAACCCTCTTAGGCCCATTGAAATATGGCTTACAAGTTCCTTGCTACACAACCTTCATAGACCTAGGCGAAAAGGATGTACAACTTGAGAAGGCTCTTATTGCTAAAGGAGAATTAAAATATGGCCCTAAAAACATGAATGCAAACCAACCCATGGACAAAAATAAGTATTGGGTCAAGAATAAACATATTACCAATGATGGTGTTGTTGATGCTAAGGTGATAAATGCAACAGGTCTTGAACTTACTCTTAAAGGATCTCCACCGCAAAACAAACCATTTATCACACTGACACCTACTGCTAATGCCATTCAAAATAATCAAAACAATCAAAACAGTCAAAAAAATAAAAGTCAAGGACAACCGCATCAGACAAGGCAATTCCCGAAGAGACGTACATACACTTCCTTGGGTGAACCAATCAAAGATGTCCTTAAAAAGCTCCTTCAAAATAGTGTCATCACACTAGAAGAACCTAAGCCATATGACCCAAGATAGTTTAAGCCATCTTGGTGCGATGACAATGCCTTTTTTTATTACTATCATTCTAAAGGGCATAAGGCCTCCTCTAGTCGACAACTAAGAAATATTGTACAAGACCTCATTGAGAATCACACTATTGAACTGGGTGGACAACAATTCACGTCAAATGTAGACCATAAAATTCACAAGAACCCACTGCAAGACCATGGTTCAAATAATCCCTCAACATCAGGTCCTAAGACTAATAATAACTATGCTAATTACACTCGTACTGCCTTCAACTATTCTGGTGGACCCATTATTGATCTTGTTTGATCTACTAATGAATATGTCAATATGATTACTATCAAAAGAGCACCTAAATGTAATGTCACTACCCATGGTGGAAAAATCACCATAGCTGGTCCTCCTCCCCCTAGGCAGCCAAAAATCACGATACCCAGCCCATCCACCAAACAGTCACAATCAGGTCCATCTGCCAAATCATCACAACCTAAAGGATAGTTCAGCCTTATTGACCAATTAGGCAAAAAACCTGCATAGATCTCTATACTTGAGTTGCTTCACATGTCTCCCATGCATAAGGCCATACTTGACAAAACTTTACAAGGGTTTTCAGTCCCTCATGACATTGATGTCAACCAGTTTGAAGCCATGGTGGGATACTTAACCACTCCCCATCACATAACATTTTCAGACCAAGATTATTCGTCACCAAAATCCAATCATAACGACACATTAAACATTGATTTTTTTATTCATAAGCATAAGGTTAGGTGATTTTTAGAAGATGGCGCAGCAGGAGTAAATATATGCTCTTTAAAATTGGTTAAGGCTCTAGGTTTCTCTGATGCTTGCATAGACACTACAAAGAGCATTGTTATAAAGGTGTATGATGACGAAGAACATTCCTCTCGAGGTGTTATCACTCTCCCTATCAAAATTGGGCTGGTCATTGTAGACATGACATGCCAAGTCCTGGATCTTGAACTTCCCTATAACATCTTGCTTGGTCAACCTTGGATCCATGCCTTGAAAACTATTCCATCCACCTGCCATCAATGCTTGAAGTTTTCTTTTGACGACACTGAAATCACCATATATGGAGACCCTGATCCCTTTCAATATTGCACCAATCTAAGGGGTATTTCAGAACATCAGGTTCCCATTAACCGAGAAGATCCAAGTTCCTCTTCTTTCAAATACATCGACCCATCCACACTTGCCAAACCATCTACTTCTACTCCTTCCACATCTTCCACCACACCACCCCCTTTCATTCCAAAGGCTAATCCCAATGTCAAGATCTAGGACCAAGGATGTGGAGAGTATAAATTGAATACAACCTATTGCATCACAAAAATACCCAAGTCTCCTAAGGACTATGGTCAACCCTGTTTCAGAATGGAACCTAAAGAAATTTTCAAAGTTCCTCCAACGTGCAATTTCATAAAATGGGGAGAAATGAGAAAAGAAGACACTGAAGACCTCTCAACATGGATTTATAAGGACCCAAAAGACCCATCCCCATTACCAGTTCAGATATATGGAAAAGGATATGATATAATGAAGGCAAAGGGATATGATGGAACTAGTGGCCTTGGATAAAATAAAACTTGAATGCATGAAACTATAATGCCTTCTCGAAGACCAAAACTTCTTGGGTTAGGGTTTGGGCTACCCAAAAATGATGATCGATGTACCAATGCACTTTCGAGTGAGTGTGAATGCTTCAAAAAGTGTTGAGACTATTGGGGAATCCCTTATTGAAACCAACTCCCATAAGTGAGAATTTGGCTCCCAATGATCCTTGAGTGATTGTTTCCTTGACAAATTATTCCTTGAACTTGGAGAACCTACATTCGAAGAAATATTTTGGAAAATGTTTAAGATTGATCCAACATAGAATAATGAGAACCCTAAAATCCCAAGGAAAAGAGAAGACTGGGATAAACTCTTTTTCCCAAGGAACAACAACAAGTTTGAATTATCTGCTAATCCCATTGACCATAATACCGACATACTTGTCTAGCCATCTAACAGTCATGATCATCACTTGGGTTCATCTGACTTTCCATGTGACACTACCATCCCCAATGCCAGTCCATTTGTTCCTTATTTTGATAATGAGTATGAATCAAGTGAAGGAGAATATTGGATAGAATCTGATTGGGAGTTGGATGATGATAATTTTATCTTTAACCTCTTTGAATCCGTCTACATGATTTTTGTGTCCTCCCCACCATTTACCAATACTGATGATGGTATCTCCTTTGTCTACCCATAGCTAATTGATTGGGACCAACAAGGCCCAATAGTTATGGACATATTTCAGAATGATGAGGCTATTGCAGAATTCATGGGACTACGTGAGGGCATACCAAGTGGAGACCACAAGGTTGTATTTTCTATTGACCTAGATTTTGCAGCCTACTTTGGGGAGATTGTGCCATCATATAGTTACAAAATTAAAAAATAAAAATAAAACAAAAAATGACACGTCTTTAGGTGAAAACTGAAAGGCACCTTCTGACAATAAAAAAGTAAAAATAAAGGACATATTTGTGGGTGAAAACCTCTTCGAGGTGCCCAAGGATGGAGGACTGGACTTTCTCCCCATGACTTAGGAAAAATCAGCAATTCTCATAGAGGACACCATGGAAGTCAACATATCTATAGTAGAAGATCCCAAAATTGTCCTTTTTGTGGCATATTTGATAGAGGAAGAGAAACCTGAATTTCACAAGTTCTTTTTAGAGCGTAAGATTAACTTTGCATGGTCCTATGAAGATATGCCTGGGTTGGATCCAAAACTAGTTTTGTACCATTTTCCATTACTTCTAGATGCCAAGCCAATAAAACAAAAGTTGTGTAAGATGCATCCTCAAATCGCCTTGTTAGTCAAAGAAGAACTTAAGAAATTGCTAGATGTGGGATTCATACGGTCAATAGATTACACTAAATGGATTTCAAATCTTGTACCAGTCATAAAGCCAAATGGTCAAATCTGAATTTGCACAAGTTTTTGAGACTTGAATAAATCATGTCTAAAGGATGACTTTCCATTGCCAAACATAGACATCATAGTTGACCTTATAGAAGGATAGGAGATGTTGTCCCTTATGGAAGGTTTCTCAGGTTATAATCAGATTCGTATTACCCCTGAAGATCAACATAAAACAACATTCACATGTCCTTGGGGTACTTACTGTTGGAACATCATGCCTTTTGGTCTCATGAATGCAGGCACCACATATTAAAGAGCCATGACAATAATATTCCATGACATGATGCATAAGCTAATGGAAGATTATGTGGATGACCTTTTTGAAAAGTTGTTGACACGTAAGGATCACCTGAATGTGCTAGACAAAATCTTCAAATGACTAGAAGAATATAAGGTTCACTTGAATCCTAAGAAATCTATCTTTGGTGTGACATCAGTGAAACTTTTGGGATATATTGTTTCTTGTAGGGGCATTGAAGTGGATCCTACCAAAGTGAAAGCCATATTGGACATGCCTCCCCCAAAAGGGATAAGTGAACTGAAGACATTACAAGGTAGATTGCAATCTATCTGATGCTTCATAGCACAACTGGCTGATAAGTGTCAACCATTTCATTATCTTTTGCACAAGGACATCCCCTTTGTGTGAACTGATAGATGTTAAGAGGCCTTCCAACTAATAAAGGACTACCTATTGTTACCACCTTTTTTAATGCCACCTATCAAAGGAAAACCTTTGATTCTATACATTTATGCAACAACTTCAGCACTGGGGTCATTATTGGCACAAAATGATCATGAAGAGAAGGAAAGCGAAATATACTACATCAGTCAGACACTGGTCATATATGAGCTAAACTACACATCCTTTGAATGTGCCTATCTAATAGTTGTCTTTGCTACTCAAAAATTAAGACATTACATGCTAAATCACATGACACATTTAGTAGGAAAGATTTATCCCCTGAAGTATCTCCTGAGTCACACAATATTGATAGGACGTTTGGCAAAGTGGGTAATGATCTTGAGTGAGTATGACATTCAATATGTGGAACAAAAGGCTATAAATGGGAAAGTCATAGTAGATCAACTGGAAGATGCACCTATACAAGGCAATCACCCCTTGGTGGTAGACTTTCCTGATGAGTCCATATTTCATATGGAACCTAAAGCACCTTGGAAACTATACTTTGACGGGTCTCATAATAGTCATGGCTTGCGAGCAGCAGTACTATTTATCACACCACAAGTAGATTCCATTCTGAAGTCATTCTGAATTACCTTTCCATGTACAAATAATATTGCAAAATGTGAGGCACTTGTCATAGGACTAAGAATGGCCATAAAATGGAAAATAAAAAATTTGCATGTCCTCGGAGATTCTCAGTTGGTCATCAACCAAGTCAACGATGACTATGACACCAAGGACGAGAAGTTAATGCGATACAAATGAATGGTTGGCAATTTTTAGTCATACTTCCACATGCTTTCTTTTGAATAGATTCCTAGGGCACAAAATAAGGTGAAAAACACAATGGCTACAATTGGATCTCTCCATGAAATTTTGAGGAATGTGCCACAATTTGAGTTCCTACATATGACATTCTAGAATTAGAGATAGTTTGCAAGCTTGTTGGTCCCAACTCACCATGGTATCATCAGTTCTTTATCTATAAGGCCACTTGATACACCATCATCAGTGACACCCTATACCATCATAGCTTTGACAATACCCTTCTTCAATGTCTCGACACTAACGAAGTATGAACAACCTTATGCGAGGTACATAAGGGTATATGCAGATCTCATTTGAGTGGTCCTACCTTAGCTAAAAATATCTTGAGACTTGGGTATTATTGGCCAACTATGGAAAGGGATGCACTAGAGTTTGTCAGAACATGTCGCCAATGTTAGATACATAGTGATTTGATTCATGCACCAGCACAAGAACTTTGGCCAATTACTTCTCCATGGCCCTTCGCACAATGGGGACTCGACCTCATGGGAAAAATCCATCCTAGCTCTTTCAATGGCCAAAAATTCATTATCACTGCCACTGAGTACTTCACTAAGTTGATCGAAGCTATCCCCCTCACATACATAACCAATTTTTTTTTTTCTAAATTCATCCTCAATTATATCATTTGTCGATATGGTATTTTTTAGTCCATCATCACAGACAACAATCATCCTTTCAAGAAATAAGATGATCGTGAGTTATGTGAATGCTTCAAACTCCAACATCATTTTTCCATGCCATACTACCCCCAAGGGAATGGTCAAGCTAAGGCGTCCAATAAGACAATCATCAAAATTCTTAAGAAGAAAGTCAATGACGCTGGTCATGACTAGCATATCCAACTCCACCGTGCTATGTGGGATTACTGCACTAGCATTTGCACACCTATAGGAGCCACCCCATTTTCCTTGGTCTTTGGAGCCGAAGCCATCTTGCCCATCGAGGTTGAAATTCCATCCTTAAGAGTCTCCATGAAGGGTCTGATCAATGATGAAGAATATAAACAATCACGACTGCATGAATTGGAAATGTTAGCGGAACATAGAAACAATGCTTTAAACCATTTACAAGTGTATTAGAATCATGTCTGTCGTAGTTACAACAAGAGAGTCATGGTCGTAAAGTTTAACATTGGAAACTTGGTCCTCATGCAAAATCCTAAGAATCAGTCTGACAGAGAAAAACGTGGCAAGTTTGAGCCCAATTGGATGGGTCCTTACATCATCACATCCTCATTCAGTTTTGTAGCATACCAATTGGCTACTCCAGATGGTGAAAAAATGATAGATCCTATCAATAGTCTACATCTTCAAAATTTCTATGCATAACATCAGAGAGCTAGGCTGAAAACCAACAAAAATACAAAAAAAATATAAAATATAAAAAAAATCATCACCCTAATGAAAACCTGGCAAACAAGCATCTTGGTGACACCAAAAAAATAAAAAAATGACAAAAAATAGTAAAGAGAAATAATTCGTCCAATAGTGAAAACATGGTAAACAGGCGCTTTGGATAAGTACCATGGTGAAAACTTGGCAAACAGGCACCATGTGTAGTCATGTTTTCTTTGCCATCTACTGTCACTCTATCTACCTTATTCCATAATAAATACCCACTTTTCTAAGATCATCATAACACCCATCGCAAAACCCTGCCATTCCTTTCCTGGCTAACAACAATTGACATCAAGTCCTACATACCATCTATTCGTCATCCCATGCATGACCCTTTTACGCATCCTTCAAACTTGGCTAGTCCTGGACTTAACTGGGGGCAATCCCTTATCACCTGATTGCAGTGGGTATTGCACATGGTCCTATCAATCAAAAAAATTCCTGAAAAAAAACCTAAAAATCAAAAAATGTCCTAAAAATAAAAAAATGTCCTAAAAGAGACCTAAAAATTGAAAAATGTCTTAAAAAAGACCTATAAATAAACAAAAAATGTCATGAAAAAAGACCTAAAAATCATAAAATGTCCTGAAAAAAGACCTAAAAATTGAAAAAGGTCCTAAAGAAATACAAAAAAATCAAAATATGATAAAAACACAAAAGTAGATTCAAATCTTGTCAAGTCAATCATGTCAGTCAGTCTATGTCATTGTCGAATTACGTTGTCTCTGCACATTTGCTACATAGGAAAGACTCATTTGTGGGCCCCCGAGACATTAGGTCAGTCCTTTTAGGTTTGTCAAAATAAAATCATGACTCAATCTTTAGTCATCAAGACAAAGTCATTGGTCATGTCAAACTATAAGGTCTTTGAGTGTATGACATAGGAAAGGCCATCAATCGATGAGCCCCTAAGGCTGCACTAGTTCAATCCATTAGGGTTCATGACACTACACTAGCACACGCGTGAAATGTGTTCAACTCAATAACAGACAAACTCCTACAAAAAATACAACAATCATTTAATCAACATGTCAATCACATCAACATGTCAACATCGACATGTAGTCAATTTTGTCAACACAAATCAACTCTGTCTAAACAAGTCAAATTTGGTCAACTTCAGTCAAACTTAGTCAAAATTGGTCAAACTTTCAACTCTTGGTTATTCTTTAGATGTATCCTTATGAAGGATCGCCTTTGTCATTTACTTATGCCTTAGGATGTGTCCTTCGTAGGCATCGTCATTATCATTTGGCATTTCTAAGGGATTCTCTTGGCATTTGAGGATCGATCCTCTCGACATTAACATCATTCAAGATGTGTCCTTCCTGTATCTAGAAATTTTGGCATTTTTCATCTTGACATCATCAAACCTAGCTTCTTGAGATCTAAAACACTTGACATTCAGACACGCTTAGCTTTAACACTTGGCAAACACTATCTTGTCATTTTTTCCTTTAATTTCTCATCATGTTGCTAGTTTTTTGAGGATGTCCTAACAACAGGATTTAGAGAAGAAGTGACGTATCATGATGATTAGCTTGTCTTGTCTTTTTTAGGTAGTCATGTTGCTAGTTCCTCGAGGATGTCTTGGTAATAGGATTTAGAGGAGCAATGACACTTCATGACTTGTCTTTCCTATCTTTTTATGTTTTTGGTTGATTGTGGCAAAAAGACTAGGGAAGTAATGCATTTAGTATGAGTCATGATCATAGTTGTCTGCGACTGCTTGTATCATGTGATGGTATTACCTTGCACACCTTGATCTATTTCATATCATGATGTTTCTTGGCCATTACAATAATATGCCCAATGATGATTAAGAGTAGTGATTATTAGTCCTATGGTAACATGTTGAAGGATTTCATTTCTGTGCTAACATCCATCTCCTTTTGTCTTGTCATCTCACCCCATCCATCTCATGATGATATCCTGTGAAATACAAAATATAATTGCATACATGATTATATAGGCATTGCATTAGGTTATTACACATTTGCATCATTAGCATACATATATCATTTGCATTCACATAACACGTAAGTACATATATCATCCATCACATCATAAGACATCACATGTCACATTATCAATAAACATATAGTCACATATCAAGTCATTTATCATAAACATAGAGTCAAAACATTACGCATCCATATAGAACATCATAACATAATATCATCATGGCATATAGACATCATAAATAACCATTATAACTGCATACATCACATGACATATAAAATGCATCATAATAGTCATCATCATAAAAGCATATAATCAACACATAAGGAATCACAACATATATCATATAGGTCGCATCAAAACTGCATCACATATATAATCTTAAAAAAAATCATGTCTCAGGAAAGAGTCTTGAGGTATCCCAAAAATAGAGCTTGTAGGCTCGATGGTCAAAATAAAAGTGTCATAGCATAATGATAAAAGAATAATAACAAATGTCCTAGGATGTGCTCTCCTCATCCCCTCATGGAGAAGACCGAGGTGACTGATGCTCAGTGATAGGAATTGATACTGATGCCATCATGGTAATGATAGGTTGAGTCTAAGAGGCTGATGGATTTGTAACCAGAGGCTGATTGTGCACTAACCTATGACCTGACCTGTGGCTAGGGGAATTTCAATGACTATGATGAGATTTGTGGCTTGATGAATTCCCTAAGGATGTAGAGCCACCCACACTACTCTAGTTGTGTCTGTTGTGAGTACAAATACTACTCCCTAACCCTATCCCTATCCTACTATATGATCAAGACAACCTAGGCTCCCTCTGATCAGCTGAAATTTCCCTCTCATATAACATGTGATACTATCCCCTGCTCATGCTAACCCTAGCTAGCTCCCTGGAAACATCTATAACTGGCCTTGAGCATAACTGAGAAAATATAGCACACCATCTCTCTATCTCCTATTGTCGAATCTCTGCCTAATCTCGCTCAACATGTGTAACCTCAAGCTATTCCCATAGGGATCTAATCTCTATAGTGGCCTCATCTAGTCTCCTCTGCATGTCTGCTATTCTTTGGTCCACTATAGCATCTCACGGCAATGGAGGAACCTCAGATATATCCTGCTCCCCATCTATCATCCTCTCCTAGAGCTTCCTCTCTACCTCATCCATATCATCACCAATGTATAGCTCCTCCTCATCATCACCCACATCCTCCTCCTCCCTAGCAACATCCAACGCCTCCTCCTCCCTTGGCACCTCCAGCTCCTATCTGACCTCTCCCTTCAGCTATCTCTCCTCCCTCGAAATCTCTACCTCATGTCTCCCCTCTGCCTCTAGTTGTCTCTCCTCCCTCGGCATCTCCTCCTCCTGCCTGGGCCCCTCATCCCTCTCATCCTCCTCTGGCACCTCAAGAATGGCATCTAGGGAAACCCTCTTGAGTCACTATCTAAGCCTCCTCACTTGCCTCCCTCTGTCCCTTCCTCTCCTCCTCCCACCACCATCACCATATCCTCCATCATCTCCTCCTCCATCTCTGTCACCTCTCCCCATGTCTCCTCTCCCTCTGTCCCCTCTACCTCCATCTCTCCCTCTCCCTCTACCTCTCTAGCCTCCTCAGTGTACCTGCAATATAACTGATCTACAATCAATAGGTGTTGGTTCATTAGGATCTATCAAGGGAATAGGTCTATGTGTCTGCCACCATAAATCAAAATTTGTAGTTGTCCTTGGATTTTCAGAGCCTCCACTCCAACCCCACGGTTGTGCCACCAACCCATCTATCTACTACTCAGCAAACGGTACTGAAATGATAGGACCCCATGTAGGCTCTGGCGATGATCTAACATACTCTATAGTCCCCACATGCACACCCTATTGCTCCATGAACTGACATAGTACCCATTGGGGCAGGTACATCTCAATGATGAGCTATGACTATACAGTGCGACCAATAAAATATCAAAACTATCAGTAAAATGGAAAATGATCACCCTCATCAGCCCACTATGTGTAATCCCTATATGACTTCCTAGCAAATGAAGTCATGGTGTCTATCTGATGCCACCATAATTTAGTCTTTCTGACTCTCGTCTGTTGAAGAGCACCCACATATAATAACACATATGGCATACCCTCAGCTAGTTGTGGCCTCTGAATAGGTGGGTGGAAGATGGGAATGTGCTCCCAAGCCCAGATCATAAGCAATGTCATGCCACAATTGATACTGTGCACACCGTTGTAGGCTACCTCATGTAACTAGTGATATAACATACCAAGCAAACAAGGTCCCCATGAAAAAACTATCATGTCCCGTCACATCCACACTAGCACATCTCCCCATCCAATTGGGAATCCATGTCCTCGGAGATCTGGAATGAGGACTCCAACAATCAAGGTGCATAACATGGCATCCCACTGTAGATAGTGCTTAGCCAAGTACTCCCATCAAATCTCATATTCCTCAACACCAAGGCTTGTGCCATCATCTACCTCGTACAACTCCATCATAGCCTACACCCCCTGGTGTGGATCATACACCACTCATGCCCCTCTGATAAGAATGCACAAAATCTGATACACGTCCTCTAGAGTGATAGTGGCCTCTCCCATCAGTAGGTGGAAAGAATAGGCCTCTGAGTCTCAATGGGAATATAGGTGACATAGTATAATCCTAGCCACATCAGCCGCCTCTGCTCCTAGTCCATCAGCTGATCCCAAAACACATATGTAGATGGCCTAAACTCGTGCGTATGAATCAATGGTAATCGTTTCTGCACATCCAGAAATGAGAGTCAGCGCATTATTGAAAATCATTATTACCATCTATCTAATTAAACATAAGCAAAAAGTGAGCCTAAAACTAATTCAACTCTAGTCAACTCTAGTCAACCATGGTCAAATTCAAATGCATCGCGTTGACTTCATTTACATTGTGACTCAGCATTTGCATCATTTCATCCAACACTTGAGTCGTGTTTTGGCACTTGCGTCATTTTGACTCACAAGTGCATCATCTTCAATCACTTGTGTCGATTAGTCCATCAAATGCATCATTAACAATCAAATGCATTGCAGGGCTCCGCGTATATGTTGCAATCTTGCAAATGTGTCATTAAACCTATCAGTTGTGTTGCAATATTGTGAATGTGTCTCACTAAACTTTGAATGCGCCATACCCAAAGGAAACCTAGCGTGACTATCACCTTTGCGTCGTGATGCATCAAATGCATCCAATGCAAACTTGAATGTAGCTTACGCATGCACATATGCATTGTGGCGCATTCATTGACCTTCCTAAAATCCCTAAAAATGCACAAAAAATGATAAAATTACAAGGTGGGTATGGGGTACATACCGGTGGGTCCACGCCCTTTGGCTATTGGAATGTTCGGATGATGTATCCACGGTGCTCAGTCATAGGAATCACCATTGTTGCGCGAGGTCTCCTAGCTATTAGCTCTCCAAAATTACAAGTGTGAAAGTGAAAATGAATTGACTTTTACCCATTTTCAACCTATTTATAGGGTCAAAGTGGGATTTTCATCAAAAAAATTATTACTGGAGGCTCTTTTGACCAACTTTCACCAGCTTGTTGACTGCTCTAAACACCTCAATATATGACACCGCTCATGCCATTGCTTTTATGGTCATCAAATTAGCTTGTTAGGACACTTTCCAAATTTTTCTATCACTAGACCAAAATTTGAAAATTTTCCCGATGGGGCATAGCTACTTCGTACCTTTGCTAGGGCATGTTTGTGACTGGATTTTCTTTGTCATAATGTGACATGCTACATTAAGACAAAGAGGGGCAAAATGTAGACACGTAAAAATGACCTATACCTGCAAGCTCTATTTTTCATCATATTCGTCCTCGCATAATGGTCTACTTTCAACTATTAATTAAATAATTTATAATTATTTAATTAATTCATTACTTTTATTCTTCTTGATTATTTATTATATTTATTTATTTAAATGCATCATTAATTCTCTAATGTCCTTCCATAATTAAATAAATTCTTAAATTTATATAATTATCTTGGTCCATTAATTCTTCCTAACTATTTAAATAAATAAAGTTTATTTATTTATTTAAATACAGCATTAATTCCTACAATGTCTTCTCATAATAAAATAAATTCTTTAATTTATTTAATTATGGTCCACCTTGGCATTTTTTCCCATTTTAAATAAATTAATTTTTAATTCAAAATAGCAATTTTCCTCCATAAATCAAGTAATTTCTAATTTTATTTGATTTTCTAGCTCTCTTTTTCTGTGTCATCCTTATCTTCTTGTCACATGCATTTTTAACCCTTGATTTTATTTTCTCAAATCAAATCTTGTCCACTTATTTCAAATTTACCCTAATGTTTCCCTAACCCTAATTGTGGGTTGTCATATTGAATCTTGTCCATTGATTCTAGGGAATTTGTCAATCTTAAATCTTGGCCATTCATCCAAAATTGTATTTTCTATAAAAAGTGAATTTTGGTCTCATTTTCACATCTCATGACATCTTTAGCTCTTGCAATCTCTCATGCTCTTGACTTCATACATTTTGGCATTTTGGCATACTCTAGGCTTATTTCATAGTTGCTTCCTAGTTGCATAGTTGCATAGTGTAGCATTTGTCATTAAATCCTTCAACATTTTGCTTAGGTCTTGGCATAGTCATAGGTTTCTCACACAAAATTTGAGGGAAAACTACATATTGTAGCAAATAGAGAAGGTGCAATGGAGGTCAATCATGGAGTTTGAAGATATTTGGTGAGATTATTCCTCTTATTTTCATGTTTTCCTCCTTTGTGCTTCATTATTTACTTTGGGTTTGGTTTATTTATGCACTAATCTTCTAACCTAGATATTTCCCATAGTTATAGGAGTGTGTAGGTAAATGGATATACCAATAGAATGCTTCATCTCCCAAGGAGTAAGGGAAGAGTCTCCAAACCACATCTTCATGTTCGATCTGCATATCCTTCAAGGTTGTCTAGAAGATCTTGATATTTTCTTATGTTGTTCGATGTGGATTGTTTGGATGGAACTTGGTGTAGAAGCCTTCAGGATTCTTTGGCATGTCATGGTAATCATTGAATGATAGTGGAGATGAATTATTTCCCAACCAAGCCATTAGTGGAGGTGGAGGTGGTAATGGTTGTATGCAACAACTTGTTGATGGGGTGAGGCAGTTGTATGAACATTTTGTATGTGGGAAGTAAATGGAGAAAATGGAGATGAAGGAGATGGAGGCTGAGTGGGTGAAGCTAATGCTAAAGGATCTACTTTCTTAGCTCTTCTAGCCCTGGAAGGGGTCCTTAACTCTTGGAAATCTCCCTTATCTAGTGTGGATCTAGTTACTCTATAAAATCTCTGAGGGGAGAAGGACCCAATTTGATCCAGCTTAATCTTGGTTTAGGCCCTCCCTCTAGCGCCAGTTCTATTGATGGGTGTTTTTGTACTTCTCAATATAGAAAGCACACAAGTGTGATGTCTCTATGAAAGGTGAAAATCTAAAATTAAGTTTCAGAAAATCACCCCAAGGTCTCTTGGGTGTTAGGTCATGACTTGCAAAAATAGCTCAGTTGTTTGTTGTGATTTGTCAGTAATCACAAAGGTCATTTATGGTTCACTAAGCTTGGATTCTTCTTAGGTCTACAAATGGAGTTTCAAAGTTTTGGAAATGGTGAATAGTGACTGTAATTTTACAACAAGCTGAAACTCACTTCTATCATCCAATTTGGCTTTACAATTATGTTGAAACTTGTTTCTAACTTCATATTTTAAAAGAAATAGAAAAAGGGAAAGGGTTTAGAGGTTTTCCTAAGTCTGAAACTAAGATGAACAGTAACAATGGATGATGCTATAGTGGACATACTTCTAAACTAAGTTTTATTTAACCAGGGACAACCCAGAGTATCATAAAGCTAGTGCAATCTTCTAAGGCTTACTTATGATTTTTAGACTGCAACATGAACACTTAAAGCATACACATACATAGTTGAAGTTAAGTGTTGTAATTGAAATAGCTCAGAATAACTTTACACAACAATTGTTCATCAACAAATGGCCAAAAATATGAGTTGAAAGTGCATTAAACACTAAAGCATACATCCACCATTTAGGCACAACATGAACTACTAACAAAAAATGAACGTAAACTTGAAATAAGAATGCTGAAATAAACTATTGGAGATAGAATCATGCACACACATAAAGAGCAATACACAAGAAACCATTAACTCAATGTTTTTCTTATATTTTGTATTGGCATATCTTTACACAACAACTCATGTCTCTCTTTAAAAATGAGAGGATGCCCCTATTTATAGTTTTCCAAAAGAAGAGTGAATGGTCAAGATTCATTTACAATGAGTGGTCTAGATTCATTCTAACTTAGGGTTTCACCTAACCCCAATATTTTACAATATAAAAATAGACTCTTTTTTCTTTTCCCTATTTTTTCTTGTAGTCTATTATTTCCTTTAGTTGTCTTTAGCCTTTTGAGTTATTTTAGAAAATATTCATCATCAATAATTGATTTTTTAGCTTCCTTTTGTAGACTAGCATATTCTACAAAAAAATTTATCACAGCTAGCAGCTTCTTTTCTTCAAAGAGCTCGGATTTAGAATTTGGAAAGCAACTCTTTTGAATCATTTTGTTAGTCGGTCCTACGTCCTTGTACACTTTGGTGAAACTCTAATTATATGTTCTAACTCTGTAAAGGTTTGTGTTGTAAAATCCATGAAATCAGCCACCAACATGTCATTGAGTCCCTACTCTACTTTCTTATGGAATTCCCACTTAATGGCCTCTAGATTTGACTCTAGAGCTGGTATTTCATAACCTGTAATCATCTTCAAATAATCATCACACTCTAATCAGTGCTCTATGATCCATTCATTATTAGCTTCCAACTCCTACAAGACTCTTTCCAATACTCCTTTTCTGTACTCAAAATTTAGTTGTCAGGCCTTGGGTAGCTAGTGATCCTCTTTGGGAAGCTCCAATTCCTTTTCCCATATTTCTTGGGTGAGCTCGAGGATGCTCTTTAGCTTTAGATATATAATCCTATAGAGTTCTAGGAACTCTTTGCAAATATCTATTTCTTCTTTAACCTCTTTTTGCAACACCTTATATTCATTGTGCATTCTGGCTGCATGTTGGATTCCTTTCTCACCAGTGTTGATGACCCTTTTGAACCAATCAGATATAGCCTTGGTCTAATTCTTCATTTTTTTCTATTTTATTCACCCCCTCCTTAGAGAGAAAGGTGGGAACTAGTGATTCCATTGGAGTTTCCTCTCCTAATGCAGTCCACTACTATATAACGGTGGTTAGTTATGCCACCTAGGTTTTCAATTCCTCCTTTGTAGATTGATCTTTATTCATTTGTTGTAAGATGGTGGACACTAACCCCTAGAATTCATCTATTTTCTAAGCTTGGGTCATGGGGCCTAAATTAATGGTCGACACCTAATAATCTTTACCCTAGATGGTGTTTGCATCCTTGCCTACAATGGGGGTGGTCACTTGTAATATCCAAACCAAGAAGCATCGGTGGTGATATGGGATCAGACCTTGGGCTTATTTTCCTTTTGGGTCTTCACCTATGCTCTGGCTAGTATCGCATCTAGCCAAGCCTAGGGGTCAGAAAGCATGGGGGCCATTTTCTTCAATTGTTGCTCCATCCATGAGGTGTTTGATGTTCTGGGAATTCATGATCCCCCTCCTCTTCTTGTTCCTTCATAGGCTCATTCTCTTCTTTTTTGGGAGCCTATTTATCATTTCTCTCTTCCTCATTATGCTCCTCTTCTTGTATATCCTTTCCTTTATTAGGCTCAATAGTCTCTACATCTTCTTCATCCCTATCTTCTTATACTTCCCTCTCTACCTTTTCATTTTCAATCTCAACTTCCTTTTCAGGCTCAACACTTCTTTCTTCTGCATTCTCTTCTTCTTCTTTGTCTTTCTCTCCCTCGTGGAGAATTTATTCATGTCTCAAGCCCTCATCTTGGAAATTTTTTTGAGGCTCACCAATTATCTGTTAGAAACCAAGATCTGATTGCAAACTAGAAAAATCACCTTCCACAGAAGAGAAAAATGAAAAAGCAGAGATTTGCAAAAGATGTGAAAATTAATATATTCGAAGTACAAAATATTACAAGAGATAATTTTCTTTATAAAAGAAAAGATGCATAAACCTAATCTTATCTTGAACAAAAATATAGCTCAACAAGATAAGGATAAGAACCTATAACTTAGGAATTAAATAAAGCCTAAGTAAACTTATGCAAAGTGAAATTAAATATTAATTACACCAACACCCCCCATAAGTGCAACTTAGGGAGAAGCAAATTATTATGCAAATATGAGTCTTGGAAACAAGGCCTGATCAGGTACTCATGTACAAATGCAAAGAGAGAGAAAACCCAGTGGGAAAAACCCCCCCTTCAATGAGATGAATTGTTGCGAAGAATCACTGGAAGAACTCTGAAGAAGCAACATTGGAACCCCAAATTTGGCAAGCAAGGAAAGATACTTATGTTTGCAAAATACCATATCAGAATAAAAAATGCAATAGTAGACCCGATGCCAAGGAACACTGAAAACTCACATATTGTATCAACCCTGGAATCTGTGAACAACAGTAGATGAAAGGATGAAAGACCTATAATGATGACAAATCTGGAAGTTGTGTCTCTTGAAGCCAATGCCAAAACTGAAACTAAAACTACCCATAGGATGAGTAACATCAATATTCTGGAATATTAACCATAAAAACATGGCCCTTAAATGAGAAAGATCTGAACCAATGTGGATCAAGAACCATAAAATCCCAATGTGAAGTGTGAACCGAAGCAAACCAAAGATGTGTCTAGCTAAGCAAGAAAGAAGCTAAAAGGAGACAACAGGAAACCAGAAAAACTCATGCGAGTTGTCACCAATACGAAATATGGATGCAAGAACCCCCCTTAATGCAACTTTATATCATTTTTTTATTACAATAACCCAATGATTGTAGAAGGAGAGAATGCAAAACTACATAAACATAAGCGAAAATGCAAACCTAGCACACGAAAGAAAAATGAATGCATGCATAAAATAAGGTATACATATTCTATAAATGACCTTAGATCTGCATAGTGGCCAAAACCAGCTTTCCAACGCCGTGAAAATCCTGAAAAACGGATAAGCGAGTCAAAAGATATGCTTCTCGGAGTGAAAATGGAAACATTTGACTTTTGAGGCTGAAAAAGGCATCAAAAAAGAAAAACTAGAAAATCACACCTATACCATTGCGTAGAGTGTCGAAACAACTTTCCAACGATATGTTGTTTGAAAAAAAAGGACGTTGTATGCCCAAGTTACGCCCATTTCTATGAAAGTGCTCCAAAAAGGTTTGATTTGGCCGCCAGAAGCCCTCAAGGGCTGAAAAAATAAGGCCCCTGGTCGCCTAGGCGAACCAAGGGCTGAAGTACAAGGGCTGGCAGTGGAGCCCCCAATCATCCATATGACTGGGGCTAGGGCTGGCAGACCTAGCAGGGGTCTGAGTTGGGTGCTCAGTCACCCATAGGACTGTGGCTAGGGCTTTACTAGCCACTAGGAGCTGAAATGAAGGCCGATGGCTAAAGGTGTAGGGCACTAGTTGCCCACATGACCAGCTCCTAAAGCCCACGGGGGCTGAGATTTCCCAAATGGTGGGTTGGTGGCTCTGGTGGGCAGTGATGGTCTAACAGTGGTGCAGCGGAGGCTGCCAGGTGGCGAATGGGTGATGCTGCCTTTTAAACGGGCATCGCCGAAAATTAAAAAAAAATTGATTTTTTTAATATATATATGTATATATATTTTGAAAACGATGCCTTAGAATGTGTGCCTAGGGGCCGTATGGCCCTCAAGTAAAAAAAATTTCCTCTCCGGACGACTGTGTCCAAATTGGACAAATTTTATATCAAAATAGGGGTTTTTGGGCTTTGCAAATCCAATGGCGAGGTCCATTTGGGCCCAAAGTGCTCCAAAAATTAGGCAACCCCCAGATCTATCATAAAAATCACCGAACTGGAAACCCTCACAGATCTGGCAAACGGTGATGAAAATAAATGAAATAAAAGTCATTTCTGACTTTTTCTAGTGCTCTGAATCCAACGAAAAACCCCGATCTGATCCAAGACGCTGCATAAAGATGTCAAGGAATGAAACCATTGAGGGACCTCAAACGAGCTCTGCAATGTGTTCCTCCAAAAAAGCTGAGAAAGGGCTACAAATCGAGGCTCTGATACCATGTTAGAAACCAAAATCTGATTGCAAACCAAAAAAATCACCTTCCACAGAAGAGAAAAATGATAAAGAAGAGATTTGCAAAAGATGTGCAAATTGATATATTCAAAGTACAAAATATTACAAGAGATAATTTGCTTTATAAAAGCGAACATGCATAAACCTAATCTTATCTTGAGCAACAAGATAGCTCAACAAGATAAGGATAAGAACCTATAACTTAGGAATTAAATAAAGCCTAAGTAAACTTATGCAAAGTGTAATTAAATATTAATTACACCAACATTATCTCTACATCAGTATTTGTGTAAATTTTCCCTTCCGCAGAGCGATGCTCCTCAGGGTTTTCTCCCTTATCCATATGCTCATTGTGTTGTTCCCCTTCAAGTTCTTTGTCAGAGGTATCAACTTTATAATAATCATCAAGCTTACTAGCATCTATTCCTTCAAGTGTTTGTTTCCCTTCTTCATCTGAGGCTACTTTATCTATATTTACCCTTAGCCCTCCCTTAGGGTACTCAAAGTAATCATCTTCATAAGATTTCTCTAGATCCTTGGCAATTTCTTTTGTTGCTTCCTTTAACTACTCTATGCTCTGCCCCTCCATTTATTTAGATATTTGCATCATTTCCTCCATCTTTGGTCACTCAGTGGGAGGTGGTGGGAGAGTTAAGGCAGTAGCAAGCTGGTCCATTAATTCTTGAACTTGAGGGTTGAGGATTACCTCAAAAATCTCAGATGGAACATTTTGCATATAAGTAGCAAAGGCATGTAGTAGGGTAATTGGTGCCATAGAGGTTGTTGGAAAATAAATAAGTAAAGTGGAAAGGATTGGTACTGGAGGTGGGAGCAAGGAAAAGTAGTGGAAGAGGAGGAAACCAACACTACCATAGGAGTAGTTGGCACAATGGAGGTGAGGTGGAATGAGATGTCCACGGTAGGTGGAGATGAGACTGGTAGTTGGGAGTGGAAGGGAATGGCACAATGGCAGCAGTGGCAGTGGTCGATGGGAGTGCAGAGGTGGTGGGTGGGGGTGAGCAAGGTCACTCAATTTCTTCTTCCTCATTATGTGGGGAGCCCTCCTCTTGAATAGTGGTCATCTCAAGAACAAAGGGTCATGTTCTTTTTGCTTTCTTTGGTTCATGCCCTTCCATTGATTTCCTAGTGTATACTTTGTGTTTAGGATTCCACCTAGCTGTATCTTTTCTCTTTGTGGATCTGGTGATGGGCGGAGACTTGGGAACCTCTCCCGATGAGCCTGGAGTAGTTCCACTATCTGTCTCACTCTCAAGCTCATCTTTGAGCTCCCCATAAGTTAGTTTTGCACCCCGCTCATGCAACCGAGCTATATTTTCATCCATCCATTGGTTGGTTCCTTGTTCTATGGAGTGGGTTATGGTATCTAAATCAGTGACCTCTTCCTCAGCCTAGTTAATGACTGGCAATGAAAAATTTTCCAAAGCATTATACTTCTTATCCAAAACATTGTCATCTTCAACAATTTGATATGGGATCAGGTAAAAATTGATGGCTTTTACAAATTGGGTTATCATCCTCATGTAGTGACGCCTCTAAACCTCTTTGTCATCATCACAATTTTCCCAAAAGTATTCAATTTGAGGTTGGTGGGCATATTATTGTCCAACTTGTTTCTTCAATTTTCCAAGGCAATCCAAGCCTCCCCTATCTATATGCAACTCAAAATTATACTCTACAAGCTCCTTCTCAGAGTACTCTACACATGGGGCAGTAGGGAAAGAGTACATTCCTTGTCCAAATGTGAGGGGATATGGGACCCCAACATGGTGTTTTTTTCTCAACAAAGTATGGGAAGTCTACAACTATCAAGTAAGCTCAAACAATACTATTCTATTGTTTGGATAGCGGAGCATCTAGTAGGGTCTTCCTGAGTATCCCTTGGCTCTGATGTATGTGAATTTGGGGAATTTAATGAACAAGTATCCAAATCCCTTTATGACTACCTTAGCACTATGTGATACCCTTTTGTGATAGTCCCCTGCCATGGTTCTAATGATATGCCCAATGAAGGTGTAATTTACCCTCCAATAATCCTTCTTGAAGTTTTGATATTGCAACTGTGGGTAGTAGTCATATACCTTGAGTTGTTCCTTCTTTTTCCCTAGTACTCTAGCATAATCCAATCCCTTATATGGTAATTTTACATCCAGGAGATAAACTAGATAAGGGGTCATATAAAACTACGAAGTTTTCTTCATCACCATGAACTAATTATGTAGGTTTTCACTTATCATTTTTTCCCAGTGGAATTTAGCAATTCCATGGAGGATATCCTCAATAAAATAAAACATCCACTCCTCAAAAAATTTGGAAGTGGGAAGGCCCATTACTCTGTTGAGGAGAGTCACCAAGTCTCTTCTACAAAGTCACTTCTATATAATGTTTGGGGTACCTTGTTGGCACTTCCCCTTTTATCTTTTAGCCACGTTTGGTTTATTGTCCTCTTACATCTGATAGGATCATGCTTCCATACTTGTAGATTGAACTCCTTTTCAACTGCTTCCATTTTGTCAAAGTATGGGATGCCAAACATCCTTCCAATAGATTGAGTAGATAGATCTACCAGCACTCTTCCATCCTTGGTGACTATCATCTTTTTCTCAGTGTGATAGTACTCTCAGAAAGCTAAGACCAATTCTAGGGCCACTAGAGTGGGAGGAAATCCCGCTACCTTGGCATGTCCACTTTCCTTGATTCTCAAAGCTTCCTCCATTGTAGATTTGACCATAACCCTTTTTTTAAACTCATCAATGTTGACATGCCCTAGATCAGTGTATGTGATCTTATCCCAATTGGAATTGATTTTAGAGGTGTACTCTACCCTATATAATTGGTACTTCATCTATTATTTCTCTTATTTTCCGCTGGGAGTTCTAGATGGTTTCTTCCCTTTGTCAATTTTCTCCACTGGCTTCTTCGATGGTCCCTCAGCAAGTTCCATAAATCCTACACAAGATAGGTGTAGTAAGTGCATTGATAGATTAGGAGGGTAAATTCTAGTTAAATATCACAAATACATTATTAATTGCATCCATATATTCTTAAAAAATCATAACATTCATCATATTTTATCAATTGAGGCTTGATTGTGGGATTTACTAAAATACGGGTCTAGAAGAGTGGATTTTCGCCCTATGAAAGCCACCAAAGTGAGCACCGTAGGGAATGGCACATGGAAGAGGGAATTACATAGACAACTACCTAATTTTAAACCCCTACATGACTTGATCTTTGAGTAAATTTTGGGCAAAGTAATTAGGAACATGTGTGAATTGGAAGTGGAGGTACCTATAAGAGTTATGCCCCTTTATTGGATCAGCTTTTGAAGCTTATGTGGGTGTGTAAGAGGTGGAAGTAGTAATGTAGAAAGCTATCGAGGCTTCACTATTAAGGAGCAGCTTTGGACAAATAGCCTCCCACAAGCAAAGTTTCACATAGCAGAATTTGTAAGACATCTTGATGCCATTAACTTAGTTCTTTATACTTTGGTATGTGTAGGAGATCATGCCTCATTGTTTACCTTTAAGGCCTCGATCACTTTTTAGGATGCAGGACATGGGAGTTTGGAGGCCATGAGGTGAGTTGTTGTTGTGTTTTGGCTATTAGACAGTGGTATGAAATGGATGGCATTCTGATAGTGGCAACCCATATGGGAAATCCCACCAAATATTCTTGACTCACAATTTTGTTATTTGTGTATTTGCCATACTGATGACATTGGTTAGTTCGAGGTATGCCCAATGGGAAGGTAGTGAGGTTTTACCACTAAGAAATGGCCTAGGTGTAATAGTCCCCTGGGGGCGACGATCTGTGAAGGCGGGCCCATAGAGATCACCAATCTTGAAGTTTTCATTCGAAGACTTAAAGCTTAGCTTTGAAGAAACATGTGGGAGTTCCTTCATTAGACAATGGAATCATGGAGATGACCTTGCGACAGTGGATGCTCACAAGGGCGAACCTTCCCATTCATTTTAACTTAGAAAAGTTGTCATTTCAAACTTATATGTTGGTCTTATGGAGGTAATATCTATAGAGGCCACATGGTGGGGAGGCGCCATGGCCTCATTGTTTAATAGTGACTTAAACATGGCATGTTTCCATGAGGGGTGACCTGCGGAAGTGAGCCTGCAATGTCATTTGTCTTTAACATTTTGGAACCTAATGCAAGAGTTCGCAAAAATGATCAATGGAGGAACTGCATGGTGAGGAGTTGTGTAAGTTTTTCTTTCAAGTAGCGGCTGGGGCAAGATAGATTTATGCCAATGGTAGCCCACACAAATAGTCCCACAATGGTATTTTTACTTAGCATTTTCTAGATTTCTCCTTTCAGTTAACACCCATGGGAAAAATCCATGTAGATAGTAGCCCATGGGAGACCATATGTGCCTTGCCTCTTAATGCAACAATGAAGAGGCAACAACCCACAAGGAGCATACTGCAAGGAAACCCCCCATTAACTCAGGGGTTTAGTGAACTCCATATCATTATTTTTGGTTTATTGCATTAACAGAGACAATAGGGACAAGGTCTAAAAAGTGAGGAGTTATTAAGAATGGAAAGGTAGGCATAGAAACCTACAGCAGACCCCCGACTAGAGGGATCTACAAAACTTGTGGACCCCAACATTCTATCTTTGTTAATGTTGTTTGGTAAGACATCCAAGGAAATGTGCGCACACACATGAGGGTGGGATGTTGATGGTATTTGGTTGTTAGGTTATAGCCATGGGGAAATGAACTTCTACACATGAGGTTCCACAAACCCTTGAATGCACACTGGTCATTCCCATCATATTACATCTTAATCACTCACAGAATGTGAGAAATGGGGAGACAGCCACTACCTTGCCACTTAGAACAATGCTTTAAGGATGGTCTTTCGAATTGAAGAACCCCTGGGAGAAATTTTTGAAGATTTTGAAATCTAGACCTAGGGTTTTAAATTTGACTCAGTGAACTTCAAGCGATTTACTTCATGAAAATCCTTTCATAAATTATCCCCCCTTGAATTTACCAATACAAATTCCTAATGGGGAATCAAATTCATACCTATATCATGCATATGGAGGAATCGAGGGATGCTCAACTTTCAAGTTATCCCACACACTAAAATAGCTCCAACCCTTCTAAGCTTTGAAATTCTTGATAAATGATGTCTAGGAAGCAGGCTATTTATAAGAAATTCACCATTAATGCCCACTATTAATTGTAGGTACGGAAGGAGTCGGATAGGTGGTCATGTGGAAACCTGTGCTGGCGAGGAGATATGAAAAAAGGTTATGCAGAAGAGTTTGATGTAGGGGATGTGATGAGGGTGGACATGAGGTGAAGGCTGTAGAGAATGGTGGAATAGGAATGGCTATTTGCCTAGAGAGACCTACAAAGGTTGATCCACAGACAACGATGGATGGGACGACCTCTAGTGGGTGGAATCCCATAGTGTAACTTCTACAAAGGCTCAAAACTTGGTGAAACTTGGATAAGTGGTTTTGTTCAAGATGTATTTTGGAAATTTTATGGCTCATGACCAACTTAGGGTAAAAAATAGGGGCACGCAAAATGACACAAAAGTGAATAGATCTAACAAAGGTGAAAGGGAAAGGAGGGGGTCCCTAGTCTAAACAAGGAGTGTGTGCTATAAGCACAACACAAAGGTTCAAGGAAGGACTAGTTTTGAGCCATGTCTGTGGTTGAGGAGTGAATGGTGATAGTGGAGAATTCACTAAGAGAATAATGAAAAGGAAAAACGCAAATGATCTGAAACCTTCCATGCATCACCGCAAGAGATAAGTAAAATTGGTGTGGTATTGTAGTAACTCCCTGCATCCCTACAAAAGCCTAGTTATAGACCCTACGGTGTTGCAATGGAAAAAAGGATTAGTGTGGTTTGCATAATTATGTTGTCCAATTATATACATATCTTATATAAAAATAGATATTTATGAAGTGGAATTTTTTAATTACTTTATTCTAATAATGAATTATAAATTTTGACCCAAAATATTGATAAAAGATTACATAAACTTTTGAAAAATTTCAAATATTTAATGGAATTCTTACCTAGAGTATTCCCATTGTGAGTGATGGTTAGGAGTAGGTAGTGAGTATTCACGTAGATGAAATGTGATCCTTTCATATTTTTGTTCAAATAGTAAAGAAGCTTCTACAACCCATAATTAAATTGCTGAAACAATTGGTTGGTTGTTTCATCATACAACTGCCATTCCATTTTGTAAAGCCAAAGTATCTCATTCTTGGACTACACCCCAATGTTGAAATTCCAAACACTATAAAGTTATGTGTGCCTATCTCATACAAGCTCTACAATTTTAATGGATAGCTAGGTTAAAGATTATTTCACATCTTTTTTCTTTGGTAGTTATTTGTATTTTGATAATGGATCAAGAAATATGATGAGAAATATTGATAGAAAAAGACTTACACAATCAAATCTAGAAATATAGAATAAATCACAATAATATAAATTGTCAAAATTTGATTTCTTTTGGTAGTAAAGTCATTAATCTTTATTATAAATAATATTTTTCAAATATTTCATCATGAAACTTTTTGAATTTTTTAAATGATTGACTTTATATCATCTATATTTTGCTACTCATGTCCTTTCAGAATTTGTATTATCTTACTTCTTGTCACACTCTTGACTTGAGCAATTCCATGGGAGTTATGAATAATTACACCAATTTGTGATGGTGTCAAACCCTTCTTTGCGAACTTGCAAATATTCTCCTCAACCTCAAGAAGAAAAACATCAAGAAGATTATGTGCAATTTACATTAGTCCAAGAATATTAACAGTTGTACATAACCAGCACTCATAAGAACAACATGCAAAGCAAGAGAATGCACAACAATCTGCAAAGAAGATTGGAATGGAAAGTTAGACATTTATCATTCCCACAAAAATAGAAATTGTATAAAATAATGTTATTGAATGACTAAAAGTGAAAAATATGATTTTTCCTTTAATATAATGGAGCCAATATAATAAATCTTAAAAATTTGAAAGTAAATCCAACTTAAATGAGGGAGAAAATACTATATGATCAATTCAAAGGTTTGTATAACCATCCAAGTAGTATCACTAATTATCTAAGCCATAAATTCATCTCATATGTAGATAAGACAAATAATTAAGGTATGACCATTAATTTGAAATACCATCACTTGCAACTTACATTTGGAGCTGAAATATTTAGACAACTTAGGAGAGTCCTCTTGTAGGGTAGTGATGAAGAGGAAATACATTTTTTTGCAATATAAATCAGCCCATAAAAAACATTAAAACTTATTTTAAAAATTGAATTATCATTACATAACTAGTATAGAATGTGACTTGCTGAGATATAATAATGTCAAAAAAGAAATGAAACTTACAATATAACAAAATAATTTACCCATTGAAACCATTGTGCCAAAAACACAACAACAACACTAACTTAGTGTAGCTCATCCTTCACAATAAAACAAAATATTTTTCACTTTTTCTCAACCCTAATCCATGCAAGTATTTATAGCCGCATCAACATAGGAAACTACTAAAAAGTATTAAAATACAATGGGTATAAAACCATGGGCATAAAAAACTTGCCTACAAGGACCTTCAAAATAATTTAGGAGCAAAACTAATTGTGGTAGCGTGTCTTGTATGTATTGAGTGTAAAACTTACACAATATATTGCATACAACATCACTCTTTGTTCTACAAAATATTAAGCCCAAGCATTTACCAAGAAGTCACAATATCATAGTGCTGCCATGCTACATGGTTCTTGTTAACTATCAATGAAAAGAAATATCTATCATGAGAAGAATCCAATGAATACAAGACACAAATTCATGTACCAAATACAAAAGGAAAATACAAAAAATTATATTAGTCAAAAGAGAAGCTACTTATTTAAACTATTGCTAACTAGATTCTTTCCAATTTTAACACCTATCAAAATTACAAATGTATAAGGCTTCAAGTGTTTAAATGAACTAAACAACCACAAATAATAGTAAACTAGGAAATGCATTCAATGCCCCATTCTTTAAGTTTTCTCAAATACAAAGGACCAAATAATTTCAATATCAATGAACTCTAAAAAATAAATAGAGAATTTATTACTCTTGCTCCATTCCACTACCTTTCAATATCCCATCCATTACTAGAAAAAACCAGCTTTACTAATGCTAAGATGCAAATTCTAAACCCATTCAACCTATTGCAATTTAAAAAGCATATTGTGAAATACATAAACATCCTCTTTTTGAAAATATGCAAATCAATCTGAAAATGAAATCATTGGTTCATGCAAGATGACTCCTCCTAAGAAATCTCAAATAATCTCTCATATTATATTCACAAATACGGATAGCTTGAATACCATCATGTCATTTATAGAGTGTGATTTTTAGATAATGAAACCTTAAGAAATGTAATGTAGGAACAATATTAATTCCTTGGTACACTTTTTGGAGATGAATGCAAGAAAGCTCTAGGAAAAAAGTAGGAGCATGGAGCAAGTAACAACACAATCCTTACAACAATAAAAAAAATTGATAGATATTTGATGCGTAAGACCAACATGGTCAAAATAGCACTACCAGTAAACAAAACCATGGAATTTGATTTTGGGAACCACCTAAAATAGGAAGCCCAAAATTTAATTTCAATTGAGCAGGCAGTGAAACTTTACATGACAAGAGTGGGTGGAACTTATTAAATGATCAAGGTACTTGGTGTTTATGTATCCTCGCCTTTCCACCATCTTTCTCCAAATCTTTCAAAATCTAACCCTCTGATCTCCATGATATCATGCCAAAAATCTTCCTCACAAGATACAACTTAGATATCCTCTTCTGACATCACTGACAATATTGTGCCAACAATCTCCCCCTTTGTCACTGATGGAAAAACCAAATGCTCAAACTGCTATAATACAAATTAGAATTATGATGATTATATAGCATCTCCCCCTTTCTCCATTACGTGAGCATTTTCTGATGATTATATAGTAGCTCCCCCTTGCTCCATTACATGAGAATTTGCTAATGATTATATATCAGCTCCCCCTTGCTCCATTGTATGAGCATTTATTGATGATTATATAGCAGCTCCCCCTTGCTCCATTACATGAGAATTTTCACAAATCTCTCCCCCTTTGACATCAATGACAAAGGGTCAGCCTCAAGACTTACACACTTACTCCCCCTATGAATATTTTCCCCCTTTGACAAGTAATTCAAAGAGAAAGAGTGGATTCTTGCATCTGCAACCATCAAGTCATTAGAACTTTGTAAAATAAATTTTACTTGACTTGATCTCTCCTTTCCATTCCAGGGATGAATTAAATAGCTATGATACTCCCCCTGGACACATGCCCTATCACTAGAGTTTAGTGATATGAAGTGGAGCAATTACTCCCAATTTTTTCCTCAGATATTCAAACTAGTCCTTGTGAAGAGGCTTTGTGAATATGTTAACAACTTGTTCTTTGGTGGGAACATATTCCATTTTGAATTCCTTGTCTACAACCTTCTCTCTAATGAAGTGATACTTGATTGATATGTGCTTTGTCCTAGAGTGCATAACTAAATTCTTTGAGATGTGTTACCCTCTAAATTTTAAACCATGCAATTTTCCTCCCTTAAATTAGAATGGCCTCCATTTCATGTTTTTAATTCATTTGTAGTTGCAGTCCTCACAAGTTTTATAATCTTTGTCACATAGCCTTGTGTTTTCATAACCAAGTCGTGAGGTTCTTAAGTTGCATAAGAATCTGATAACCTGATCCTTCCTTCTCCCCATCCTTGCCTAAGTGACCGATCTATCAGAAGTTCTTGAAATCTTAGAACTTGCGACATGTAGCTCTATAGTTCAGCTTTTTCGTGACACTGTGACTTTCAAGCAATCTCCTTGGTTTTCGAAATGCCACCAGCCCATTTAATTTCCTATACGATGTATTGTGTGACTATCTTTTCAGTAGTTGTGAAATGTGAGCTCAATCTTAAGGTACGCTCCTCAACTAATGGTGCATTAATTAGACCTCTTAAATGGCAAGTGTAATAGAAACTCGCTAAGGTGGTGGCATGATGTTACCTACCAACGTAATTAAGTAATCTTGTTTACAGAGAAAGGTGGCGGTACTATTGAGTCTTATTTTCTTATCGACCAAGGAAAATTTGAACTGGGGCTTCTTGCGACCAATGAAACATGGGATGATGAATCTATGCCCGTCCTGCAACCTGACTTGAATTGGCCTGAGGAAGAGAAAATTGATATTATTTCCCAATTGCACACACTTTCATGGAAGGAGAAGAATAGTTACTCCCAATATCATAGAGTAATCTTCATCCTAGAAGAAGAAGAGGAACGCGTCGAGCTACAAAACCTTTTAATGGAGATATGATGAGATATGGAGAATGCCCCACCTCCTACGACAGTTTAATTTTCTTGCTTTGCATGGCATTTTTTGTAATTAGTGGTGGTAACCCAATTTTGGCATAATTTAATCACTTCCTCTTAAGGTCACTTTCTTGAGGAAGGTTACTTTAAAAGACTGTTATGAATAGTTATGTTTGGAGACATTTTTGGCCTAGAAAATTATATAAAGAGAAATTTTTGAAAAAAAGAAGAGAAAGGGGGAGTGCAGCTAGGTAATATTTTCATGCATTTGGGGCTATGTAGGGTCCTACCTCAATTGGACCCCCATTTTGGTGTTTCCACCTCCACAGATAGCCAAAAAGCAATGGAGTAGAATATGTGATAAAGAAAGTAAAAAGAAAGAATGATTTCTATGAACACTACAAAACAATACTATAATACTTTATCAAATCACATAGGATAGGAGTTAAGCATTAATGAAGGGAGGTATCACAAGACTCCAAGTCCACAACTTCTATGGCTTGACTCACACTTGAAATTTGGAGTTGATGGAGCTTCAAATCTGTTGTAATGGTCAAAAAATGAAGTGCTAGAATGTTGGAGTGAATGAGAATGTGTAGAAGATTGCTAGAAGATGTGAAAGAAGGATGAAATGAAGTGAGAATGAATGTTTTAGAAGGTGGGATGGGAAGGGATAAGGAATTTTTTAGGTCAGTGAGTGATGTGGAATTTTTCCTTCAAATTTAATTTTCTAAGGTGAGGGTATGTGAAAGCTGAATTTTCTTAAGGGGTATAAATTCACTCCTATATAGAGAGATAGAGAGACAAAGAGAGATAGAGTGATAAAGAGAAAGAGAGACAAAGAGAGAGAGAGAGAGAGAGAGAGACGGGGATACAGACTGAGACAAAGATAGAGATACAGACTAAGACAAAGATAGAGATAGAGATAGAGATAGAGATAGAGATAGAGATAGAGATAGAGATAGAGATAGAGATAGAGATAGAGATAGAGATAGAGATAGAGATAGAGATAGAGATAGAGATAGAGATAGAGATATAGATAGATAGACAAATAGACAAATATAAAAAGACAAAGATAGAGAGATAGAGATAGAGACAAATACAATGATAGAGACAAATACAATGATAGAGACAAAGATAGAGATAGAGATAGAGATAGAGATAGAGATAGAGATAGAGATAGAGATAGAGATAGAGATAGAGATAGAGATAGAGATAGAGATAGAGATAGAGATAGAGATAGAGATAGAGATAGAGATAGAGAGACTTGAGATATATATATATAGAGAGAGAGAAAGACCTGAGAGGGAGAGATAGTTGAGAATGGGGGGAGAGAGAGAGAGAGGAAGACCTAAGAGGGAGATGTAGAGTAAGATATACCTGCGAGAGAAAGAGATAGAGATAGAGAGACACAGAGACAGAGATAGAGAATTGTGAGAGAGGGAGAGACTTTAGAGGGAGAGAGAGTTATTGGGAGAGAGTTGTCTAGGTAGGGTAGGATGGATAGATGGAGTGATAGATCCAAGAGAGAGAGGGTGGGAGGGAGAGAGGTGTTGGATGTTGTGGATGTGTTGCTGATATATGGTTTTCATTGATGTCAACACTATTAGCATTTGGTGTATCAGAGGTTGTATATGTCAAGGTTATTCAGAAAATTGTAAAAGAAAGTGTTCCATGTTCCCAGTGGAACTGTGCAAATCATGAAGGTGTCTTGTTCTTTACGTTGAATTTCAGCTATTGTGGACTAAAGGGTTTATTTTTTAGAGTATCTAGATGATCTATCAGAAGTTTCAGAGGTCCACGTGTAGATTTGATCATGTTGTGGTCTGACAGTGTTTATGTGGTCTCTTTCAGTGTTCCTGAGTGAAGTTTGTGTGATTCTAGAAATCTCAGTTGTTGCGGATGTTTCTCTATTGTTTCTTGATGTTTTTGGATGTCTCTAGATCATGCTCTCTCTTTTTAGTACTTCCACATTAATCAGTGTGCTCATGGTCGAAGATCTTTTCTTGTGCATGTTCAATTTTTCATGTTCCTGGTCGACATGATGATGGTAGCGTGTTGTGGATCTTCGAGGTGAAATTAACTGAATTCTTTTTTGTGTTGGAGATATTAATTTGGGTCTCCACTATGTTGTGGCCGACCTTGGTGTATTCACATTAAAAAATTATTTGTAAATTTGGGTTGACATTGCAAATATGTTTTATTTTCCTCGCCGACTAAGTTGTTGATGAAATCTCATATAGCGGATATATAAGAGCAATTACTTCATTGGTACAAAGTGTGCTTCATGTGTTGGGTGTGTTCCTATGTGTGTATGTGCAAATATCATTCAATTGTAAAGAAGAGTGTGAAGATCGAGTGAAGTGTGAAGTAGTTTGAGTTAAAAGAGAAGGAATTTTTTGTGCTTAATTGGAACTGTAATCAGGCTTGTGCATAAGCTATTTTCTTAGTTCCTACCCTCTAGATTTTAATCCTATTCTATATTGTTGGACAGTGAGCCCCTTCTGTAATTGAGTAGTGTGCTTGAATGCATGTGCATTCCCCTTTATTGATTTCATTATAATTTTAACAGGGTATAATCTTGTGGACTAACATCCACTGTGGTTTTCCCCCTAACATGGTTTCCACATAAAAATCCAGGTGTTCTTTATCTCTCTTATGTGTTAATTGTTTATGGTTAATTTTCTATTCATCAAATTTGAGATTAAGTTAAGTAAAATTTGAAAATTTTATTATTTTGTGACAACTGATTCACCCCCCCTCTTAGTTGTCTGTCTTTGTTTTTCCAACAATTGGTATCAGAGCAAGTTCCTTTGAAGAAGTCTAAAAGCTTGAGATGATCTGAGATGGTAACATTCAAGAAGGACAGTCCAAGATTTGATGGAACTAACTACTCACTATGGAAAGTCAGGATGCAGTGTCACCTAAGGTGTATTGGCGAAGCCTAATGGAGTATTACAAAAGATCCATATGTTATTCCTCAGAATGGTCCCTCCACTGTTGATGAGATCAAAGATGCTGAACACAATATCAGGGATATTGAAGCTTTGGTGAGTGCTCTAAAAGATTCAGAGATGGAAAATGTGGTAGGACTACAGATAGGTCATGAGATTTGGAAAAAGCTGGAAACTTTGTATGAAGGAGATTTGCAGGTGAAGATAGCTAAACTACAAAGTCTAAAAGGAAAGTATGAGAATTTGAAGATGGGTGAAGATGAAAATATCACTTCTTTTATGCAAAGAGTAAATGAAATAGTGATGGGTATTACATGTGTCGATGGTTCTCTGGATGAGGATGAAATTTTGGCTAAGATACTCAGATCCTTTCGTCCCTCCTACAAAGTGAAGGCTCACGCTATTGAAGAGCTTAGATCAGTAACAAAGATGTCAAGAGACATGTTGGTTGATAAGCTTGTTACTTTTTAATTAAGCGAATTTGGTGAATCTATTCTAAAAATTGAATCTACATTCAAGACTACTATATATGGAAGTAACAAGCAAAGATATGGTCTAGGAGAATGCTCTAGAAAGATATCCAAGTATGATGAAGAATTGAAACAACTTGAAGATAAAGAAAGAGAGGTAGAAGAATTGGAAGCACTAATTGTAAAGAAAGAAGGCAGAGGAAAAGGTAAGTTTGAAGGAGTGTTACCTATTAAATATTTTTCATGCAGTAAAATAGGTCATTTTGCATCAAGATGTCTTGAAAGAGTTCCTAGATCTAAGCCTAATAAGTCTAGATTTCAAAAGAAATGTTACTTTGCTGAAGGAGTGACTGATGATGAGTCTGATTAAGATAATGGAAATGAAGATGAATCGGTTTTCATTGCTACCATTGAAAATAGTCCTGTTGCTACTGAATCTACTAAAGATGAGAAAGCTCTTGTGGCCTGAGTTGAAGAAAAGGATGAGTGGGTTATTGATAGTGGATGCTCACATCATATGAATGGTGATAAAAACAAATTTGTAAGTCTAGAGAAGTATGATGGTGGTGTTGTAAGATTTGGAGACAATAATGCTGTGTGATTTGTGGCACTATTTGTCTTGGTGGTAAGTATAACACTGATGATGTTCTTTATGTTGAAGGCCTGAAGCACAATCTTTTGAGTGTTGGAAAGATGTTAGACAAAGGCTATGATCTACAATTCAAAGATGGAAGATGCAAGATACATGGAAGTTATGGCAATATGATTGCTACTAGTAGAAAGAAAAAAAGGTAATATTTTTCACCTGAATACTACTAGTGGGAGTTGTTTAATTGATCAAGTAGATGAAAGCTGGTTGTGGCATAGGAGGCTATGTCATGTAAATTTTGACAACATTTTCAAGGTAAGTTCCACTCAAGCAGTAAGAGATCTACCTAAGTTAGTGAAGCCTAGTAACACAATTTGTAAAGAGTGTCAAATGGGTAAACAGACTAGAGTCTCCTTCTAGAGCAAATAGTTTCATTCAAATGACTTGTTGGAGTTGCTACATATTGACCTATGTGGTTCCTCCAAAGTTGGAAGTATTCATGGAGAGAGGTACTTTATGTTGATTATTGATGATTACTCTAGAATGATATGGGTTTCCTTCCTAAGAGAAAAATGTGAAGCACTAGAAAAGTTCAAAAGTTTCAAGGCTATGTCAAAGAATGAGAAAGGTTTGGAAATCAAGTGTCTGAGATCTGACAGAGATGGTGATTTCACTTCCAGGGAGTTGAACTCTTTTTGTGAAGAACATGGAATCAAAAGACAGTTATCTGCTCCTCGAACCCCTCAATAGAATGGAGTTGTAGAAAGAAAGAATAGAACAATTTTGGATGTTGCTATAACAATGATGATAGAAGGAAATGTTCCCCAGATCTATTGGAGTGAAGCTATAAACACTGTTGTGTACACTTTAAACTGGGTAAATGTTAATGGTAAATCTAGTAAGACCCCTTTTGAGCTATGGTTTGGTTACAAGCCTATTGTTAAATATTTCAAGATCTTTGGAAGCAAATGTTATATCAAGAGAGATGATGATATACAAAATTTTGATGCAAGAAGTGATGAAAGAATATTTTTAGGTTACTCTACAAAAATCAAGGCCTACCGATGCTATAATAGAAGACTAAGGAAGATGGTTTAGAGTGAAAATGTTATAGTTGATGAGGATTCTGCTAAATCATCTAGATATTGTGGAAATAATTCAGATGAAGACAATACAAACAAAGGGAAAAAATTTCATACACCAAATCTACTTTAGATTATTCCATATGTTCCAATAAAGCAACCTCAATTCATTTTGGTAAGTCAAGTAAGTCAGGAAGCGCAGACAAGTGCAAGTGCAGAAGAAAGAATAGAAGAACCAGAAGTTTGTGAAAGTCCCAAAAATCTGAGGTATGTAAAGCTAAATCATTCTGAAAGTAAAATTATAGGAGATAAGAATCAAGGAGTGCAAACTAGAAGAAATATTATAAAAGAGTACTGCCTGATTTCAAAGATTGAACCTAAAAATGTCACTGAAGCCCACCAAGATGAACACTGGATGGAAGCTATGAAGGAAGAGCTAACACAAATTGAAAAGAATGACACGTGGATACTGGTTCCCAAACCTAAAGAAAAAAATGTGATTTGTACTAAATGGGTGATTTAGAAGAAGCTGAATGAAAAAGGTAAAGTGGTCCGAAACAAAGCAAGACTGGTATGTAAAGTGTATTCTCAAATGGAAGGTGTTGATTTTGAAGAAAAATTTTCCCCTGTTGCTAGAATCAAAGTTGTTAGATTATTTCTTGCTTATGCTACATACAAAAACTATAAAGTTTATCAGATGGATGTGAAGTCAGAATTTCTAAATGGAGAACTAGAAGAAGAAGTATGCATTGAACAACTAGATGGATTTCAACTAACTAACAAGGAAGATATGGTTTTCTTCCTAAAGAAAGCTCTATATGGACTTAAGCAAGCCCCTAGAGCCTGGTATGCTAGATAGGACAAATGCTTACTGAAGCTTGGATTCACTATAGGTACTGCTAATAGCAACTTATATTTCAAATTGGATCATGATAAAGAGTTAATTATAGAAGTCTTTGTTGATGACATCATTTTTGGAGGAGATGACAATCTATGTATGAAGTTTGTTGATGATATGAAGGATGAATTTGAGATGAGTATGATTGGAGAGATGAAGTTCTTTCTCGGATTGTAAGTGACCCAGTTAGGCAAGGGAATTTTCATATCTTAGTCCAAATATGTGAGTGAGCTATTGAAGAAATTTGGGATGGAAGAATCAAAGCTTGTTGGTACTCCCATGGTGTCTGGATGTAAGCTAACACGGAATGATGATTCTCCTAAGGAAAATCAAACTAGATACAGGCCAATGATCAGTGGATTTCTTTATTTAACCAAAACTAGAACAAATATTATGAATGTTGTATGTATGGTTTCTAGATTTTAGGCTTCCAAAAGAATCACATGTGATTGTTGTCAAGAGAATATTTAGATATCTGAAAGGTACAGTTGACTTTGGACTTTGGTATACAAAGGATGATGATCTCACTTTTAGTGCATATAATGATGCAGATTGGGCTGGAGATGTAGATGACAGGAAAAGTACTAGTGGTGGTGCTTTCTTCCTAGGCAAGAAGTTGGTGTCTTGGTTGAGCAAGAAGCAGAATTCCATTTCTCTATCTATTGCAAAAGCATAATATATTACTGATGCAAATAATTATACTCAAGTAATATGGATGAAACAAATGTTGAAAGATATCAGGGTGATATATTAAGAGCCTATTTCCATATATTGTGACAATTCAAGTGCAATAAATATTTCAAAGAATTTGGTGCTGCACTCTAAGACTAAACATATATCAATCAAGTTTCACTTCTTGAGGGAGAAAGTGAATGAGAAAGAAGTCAGATTGGAGTATGTGCCTACCAAAGAACAGATTGTAGACATATTTACTAAGTCATTTCCTAAGGATACTTTTGAGTATCTCAAAGGAATGCTAGGGGTAATTACCCCTCCTGATAAGAACTAAGAGATGCATTTACTTGCATCAATCTGTGAGCTACATTGGTATATTCTAATCTGGATTGATGTTTTTGTGGCTACTACTCAAGGTTAGTAGTCAGATGTGCAGATATGTGGTTCAGAACGCATATATGGAAAGGTCATGGTTACCTTTGCCATTGATGTCAAAGGGGGAGAAGTACAATATGAAAAATCCTTTTAAGGGTTGAAGAGAAACTGAGGAGAAGAGTCAAAACCAAAGGGAAAGCAAGTGTGTTGGGTTGATGGTATTTTTCACACCATGTGTTGCCATCAATCCCAAAGGAGGAGATTGTTGGATGTTGTGGATGTGTTGCTAATATGTGGTTGTCATTGATGTCAACACTATTAGAATTTGGTGCATCAAAGGCTATGTATGTCGAGGTTATTGAGAAAATTGTAAAAGAAAGTGTTCTAGGTTCCTAGTGGAACTGTGCAAAGTCATGAAGGCATCTTGTTCTTTACATTGAATTTCAGCTACTGTGGACTAAAGGGTTTATTTTTTAGAGTATCTAGATCATCTACCAAAAGTTTCAGAGGTCCGCATATAGATTTGATCATGTTGTGGTCTGAAAGGGTTTTTGTGGTCTTTGTCAATGTTATTAAGTGAATTTTATGTGATTCTGGAAATCTCAATTGTTGTGGATGTTTCTCTATTGTTTCTTGATGTTTTTTGATGTCTCTAGATTGTGCTCTATCTTTTTAGTACATCCACATTAATTGGTGTGCTCATGGTCAAAGATATTTTCTTGCACAGGTTCGGTTTTTCATGTTCCTGGCCGACATGATGATGGTAGTGTGTTGTGGATCTTCAAGGTGAAATTAATTGAAGTCTTTTTTTGTTAGACATATTAATTTGGGTCTCCACTATGTTGTGGCTGACCTTGGTGTATTCACATTAAAAAATTATTTGTAAATTTGGGCTGACATTGTAAATATATTTTATTTTCCTGGCTGACTAAGTTGTTGATGAAATCTCATATAGCAGATATATAAGAGCGATTCCTTCATCAGTGCAAAGTGTGCTTCATGTGCTAGGTGTGCTCCTATGTGTGTATGTGCAAATATCATTCAATTGCAGAGCAAAGTATGAAGAAGATTGAGTGAAGTGTGAAGTAGTTTGAGTGAAAAGAGGAGTTTTATGTGCTTAATTGGAACTATAATTAGGCTTGTGCAGAAGCTATTTTCTCAGCTCATACCCTCTAGATTTTAATCCTATTCTGTATAGTTGGGAAGTGAGCCCCTTTTGTAATTGAGCAGTGAGCTCTAGGAAGTGTGCCTGAATGCATGTGCATTCCCCTTTATTGATTTCATTACTTTTAAGAGGGTATAATCTTGTGGACTAGCATCCACCATGGTTTTTCCCCTAACAGGGTTTCCATGTAAAAATCTTGGTGTTCTCTATCTCTCTGTTGTGTTAATTATTTATGGTTAATTTCCTATTCATCAGATCTAAGATTAAGTTAAGTGAAATTTGAAAATTTTATTATTTTTTGACAACTGATTCACCCCCCCCCTCTCAATTGTATGTCCTTGTTTTCCCAACAAGAGGGAGGGAGAGAGGGAGAGAGAAAGACTTGATAGGGAGGTAGGTAGAGAGAGAGAGAAATAGAGAGGGAGGGAGAGAGAGATAGAGAGAGAGAGATATTTTATAGGGAGATAGGGAGAGAGACAGACCTGAGAGAAAGAGAGGAGTGGGATAGTGAGAGAAACCTGAGAGAAAGAGAGAGGGAGTGGGAGAGACTTGGGAGAGAGGGAGTGGGAAATACCTAAGAGAGAGGGGGGAAGAGAGATTTATCTAGTTAGGGTGGGAGGGAGAGACTTGAGAGAGAGAGAGACTTGAGAGAGAGAGGGAAATGGAGAGTGAGAGAGACTTGAGAGAAAGAGAGAGGGAGTGGGAGAGACTTGAGAGAGACACTAACTCATTTGACTATAAAATCTGACAAAACTGTCTAACGAAATATGTATAATTTGATGTATCGTTGGGTGCTTGTAAAATTTGATGTGTAATTTTTAATTTTTTGAAAGTTTATCCCCGATGTTTGTCAAAATTTTGACGAACCTAGGGTTCATCAAAATGTCGACTATCATTTTCGTCGAATTTTTGACAAACATGAAAAATAGAAAAAAATCAAATTGTGGCCGACATAAAGAAAAGTGAGTTCGTGCCTGATTTATTGTGACAGTGTTTTTCTCTACTTTAGACAGTTTGTGGAGAAGTAAGGACGATTTTCTTGGGAAAAATCAGAAAAAATTCAAGAAGATATCGCCAGGTTGAGGGTAGTCATTGTCTTTTTGTAGAATTCAGTTGTGAAGTCATATTTGTAGTTCCAGGTTTGAAAATCATATTTTAAAGCAACATCTCATCAGATTTTAGTTTTAGAGGTTTAGGTTTTTGAGAATTTCATGTCCAAATTTTATTGTGTGGAATCACCATAAGATCACAACCAAGGAACAAATTCTTGTGACTATAATTATGTGATCCATAACTCTATTGGTCATGTGGCACAGTTGTGCTATAACAAATACAGGATGCATTCATGTGTGACCCAAGTTTAATGTGGCTATGTTGTGATAGAAATGGAGGCACTCATATAATGTAGTTAATTCAGGTTGTATAATGTAGGTGTTAATCATCATTGGGTGCATTCAGGTTGTCTCAAGTTTAACAGGTTAGGATGTAATTATAGCATGATCGAAGAGTGATTACCTCTTGCTACAATAAAGAGCCTATAACTCTGGTTGATATGCAGAGTGGTTGTGTTATATCAATTATGTAGTGCATTCAAGCACAACCCATGTTTAATGGGCTATTATAGAGAGTGATCAAGATTTTCTAAACCTTGTGAATGTTACTTCACATATATTTGCATAATCTCAAATTCCTTGAGAGGCTTTTGAAGTATCAATGTATCCTATATAGGGTTTAGAATGATTTCTTTTAATTAAAAAAATAAATAAATGATGTATTTCCCTATAATTAGATAATGTGGAGATCTCCTAAATCTTCCCCAGCACACTATCCTCTTTGGCACTATATTCATTACTCCAGCTACTAGGTTTTTTCATGTGACATCTTTAATATCTTCATGAACATGGCTTTTAAATAGATCTCAGTCTTTTCTTTAATCATTTTCATGGTAACCCTTGAGTTCCATAATCCACCTTCAATCTCTTCTAAGAATGGTGTCTTAAGCTAGACTACATAATATGCATATAAAGCAAGTCCTTCATACCTACCATTGTTCCAAACCACCACTCACTGCCTTGCTTAAAATGCTTCCTCCATAAGCACAATAGCATGTTTTAAAATCATGGTTTCTAGTGATTGACCATTAAGGTCACCACTTTCATCATGAAGATACAATGATATTTTTTTCTTCAAACTTAAGGAATTATGCAAGATAACATTGTGAATTCTTTGTTGTGTATGATTTGATTTTCTTGCACATTTACTGCTTTGCTAACTTCCTTTAAGACTGGGTATTGCACCCTCAACCACAATCTCAAATAGCTCAATCACTATCACTTGGAAATCATAGTAAAATCAGAATTTAATAAGTTTTGGAATTAGCATTTTATAGTGTTTTTTGGGGTCATTAACTTCAGACTATCTTCTCTTTTGCAGGGGTGGTTGCATGCCAAATTTTTTTTGTGTAAAATATTATAATTATTAGATTATGTTACCTGTCTATGAAGAAAAGTTATTGGAGTGTGAGTTTGATATTTTTTGAAGATCTAAATAGTCAAGCTTGGTAAAGAAAAATCATGTTAGATAATATTAGTCCAGAACAAAATGAAGAGACACTTGATAGATTGTGGGCTAGATTGAAAAGAAAGGGTGATGGGAAATGTTATTGTCCTTGCAATAATTGCAAGGGCTTAAAGACAAGATGAATTTTGTGATACTGAGAAAAATTGTAGGCAACATGTTCACGTTGAAGGGGGGCATGATTATCATCCATTGGTAAGTTGTTCATTATATGTGTTTATATTGATTGAATTTGTAAATGTTTATATCATTTTAACATTTTATAGATATATATAATCACTTCATCATGATCATGGTTTATTTGTGTCTATCATTATTATAAAGGTGGGGCACCCTAGGGAAAATGATATGGATTATAATGGCTCAGAGACTGTGGTTTTGCAAGTAGACAAACATGGAGCTGTGAATATCAAAGATGAAGTTAATGATCCTATGGAAGAAGATGATCATGCGCTAGAAAACACAGTTGAAGATGATGGTATGAATACATTGATGCATGACACATTTAGTGGTAGAACTAATCATGATGATCAAAATGACTTTGATGATGCTCATGATTTACCTGTACATGAGAAGGCATATGATCCCCTTTATGAAGGCTCCCAAACAACTCTTCTCTTTGTTGTATTGTTGTTGTTGAACTTGAATGTTATGAATGGTTTATCAAGCATAGCAATCTCACAGATGTTAAGGTATATCATATATGTCATCTTTTTTCATCTATTTTAATTGTTGTTAGTTCATTACTAGTAAATAAATGATGAAATATGTACCATTAATATTCTTTATATGAACAAATTATTTTTTGTTGTAGATTGATTGGTGAATTTTTGTTACCACCATCAAATATTTTACCTCACTCATACCAAGATTTATGTGCCATTATGAAAAATATCAGAATGGATTATCAAGAAATAGATGCATGTCCCAATGATCATATTATATATCATAAACAATAGGAATTTGCAACAGAATGCCCAAAATGTCATATTAGTAGATATCGAATAGATCAACTAACAAAAAAGGTTCCTCGTAAGGTTCTTTTTTATATTCCCATTATTCCACATATGCAACAATTATTTAGGTGTGAAAGATTAGAGAAATTTATGGATTACCATGCACGGAATAGATGTGGAGATGACATTCTTCAAATTCCTGTGGATGGTTCTGCATTTAGGGACATGGAAGAAAAATGACCACACTTTAAAGAAGAACCTTGTAATCTCAGGCTTTCATTGGCAGCAGACGGTGTCAATCCATTTGGAGAGCTAAGATTTATTTACTCAGTGTGGCCTATTTTTTTTATCAACAATAACATTCCTCCATGGATGTCAATAAAGAGGGAGCACATAATTTTGTCAATGATTGTTCCAGGTATTTGTTTACATCAATTTTCTTTAACGTAGTAGCATCTTATTTGTCTTATTTGTTGCATAATGACTTATATTTTTTTTCATTCAATAGTCATGTACATTAATTTATATATATTGCAGTAAAATGGTTATAATAATTATGTAATGTTTATGTTCATTCAACTAGGTAAGTACCCAGTTAAAGATATGAATGTATATATCGAGCCTCTTATCGGTGAGTTACTAAAGTTATGGAATGGCATCACTATGTATGACGTCTCTAGACCAATAGGACAAAGACAACTTCAATTCCATGCAATGCTTGTATGGACAATTCATGATGCCCTAGGGCTAACACATTTTTGTGGTATGTTATAATGTTCGACTGCACTTTAACAATATTTAATTTGATGAAGTAGATATCATGCATGTTTTTAAAATAATCTATTAATTATAAATAATTAAAAAAATGTACATATTTAATCCAATTATATATGATCTTGCAGGTCTTAAAACAAAGGGAAAATTTGCATGTCCAATTTGTGGTCCAAAGATGAAATCTCATCGTTCAACAAGTTTAGGAAAGCAGGTGTTTGATGAGTATAGTCACTTTCTCCATAGAAATCATAAGTATTGAACCACTGAAAAACATCTTTTCAATGGGAAAGAGGAGACTACATCAAAACCACGAAGAATGACACCTCGCCTATGGAAGTTGGAATATAATAGAATTAATCATCAAGGTTATACATTGGATCAAATTTTTTATCTATCATAAATGATATGTTTTGAATTTATATTTTTATATTGTGTTGTGTTTACTCATGTTGTAATTGACAATGATTGTCATTGTTAATTTTTTTAACTTATATGCTTCATGAAGGTCGTCAAGGCATTAATGGTCGGCTTCCACAGGGACTGAAAAGTTATCCTAGACAATTTAGTAGGTTTCCCTTCTATGAGCAACTACAAATTGTGCATTTGTTTGATACAATGCATATCGAAAAGAATATAACATAAACGTTATGGAAAATATTGGATGGAAGGCATGACAAAGAAAAAATTGTCAAAATTTCTAGTGACATTCAGGAAGCCAATCATGCAATGAAAAATTTCATTCAACTAAATAGTGATGGAGACAAAATTAATATAAGTTCCCTTCCTTGGTGATTAACAGAGCAACAAAGAAATGCTATAAAAGAAGTCATACGAAAAATTCGATTTCCCACAGGATTTGTTGCAAACATAAACAATATAATAACAAAGAAAGGTGAATTTGGGTCAAGGATGAAAACGCATGATTGGCATACCTTCATTAAGGTAATTATTCTAGTATATTATATACACTTGTATAATGCATGTAATTTTCAGTGTATTGTGTTTACTACTTTTGGAAAAATAATGAAAAGATCATTTTATAATTATTGCAGTATGTTCTATCTCTATCTCTCCCAGACAACTTTGACAATAATGTCAAGCAAGTTATATATGATCTTGGAAAATAAATGAGGTAAGTAGCGAGATTTGTTCAATTCGTTGTATACATCTTATCATTGCCATTTGTTTTATTTGTTATGTAATATATTGTATATTTTTGTTAAATCTCATTAATATATTTGTGCCTTGAATCACTTGTAGATGGTTGTCATCTAAGGAAATCCATAAAGAAGATATAAATTATTGGAAGAGAAAAATTCCTCGTCTAATGTGTGAAATGCAAAAGTGTCTACCTTCAACATTTTTTAATGCACAAAAACACTACCTCATACACCAAGTTGAGGAGATTGAATTGTGTGGACCTATATACACAAGGTCAATGTGGATGGTTGAGAGGCACTTAAAATTTTTGAAGGCTTTGGTTAGACAAAGAGCACATCCTGAGGGTTCAATAGTGGAGGGATATATGGTATACCAGACCATGGTGTACATTAGTGAATATCTTCCTAAGTTTGCAACAAAGATCCATGTAAATCACATTTGGGATCCCAACTCCATTAACAAATTTGAAGGGGAGTACCTAATGGGGAAAGGTAGATTAAGGAAAGTGAGAGGTAATTATAAGATGGTCATGGAGATTAATTGGAATACATTTTACATATGGTTTTTATGTATATTGTACTTATTTAATTTTTAATCTTTAATATACATCAATTATAAATTAAGGTCGTATATTGTGGTATTTAATTAATTATATGTTGTTTGTGAATTTTTTTTTTTTGATATAGTTGGTCGAGAATGGGATGCACTACATTTGTATGTCACCAACAATCTTGATTGGATGATGGTATGGATTGAATGATGTCAACAATCTAGTCGCGCATTAACATGGGAAGGTGTGGCTTCATTGGTTAAAGAAGCTCATCATAATGGAGATTCCAATGTTACACAAAAGGGAAATTGATTTAGCATATGGTTTAAGAGATAAAGATGCACGTATAAATATATTAATCACCCATATTATTTAATTATTTTCAAGTATATTGATGTATATATATGTTGATATTGTTTTCTTTGCATACATTCGCCAAGAATAAATATGTTTATCAACGGCGATATTGCAATAATTTTTACATGTTTGACATATTGCAGGTGAAACACCACAAGACTATGTGGTGCAATGGTCATAAATTTTGAATCAAAATGTTGGATGACATGAAGAAAACTTGTGATTCTGGTATAATTGTAGTCTTTCAAGTGACTAATGTTTCATCTAGAAGCACATACATCTAGAAGTCTCAGAAAATCGATACTATGGGATTTTGATGATATACTTGAGTGTGACTTTAAGTCCTTTAGATTAATTATGTTCTTCATCCTATAAGTATAGGCTATGATTGAATGAAAATGATCTTGAGAGAACTGTTATTGAACATGATAATGGATTTACCATGGTTAATACAAGGTTGATCGAGCGAGCTAGAAATGAGCCCTATGTTCTTCCAAGCCAATGTGAGCTGGTATTTTACTCAGAGGTTCCAAGTAAACCGGGTTGGTCATTTGTTGTTAGACATGATCCAAGAGGAAGGCCGGTAAAGTATAATGTGGTGGAAGAAGAAGATACCAAAGAACTAGAAGATGATGCAGATGATGATAAGGATCAACAATTAGTTGATGATGTCCCTGATGAAGATATCGAAGAGGAGGAACTAGATCATGATGATGTAGGAGGTAATGTTCATGAAGATGATATCCATGTGGATGATGACATTATCGATGATAATGATGATGATATGACCAATCCTTACAATGACAAATGTGGATCGGATGATACAGACAAAGAGTTGGATGAAGAAGAAGATCAATGACATTGAAATGTATAAGTTATGTGATTATATTATCTATTTGATATTAATTTCTTGATAGAATTATATTTGATTTATGTGGTTACATAATTAATTCATGATGTTTTTAATTTTTATGCCATTACATAATTAATTTAATGACATACTTTTTAATGTTTGAAAGGTCAAAAATTTAAAACATTTCAATAGTGATGTTAACAATCTTGAAATTAGTGTGTTTTATGTTTCATGTGATCATAAAAGATTAAAAATTCAGTTGTAGAGGTGGTTGTTCAGTGGTTGATGTGTATGTTGGTTCTTTTTACAATGTAACTAGGTTTGTCTTCTAATCTACCTATGGAATTGCCAATTCCAATCGAAGGCAGCTCGAAGGACCTGGACCAACTGATGAGGACTTTAAAATCCTCCTACACTTCAAGCTTTGCAAGATCTGGGAGGGTGATCCCTTAATGTGTTTACAACCTTTTCACCATTATTATAAACAACATTAAAAATAGCAAATGATCTCACTTAATAGCTCATCACGATACGATAATATCAACTAGAATTAGTTGTTCATAGACAATATCAACTATATGAAGCGTGAGATAACTAAACACAATCCATTGTATAAGATAGTCAATGATTTGCAATTTGTAGCAAGCTCTAGGAAAAGAAAAACAAATACTAAACTACACTAATAATTACAACTTAGATCAGTGCCATATATCCATTGCAGGATTTAAATTCATAAGCATCTAGAGGTTTATAACATATTTAATACATCACATATAAGATCCCTAACAATATTGCATTACAATTTCATCAGTATGCATTCTAACCCAGGACTACTTATCAAATCCTTATACAACACATATCCGCCTATAATCCCTTTCAAGCATTTTAATTAATTCCTTGAATTAAAACTAAAATAGAATCATACACACCACAACAGTGAGATGGATAAAACAACCCTTAGTTCTTTCATTCAAAGTTTAGATATGCATGTACAATGGAGAGACATGAGCTTGAATTTTCATTTCAACTCAAATGCTAGTACTGTTACACAACATTAAATCTCTATGAACTCAAAACCTATTACAAAATGACTCAAAACCTAAATTGCATTTCTCTAAAACCATCGGACTTTACAATTCACTCTGCAACTTCACCTAGACTAGACAAAAATTATCTAACTTGCTAACCCATACTTCTGGCCTTGAAATCCTTTTTATAGAAAATGAAGGAGCAAACAAGCACTAGGCCAGAAAGTACACCTGTCACCAGTCAATTGGAGCACCTGGTGATATTCCAAAATTTGTTACAACAGTCACCACCTTGAAAATAATTCTTGTTCATCATATCAGCTGAGGAACGTTGATGCAAAAAACCACAAGAAAACCACACCAAGAAAGTCGTCAACACAAAACTGGAACCGTTGCAACCACAACATCTAATCTGCCACCTGTTAGTAGTTCACTCCTTTTACTCCTCCTCAGTAAAATATTTAGCTACCCAATTCTAGTACTCATCATTAGTCGGCCAGTCAAAATTAAGTACCTCATCCACCTTGGTCTTATAAGGTGTGTATTTTACCGCTACCTGATTCACATCCCTTTCAAAAGATTCCAAAAATGAGCTAGTACTAATTATTTTGTTCATACAGCTCACCAACAAATCATAGTTTGAGTCATCACAAATTGAATTGATTTGATCATTGATGACCTCACTTGTTTGATCCTTCCATTATTGAAATGACCCGATTTTCCCCTGCTCATCAATTATATCATGTAACAATGTGTTACCCCAATCATTGAAATTCTTCACCAGCTCCCTAATCTTCCTGCTCAAGTCATCTGGTAAGGTCTGAAAAACTTGCAATGATTTTACTAACACATGAGTAGGCTTTAATTATTGGGGCCTATTATTTATATCAAACCTTGAGGCCTTATACATGATATCCAAATCACTAGCCCTAGGGATCCAATTTTCAATTATTGGTATCACTACTTCCTGATCCCTATCAATATTCTTTATTGCTACTAACAACAAAGAATATAAAGAATGTATAGATAGCAATTTGCTATCAAACTTTTCATTTAAATGCCTCAAAACAGTAGTAACAATTTATTTTTTCTTTAAGAGAGATCCCTCACTTTCTTTAATGATGCCTACAATTCATCAATTTTTTGCAAGAGCTACTTCTTTGTAGGATCGATGGAGCACTTTGTTTCTTCTTCAACTTCCTCTAAAGAAAGGGTGAGGATAGTATTCTAACTGGGAGATCCTGGTGTGGAAACAATTGGAGAAGCAGGAGGCACTGACCCTGCTGTGGAAGGTAATGTATTGGTTCCTAGAGCACTTGATGTCTCCCCAATCTACTTATACCTCAACCTCTCCACTTCAATTTGCAACTCAACATTTTTCTACTGCATCTTGTTGTACTCCTCAATCAAAAGGTTATATTTTTCCATTAAGCTCTTCCTTTTAGCTTCCTCCCTTTCAGTAGTCTTTTGGACCAATTTGGCCACATTCACAGTCAAATTAGTGGCCTTAGTGGTTGAGGTCTTTGAAGCTCTCTTTATTATCAATCCTCCCTTGAAATTTGGATTAATATCAGAAACATCTAGTTTTCTCCCTTGTGGGCCAATGCCCAAATTGCTAGAGTTTCATATTCCTCACTAAAAGAAAATTTTTGCAATGCTGCCTTGACCTCTTCTTTAGAGTCTTGAAAGGGATTCTTAGACTTCATAATAGCATTAAAGGCTACTACATCTACAATGTCCCATTCAGGCAAAATTAATACACCAGCTTGACTCACCAGTTTTCTTCCTTCTTCAGGAGTGATGTTCTTGAATTCTTCCATTAATTTAGCTTTTACCTCCTCATCATTCTCTTGGTCTAACCTGTCAGTCCTTAGTTCTCTTCTCTTCCTACATTTATCTTGATACTCTTCAAACTTCATCCTTCATACCAATTGCAAGAATACAGAAGTTTTTACAAATGTATTATTATCTAGAAACTCCTTGCATGCATCCATTCTTGCATCTTGTACACTCTTACCTTTCATATCTAAATAAGATAAAACTAATTCAGCTGGCCTAGGAGGGGAAGGCATACCAACTTGCATGTCTTGATCAGTAACAATAATCCCATTCATCATATCCTCCTATGGTTGATCAATTATTTGCCTCTTAGGGGTTGGCTCAGATGGTGGTGATGAGGGATTGTCTTCTGGTGATGATTCTAAATCAATAATTTTGATTACCCTAGGAACTTTGAATTTTGGACTTGGTTGTGGAGGCACTTTCATAATATGTTTTCCTTTTTTGTCCACTTCTTCTTCATCATTGCTACTATCCTTTTTCCTCCTATAAATGGGTCACCTTTCCATAGGCTGGTATGCTGGCCTTGTTTCAATTGGTCTAGCACCTTGCTCTTGTACACCCAGACTCAATTCTAAATTTACCTTTTTTGTCCTTAATGTGCCCATAATTTCCTTGAAGTTTCCCATCAAAAAATTAATTTTCTTATGGTGGGGATTGAACTCCAATAGTGGATCATATTTCAGATCCATTTTGTGCACAACATCTAGTAGCTTACCATAAGCTATCCATTTCTCCTCATTTAAATCTTGTCTATTCAAATCAAATTCATTTCTAATCAAGTCTTCAGGGAAATTGAACTCATGCACAAATTTTCTAGCTTTTATTCTTTGTCTAAAAAGAGCAAAGAAACCCTCAGGATCATGCTGCCGCTTTGGTCCACACCTCAAATGGTAATCATCAAAGAAATTATCAAAATGTGTCTAGCCTCCCTTTGAAAATACAAAATCAAAAACCACTATATAATCTGGGAAAAATGTTCCCTTACCCCTTCTAGTGAGGTTGTCCTCATGAATACAACCTATCCGCCACATAACTTCTACAAATCCCACTCTTGGTGGCACATTGTATGGTAGTATATGAGGGGCTCCCTGAAAACCATATACTCTCAAGACAGTGCTGACTGGGTATGGGATAATGTCACTCCAATTATGGTAAACCTTCAATTCAGGCTTCCTCTCCTTTGGCCTAAGGAAATCATGTAATTCCTCAGGGATCCTAGGTATATTCACCATTAATCTAGCCCTTAATTTGGAAGCAAAACAATTATCAAATTGCACATAACTAGTGCTTTCCTTATTACAAGATAAATCTATAGCCCATATTTGTACTGGAAATCTTTCTCCATCAATTGATTGCCTTAATTTCATCCTCTCAGAGAAAAAGTCAGCATTCTTAAACAAAAACATATGCAGTAGCATAGAATACCAAAATAATTGAGTTTCGATATCATTGTTTTGCAACTTTGACAGCCTTTCATGCATCCTTTCAACAAAGAAAGAAGCGAAGTCATAGGTCACACAAAAGTTAGGGTGTTATATTTGCACCCCCATGAACATATAAGCAATGGGCATTACCATACCAGGACTGAAACCCAAAATCTGACATAAAGAATAGAAAGTGGCCAGGAAATGGTTTGCAAAACAATTTAATTTGAAAGGTTCTTGGTCACTGGGGTTGATATAAAATTTTGAACATCCTGCCTTAGCCAGATGAGGTGGAAGCAACCTTGCTCTAAAAAGAGATTTCAGCTTTGCATACTCCTGCTTCATTTCCTCAAGGTTGATAGGAACCAAGTCTTCGCTCGGTTCACTCAAGTCAAAAATATGTTGGACCTCTTCTCTGTTAATGCTCAATAGAACCTTTCTATCATTGTCCCTGATTATCCATGTAACAGGGTCATATCTTGTAGCCACTGCCCTAAGTAGGTCTACATCAGGGAATACATTTGGTACCACCAGCTTCCCCATATCATACATCCATCCATTTGAAAATGGATGAGGAAAATTCCTCTGTCCGTACCACAATATGAACAATTCCAAGCGAGTGAGGGGAACCCTAGCATCGGCAATGTTGGAGCAATTATACACTAACCCTTCCCCTAGGATTTTCCCTCACATTAGGACCAATCCCTTTCTCCTATCATTCGTTGACAAGGTAAATTGATCCAAGAAATCATCATATAGGTTTTGTTTCAAATATTCAGTCTGGCCAAAATGTTGCTTGGGTGGTGCCATCTCAGACAAACTAGGGCTTCTTTACAACATTATAATTCAGATAGCTAGGACTAACCAGAGATAGAAAATTACAGGACAAAACACTGCAATTTATCACAACTATAATTAAACTATAGCCCTAACACATTCATCAACAAGCTCATAGCACATCCAACTAATCCTTTCCCAAATTCAAATGAAAAATGATCAGGAGGCACAGAAAATAAAATCACGGCTTTGTTCGCAGAACTCCCAAATTCTGGCTACAAAAACTCGCAATTCTACCTTCGGCTCTGAAACTGCTCCGCGAAATAGTTGAATTCTTTGTGATACAGACCAAGCAGGAAAATTGATTTTATTGTTGATCAAATCATGCCAGCAAGTGTCTCATCTTCCATTAAAGCTCAATTTCACATTGTATGAATGACTCCAACCATATTTGATGCAGATTTAAATTTGAGTCGTCAATTCTTCAGCTTAATCAAATCATCGACAACCACCTTCAAAACAAGCTGACACAATTTCCAACATGATGATAAGGGGCCCACCTTACCATACACTATGAAGGAAGTCCACATGGCGGTTGCCCACAATATTGCAATCTTGAAACTTCTGATCGTGCGATGGCAGGAAACCATTGATCTTGAGCATCAATGATCTCATTCCTTTAACACAGTTGCCAACCATGTCGTTAACCTTTGAGCAGCTTTTCCAGTGAGATTATAACATATCCGTCGATTTAGAACATGTGTGTCTCGAGAACACTTTAGTAATCCACCCCTTAATACATTTAAAGTCGGCTAGTGTTTCCTT
>VDFB02086081.1:30331172-30835906 GCA_007258455.2 Sequoia sempervirens | reverse complement strand
TCGACCAAAAAATATCTCACTTGCTAACCTATACTTCTAGCCTTGAAATCCTTCTTATAGAAAAGAAGGAGCAAACAAGCATCGGGCCAGAAAGCACACATGTCACCAACCAATTGGACCGCCTTGAGATATTCCAAAAATTTGTTACAACAACAATCTCCCTGGAGAATCTTCTTGTTCATCGTGCCCACCGAGAATGGTTGATGCAGCAACAAAAAACTTCAAGAATTTCTTGCCTAGACTGTCACCAAAAAAAAAAAACTAGAATCTGTTGTAACTGCAATAGCTGATTTGTCAATCGTTAGCAGCCTACTCCTTTTCACTCTTGCTTAGTTAAATATACATTTACCCATTTCTGGTACTCTTCATCAGTTGGCCAATCAAAATTGATTACCTCATTCACCTTGACACTATAAGGTTTGTACTTAACTACCACCTAATTCGCTTCTCTTTCAAAAGACTCCAAGAATGAGCTGGTGCTAATGATTTTGTCCATACAACTCACCAAAAAATCATAATCTGAGTTGCCCTGTTTTTGAGGGTTTTTTAGTCGAAACATGATATAAAGGGGTCTTACACTTTTTGTGATTACTGTAGCTTGTGTAAGAATCCCCATGGATACTATTGTAATTGTAGGATGCATGAATAGGGTGTAGGATGAGAAATAAAGAAGGTATAGTTGCTGTCCTCAATAGTTTTGTGAAGAAAAGCATGTGAAATGAGGAGTTCAAGCCTAGGTTTCAACAAAACATGTATGGGTGATCTGATTTTATGAATTTTTATCCATGTGCAGACCTAATGGGTTGTTTTTGAACACTAAATATAAATGATATACATACACACAGACACATATATATGTATGTATGTATGTATGTATATGTATTTTTAAATGTAAATGTAAATGAAATTACTGGATGCTCTCCTACAACAATAAATGCAACATATCATTAAAGAAATCTATATCTATGTATATAAATGTGTATTTCTAAATGCAAGTGTAAATGAAAAGAGCATATAGTTTTGTAGTGTTATAGATACAACATATCCATAAATTAATGTAATTGAAATTCTAAAGTCTTCAACACATATAATATGAAATCGATCAAACTATTAAACTACATGAGAAATAAACGAAAACAATAAATGCATATGTATGTATATTTGTAAATGTAAGTGTAAAATAAATAAGAATAATGAAAATTATAAAAGAATACAAGGAAAGGTCTCCTCCCTTCTTGGTAGTGATAACCTCCTCCACACACAACCCTTAAAAATTATGAATAGAGGAATATAATCTTTGAAGAACTCAAAGTTGATTCTCTCCTACCTGATGCAATTAGTCATTTATCCTTACAAACACTTATAGTGATTACTAGAGGCACATAGACCAATTCTTCATAATAGAAGAATTTGATCATACTTTCAATGATGGCATTATGAGAAAACCTTAGGTTAAATGAATAATTCTAGCTAGGTTCTTTAAATCATGTCATTTGTATAAGAGAGAAGACCCCATTGCTATGTGTACACGGATTACCATGGAGAAAGGCTAGTCTTTGGGCTCTTTCATCAATCATCCTACCTTAAACCATACCAAAAGTATCCTAGCAATTAGACATAGGAAGATTTAAGATGACTTAAACAATTTTTATTGCCAAAGCATAAACTTATGATGACTTAACCAAGCCTAGAACACACTCCCTCCCATTAACCACTTAGACATATGGAAATTAAATGTTAATTTGCTTATATTTTTAGTCATGTAGGTGTCCAATAAACCACTTGGTGGTGTTTCCCTTCAAGTTTATTTACTTGAATGAAGAGAAAAAGTCCTTTGATTACAATTAGAGAATACATTTGAGGCCTTGGTTGTGTAACTGGTGGACCATAGTCACATTTAACACTTGTTACAAAGTTTGGGAGTTAAAATGTTAAGTAGATTTGATTTGTGATGGACACATTTGGATGGTAGTAACAATAGCTTGCAATCTATCAAGACTTTATTACCTTATAACCTGTGAAATTTAGCGATGAAATGATAGATTAATCATAATGTCACCTTGGGATCACATCACCATGAAAGAACTTCATCCAACATCCTTATGAGTGTAGGTACCACCAAATAGGTATTTTTCAGATCTATCTTCCTCGAGCGAGGAAATTTAGGAAGAGAAGAGGAAAGCTTGAGACATGTAGTATGTCTAAAGAGGAGATCAACTAGAGGTCAAAAGATTGAAGAAAATTTTGTAAATGCATGGAATTTTTTCTTGTTGAAGGGGTCATGTTCTTATGATGATGAGAGGCATAGGCAATGTTGAGGTGCCCTTGAGGTACAAGCATCTATGGAAACAATGGGTACCCAAGGAACTTCCTCCAATAAACACTAATTTTTGTGTCAACGAGAGGATATATTGCGTAGCACCATCGTCATTACATGGTTTGGGCCTATTTTGCATGGACGGCATAAAGGTCTGTTATGAAAAAGTTACTAAATTGATGGAGTATGTCGGACCCTATTACAGTTACAAAGATTGGATGCAACTGGTCTGATATACATGAAGTATCCGTAGGTATGCACTATCAGCAAATTATATACAACTAAAAGATAAGGATCAAAATAAAGGAGTGGCTATGTACATTAATGGAAGGCCAAAAGCATCAGGGAATATTGTAGGGTTTATAAATAGTACATGACCTGGGTCAACAAATAAGCAATGCAATTGCATATTCGAGGCGCGCGAGGGAAACCGTGTATTCGTATGTGCGATAAAATCAATAATTGTAGGGGAAGAGTTTCTAATCGATTACAATTTGAATCGCTTTGTTACAAACATAGTTACTATGGGGGTGGTACGTACTATGTACCATTTTACCCAACCTCCAATTAATGACTCCAATATACCATTTTATTCTTATCTTTTTTTTTGTAAGTCTACTGGTTTCATTTCGGTAATGTCTTTTATATTTAATTTTTGTCACAGCAGGACATTGATCGTACGGAGAAGGCTCTGGCCCAGAGCACATATTGCGATGTATCTTTAGGTGCTTCTACTCGACAGGTTTACCTCATTATAATTATACAAATTAGATATGAGCAAAATGTTTTATTATTATGTTTTTTTCATAAGTTTATTGGGTTAATTTTGATAATGTTTTTAATATTCTTGTTGCAATCGACCGATCGGGGAAAGGAACCAACAGTAGAGGAGAGAATTCATAGTGAGATGAAATCAATATTTGGTGATGATGACATCACTTATTTAACAAAACCTCTCGATACGATAAAGAAGATCTAAAAAAAATGCAATGAAGAAATGGTTAAGTTGATATTCATAGTGCCTCAAACAGATGAGATAAGAGAGAGGGTTAAAATATTGTTTGAGAGATTACAAAACTTGCAAGTAAGCTGTCATGAGGTCTTTAATTATAACATAAGTTCATTCATGGTTGTATATTTTGTACTCTTTTATGTCATGAACTAAAATATGTGTTGTTTTTACAGGGTTATTTTCCTACTCATGATGCTCCTGGCCATGATCAAGGTACTGCAAGTGCTGCCTAAGGAGTAAGGGTTTGTACAAGTGTCCATCCTGATCTTCCTACGTATACATCACATCATCTAACCCCATCATCCGTGCCTGTATTGTCATATGAAATGTACGCAACACATACCATGCAGGCATCCATTAATGCACCCTTTGGAAGCAAACACATACTAGAACATGCACCAAGAAATGTACCTGGGGATGCAGAGGCCACTAGTATTGGTAATGTTTTAGCAACATTTCCATGATCTTCTCGTATTACTAGTATGGGAACATTTCCGGTCACACTTGTGGTGACCGAGGATTTTGTTCCTATAAAGATACAGAAGGTCCCAGGTACTTTGAAATGTTTTAATTATTATTATATAAAATCCAATTGAAATTTACTTATTGATCGCTCTTTTTAGACTATTGATTCCATGATCATTTTGTAGGAAATGATGTTTTTTATAAACATCTAAGTGATATTACATTGGAGCTCTTCGGGCCCAACATACATACATGGTGGAATACCCAAAATCAAGATTTAAAAGATGAGCTCATTAACCATTTAGTTGTGTTGTTCGGTGATAAAATATTCAACCGAACCAAGGTCCTTAAGAAAGCTGGTACCTATCTAAAGTATGTGAGGGACCAATATAGGTCACATTTAGAGAAGAACAAAAAGTACAAGCATTTTCCTATGATTCCGGAGAGGGAGTGGAAGGACCTGGTGTCAAATGGAAAGGAGAAGGCTGAAAAGAAAAAAGGAAAGACACCGCCGGGCCAAGGAAGGTATGTGATACTATCAACAATGTAATTATATACCGATTACTCTTTCTTTTCACATAATCTAACGTATTTCAAACTTTTCATAGGCTGTCTGACACATCGAAGGCAACAAAGGAAAGACTAGAAAAGCACGGGCAGCACAAACTTGGCTCTGGTGGTTATATGAAATTAGCCGCATGAATTGTAAGTATCAATAAATGAAATATTGCATCCAAATTATAATAAATTGAAAACAATTTTGGTTTTATCACACCATAGAAGCAAAATTCATGATCTTATGCAAAAATGTAGGGCTTTGAATTCAATAGAGTTCCCACAGAAGAGGACGAAGATTTCCTTCCAAGGCTATGGAACCGTGGTGAATGCCTAAGAGTCTTGACTGGGAAAACACAATCTTCCATTGCATCCGACAAGTAAATAAACTCAATAAAGTTTATTTAAAATTGAATACTTGTGCAACCTATTCAATATTAATTTCCACCATAAATTAATTACATGCCTATTTGTTTTAAACATTCAAGCAATGATAATACTGCACATGACATTGGAATGCAGCCTGGTGAGGGTGGAGCACAACGTGCAGATGAAGGTCATGGTGTGTATCTCAGTACTTTAGAGCATGTAGAGCGTGATCAACATGTTGAGCATGATCAGGCTAGAGAAGATCAGGAATATGATGTGGCCCCATCAGGTAAACAGGACCACTCTAAAGTTCTTTTAAACATATTTAATTGCAATTGGTGTATTGATTAATGTAACCTTTTGTGTTTCAACTTTAGAGCATTTAGAGCGTGATCAACGTGTTTAGCATGATCAGGCTAGAGAGGATCAGGAACATGATGTGGCCCCATTAGGTAAAGAGGACCACCCTCATGTTCTCTTAAACATATTTAATTTCAATTGGTGTATTAATTTCAGGTCTCGCCCTGTCCTACATCAGGGAGGGTCAATGTGTTAAAAAATTTGAAAAAATTATTCATCGAGCGGTCAAAAAGGTTCCCCAGAGGTGAAACTCATGATGGAATTGCAGTTTGATTTTAATCAAACTCCAATGCTAGGGCTGAAAAGAGCCAAATCACACCACCGTGGTGCACTTTGTCCTCCAGCAACACACTTTGAGAAGAATTGTTGCCACCGTGTCGCAGTTTGTCAAACCAACCCGCCAACCCTAAGCTTAGCGTCAAAGTTTTTTAACTTTGAACTGCACCGTGCGGCATAGTTTTATTTTCGAATGGCACTATATAGCTTCACTACAAGCGGACCGACCCTTTAAAGCATTAAATGAGGCATTAAATGAGAAGACGAAGCTTGGGTAAGGGTCACATACCAGTGCCCCGATGCTAGGTAGCCGCTAGTACGTCCGAACTCGATCAGTGATGTGTAGGGGAAGCCGTCCTTGTGCCATATCGCCAAAGAGTCAGAGCTCAAATCTTAAGATTGCTAGTAGAGGTGTGTGAAAGTGACTTGAAAGTGACCCCTCGAGCCCCTTTTTAGCCTAAAAATTAGGGTTTTTTCACCCTATTTGGCTGTCCTGTTAGGGTTTTGGACCCCCAAACCACTTTATGTCTAGTTGAAGCCTTTTTTTATTGTTTTATTGTGTTTAGACACATTTTTAACCTCCTGAAACCTTTTCAGACCTATCAGGTACTTTGTCCTCTTTTTTCGCGAGATCACCCAAAAATTGGAGTTTTTGTCCAATCTCTCAAGGGGGCATTATATTGGTATATTCTCTCCCGCCAGGTAGTAGTGGGACAAGTTTTTAAATAACAAAATTTTTTGGCTTTGATTGAGATTGTTTATTCTTTGAACCAACACAATGAGTGCATTGCTTCAAAGAGGGGCAAAATGTAGACACGTAAAATATACTGATTGACATTGTGCATCTGATCCTGAATTACTAACATCGTTTCTTCCAGAATCATCCATCGAACTAACCATTTAATCAAATCTCCTTATCTAATTAAATTCATCCACTTTCATCCCTTAATTAAATAAATCATTTTGTCTAATTAAGTCACTCCCTCTTGTTAATTAAATAAATTCATCTGATCTAATTATCCCTATTTAATTAAATAATCAATTTATTTGATTAAATCTCCAAAGTCTATCCATTAAATTAAAAAAATTAAAACCTTATTTGATTTAATCTAACACCATCTCTTTTAATTAAATAAATCAAAATCCTTATTTAATTAGTCTCTTATCATATTCCTCTCTTATTTGATTTAAATAAATCCATAAATTTGAGTCAAATGGGTCACATCATCTAACCTCTCTCATTAAATTAATTAACCCTTAATTAATTTAATCTCATCTCATGTCCCATCCTCTAGATAATGCAAGTTGCACATGAAAATAGATTTAATTCATTTATTAAATCCTATTTTCCTCACAAGGCATCTTTGGAATATTCTCTCAATTTGAATTCAAAAATTCCAAGTCAACATGTACATCCAACAAGGCAATAAATTCATCTTACATGTCCTTTGCCTTGAGCCAAGTGGAATTTATTGCATTTTCCCTTCCCTCTTGCAAGTCATTTCAACAAATTTGAAATTCAAAATTATGCATTTATTGGCACATTTCTCAAATCTTGCACATCCTCCATCCATTCAGAGATTGACAAGTGGCATCATGCCATTGGATGAATGTTAGTCCCACATTGCTCAAATTTGGACATTCATCCATCTTGGCATTCTATAAATAAAGAGTTCATATCATCATTTCAACATCCACAATTTGAGTAAAGTTACCATGCTTAAATATCTATCAAGCTTCATCCATCACCATTGAGTTCTTAGCTAGGATTTTTTGCAGATTTGGCTTGGAGCTGTCATCCTTCATTCAACAAAGTGGATCAACTATCTTCAATACATCAAGCTTGCATCTTAGGGATTGGGAAAGGGCCAATTTTCACATCAAATTAGTACCAATTCCCCCATGGGATCATGTGTTTGCTATTTTAATTAGGATTTAATCTTTGTTTTGTCATTTTCATTGTGTTCTTCATTATTTTCTTCCTAATTTGAACGTTGTAAATAGATTTCATGGGGAATCCTTGTTTTAGCTTGCAATTCTTTGTTTAAATTGTTTATTCAAGTTGTTTTGCAGGTACTAGGAAAATGGTTCGCACATTTGGCACTAGGAGGGATGGACATCATTCTTTCTCATCTTTTCCCAAAATTTCCACATTTTTTCCTCACACACAGAATATTCTAATGTTGGGAGCTCAGCGTCGCTGTTTTGGCGCCTCTGTCTCTTTAGCGTCGCTATATAGCACTGCGGGAGACTCAAAGTGCAACGCTGGAATCAAACTGCCAAGAAAATTTGAATTTCTAACTCCACCGCTGGGCTCGCTGACTCATAGACATTTTCAAAAAATAATCAAACTACGACGTTGAAGGGAAACTATGATACTGGGTGAAAAGTGCAATGCAATTGAGCTCTTTGTCTCAACACAGAGTGACGCTGACTAGCAAGCGGCGCTGTGAGGGCACCGCTGGGAAATCAAACTCTGACTCAGTCATGAGTTGCAATGCTGAAAGGGAGTAAAAAGGGAAAATTAAATTTTAGCACATGTTATTTGATTAATGATTAATTTGTTCTCTGTTTTCTAATTTTTTGTCTCTGTATTTTTCTAGAATCTTACTAGTTTTTCTTCCTTGTAGGTTGGAAATCTAAATCAAAGAAAGAGGAAGCATGAGGAGGATATTTCATTAAATCAAAGTGTTTTTAAACACTTTAGTGTTTTCTTAACACTTTAGTGTTTTCTTAACACTTTGTTAAGAAATTGTTATCTTTTTCTTCCTTAGGACACTAGTTTTCATTTGGGTTTAAAAATAATCTTTCAATTTCTTCTTGCAAGGGCTAAAATGAACATTAGGACCACAACTTACTAGATTTTGTTTCTTGGATTAACAATTGAACAAAGTATCTTCCACTTGTGTTTTGGTGCTTAAAAAGAACTCATATTTTTCTTTGTGGATTTAGAAAGAACAAGTGCAACTTTTTTTTGTGAAGGCTTACTTGAATTAACATCATTGAAAAAGGATGTATGCGCTTCTCTCACGCTTTATAGCGATCTTGAGAATCAAAAGACCTTTTTTGTGATTTTAGGTTGAGACAAAGCAATCACCTCCACACTTCAATTTGGGTTTAAAATTGAACAAAATCTTGTGCGAGTGTGAGTGGGGGCGTTTTCGTGTATATTCTCTCTTTGTTGCCATCAAAGATTGATCGAGTTACGAATTTTGTTTTCACTCACTTTTGTTTATCTTAGAGGGCCTTCCTTGAGGAAAAAGTACTCACCCAATGGAACGACTCAATTGGTAACACTCTAAAGCCAATAGTATTTCCAACTGGGATATAAATGTGGATATTGGAAGAAATGCCAATATCACATGGTTGATTCTGACAAGATGGATACAAAATGGGACTCTTGTCGTATGGGTCAATCTCCACGAACGAAAAGTCCTTATTAAAACTCATGTGCTAGAATTTTCCAAAATCCTTTAATCTATTTGTTGGTGCAAGAATGGTCATTTTGAAGCCACCCCACACTTTTATGGTCTTTTAGTAGAAATGGAAAACATGCCATGGGAGTTTCATGGGTGTTGATGCTTGGCTACCCCGTATAAGTGTGTCGTGGAGGGGAGCCAGTGGGGTCAAGCATCTAACCATTCGCTAAAGATAAGCGTAGCTGGACTTGTCCAAGTGGGAATCCAACAAATATTGTCTTACACATCCATAGGATTGTACTTATTCTTGGGTTACAAAATGCATTGCTTGATCAAAAACATGTCAAAAACAAACACTTAACATCATCCAAATTTCAAACCCTTTTGGAGATAAATACAATTGACTCAATCCATATGTTATTGCTTTCCCTTGGGATTCATGTCCTTAGAGGTTTCTAAACATTGGATTATATCTCAATTTGTCTCCTTAAGTAAACAATAGGAAAACCCTTGCCTTGAGTTCATCGAATTTCCACATAACATACTTTGTGGGGTTTGAAGAAATTAAGACATTGGACATCTTAGTTTGAAAACTTAAATCAAAGAAAGTGTTTGTGGTAAAATAAAGCCATTAAGAAAAGCTAAGAAAAATGAACCTTCATGTGTGTTGAAGACTCACAATTCTCAAAATGATCCAAAATCCAAAGCAAAGATCATTGGTTCAAAATCCATAAATTAAATCATTATTTGGTCACAAAGGTCTTTAGGAAGCATTTGCAATTTCTTCAATACCTAGGTCTAGGCAAACAGAGTGTCTTTTTAGGTTCATCTTAGGATCAAAAAAAGTCAAAATATTTCTCATCCATCCCTCAAAACATCAAAACAAATCCATCTCATCATCACCTTTTTGAAAATCTTGAAATCATCCTTGATACTAGGATTTGTGGAAAAATCAAAATCATCAAAATCCTTGAGACTAAATCCTTGAAAACATTATCAAAATCACCTTTGGCTAGGTATGTGTAGATGCATCCTTTTGCATATGCTTAGTCAAAGTTATCAAAAGCATCTTGTGTAGCTTAGTATATGTAGATGAATCCTTCTTCATATGCTTACCGAAGCTATCATCTTGTTTGAATAGGTGTGGGTAGATGCATCCTTCTCCCCACACATATTCAAATTATCATCCTTTGAGAAAATCTATCCCTTAGATCATCATCCAACATCTTAGGGTCTTTTTGTTCAAAATCAAATCCAAATCAAAATCAAAATCAATCAAGGACAAATCCAAAATCCAAAATCAAATCAAAATCAAAATCTGCAAGTCCTAAAAGCCTAGTGTCTCATTCAAGATTTCTCAAAAGCTAAAAACATTTGTATCATCCATCCCTCACATCATCATCATATCATCACCTTTTGATCCTCAATACATCCTAAAACTTTCTACTTTGGGCATAAAATAAAAAATCAATCCAAAGAATCAAGAGATTCATCTCCCATATTCTTGAAAATTGATCCTCATTTAATGGTTCTAACTAGATCTCAATACAAGAAGAGTATGGAAGCCAACAAGGAAACACCCGCTTCAAGTGATCTTAGCCAAACAAACATTAAAATGAATCACGCCGAATCAAGTAATCCTTTAACCCTCTCATCATCGCAAAATCTATAAGAAGAAAACCAAGGAGAGGATCTTACCTTTGGAATTTCTCGCGAAGAAATGACTGAAATGCTCCAAAATCCAGAGAACCATAAAATCATCAACATCATTACGAGGCTCAACCCTTTGCTATGCATGCTTGAACTAGCAAAACAAGGGGCCAAGTTACCTTCGGATTTTGATGTGAGTACTATAGTAGAGACATCTTTTCCACCAATCTCATCCACCATTCCCATCTAATCTACACCTCCATCTCAAAACGTCACTCAAAACATTTCACAAATCACAACATCGTTTTGTCCAACCCAACCCAATGTTAATAAGGGAAGTGCATTTCTCAATGCAATTCAAACATACCCCCTTGTTAATAATCAAAATTTTGATGCAAATACAATCTTGGAACAAAATATTCTCGAAAACCCATTACACAAGAATGTTCCTCTCACATTCCATCATGATCCATCATCATCATTTTTTCACATGACACCTCAAACACCTCTTCTGAAAAATTCACAAGAAGAGGGAGATATGTTCGGACCAAGGAGCATATTTGACACCACAACATTCTCACAAGAGCTCACACCCCTCACATTTCCACCTCTCCCACCATTTCCATTATCATCCACACCACTCCTTGGTTCAGGGCTTCCTCCCCTACCAAGTATCAATCAAACCAATATGCCAACCATCAATCAAAGCATTATGCCAAACACTCAAAATTTGTCATTGATATCACAACAACAAACTATAAATGCACAAGCAATGGCAACATCATTGAACACGCCCCTAACATCACAAAGCATGTTCTCTCAAGGACCAACCATCACATCAACACCACTATCCAACACCCAAAACATCAACACAACATCATCACCCACCACAAATGCCATTCCCAATCCACCACCACCCCCACCACCACCAACATCCACCACATCAAGTCAATACAATGTGGCATTGCAAGCTACTTTTGAAAGGGGATACCAACAAGTGCAAAAGTAAAAAGCCATACAACTAGCTGCTCAAGTTGTGCAAGTTGCCCAAGCTGCACAAGCCCCATTACAAGTGCAACAAGTCATGCAAGCCCAAGCTTTATTGCAACAACAACAACAAGTTGCTCAAGCTGCACAAGCCACGCAAGCATTGCAAGCACAAAAGGCTACTCAAGCACAACTTCTATTGCAAGCACAAGCAACACAAGCACAAGCAGCACAAGCACAAGCTCAAGCGCAAGCTCAATATCAGGCACAACAAGTTCAATATCAAGCACAACTCCTGGGACAAAGACAAGCAGTGCAATTGCAAGCATATCAGCAAGCCATAAAGCAATACCAAGAGCAGAAAGAAGCAGTAGAATTGGTAGCCCAACAACAAGCATTGTTGGAACAACAACAAGCCCAACAACAAGCGTTGTTGGAATAACAACAAGCACAACAACAAGCACAAATCTCAGCGCAGCAACAACAAGATCAACAACAAGGATTGTTCATAAAAAAGTAGGTAGAAGCCTACCTCGCTTGGTAAAACATACACACCGACCAACCCACCCATCCAACCTATGATTGAAACAACCCATAACACTTTAATCCCACCCCTTGGTCCCCAAAATGATGTGATGACACAACTCAGGTTGCTCTCGCAACAAGTGCTCGCCCTTGAATCAGGGAGAACAACCAAAACACCAAGCAACTTGTGTCCCTATCCATTTGATAGGAGTTTAATAATGAAACCGTTCCCCAAGGGATTTGAAATCCCCAAATTTGACAAATATCAAGGGATGGGAAACCCTGAAGATCACCTTAGGGAATTCCAAGTTCATTGCATGGAAGTTGCATATGATGATACTTATCTGATGCGGCTATTTCCTAGAAGCTTGGCAGGCCACGCTATGGAATGGTTCTCTCGCTTACCCGCAAGCATTAGAACATTCCAAGAAATTATAGATGCATTCATAAAAAACTATGCATGCAACATTGCAGTGGATGTTAGTCTAGAAGAACTTTTAGCTCTTAAACCAGGAAAGGGTGAATCTTTCACTTCATTCCTACAACGATGGTGATCCAAGGCCAATCGGAGCAAGTGAACCATGCCAGAAGAAAAACAAGTTTTCACCAATATAGCCAACCTTGAAGGCTGCTTGGCATTTCATCTTATGGTTCAGGGCATCACCACATATGATTAGTTGATCCCCAAAGTGCTTAGCATCGAAAGAGCCCTTGTGACTCAACTCGCGGAATCAACATCATACCATGAACAACAAAACAACTGCCCACCATCCAACTACAATGATAAACCTTGCACATGGGCAAGGAACAAAAATGTTACTAATGATGGTATCATTGATTCCAAGGTGGTCATTAGTGCCCCTCGTCAAAACCCACCCACACCTCAAATCCAAACACAACATCAAAACACTCATCACACAACACACCAGGAAAATAACAATCCAACCATCAATAACCTCAATGATCAAAGAGGACCACCCCAACGCAAAAGTTATCCCAAAAGAAAATACACCACTTTGGGGGAACCACTTGAGGACATAATGAAAAAATTGATAGACGAAAAACTCATCCAGGCTCCTACATTTGAGAATTACCAAGAACCAGATGTGAAACCTCCTTGGTATAACGAGAATCAAATTTGTGAATTTCATAAAATAAAAGGCCATACCACAAACAGTTGCATGAGACTCAAAAACATCATCCAAGATCTCATCAATAAAAAAATAATAAATGTGGAACAACCTACAGGAAATCAGGATCTTAAGATATATACAAATCCGATGTTGAATCATGGTAACAAAGGCAATAAAAATGATAAAGGGAAGGGAAATGTAAATCATGTCTATGAAACAGTCGTCACCTCCCTAGATGAAGAATGAATGGTCATTACTATCAAGGGCACCTATGCCAAAGATTGTGGAGTCACCACAAGAGGCGGAAAGGTAACCATTGCAGAATCATCCCAACCAAACAAAATCCATGCATCTAGATCCGTTCCTAATGGCTACAATGTCCTAGATCAACTCAAGAGAATTCCAGCACACATCTCCATCATGGAGTTGTTAAAAATATCATCATCTCATAAGAAGATCCTTGAGGAAGCATTAGCCTCATCCACTATCCCCGCAGATCTTGATGCAGAGGAATTCCAAGCTATGGTCAGAAATATCATTAGGCCTAATCTTCTTACATTCTCTAACTAGGATTTCCCCACTCAACCATCTCACAACCATGCACTTCACTTGGAAGCCATTGTACACAAGAGAAAAATCAAAAGGGTCTTGGTGGATGGAGGTGCGGGCTTGAACACCTTACATTGATCTTGCCACTCTCGCATCCACTTCTGTGACAGAGACACCCGCCATTCCCACCATCTCTGACATCAAACTTATCATCCAAGATAATGGCTATGGAAACTACAAGATCCCTAATAATGCCTTTGTGGTAGGAGAGTTACCACAATCTCCTAGATCACGGGGATTCCCACAAACAAATGAAGCTTCCACATCCCAAACGTCTCCTACAGACTATCCCAAATTTACAAGTTGGGGAGATATTGGTCAGGAGGTTATTGAAGTAGATCCATCTCACATGCTATATCATGATGAAAGACCAACACCTAAATTACCAATGGATGAGAGAAGCAAGGGCCTACAAATGATGCTCACAATGGGCTACGATAGAAATACCTATCATGCCAGAGATGTGACCAATAAAAAATATTGGCCTTAGATGTACCCCTCTAAGTATAACCATACGTGGCCACAGTCCTCTAGTTAGAATGGTTAATAATCCTCCTCAGCAAACCACAGCAGAACTACGCCTACCCGTATCTACAGGTCGTGTCATAGATAATTTTACATTTTATGTAACTGATGTCTGTACTAGTAGTGATGACGAGGATCCCACACCCAACTTACCTAGGCTATTTGAGAATACCACCCTCTACATGATTAGTACCCTATCTTTTGAATTTGACCATCAAAATCATGACATTTGTTTAGTCTATCCCCAACTCATCGACTACGACCAACGAGGACCACCAATTCTTGATACATTCAAAAACGATGAGGCACTCTTAGAATTCATGGGATTGTGAAATAAAATTCCAGATGGGATCACAAAGCTGGGTTTATAATAGAGTTGGACACACATTCCTATTATGGGGAAACGATTGAATCCCTCAGTCGCAAAAGTGAGAAATTAAGAATCATATCCAAGTCCTTGAGTGAAAACCACACTGTGGCACTCTCTGATGTGAAAAAAGTAAAAAGAAAGGACGCATCCAACGGTGAAAACCTCTCTGAGGTGCCCGAGGATGGGGGATTCAATCTTCCTTTAAGAGCCATTCATCAGGAAAAGTCAGCAGTCTTGGTAGAAAAATGCAATCCTGTCAACCTAGGAATAGAGGAGACCCCGCATATCACATTCTATGCGAAATCACTACTATCAGAAGAGCAAGAACTCCTAGCCGCATTCCTAAGGGAAAGATAGATAAACTTCACATGGAGTTATGCCGACATGCCAGGACTTGATCCAAAAACTGTGGTCCATCACTTAGCAGTGTATCCAGAAGCAAAGCCTATCAAACAAAAGCTTCAAAAAATGCATCATCAGATCGCCCTATTGGTCAAAATGGAGCTAAAAAAGTTATTACACGTAGGATTCATCCGGCCAATAGACTATCCAGAATGGGTATCAAACTTGGTATCTATTTCAAAACCTAACGTAAATATCATAATCTATACAAACTTCAGAGATTTGAACAAAGCATGTCCGAAAGATGACTTCCCACTTCCAAATATTGACATGATAGTAGATATGATAGCAGGACATGAGATGCTATCATTAATGGATGGATTTTCAAGATACAATCAAATCATGATAGCAAAAGAGGATCAACATAAGACAACCTTCACTTGTCCATGGGGGACTTACTACTGGAACATGATGCCATTCAGCCTAAAGGATGCAGGAGCAACATATCAAAGGGACACGACATTGATATTCCATGACATGATTCATAAGACAGTCTAAGACTATGTCGATGACATCCTATCTAAATCCAGAAAAAGAAAAGATCACATAGCAACCCTAAGTGATATTTTTGACAAACTGGAGGAGTACAAAGTCATACTAAACCCAAAGAAGTACGTCTTTAGCATACAATTAGGTAAATTTCTAGGATATATAGTGTCCATGAGGGGTACCGAGGTGGATCTAGCAAAAGTAAAAGAAATCCTTGAGATGGAGGCACCAAAAACATTAAGGAAACTGAGAGGTCTCCAAGGCAGGCTCCAATCCATCTAAAGGTTCATAGCACAACTTGCGGAAAAACATAACCCATACTCTCAACTACTCCACAATGGAGTAGCGTACAAATGGGATACCAAGTGTGAAGAGGCATTCAACAAAATCAAGGAATACCTACTAACACCACTAGTCTTAATGCCACCCATCCCAAAGAAACCATTGATCTTATATGTGTCTGCAACAACAGTAGCCCTTGGGGCTCTCCTAGCTCAGCATGATAAAAATGAAATGGAGAGGGTTATCTATTACATCAACAAGACAATGGTTGGTCATGAGCTAAATTATTCATTTATTGAGGAATCATGCCTCACAGTAGTGTTTGCATCACAAAAATTCAGACATTACATGTTGGCACACAAGATAAAGCTCATCACCAAAATTGTCCCCCTCAAGTATCTACTATCAAAGGAAATGCTCACAGGAAGAATGGAAAAATGGGTGATGATATTGTCAGAGTATGACATTGAGTATGTAGAGAAGAAAGCAATTAAGGGCCAAGTTATTGCAGATCAACTAGCAGAAGCACCTATTTATTCTGAGAATCCTCTTGTCTCAGAGTTTCCAAATGAATCCATTTTTAACCTCAACGTAGTTGACCATTGGAAACTATACTTCGATGGCTCATACACATAGCATGAATCAGGAGCTGGTGTCTTCTTCATTACCCCACAAGGGGATTGCATACCAAGGTCAGACAAACTAGCATTTCCTTGCACCAACAACATCGCGGAATACGAGGCTTTGACTATAGGTCTCAAGATAGCAATACAATGGAACATCATAGCTCTCAAAGTGTACGAAGACTCTCAGTTGATCATAAATCAAGTCAATAATGAATATCAGACCAAGGATGACAAGCTCACTCCATACAAGAAATTGGTGGAGACTCTCAAAGAATCTTTTATAGAAATAACATTTGAGAAGATTCCTAGAACCAACAACAGAGCAGCAGACGACATGGCAACAATTGGATCCTTGCTCGATATTCCCCACAATATTCCAAAATATGAATTCTTGATTGAGCAGCTTCTCGTTCCCGCATTCGAGGCACCAGAATTAGAATTTGTGTGCAAAATCATTGGTCCCGGTGATCCTTGGTATCATGACATTTACACATACCTTCGAATAGGAGTCATACCCGCCAACCTACCTTCAAACCTAAAATGAACCTTTGTCAAAAAGGCATCCAAATTTGTCATCCTAGGATATACCCTATATCGTAAGAGCGTAGAAGGAACCCTACTACGCTACTTAAACGCTGAGGAGGCACTAATCGCTCTAACGGAAGTACATAACGGTATATGTGGTTCACACTCGAGTGGAATGACCATAGCGAAGAAACTGCTGAGGATGGGGTATTATTGGCCCACAATGGAAAGAGAAGCACATGATCATGCCAGAAAGTGTCTACAATGTCAGCAGCATGGGGACCTCATCCATGCTCCAGCTCAAGAGCTTCATCCTATCATCACACCATGGCCCTTTTCACAGTCAGGACTCGATCTCATTGGGAAAATCACACCCACTTCATCTAATGGCCACAAATTCATCATAACTACAACAGAGTACTTCACTAAGTGGGTGGAGGCCATACCCATGACGTACATAACTGGGAAGTAGATTTCAAAGTTCATCCTAAACTATCTCAAATGCCATTATGGTGTTCCACAAGCCATTATCTCAAATAATGGGACACCATTCAAGAATCAGGAAGTTTGTGACTTGTGTGATAAATTCAAACTCCAGCATCGCTTCTCCACCCCATACTATCCCCAAGGCAATGGCCAAGAATAAGCTACTAACAAAACCATTCTGAAAATCCTCAAGAAAATAATCAATGACACAGGTTGTGACTGGCATCTGTAGCTTAATCCCGCCCTCTACGCCTATCAAACCAGCATCCGCACACCCACCAGCGCCACCCCCTTCTCCTTGGTCTATGGATGAGAAGTCGTACTCCCCATTGAAATCGAGCTCCCATCCCTCAAGATATCACTGCAAAACCTCATCATAGATGAAGAGTATCGAGTGTCAAGATTGAATGAGCTAGAGCTACTGGATGAGTGACGTATGGATGCTTTGAATCATTTGCAAGTCTATCAGAATAGACTCAAAAGGAGCTACAATAAGAAAATTAGAAGCAGGATGTTCCAAGTCAGAGAATTGGTCTTAAAAGAGAATCAGAAGAATGTCCCAAACCCAAGCAGCAAAGGCAAGTTTGAACCTAATTGGTTGGGACCATTCATCATCATAGTAAGTTACAAATCAGGGGCATATCAGCTATCAACACTCGAAGGGGAACCTCTACAAGAGCCCATGAATAACTCCCATCTCAAAAAGTTTTATGCCTAAATCTTTCAAGGTATAGAACCAAAAAATCCAAAGAATTAGAAAATGTCCTGAAAAATGGTTACTTCGGCGAAAACTTGGCAAACAGGCATCTTGGTAACAACAAAAAAAGCAAAAAAGAAAAAAATCCAAAATAATGAGAAAAAAGATCAAAAAATAGTAAAGAGAAAAAATCATCATCTAGTGAAAACCACTTTGGTGGCACTTTGGGCAAGTACCTTGGTGAAAACATGGCAAACAGGTGCCTTGGGTAAATAAGCACTTTCCATCCACTAGGATCTTTATGGCTTGTTTTGCATCATTCATCCATTTCATTTCCATCACTCATCCACTCGCATTCACACCATAGCTTGGTCCTATTTTCGTATCATGATCCCTCCTAGTACTACTCGGCTCATCCTCAAGGTCAGTTTGTCCCACCTTTATTGGAGTAGTCTATTGCATCACACTAGGGGCATGTGCTCATTGGATTGGATTCGTGTATGATCTTAAGGTCCTCAAATCAAAAAATTGAAAAACATCAAAAAATTATCAAAATCCCAAAACATATCAAAACGTCAATCAAAAATTCAAAAACAAAGTCATCTTGTTGAACTACGTCGTCTCTAAGCTTGAACATAGGCAAGGTTGATCTTTGATCATCCCCCGAGACACTTAGGTCAGTCCTTTAGGAGTCTTCCATAATAAGCTGACATTCCATCATGTATATCTTCATCTATAAATTAGTCAAGTTGTCAGTCGAACTACGTGGTCTCTGCGTATATAATGTAGGCAAGGATAATATGTTGATCAGCCCTCGAGACCCCTAGGATAGGTCTTTAGGTTAGTCTCTTGGTCAAAATCTCAGAAAATCCCAAAAACACTAGAAATTTGAAAATCAAAACATTTGAAAATATTGAAAAAATACCAAAAAAAGCCTCAAAAACATTGCAAAACTCTAAAAACATCCAAATATTTGAAAAAATCCATCAGTCTCATCTCGCTTGCACCCGCAATAAACACCACTCATAATAAACGGATCGTCAACCTCAACCTTTGGTGAAATAGTTGGAAACAAGGCTAACAGGTTAAAAGTAAAACTCCAAATGTCAAGTCTTAGGTCTAAGTCAGTATGTAAACAAGTTGGTCAATTCTTTGTGTCGATAGCCCATCATCCAATCAGCCCCTTATCAATCATCTGATAACATCATGTCCCAGGATGAATCCTTCCTACAATGGGCATTATTTATCAGAAGGAACACCTTTGGATAAACAAAATGGCGTGCCATCATCCACTAACATGTCCTAGGATGTATCCTTCCTACAATGGGCATTATCTTTTGGAAATAGTTTCAGTTCTTAACCTTGAAAACACATCCTCTTTTGGTTAGCGGTATTGAAGAGCATCAGCTTGTTTGTTTACTTTGTCCTTATCTTTGACTTATCTTATTGCACTCATTCCAAGGACTTCTCGATGATATCCCAAAACAGAGGATTTAGAGAATTAGGAATGGGGCAATGATCATTATTCTTTTGTCTGCTATGCTTGTTGGACGTCCTTGTAATATAAATTGGCGAATACTGCTTTGTTAGGTATGTATGGAAGAGGTCTAGGATGACTTTTTGACTATTGCATGGATAGGTTTACCTTTCTGTGTTTTGGTCTGAGATGTTTGAAACTTCTGAAGTGCATCCTAGCAAGGTTTTCATATGTTCGGTGTGAGCATGAATACTCCTATCTGATTGTCAACTCAAAGTCCATCACACTAGGTACAATGCCATCCTGGTTTTCTATACCTTGATGCATCGTACCACATGCGTTATCAAACATAAGAAAATTTGTCCCTTTGAAAATCCCAACTCCTTAGAAAGTCATCATCATCATCATCATTTCCATTTGCATCATCTTGTGTCTTGTTGAAATGACTTCTTCTTCTTTCTTCCTAACCGCACTAACAAGGTACTATGACAATTGATCATCATCACCATCATCATCATAGATCTTGCATCCACAAATCATTAGCATATTGCATAAACATATCATATATGAAACATACACATTGCATTTCAATCATCATATAAACAAGTTATCATAGCCATTCTTCTTAGATAGGTGCATCCATTTCATTGGCATTTCACCTATTACATTGCATCGTATGGCATTATATCAATCATTGCATAAATATTCATTTGCATTTCATAACCATTTCATCTATCATATAAATCATCGCATAACATCTACGGAAGCATTCCATAATCATTTTTGCATAATCATAAACAATAGGTATATAAGAATTTAATTCATTTACATACATACTTGCATAGCATCATGACATCATCTCACCACAATACATTCACATTACATTCATATAACATTACGCATCAACATAACATCGCATCCTATTAAATGCATCACATACATTACATCATCATTAATACATTTAGGATTAAAAAATTTGTTATTCTAAGCATCTCATAAAACCATCTCATTATGCATTAACACCATTTGCATCATATCACGACCATCGCATTCATATTTCATCATCCATATCATCTCATAAATAACATCATAAGACATTCATTGCATAAATCATTTCACATAGGCATAAATGTACAAAATTCATTATAAACAAAGCATATATGCATCCATTCATAAACATTTCATAAGCACAATTTACATATCATTTCGCATGTGCACCATAGATCATATCATTTCACATATTGGACCATCACATTTGCCTTATCATAAATAGACCATCACATTTACATTATCATAAATAGATCATCACATTTGTTAGTCATAATCATAACGCATACATCATTAGCATCCATAACATATAGAAGTAGAAGCATACATGCATAAATAAGGAGTACACATTGCATCACATCAAAATTGGATCAAATATATATCATCATCAACTGTCATAGTACAAGTAATAAATCAGATCATTGTACATATGTGTCAATCAGTACAAAAGTTTCATCAAGGCTATAAAAAATGAGCCCATAAGGCACAAAAAGTGTCATAACATCTCGATCAAGCTCGATCCCTGTGAATGCTACCCTCACCCCTATCACCATGACCCTCTGCTAGTTTGTGGCTAGCCCGCTTTGAACACTATGGGACCCACTCTGCTCTGGGTATAGTCTCGTGATAGGCACGTTGGTAATACTCTCTCTCAGATGGCGTCCCTGTAGGATCGAACTGGCACTATACCCTAGGAGGAGGAGGCTATCATGCTCTCTATCTGCTATCTCTGGCCTAGCTTAGTGGCTACCTATAGCTCTGTAGCCTATCTCTACTGTATAGCCTAATCTCTCTCAACTCTGAGTTGATCCCTCTTGGCTGTCACGGCCTAGATATGAGCCTACAACTGCACAATTAGCGCATCTCAAGCATCTGCCTATCCCTGTGGCTGCACCTAAGGCTGCACCTAAGGCTGATCCTCGTCTCATGGTGGCTTCTGCTGCTGGTCCTGCATATGAACATCCCCATGACCTGGCTGGACTGGAGGCACAAGTGGCAAATCTTATCGAATATCAGCTCTCCATCCTCATCCTCCCCCTCTTCCTCTTACTCTCCACACATCAGGGACTACACCTAGAATCGTCAGCCGAAGAGGAGATCGGAACCAATCCCTATAGGCCTGTGTGGTACCCGGATCTACTAAACCCTTATCATAAGCCCATGGTCGGGCTACCAACTGCTAGAAATTGTCAACTGCCTTTGAAGCAAGAATGTACCACCCCCATGAAACCTGTGCCATGGTGCGGGCAAAGACGGCTACATAGTTGTCATCAAGCCGATCCTGTAGCTCTCCAAACTGATGTTGCATGCACCTGGGTAGGTACCTCTCAATCATAGTATACTCCTACCCCTGCATATACCAGTCCTGGTAGCAGTAAAACACTTGGTCAGCATCATCAGCCCATCCAGGCTGACCAAGGTACAGTCGCCAAGTGAAAACCAGCATCTCGTCTAAGACCCACCTTCAATAGGGGATCCCATGCTCACCGGTGTGTGTAAAGGACACACCACCTCTATATTGTGCCAAGAGGGGATCATCTGCCCCCATCAGAACTAGAACGACACGTGGCCATAGCACAAAAATGTGCTCCCGCGCCCAGACATGAAGTAAGGTCACCCCTGCTCCTAGTGCTTTGTCGTCCATGTAAACATACTCATGGAGGTCCCTGTAGAGTGAAGCTAGAAGAATAGGCCCCCATGCAAAATGAACCGACCTGTCTTGGACCATTAGCTCCCAACAATACCCCCAGCCAGGACTGAAGTAGCACCCTCGTCTGTCTGGGGCAACAAGACCCAAAATGATGGCTGCAATCACCCAGCGATAGGGAGGTGCTATGATCTTCTATCGCTCTAATTCTATCTGTCCCTCGTAGAAGACGATGTCCCGTGTGGTGAGGACTCTATAGCAGGCCTCACACCCCTTGTCTATATCAAAAATTTCCCATCAGCCATGAATCAGCAATCGTAGAATATGCCAAATGTCCTCTAGAGTGAAGGTGGCCTCGCCAGTGGGGAGATGAAACAAGGACATCTTGCTATGCCATCTCTCAACCAGCGCTGACAACATCCCTAGGTGAGTGTGCACGGGTGCTACGCATGCAATGTGCCACAACCCCACAATCCTGAGTCGATCCTGGTCCCTGTCACTCAGGTCTCACAACCAACCTGCCAAATCTTGCGACCTATGCTCTAGAGAGTAGAGCTTCCTTGCCCCGTACTACATCAAGGAGGGTCAACGTGTTAAAAATTTTGAAAAAATTCTTCGTCGAGCGATCAAAAAGGTTCCCCAACAGTGCAACTCGTGATGGCATCACAGTTTGATTTTAATCAAACTCCGATGCTAGGGCTGAAAAGAGCCAAATCACACCGCAGCAGTGCACTTTGTCCTCCAGTGGCGCACTTGAGCAAAATTGGTGTCGCTGCGTCACAGTTTGTCAAACCAACCCACCAACCCCGAGCTCAGCATCAAAGTTTTTAAACTTTGAACTACACCGCGCAACGCAATTTGACTACCGAGTGGCACTATATAGCGCCACTGCAGGCGGACTGACCCTTTAAAGCATTAAATGAGGCATTAAATGAAAAGATGAAGCTTGGGTAAGGGTCACATACCGGTGCCCCGATGCCAGGTGGTCACTGGTACATCTAAACTCGATCAGTAATGTGTAGGGGAAGCTGTCGTTGTGCCATATCGCCAGAGAGTCAAAGCTCAAATCTGAAGATTGCTTGCAGAGGTGTGTGAAAATGACTTGAAAGTGACCCCTCGGGCCCCTTTTTAGCCTAAAAATTAGGGTTTTTTCACCTTGTTTGGCTGTCCTGCTAGGGTTTTGGACCCCCGAACCACTTTCTATCTGGTTGAGGCTTGTTTTTCATCATTTTATTGCATTTAGACATATTTTTAACCTATCGGAACCTTTTTGGACCTATCGGGTACTTTGTCCTCTTTTTTCGTGAGATCACCCAAAAATTGGAATTTTCATCTAATCTCTCGAGGGGGCATTATATTGGTATATTATCTCCCACCAGGCAGCAGTGGGGCAATTTTTTAAATAACAAAATTTTTTGGCTTTGATCGAGATCGTTTATTCTTTGAACCAACGCAACGAGTGCATTGCTTCAAAGAGGGGAAAAATGTAGACACGTAAAATATACTGATTGACATTGTGCATCTGATCCTGACTTACTAACATTGTTTCTTCCTGAATCATCCCTCGATCTAACCATTTAATCAAATCTCCTTATTTGATTAAATTCATCCACTTTCATCCCTTAATTAAATAAATCATTTTGTCTAATTAAGTCACTCCCTCTTGTTAATTAAATCAATTCATCTGATCTAATTATCCCTATTTAATTAAATAATCAATTTATTTGATTAAATCTCCAAAGTCTATCCATTAAATTAAATAAATTAAAACCTTATTTGATTTAATCTAACACCATCTCTTTTAATTAAATAAATCAAAATCCTTATTTAATTAACCTCTTATCATATTCCTCTCTTATTTGATTTAAATAAATCCATAAATTTGAGTCAAATGGTCACATCATCTAACCTCTCTCATTAAATTAATTAACCTTTAATTAATTTAATCTCATCTCATGTCCCATCCTCTAGATAATGCAAGTTGCACATGAAAATAGATTTAATTCATTTATTAAATCTCTATATTCCTCACAAGGCATCTTTGGAATATTCTCTCAATTTGAATTCAAAAATTCCAAGTCAACATGTACATCCAACAAGGCAATAAATTCATCTTACATGTCCTTTGCCTTGAGCCAAGTGGAATTTATTGCATTTTCCCTTCCCTCTTGCAAGTCATTTCAACAAATTTGAATTTCAAAATTATGCATTTATTGGCACATTTCTCAAATCTTGCACATCCTCCATCCATTCATAGATTGACAAGTGGCATCATTCCATTGGATGAATATTAGTCCCACATTGCTCAAATTTGGACATTCATCCATCTTGGCATTCTATAAATAAAGAGCTCATAACCTCATTTCAACATCCACAATTTGAGTAAAGTTACCATGCTCAAATATCTATCAAGCTTCATCCATCACCATTGAGTTCTTAGCTAGGCTTTTTGCAGATTTTGGCTTGGAGCTATCATCCTTCATTCAACAAACTGGATCAACTATCTTCAATACATCAAGCTTTCATCTTAGGGATTGGGAAAGGGCCAATTTTCACATCAAATTGGCACCAATTCCCCCATGGGATCATGTGTTTGCTATTTTAATTAGGATTTAATCTTTGTTTTGTCATTTTCATTGTGTTCTTCATTATTTTCTTCCTAATTTGAACGTTGTAAATGGATTTCATGGGGAATCCTTGTTTTAGCTTGCAATTCTTTATTTAACTTGTTTATTCATGTTGTTCTGTAGGTACTAGGAAAAGGGTTCGCATAGTATGAATACCACATTGTGTTGTGTGTGGATTTGATTTCAAAGCTCTGTTTCTTCTATTTTTAGTGGTGACATAACTCTAAAATTTGACTTTTGTGCATAACACGTTAGTGGAAAAATTGACAGCTCTGAAGGGTGTAGAGGCTCGATTGAGATAGACACATGAATATTTGGATCTTGTTGTTGATGGGAGGCTTCGACTTAACCATGAAATTTTGTACCATCTGCAGGTATGCAAAAGTTTCTCTACTTACATTCATTCTTGATCATAAATGTTGTAAATGATATTAATGCTTCAAACTTAAGATTCGTTTCATTGTTATAATGATCAAAATGTTATACTTTGCTATACATTCAAGCATTCTCTTGCCCCCTACCCTTTTCTCTCTCCCCCCTCCTTTTAAGAATTTTCTTTGTCATAAAAGATTCACATTTCTGTCTCATTTACACAAATTTATCTGAAGCACTAGGAGTGAATAAAGATATGTAAAAGATGATGGATTATGTCTAAAAAACAACTTTCCATCTTATAGCTAATTAAATCCTTAATATTTGAATAGTTTAGAGCTTGAATAATGCTTGTATATGCATGTGTAGCAATAAGGGAGCCTATGTGAAGATTAAAATTTAAAACATCACTTTGGTATTTTTCCTTAGGCAGTGAAATGATATTTTGAGTAATACAAACCTACACACACATTGATATTTTTGGCATTGCATTGAGAATTTTTTTTCTCTTATACCTACCCTTGGCTAGACATGGAGGTATATAATATTGGTTTCTGGTTTATTCTATAAGTAGTTAATTTCACAGAGGAAGACTAAAATCTTCTTAATGTCCTGTCAGGTGTGAAAGCATATGAATCACTTGCTGAAGGCACCATTTTGTATTCATCCAAAAACTAGTTTGTTCTTTTTTTTATGTTTCTTGCATGTGTTTTTTTTAGGCTCTAGAGATGTAGCTTGGCTCTTTCCTTTGCACTTTTCATCTATTTTGATGATTACAGTAGATTGTCCTCATAATTTTTCATGTAGATCTATTTGTAACCTTATTTTCTACCAATCAATTTGCAAACCACTCACATATTAAGGACCATTTCACTAACTTGTAGTCATCCATTACTTCATATGTTGTAGGTTGTGTCTGTGTGCCAATAAATCCTAATGATTGGGAGAACTTTAATCCTACAAGTGTACCCAATATTTCTCAAGTAAAAGTCTTACCTTATTTTATAGTATTTTAAATGGTTAATTGAAGGTGCTTCTTTAGATCTGAGATATTTGAACCCTGGATTAAAATATGGTATTAGATGGGCAGTATAATGATAAAACTGAGGTCCATTGAACACAAATTACAAACATAATTTACTGGACTATGAATAGTGTTACAATTATAATTATTTCTCATTTACCTACCTTTGCATTAATGAAAAAGATAGATCCCTATAAATCTAACCATGAAAGTGTTGAAATCTATCATATTTGTAGGACTCGGGAAACTATCAAACAAATTCTTTTTGAATATTTTTATGCTCAAGAAATTTGGTACTTATTCTACCATAAGCTGAAGGTCTGGAATAGCAATGGTAAAATTAATTGGCATGATATTCTATTTTGTAATTTCAAGATCAAGTTTTATTGTAAGCTATTAAGTAGTCAAAGGAAAGTCCCAGTGACCCCCAAAGTCATAGCGATAAGTTATCATTGGTGAGAATCGTAGAGATACACTTAAGACCGAAGGAATAATTCTCAGGGAGACTCGGAACGTCGGTATGATTGCATGACACCATAGCGACATATGATCTATTTTTTATTGGTGAGACTCAAAACATCGATGAGACTGTGTGACAGCAAAGCGATATGTAATATTGACTGGAGAAGAGACTCAAGGCGTTGGCGAAACTACATGACGTCTCAGTGGGTGTCTAATAAACATAGAAAATGACCGAATAAAATAATTTCCCGAGATTTGAATATGAAGGGACGTGACTTGATTGATCTCTCACCGATGGTACATTTCAACAAATATTTTTAAAAAAAAAATTGCATTGTTTCATCAAAATTTTGACGAACACAACCGACGAATCACCGAAAAGGTTTGACGAAGTTGCTATAGTTGAGACGAAGGCTTCATCATAACTCCTTGTACATTTCATCACAATTTCAACGAAGTCCACGAATGAACCACAAAAAAGGTCCAACGAAGTTGCTTGGCTACGACAAAGGCTTCATCGTGACTCCTTGGGCATTTCATCGCCATTTCGACAAAGTCCACCGACGAACCACAAAAAAGGTTCGATGAAGTTGCTTGGCTGCGACGCAGGCTTCATCGTAACTCCTTGGCCATTTCATCGCACTTTCAATGAACGGCACCGACAAATCACATAAAGGCCCAACGAAGTTGCTTAGCTGCGATGAAGGCTTCATTGTAAATACTTTCCCATTTCATCGAAATGGCGACGAACTTTAGGTGTTCTTTCGATGCCCATTTTGTCGATATTCCGATGAACATTTGAGTCATTTTATGATGCAGATGACCAATGAATCTGCGTCGTTAGTTCGATGTTTAATTCGTCATCGGACATGCAACGAAAAAATAGTGACAAAAAAACAACAATGAAAATGTTTTCATCATTTCTTCGCTTTTTCGATAAAGATTTTTCAAACCACTGACGAATTTCTATAGAAAAATGGTGTCAAATTCAGTAGTGAGAGAGAGGGAGTGGAAGAGACCTAAGAGAGGGGGGAGAGAGAACTATCTAGCTAGGGTGGAGGGACAGAATTGAGAGAGAGAGAGAGAGGGAGTTGAAGAGACTTGAGAGAGAGAGAGGGAGTGGGAGGGACCTGAGAGAGAGGAGTGGGAGAGACATGAGAGAGAGAGAGAGAGAGGGGAGAGGGAGAGACATGAGAGAGAGATGCCTAAGATGGAGATGGAGAGTGAGAGAGACCTAAGAGAGAGATACCTAAGAGGGGGCTGAGAAAGACCTTAGAGAGATAGAGAGGGAGTGGGAGAGACCTAAAATAGAGAGAGAGAGAGAGAGAGAGAGCTAGAGAGGGAGAGGGAGAGAGAGTTATTAGTGCCTGAAGAGATCTCATTCATCCTACTTATTTTAATGCAAGGTGAAGAATGTAGTTATTACTATGCCTACTTATTTTAATGATGTGTAGAAGAGGACCACAAAGGATATTGGTAAGATTAGAGACCTTAATGTCATGCAAAAAATTATCAAGCCAATGGCTACAACTATAACTTATGGCTTCCATGATGTATTCACTTGAGAAAGAATTTTTCTCATCTTCGATTTAGGTTGAGGTATGTTTGATGTGTTGGTTCTTTCTATTCGAAAGTGTAATATTGCCATGAAGGCCGTTAGAGGGGATGTGCATTTGGGAGGTTAGGATTTTGATAACAGAATGCTTAATTACTATGTTCAAAATTTCATTACAAAATACAATTTTAATATCAATAGGAGTGTCAGAGCTAGAGAGGGAGAGAGTATAAGATATATAATATATAGTATAATACTATATAATATATTATTTATATACTATATAATATAAAATATATATTATATAATATATAATATAAAATATATATTATATAATATATAATTATATCTAATATATAATATATAATATATTATGATATATTAATATGTAATACATTTATTATATATTAATAATATATAATATAATTTGTATACTATATAATATATACAATATATAGTATATATTATACTATATATTATATAATATTTAATATATAATATATAGTATATATATTAAATATATTATGATATATTAATATATAATACATTTATTATATATTAAGAATACATAATAATGGTTTTATGTATTATTTGGTCTATAAAAATCTAAAGAAAATGAATATCTATCTATAACAGATATCCATTATTTATTGTATATGATTTGAAGCTTCCCCTATGCATACATATTAATATATAATATAATTAATATACTATGTAATATACTAATTTAATATATTTATGTATAATAAATATATTATATAAATATATAATATTAATTTAATTTATTATAGAGGAGTTTGGAAGGGATAGAGGGGATTGGGAGGGATACCAAGAGGCAGAGACGAGAGAGAGAGAGGGAAAGAGGGAATGGGAGAGACCAGAGAGAGAGAGAGAGATAGAGGGAGAGAGGGAGTGGGAGAGACTAGAGAGAGAGACACATTAATATATTATATAATTTATATACTATATAATATAATTTATATACCTTAAAAATAATAATATTAGCATATAATAAATATATACCATAATATATAATATATTAAATATATAATATAAAATATATCATAACATAATATATTAATAATATTATGCTATTATTAATAATATCATGTTATTAATAATTCATAAAATGTTTCATGTGAAGTTTAGTTTTTTAGAACTAAAGGAAACAAATATCCACTATAAACGGATATTCATTTTTTTCTTAAAGGTTTTGAATTGTGCAAAACATAATGGATATCTGTTACAAATGGATATCCGTTACAAATGGATATCCATTTAGTGAATTATATAAAAAATAAAAAGGGGACTATTTTGAGCATTCCAATGATCCACACATTCTTTTTGTCACTGAAATCCCATGATTTATGTCTATATTAGACAAATTTTATCTTTTGGGAGATTCTTTTTCACATTTTTAACCTTTACAATCATTTGTGTGCTCTATTTTGTTTGTGCAGTGGGGAGTAGTAGTCATTGTAAGAGAAAAGGAAAGAGAAAATTAACAACAAATGAAGCATATAGAGGAAAAAAAAAAGACAAAGTCATAGGAAAAGAAGACAAGGTATGGAAAATACTCAAAATGAGGCTTCTTCTCCACCATTAAATGTTAATTCAAGTGAAGATAAAATAGAATTTTAAAAATATTAAACATCATATTGAAACTAAAAATAAAAATATTGAAATTGAAAATGTTGAAATTCAAAATAAAAATGTTGACAACATTGAAAATGAAAATGTTGGAATTGATATAGAAGATGTTGAAATTGGTATTGAAACTAAAAATGTCAATAACATTGAAAATGTTGAAATTGAAAATGAAAATGTTAATAATATTGAAAATGCTGAAATTGAAAATGAAATTGTTGGAATTGTTATTGAAAATGTTGATAGCATTGAAAGTATTGAAAATGAAAATGTTGAAAATGAACCTTATGTATCACCTAATTACATGAGAACCCCTAAATGGTTACTTGAAATAGATGAGAACATAATAGATAATCTTGATGGAAAAAGGCCATCACGAATGGTTTGGTTGTGGGCTACCAATATGTTCAATCAAAACTTTTTCAATAAGACATTAACTGAACAATCTCAATTTTTTTGTGCAATTGTTAAAGTCTTACAAAATGAGACCATTATTAAGAAATAGAAGATTCATGTCACCAAAAAGTAAGAAAAAAATAGTTTTATTGTTGAAAATATTTTTAATTCTCTAACTTCTATTGTAAAGACTAATAAAGAAAAAGATAAAAGAGTTGCTCATAGAGTGACCACAACCTCACTAATAAGCCATCATTTGAGAAAGGCTTGTTTAATGAGACAAACTTGTATTGATTTAAATCTAAATTGTAAAACATTGAATAGAAAACTCTCAAAAAGAGGAAGACTTGAGAGTCCTCTTCAAAATGATATGTGGGCTTTTAGTGGGAGCCTCCATGTGTTGATAAGAAGCTAGATGATAATGTAAAGATGCAAGTTGAATAATTTTGGAACTCTCACTCTAGATTATCATTGAATGTAAATGATGCTTTAGATTTAAGAATTGGTAATTAAGATCACACACTACATCCTAAACATTTATTGGAATGTATCCAAACAATATTGTACAAACAATTTTGTGAAGCACATCCAAATTTGCAAATACAAATGCATTTTGAGTCTTGCAATCCATTTTATTATGTACATATTAATATTCATAATACATGATATAAATACCATGTTGAGTTTTCAATATATCATCAATTATTATGTTATATTTGTTCTACTATGCATACTAACAAAATGTTGTAGGAGTGTCATGCAATGGAACTTCCCAAGTCATCCAGGGACTTGTTAGATTCATTTTTATGCATTAGAGGTGATCGTTGCTTATTTTATAATATAAATGATTGTTTAAATGAAATGTGGTTGTAATGTGGTGGTTTATCAAAGTTTGTAACATGTTTTCACAAGGGTAGCAAACATGATTTTTCTAACAAGATTCTTAAGAAAAAAATGTTTGAGACTATCAAATACACATTGAAGAGTGCAAATGAAGGTTCTAGATGTGATTAGGTTACAAGAGAGATGAGTATTGCTGATTTTATTTCTGATTTTAAGAAAAATATTTTCTACAAGTATGCAAGGCATAGCCATAGGTCCCAGTGGTTGGATCGACAATTCAAGATGTTTAAGGACTCTTTCCTAATTGGAAATATTATATCCATGGTTGATTTTTTTGAAAAGTGCACATTGCAACCACAAAATGAGGTACAATCACAATATTACAATTCTATTGAAATTGCTATTTTTGTCCACATAACATATAGACATGCCTTTGATAGTATAGAAGAGGATAGGAAAATAATTAGGGAGTGTCATTTTTACATGAGTGATGATAGATCTTGTATCAATGGGTTAAATTTTAGGTAAAGGTTAGCGGATTAGATCACAAAAAAAAAACCCAAAGAGCTATGAAGTACAATGAAATCCAAACACAAATGAAACAATTATACCATGTCACCTCTAAAGCTTCCATGATTCACCTCCATAACACCTTCTAATTTGTTGATTGTTGCCCTCAAATCGAGTGTGTGAGCAATTTGATAACGAAGACAATGTCCTAAACAAGCTTTGAAGGATTTGAATGAATAAATGAAGTGTAAATGTCTATGCCTATGACAAAATGACTATAATGCTTAAAACTAGAATTAAGTATGCCAAAATCATGAATGACTAAGAAATGCAAGTATATGCGTAGTAGTCCAAAAATGTGAGAAAAATTGTCATTTTATAGAAAATACAATTTTGAATGGACAGACGAGATTGAAAGTTGACGGAAGCCTAAAATTAGAGGTCAAAATTGTGTGTGACAACCCCTAATTAGAGTTAGGGAAAAATCATTAAATGAGTGGCCAAGATGTCATTTGAGAAAATCAAATCGTCGGTCGAGAATAAATGTGATAATTTAGCCAAAAAGATAAAGATTTTTGAAAATCAAGAAGATAAAGACTACTTGATTTGTGAGATTCAAAAAATCAAGAGGATAAAGGTTGAACTGAAAAGCAGATTTGGAAAATCAAGAGTTTCCTCAATTACTTATTTTTGGAAGAAGATTACCTTTTTGAATTAAATTAATTCAAAATCAAGATTTTGTGTGACAATAAATAATCTTTTTTAGATTATTTACCAAAATGAACTGATAGTCAAGAATGTGATATCATTTTAAATAATTAATTTATTTAAAGTGAGGGAAATGTTGAATTTGGCAATTAAATAATTAAAGATAATTATTTAATTTAGAGGATTATGACCAATAATTGAAAAAATTAATAAATTCATTTAATTATGAGAATTAGTGACATATTAAATAAATAAATAAAATTCATTTATTTAATAATTGAGAAGACAAATGAATGAGGGTATTTAAATAAATTATGAAATTTATTTAATTGTAAGAGGACAATAGACCCTTAGTGACGTATTGAATAAATAAATATTATTTATTTATTTACTAATCATGAAGAATAAAACAGATATGAATTAATTAAATAATAAGCAATTATTTAATTAACAGTGGAAAGTGGACCAATGAAATAATTAAATGTCATAATTATGCTCGGACAAAAGTGGTAAAAATAGAGCTTGCAGGCCTAGGTCATTTTTAAGTGTCTACATTTTGCCCCTCTTTTTCATAATGTAGCATATCGCATTGTGACAAAGAAAACAAGTTAAAACATGCCCCAACGAAGGTACAGAGTATCGATGCCCCCTCGAGAAATTTTTCAAATTTTTGGCCAGGTGACAGAAAAATTTGGAAAGTGTCTCGATAAGTCAATTTAATTACAGAAAGACAATGGTGCAGTCGGTTTCAAATTATAGCATGTTTAGAGTAGCCAAAAGGGTGGTCAAACTTGGTCAGAAGGGCCTCTAGTAATAAAGAGTTGACAAATGTCATTTTGACTTTATAAATAGGTTGAAAAAGGGGTAAAAGTCAATTCATGTTCACTATTCACCTTAGCAAATTTGAGAGTGACGAACGAAGAGGACTTCTGTGAGGATGATGATTCTAGTGACCAAGCATCGCGGTGAGATCATGCGGACCTCCAGGAGACCAAAGGGCTCAGAGCTAGCAGTATGTACCTCTAACTCACCTTGTCATTTCATCATTTTGCATGCCAAATTTAGGGTTTTAGGGCAGACAACAAATGCGCTATGACGCATATGCATGCGCGTAAGTGGCAATTGAATTCACATTCGACGCATTTGATGCTTCGCAACACAAGTGTAAGGGGTAATTAGGGCAGACTAGGGATGTGTGATGCATTTTCCAAAAGGTGCGACACATTCGCAATATCATGCCACATTCAAGAGTTATAACCTCACATATGTTATTTTGCGACGCATTTGTTAGTTTGAGTGACACATTCGAATGAAGTGACGCATGTGCCATAGACCGTGATGTAAATTCTCTGATGTGACACAATTGAAGGACAAAACGATGCAATCACTGTGTTGTGACGCAAGTGAAGTACGGAATGACGCAAATGCCCTTTCGCAATGCAAATGAAGTCAATGTGATGCATTTGACTTTGATTTTGACTAAGGCTGATTCTAATGCTTTTCAAATTTTAAATGCTTTTGAGTTATAATGATGATAATGAGGATTTTCCATAATGTGTTGATGTGTTGTTTGACCATGTGCAGAGACAGCTAGCACCCATCTATACACAGGAGAGCAGGCCATCAACCTTCCGCTACCGAGACCAACTGAGTCTGTGAGAGCGGCGACAGTTGATGTAGCTAGGTCTATATTATGTTGCCTATATGGCCGTTATTCAGGAAAATAGGGGACTGCTGACTGCTTTATGCAAGAGATGGCATTCAGAGACATGTTCATTCCATTTGTCAAACGGAGAGGCTACCGTGACATTGGAGGATGTCTATCATATCCTCCATTTTCCAATTTGAGGAGAGAGGATCATCTATGACCCTCAGCATGGCCAATAGACCTTCACGACCTACTGCCATGATCAGGGTGCAAGACTCAGCATCAAGAGATACAAGATCCACTAGGAGTTTATGGTGGAGCATTATGCCCAGTTTGATGCATTTTTGGTGACATTGATCGGCGAGATACTAATTCTTGACCGCCGCGGACACGGGTTTCCCATTGGTTGGGGTGATGTGTTAGTGGGAATGAGACGAGACTGGATAGTTTATGGCTGGGGGCCTTGTTTGTAAGGTATGCTCTACCATCAGCTTCACAAGGTGGCTTACAGGAGGGCACAGAGCATTGGGTGTGGCACGACATTGCTGATGATACGGGCCTGGGAGCATTTGGCTATATTTCATCCTCCTATCCAAAGACCATAGCTTGCAAAGGGGATGCTTTATGCTTATTACTATGCCAGTACCTTACAACAAACGAGGGTTGGAGAGATAGGTTGGTGGCGCCATCATATTGCTACCGTGATTACATTCATTTGGAGGCCCTATAGAGACTATGAGCAGTGGGATGACGAGGATGACCATCTCAATTTCTACAGACAGTATCGTTATCTGATTAGGAGGACAGTGCAGAGTCAGCTCATCCTAGAGATGTATCAACCATAGTGTGTCCTAAGATAGTTTGGAGAGCAGTAGGGTGTACCTACAGGCATAGCTAAGTATGCCAGATTCTTGAGGGAGGGAGCCTAGGGTCTGCCTATTCCTATACCATTTTCTGAGCAGTAGATTGATGATCTAGTCACGCAACAGTGGGGATGGACGGGTGGGATTGAAGATCTGGGGATGACTGTTGATTATGACTTGTGGTGCCAGGCACGTCGACCAGTGCCATTGACAAATCTAGATGGGCCAACATCGATTGACAGGGAATCGGTGATACCCCGTGTGGCATGAGCTAGATGAGGGGGTAGAGATGGTGATAGAGGCAGATGTAGAGATGGTGACAGAGGCAATATCATAGATAGAGATGGTGACAGAGGTAGAGGTAGAGGTAGAGACGGAGGTAGGGATGGAGGCAGGGGTGGAGATGATGGGGATGACAGGGATGATAGAGGGGATGGCCAGAGAAGGAGGAGAGATGGCGGGAGGTAGGGCAAGAGGGTGAGATAGCATGCAGCGAGAGGGGCATTAGATGCCATCCCAGAGGAAGGTGAGGAGGAGGAGAGAGAGGAAGAGGAGGGGCCTAGGAAGTAGCAGGAGGATAGAGGTCACAAGCATGTGGCTGAGGAGGAGGTCAAAGAGGAGGAGAGATAGGAGCATGAGGAGGTGAGGCAAGAGGAGCAGGAGATTGGAGAGGAGGCAGTTCGACAGGAGGCCAAGATGGACTTTGATATGCCCCAGGATGAGGGAGTCGGTGGAGAGGAGGTTGTAGAGGAGGAGGATGATGAAGAAGATGATGATGATGCTATGGATGAGGCCGAGAGGCTCCTAAGATGGAGGATGGTGGAGGAAGATGAGGAGATACCATCCAGCTTGACGTTTCCCCATGATGCCACAAAAGACCAGAGGGTGGTAGACTTACAGAGGAGATTGGATGAGAGTACCGCCTAGATTAGAGCACTGCAGTCAGAGTTAGAGGTGGCTCAGGTAGAGCGGGATTAGGTAGTGATCCGCCAGTAGGAGTCAGCACAATGGTGTACAGAGTTTGCACGACTGTGTACAGGACCATCGACAGATTTGGCACAGGAGTTTGGCAGGGTCAGTGTACGGCTTGGATGATACAAGCAGTTATATGAGCAGGCCATACCAACCAAGAAGAGAGATCTCACCCTAACCAGGACATAGATGAGGATGGGTGGCAGTAGTAGGTCAGGGAGTGGTAGTGGCAGTGGCAATCGGAGTAGTGCAGGGGGCTTGACCTCTTTAGGGAAACTTCAAGCCACAGGTCTCATCATAGACACTCTTCTAGTCACAGGTTAGGGCATTCACATGATTCATCAGGTTCAGGCCATAGATTAGTACCTGGTCCACCTCTAGTGACAGATCCTTTAGCTTCACAGAGTCAAGCTGCAGTGTTATCACAGATGCATGTTATCGTGGAGATGATGCCATTAGTGTCAGTTCCACTAGTTTCACAAACAGAGGTTGCTACAGCTCCACCCATTACCTCAATGCTAGGAACAAGTCCTTAGTCACCACACTCTTTACCACAAGGGGATGAGGAGAGTATTTCATAGGGCCATGCTTACTACATTCGTGTTTTAGTCTTTATGTATTGACTATCAAGCCTGCGAGCTCTATTTTTGGGATATCTCTTGACTCTATCCTGTGACACTCTATTTTTTTTAGATGATGCTATATGATGCAGTTTTCATGTGGCCTACATGTGTGTTATGTGATGTTATTTGATTTATGCATTTATGATGGATGATGGTATTATTTATATGTCTTGTCATGTATGTCCTATGATGGTTACTTATGATGTGATGCCCTAATAATGCAATGTTTATTTATATATCATGTTGATGTTATGCCATGGATGATGATGATATGCATAATGTATTTATTTGAATGGATGCCATGTTTTATGATTATTCTAATGCATGACTATGTTAAATGCAATATGTAATGCAATTTTTATGATTTTATGATGATGTTAATGATGATGTGTGAACCTAATGCAATGTATATATGATTATGTATGCACGTATCTTTTTGTATGTCACAGGATACTATCGAGAGATGGACAAGAGAAGATGACAAGACAGAAGGAGATGCATGTTAGTTCCTAGACAAAATCCTTCAAAACTTTACCATAGGACTTTAATATTTATTATTCTTAATCATCATTGGGAAGATTGTTTTGATGGCCAACAAACACCATGATATGACATGAATCAAGGTGTGCAAGGTTGTACCGTCACATAAGACAAGAAGTCCCGGACAAGGGTGATCATGACTCATACTAAGAGCATGGTTGTCCCAATCTTTTTGTCATAACCAAACACAAGCAGAAAAAGACAAATAAAAGACAACAAAGACATGTCATGAAACATCGTTGCTTCTCTAAATCCTATTTCTAGGACATCCTCAAGAAACTAGCAACATGATTTTCAAAAGAACCAAATAAAGCCACTATCATGATGTGTAGTTGTTTTTCTAAATCATGTTGTCAGGATCTCGTTGAGAAACTAGTAACATGAGTGTCAAAAGACAAGACAAATGTCATGATACATCACTGCTTCTCTAAATCTTGGTGTTGGGGCCTCACTGAAAAACTAGTAACATGATAAAAAGCCAAAAACAAATGCCAAGTGTTTACCGAGTGTGTTTGGATTCCAAGTGTTTTAATGTCAGGATGTCAGGTTTGATGATGTCGAGATGCCAGGGTGTCGATATTTTAATGATGCCAAGATGATGAGTGCAGAAAATTGCCAAATTCAGGAAGGACACATTCTGAATAATGTTGATGTCGAGAGGATTGATCCCTAAATGTCAAATGGGCTCCCTCAAAATGCCAAGTGATAGTGATGATGCCTAGGAAGGACACATCCTAAGGAATAAATGATAGAGATTGTTCTTCAGAAGGACACATCTAAAATATACTGATGTCGAGGGGAGTGATCCTTAAATGTCAAGAGGATCCTTTGAAAATGTCGGATGACAGTGACGATGCCTAGGAAGGACACATCCTAAGGCATAAATGACAGAGGTTATTCTTCAGAAGGATAGATCTAAAAGATAACGAAGAGTTGATAGTTTGACTGGTTATGATAATGTAACTTTTTTTGACCAAATTTGATTGAAGTTGACTAAATTTACTTGTGTCGACTACATATCAAGTTTTGTCATGCTGATGTGATTGTCATGTTTATTAAGGAATTGCCAAAGTTTATTTTGAGATTTTTTCTTGTTTTGGAATGACTTGTTTGACTTGAAGACTTTTTGACGTGTGTGCCAATGTAGTGCCATGAACCCTAATGGACTAACCTAGTGCAGCCTTGGGGGCTCATCGATAGATGGCCTTGCCTATGTCATACACTAAGAGACCTCGTAGTTCGACATGACCAATGACTTTGTCTTGATGACCAAAGATTGCATCATGATTTTATTTTGACAAACCTAAAATGACTAACCTAATGTCTTGGGGACTTAAAAATGAGTCTTTCCTACATAGAAAATGTGCAAAGATAATGTAGTTTAGACAAATGATAGGGACTAATTGATTGACATGACAGACTTGACAATGAATGACTCTATTTTTGCATTTTCTAGAAATTTTCACTTTTGTTGGGGTTTCTTCAGGACACTTTTTGATTTTTATGTCTTTCTTTAGGACATTTTATAATGTTTTTGGTCTTTCTTCAGGACATTTTATAATATTTTTGGTCTTTCTTTAGGACATTTTGAGATATTTTTGTCTTTTTTTAGGGCTTTTTGTGATGTTTTTGGTCTTTCTTCAGGACATTTTGTGATGTTTTTGTCTTCTTTCTTTTTCAGGACTTTTACAATTGCCCAGACCATGCATGATACCCACTGTAGTCACATGATAAAAAAAAATCCCCTAATCAGTCCAAGACTTAGCCAATTTTAAAGGACGTGAAAGGGATATGCATGGGGTGCTAGATGGACACTATTCAGGACTTGATGTCAACCATTTGTCAACCATGAAAGGAAGGGTATGAAGTCATGGTAGATGTTGTAGCGGTGATGGAAAATGTGTTTCATCATAAGCCCAGAAAAATAAAGTGGCAGTAGATGGCAGAGCAATGATTGATTACACATGGCGCATGTTTGCTAGGTTTTCACCATGGTACTTATCCAAAGCACCTATTTTCTAGGTTTTCACTATTGGACGAATTATTTCTCTTGACTATTTTTTCCATTTTTTCATTAATTGGTGTCGTCAAGATGCCTGTTTGCCAGGTTTTCATCAAGGCAACAATTTTTTTATCATTTTTCAAAAAAAAAATTGTATTTTTAAAGTTTTCAGCTCGACTTTTTGATGCTATGCATAGAACTTCCAGAGATGTAGACTATTGATAGGTTATGTCAGTTGTTCTCCATCTGGAGTCACCAGTTTATAGGCTACAAACCAAAGGAGGATATTATGACATAGGGACCTAGCCAATTTGGTTCAAAATTTCTTGACTTTTCTCTATCTACTTGATTCTTAGGGTTCTGTATGAGGACTAGGTCACCAATGTCAAACTTCCTGACCATGACTCTCTTGTTGTAACTACGACAAAGATGATTCTGATATGCCTACAGATGGTTCAGGGAATTATGCCTTCTTTCCTCTAACATCTCCAGCTTGTGTAGGCATGATTGTCTATACTCATCATCGGTCAGACCCTTCAGGGAGACTCGTAAGGAAGGAATTTCAACCTCAATGGGCAAGATGGCCTCAGCTCCAAAGACCAGGGTGAATGGAGTGGCTCCCGTAGGTGTACGAATGTTGGTGCGGTAAGCCCATAGAGTAGGGTTGAGTTGAATATGCTAGTCACAACCAGCGTCATTAACAATTTTTTTTAGAATTTTAATAATGGTTTTATTTGACGCCTCAGCTTAACTGTTTCCTTGCGGGTAATACAGAGAGGAAAAATGATGTTGGATATGAAATTGCTCACATAACTTACAAATGTCTTGGTTTTTAAATGGACATCCATTGTCAGTGATGATGGATTGTGGAAGGCCATACCAGAAAATGATATAGTTAAGAATGAATTTGGAGATTTATTTTCCAGTTATGTACATCAGGGGGATGGCTTCGATCCACTTCATAAAATACTCAGTGGTGGTTATGATAAATTTGTGGCCATTGGATGAGGTAGGATGGATCTTTCCCACGATGTCAAGTCCCCATTGTGTGAAGGGCCAAGGAGACATGATCGGCCGAAGTTCTTGTGTTGGAGCGTGAATCAAATCACTATGAATCTGGCATTGGCGACAAGTCCTAACATATTCTAGTGCATCTTTCTCAATGGTTGACCAATAGTACCCAAGTCTTGTTATCTTCTTGGCCAGAGTAGGACCACTTGAATGAGACCCACATATACCCTCATGCACTTCTCATAAGGTTGTGTGTGCTTCATTAGTGTTGAGATATCTTAGGAGGGTGTCGTCAGAGCTACGGTGGTAAAGGGTATCACTAACAATGGCATATCTTGCAGCTTTTTGGATAAAAGACTTCCTTTGGTTATTGGAAAAATTAGGGGGAAGGGTTTGGGACTTAAGGTAATCATGGATGTCTTGGTACCAGGGATAATCGGGACCAACAAGCTCGCAGACCATCTCTAATTCTGTAATATCATAGGCAGGGATCAACAGTTGTTCTATTAGGAATTCTAGCTGAGGCATATTGCTTGGGATGTCGAGGAGAGAGACTATTGTAGCCATGGCATCTGCCACCTTGTTTTGTGCTCTCGGGACTTGCTCAAAAGTCACCATGTGAAAGTATGTCTGGAAACTGTCAACCATTCATTTGTAGGGCATTAGCTTCTCATCTTTTGTGTCATAGTCATCATTAACTTGGTTGATGACTAACTGAGAATCCCCATAGACATGTAGGGCTCTGATTTTCCATTTTATTGCCATTCTAAGTCTCATAACTAGTGCCTCATATTCTGCCACATTGTTGGTACATGGGAAAGCTATGCAAAAGGATTTAGGAATGGAATCTCCTTGAGGGGTGATAAATAGGATTCCTACCCCGAGCCATGACTAGTATGCGATCCGTCAAAGTATAGCCTCCAAGGTGACTTTGGTTTCGTGTGGAATATTGACTCATTTGGAAAATTTACCACTAAGGGGTGATCATTTTGTATAGGTGCATCTTCCAATTGGTTTGCAATCACTTGTCCTTTGATCACTTTTCTTTCTACATATTGAATGTCGTATTCACTCAAAATCATGACCCATTTTTCTAGACGTCCTGTCAATGTTGCACGAATCAAGAGATATTTGAGGGGATCAATCTTTGCTACCAATTGTGTCTAATGGCTAAACATATAATGTCTAAGCTTCTGAGCTACAAATACAACTGCTAGACAAGCGTGTTCAATTGATGTGTAATTTAGTTCATACCCGACTAGTGTCTGACTGATATAATATATGGCCCTTTCTTTTTCTTCTTGGTCATTCTATGCTAGTAATGCCCCCAGTGTTGAAGTAGTGGAAAGGATGTATAAGATCAAAGGTTTTCCATGAATGGGTGGCATGAGGATTGGCGATGATAGTAAGTAGTCTTTTATTTGCTGAAAGGATTCTTGACATTTATCTATCCACACAAAGGGGATGCATTTGCGTAGGATATATTGAAATGGTTGACACTTGTTGGCCAATTGTGCTATAAAGCACTCGATAGATTGTACCCTGCCCTATAGAGTCATGAGTTCACTTATTCCTCTAGGAGGAGGCATGTCCATGATGTCTTTGACTTTTTTTGGATCAACTTCAATGCCTCTTCAAGAAACTATGTATCCCAAGAGTTTACCAAATGTTAGGCCAAAGACACATTTCTTAGGATTCAATTGGACTTTGTATTCTTCTAGTCTCTTGAAAATTGTGTCTAACACCTTCAAATGATCTTTTCTTGTTACTGATTTAGCCAAAAGGTCATCTACATAATCTTCCATTATTTTATGCATGATGTCATGAAAGATTGTGGTCATAGCCCTCTGATATGTGGCGCTTGTATTTTTAAGACCAAACGACATGACATTCCAGCAGTATGTACCCCAAGGGAAAGTGGATGTTGTTTTATGTTGGTGTTTGGGGGCAATACGAATCTGATTATAGCCAGAGAAATTGTCCATGAGGGATAGCATCTTGTATCCTATCAGTAGGTCAACTATGATATCTATATTTGGCAAAGGAAAGTCATATTTTGGGCATGCCTTGTTTAAGTCTTTGAAATCTATGCAAACTCGAATCATTCCATTTGGCTTTGTTACTAGCATAAGGTTAGATATCCATTCGGCATAATCAATAGACCGTATGAACCCAGTGTCTAGAAGTTTCTTCAACTCAACCTTGACCAATAGAGCAACCTAAGGATGCATTTTGTGTAACTTCTGTTTAACTAGTTTGGCATTTGGCAATAGTGACAGATGGTGCAAAACTAGTTTTGGGTCTAGTCCTGGCATGTCGGCGTAGGACCATACGAAGTTGATTTTACGTTCTGCAAAGAATTTGTGAAATTTTGTTCTCTCTTCTTCAATCAAGGATGCAACAAAGAGGACCATTTTGGGATCTTTTTTGGTTGATGTGTTGTCTTCTATGGTGTCCTCTATGAGCATAGTTGATTTCTCTTGAGTTATGGGAAGAAATTATAGTCCTCCATCTTTGGGCACCTCAGAGAGTTTTCACCCACAAATACATCCTTTATTTTTACTTTTTTGTCGTCAGAAGGTGCCTTTCGGTTTTCACCTAAAGATGTTTCATTTTTTGCATTAGGGTATGTGCAGGATCATGATGGGCCAAAAAGTGGCAATATGATGGGTATTTGTAGGGTATGTGGCTGACGACATTTTTTTACCCAAAATTGATGAAATGAAAAGGGTTATTAAAGGATATTCTCAGCTTTCCACCAATATAAATTATTCTTTACTTTGAATTTAATAAATAATTATTATTCATTTTCTATTTGAATTACGACTAAAGTGTTGATTGATAGGCTCATTGAAAAACATCTATAGATTTCAAATGGTATCACATTTTTTGAATCCAAAACATGCATCACATTCTATGCTTCGTACTATAGGATTAAAAAAGAAAAATGAATTTCATGAAGTTTTGACCAAGTTAAGGTGGTTAGACATACGAGTTTTAATATTTTTAAAAGTTGTAATAAAAAATCATAATTAATTATTTACTTGAAAAAATTACAAAAAAATATGCATCACATCCGAACATGAGTCCTCTACTCATGTCTAAAATCTTATAAAAAAATATTATCATTTTATTATGGTTAGGGTGGTCGACAAACACCTACTTATTTTTTCCCTAAAATTTAAGTACTCTGCATTGAAATTTCAAATTTTCACCAAATAGATTTTTTTTTTTAAATAGACCTAGTAGTTTAGAAACTACATTCAATTTGTTACAGATTCTATTCTTACATATTTTTGAAATAATATAGATAACTTATTCACATTTTTATGTCAAGTTGCCTAACTTTGATTTTTCTAAATTTTTTGCCACTTAACGGCCTATTTTTTCCATGATGATCTTGCACATACCCATTATTCTTATTTTTAATTTTGTGACTGGAGGATGGAGCAGTCTTGCCGAAGTAGGCTACACAATCTCGTTCAATGGTGAATCTTGTCTTGTGATCACCAATGGGTATGCCCTCACGTAATCCCATAAATTTTGTGATAGCCTCATCATTTTGAAAGGTGTCCAGGACTGGCGAGCCTTGTTGGTCCCAATTGATTAATTGAGGATAGACTAGGGTAATGCCATCATCAGCATTGGTGAATTGAGGGGAGGATGCAAAAAGCATGCAGACAGATTCAGAGATATTGAAGATGAAGTTGTCATCATCCAATTCGACATCAAACTCGATCCAATATTTCCCTTCACTTGTCTCATATTCATTGTCAAAGTATGGGATAAATGACTCAGAGTTGTGGTTGTCAGTGTCATTTCGAAATTCATATGGATTCGATTGATGGTTATGGGGTTCAGATGTTGGGGCTTGTATGTCTTGGGGAAGGTAAATGGGACTGTGACTATTTGGTTCTTGATCAATTTTAAATGTTTGCCAAAATTTTTGTTTAGAGGTAAGCTCCCCAACTTCAAGGAACAAATCATCAAGGCAACAATCACTTAGGGATCACTAGAGCCAAATTCCCACTCATGGGAGTCAGTTTCAGTGAAGGTTTCCTTAATAGTCTCGATACTTTCTGAATCATACATGCGCTCACTCGAAATCCCATTGGTACGTTGGTCATCATTGTCAAGAAATCCATACCCTAACCCAAGATACTTTTCTATTTTGAAATATTTTATGGGCTCTCTTCATCCATTTTTATTTCTGCCTAGGCCACTAGTTCCATCATAGTCCTTAGCCTTCATCATGTCATATCCCTTGCCATATTTCTTAACTGGTAATGGGGGTAGGTCAGCCATTTCTTTATAGATCCATCTTGTAATATCGGCAAGGTCCTCGTTACTCATGTCTCCCCATTTTATGAAAACCATTTTTGGTGGAACTTTGAAAATTTCTTTGGGTTCCATTCTGAAACATGGTCGACCATAGACCTTCAGAGACTTGGGTATTGCTGTGATGTTGTATGCAGTATTCAGTTTGAATTCTCCACAGCCTAGGTCTTGGATCTTGACATTGGATTCATCCTTAGGAAGTGTGCAAGATGGTGGCATGGTGGAAGACGTGGATGGAGTGGACATGGAAGATGTTGCGAGTGTGGATGGGTCAATGTATTTAGAGGAAGAGGAGCTAGGAGCTTCTCGGTTAATGGGCACTCAGTTTTTAGAAATACCTCTTAGGTTGGAACAATATTGAAAAGGGTCAAGGTCACCATATATAGTGATTTTTGTGTCATCAAATGGGAATTTTAAGCATTGGTGATATGTGGAGGGAATGACTTTTAGGGCATGAATCCATGGGCGGTCGAGCAAGATCTTGTAAGGTAATTCTAGATCCAGGACCTGGCAAGTTGTATCCACAATGACGGGTCCCACTCTGATAGGAAGATAAATAACGCCTCGTCAAGAACGGTCTTCATCATCATATGCTTTTATGACTATACTCTTTGAAGGGTCTACACATGCATCAAAAAATCCTAGAGCCTTAACCAATTTCAAGGAGCATATGTGCAATCCTACTCCACCACCTACTAAAACTCTTCTGACCTTGTGCTTATGGACAAAAGTTTCGATATGCTATGTGTCATTATGGTTGGTCTTGGGTGACAAATAATCCTAATCAGAAAAGGTGACGTGATGAGGTGTAGTGAGGTATCCCACCATGGTCTTAAATAAATTCACATCAATATCCTGTGGGATGGAGGACTCTTGCAGCGTTAGTAAAGAAAATTAGATGCAGAAAAAACTCTCCTAACATCAATACCTAAGGGAAGAATGCAAATATACTTATAATTTTTCAATTATAGTCCAATTAAGATGCACTTGAACTAAATATCAGAAATAGAGAATTAGAAAAATACAAATGAACACTAGATTTATGTGGGAAAACCCTTACAGGAGAAAAACCCACCTCACCAAGAGAAATCACTTTGTATTACAGTAATGGAGATTACATACAAATGTCAGACTTATCTTTCTAATGTCATACTACAGCAGCTTTCACTATGAACAATATTTGTACAAGAACTTTCAAGTTACATACTTCACAGCATAGAGTTCATACACAATACTATTCATCCAACTGTTGATCGAACCAACCGAACCCTCGAGCATCTACAACTTTAAACTATATTCATGTTGTTCCCTGTCTGTCGAACTTCCTCACAGAACTGCCACAACGAACTGCCTTCCAATGATTCCCATTCAACTTCTCCTATTGGTCCACGAGATGCCACATAGGAAAGTCTCACTTGGTCAAACAGCTTCAAGCTGTGTTGTCATATCGTTGAGACACTGAACGTGTCTCACCAATGCCAACACAGTAAACACTCGATATCGCTAAAACTCCATCCTATCACCAAGATGTTACATCAAGTCCAGAGACCTATTGCTCAGCTTTCGCCATGTCACCAAGACATATCGCTTTCACTGAGACGTCATACCAAGACCTCAAAGTCACACAGCCGTGAGTTTTCCATTCGGCAAGACTTACCACTCGCCAAGAGGCTACACTGAGATATCTTATGTTATACTGAAGCCATCAGTAGTTGCCAAGACTATCATCCTTCGCTGAGACTTTATTCTGAGATCCTCCAGTCATATCGAGCACCAAATAGTAGTCGGCAAGACCTTTGTCTATTCACTAAGAGTTCACATCGATATCTTTAATTTACATCGAGCACCGAATAGTCAGCAAGACTTAACACTTTCACCAAGACCTTTCCCTGATCGTCTTGAGTTACTCTGATGAATGGTTGGTTGTATCCCTATCGGAAATACCTTCATCATTTGCTGAGATATCTTCCCGGGGCCTTTGAGTTACCCCGAAACCTCCAAGTGTGTACGTTTGGCAAGACATTCGCACATCGCTAAGAGCCCATAGCGAACACCCAAGACTCTCCTCGATATCCGATTGAATGGCCTATCAGCCAGAGATCTCCACGTGGTAAGAGATCATAGTGAATGCTCCTTGTCATAGCAATAGGAACGTTTGGTGAGATAGAAGCTAGGTCACAGCGACCTGTACAAATCACAATGTATCAAGGCTGCTAGTCAGCCAGACATGATAGATGTCATACCGACTTTGCTCCAGTAGAGGTTACAACTTGTGGGATTGAGACATATATTTCCAACAATCTCCCACTTGACGAAGATCACACAGGTACCTCCAAAGCACAACAAAACTTACTAAAAATATGGGCACTAAGGTCCATTGAATTGGCACACCATCGGAACTTGTCTGTGATCAATGGCTTCGTCAATGAATCTGCAACATTCTCCAGAGTATCAACCTTGCCCAAACTGACATTTCCATCCTCCACCATATCTCGTACAAAGTGGTACTGTACATCTATATGTTTCGTCCTGGCATGGAAAGTAGGATTCTTTGCCAGACAAATTACACTCTGACTGTCACAGAAAATAGTTATTAGTCCTGCATCAAAACCAATGTTAGAACACAAACATTTTAACCAAACTGCTTCTTTACAAGCATGAGTAGCTACCATGTATTCAACCTCTGTAGTGGACAAAGTGACTACAGCCTACCACTTACTCATCCAACTCACTACACCACCATTCAACATGAAAATATATCCACTGGTGGACCTCCTGCTGTCAATGTCCCCTGTCCAATCAGAATCTACATATCCATGAATGCTAAGAGTACTCTATGATTCAGCTAAGTTCCCATGGTAACAGAAAGAAAAATTTGAAGTACCCTTCAAATATCTAAACACTCTCTTCACAGCATCCCAATGTATTCTTCCAGGATTAGCCATAAACCAACTAAGAACTCCCACTGCTTGGGCAATGTCTGGCCTTGTACAGACCATTGCATACATAAAACTTCCAACCACACTAGCATAGGGTGCATTGGTCATGTCCTCCATCTCAGTAGGAGATTTTGGACAGTCTTCAACAGATAGCTTCATTCCCTGCAAGACTAGAACAACTAATTGCTTGCAATCATTCATGCAAAATCTCTCTAGAACAGTCTTGATATACTTACTCTAACTAAGCCAAATTTTTCTATTATTCCTATCCCTAGTTATCTCCACCCCCAGAATATACCTTTCTACACCAAGATCTTTCATTTCGAACTTAGCAGACAACTGAGACTTAAGATCAGAAATCATTAGCTTACTATTTCCTATGAACAACATATCATCAACATAGAGCAATAATAAGAATTTGATCACTTTCAGCTTTGCAATAAACACAATGATCAGATTTTGATCTTACAAATCTTATCAAATTTCTAGTACCACATTCTAAGTGGATACAGAGTGCTCAACAGTGCTGGGAGATATAGATTTCTTCTTCAAGATCACCATGAAGAAATTTGTCTTCACATCCATCTGTTCGACCTCTAAGTCATATGCTATTGCAAGTGACAAAAGAAATCTGATAGATGTCAGCTTAGCTACAGGAGAAAATATTTCCCCATAATCAATTCCCTCTACCGGAATAACCCTTTGCAACCAATCTTGCCTTGTACTTTTCCACTGCCATCCAGACCAATCTTCCTTTTAAATACCCATTTGTAGCCACATCTCTTCTGCCTTTAGGCAATGGCACCAAACTCCAGGTTTCATTCTTTTCTAATGATGCCATTTCTTCATTCATGGCTTCCAACCAAGAGTCTCAATCAGACATTTTAAATGCCTCTTTTATAGTCCTAGGCTCATCAGTGCTAGAAATTAAAGCATAGGCATAGGTAGAATCTATCAAAGAGAACCCATACCTATCTGGTTGTTTTCTTTCACGGGTTGACCTCCTCACTTGTTGAGGCTGAGGTTCTTCTTCTTCAGAACTTTCAGAACTGTTTGAGCTCTCCTCAGTTTCAGGTACATTTTGAATTTTCAATTCCTCTTTCTCTGGTGTCGGAGGAATTACAGCTACATCCTTATTGTTTTCTGACTTTGTCTCTAACTGCAGATCCAAGGTAGAAGGTTTCAGCTCATGAAATATTACACTTTTGTTGTATACAACCTTCTCTATATCAGGATTCCAAAGCTTGTATCCTTTTATGACAACACTATAGCCAATAAAAATACATCTGATAGCCTTGTTCTCCAGTTTAGATCTTTTCACATCCGACACATGAGCATATGCCTCATAGCCAAAAACATGAATATGTCTTAAAGAGAGCTTCTTACCAGACCTCACTTCCAAAGGTGTTTTCTCAACAAGAGCAGAATTTGGAGAACAATTAATTAGGTAACATGAAGTAGATACAACCTCAGCCTAGAACTTCTCCTCCAAGCCAGCACTACTGAGCATACTTCGTGCTCTCTCCATCTGTCCTATTGAACTTCTCTGCAACTCCATTTTGCTATGGAGTATAAGGTGTAGTCTTATGTCTTTTAATCCCATGGTCTTTGCAATACCCCTCGAATTCATCAGAACAGAATTCACCACCATTATCAGTCCTGAAGCATTTTATTTTTCTACTAGTCTAATTTTCAACAAGGTTCTTAAATTCCTTAAATCGATTGAACACTTTTGATTTACTTTTCAAAAAATAAACAAATGCTCTTCTTGAATAATCATCAATGAACGACACATAGTATCTTGACTTAGACAAATAAGGAACATTCACTAGACCAAATACATCAGAACGAATATAATCTAGCAAACCAGAAGATTTATGAGGACTAGAATAAAATGAAACACGGTGTTTTTTTCCATTTATACAGTGCTCACAGAATTCAAATTCGAGGTTACAATCTTCAAGCCCCTCAACCAGGTTTTTGTTCTTCAAGGTTTTTAAACCTTTTTCTCCTATGTGGCCTAGCCTATGATGCTAGAGCATAGTCTTCTCTACTGGAAGTTTTACTTCCATAGAGTTTACATAATTAGGGATATTTCCCTCTTCACCTCCACGAGTAGCTTTCTGTGACTTTACAGAGACACTATTACATTGAATAGCCTATGCATACAGCTTGTATAGGGTACCAATTTGAGCACCTCTAGCCAGCACCATTGAACCTCTCTAAGTCATCTTGCAACCATTTCTAGAGAATGTGACTTGCACTCCAATATCATTCAGCATACTTACAGAAAGTAAATTTTGAGCCAGACCTGGTATATGCATTACATTATTGATTCCCTTCACTCTGCCATCGGGGAATTGGATTCTGACTCTTCCATGGCCAACAATCTCTAAAGTTGAATCACTTTCCAATTACACCTTTTCACCATTGTATTCTTCATACTTCATAAACCAGTCTTTGTGAGATGTCATGTGGAAAGATGCTCCAGAATCAATCAGCCAGACATCATCTGATGCCTGTGTAGCCAAGGCTGCAATGAAAGTGTCTCCATCACTATGAGAAGAACCATTATCGGAAGAGCCCTTCTTCTTCTTCTTCTCCTCTTTACAATCCTTTCGGACATGACCAAGTTGCCCACAGTTCCAGCACTTCACCTTGGACTTCTTGCTAGGAGACTTTGATCTCCCCTCTGATTTTGATTTGGACTTCTTGTCTTTCTTCTTGCCTTTCTCTTTTGACCTTCCTCTAACAACAAGGGCCTCCTTCGCCATCTCAAAAGATTTCCTTCTCATCTCTTCTGATAACAAAGAACCAACAACATCCTCCATCTTGAAACTAGATGTTGTACTCCGAATAGCCATCACTAGATGATTCCATGAGTCTGGCAAAGAACACAATAATAGCATACAATGATCCTCTTCTTCAGTCTTCACACCAACAGATGTTAATTGAGCAAGCAGCATGTTAAATGCCTTCAAATGATCAGCTACAGACCCTCCTTCCTGCATTCTCAAAGAGTACAATTTCTTCCTCAAGAATAGTTTATTCACCAAGGAATTCCCCTGATAAATAGACACCAGTCTTTTCCACAAGGAAGATGCAGTCTTTTCTTCATGCACATTGAGAAGAATAGAGTCTGCCAAGCAGATCCTTATCAACCCCTTAGACTTTTTATCTACAAGGTCCCCATCCTCTTGCTTCATGCCTATAGGTTTCACTCCAGACACAACAAGCCATAGATCACGATCCACTAAGAGATCCTCCATTTTGAGTTTCCACAACTCAAAATTACTGCCATTGAACTTCTCTATCTCAATCTTTCATGACGTGCTAGCCATCTCAATCTGTAATTAGAAATTGAAAAACTTCTACAAGACTCCCACTGAACAGAATTGACACAAAAAACCTAATGTACCCACAAGGATAACACAATTGGCCAGGCTCTAATACCACTTGTAAAGAAAATTAGATGCGAAAACAACTCTCCTAACTTCAATACCTAAGGGAAGAATGAAGATATACTTATAATTTTTCAATTTTAGTCCAATTAAGATGCACTTGAACTAAATATCAGAAATAGAGAATTAGACAAATACAGATGAACACCATATTTATGTGGGAAAACCCTTACGAGAGAAAAACCCACCACACCAAGAGAAATCACTTTGTATTACAGTAATGGAGATTACATACAAATGTAAGACTTATCTTTCTGATATCATACTACAGTAGCTTTCACTATGAACAATCTTTATACAGGAACTTTCAAGTTACAGACTTCACAGCATAGAGTTCATCCACTGATCATACACAGTACTATTCATCCAACTGTTGATCGAACCAACTGAACCCTCGAGCATCTGCAACTTCAAACTATATTCATGTCATTCCCTGTCTGTCGAACTTCCTCACAAAACTGCCACAACGGACTGCATTCCAACGGTTCCTATTCAGCTTCTCCTATTGGTCCACGAGATGCCACATAGGAAAGTCTCACTCGGTCAAATGGCTTCAAGCTGTGTTGTCATATCGGTGAGACACTGAACGTGTCTCCCCGATGCCAACATAGTAAACACTCGATATCACCAAAACTCCATCCTATTGCCAAGATGTTACATCGAGTCAAGAGAGCTATCACTCAGCTTTCGCCATGTTGCCAAGACATATTGCTTTCGCTAAGACGTCATACCGAAACCTCAAAGTCACACAGCCGTGAGTTTTCCATTCGGCAAGACTATCGCTCTTCGGTGAGACCACATACCCATATTCAAAGTCACAATGATCTCAACATTCCTATCAGCAAGACTTACCACTCACCAAGAGGCTACACCAAGATATCTTATGTTATATTGAAGCCATCAGTAGTCACCAAGACTATTGTCCTTCACTGAGAATTTACTCTGAGATCCTCCAGTCATACCGAGTGCCAAATAGTAGTCGGCAAGACCTTTTTCTATTCGCTAAGAGTTCACATCGAGATCTTTATGTTACATCGAGCACCGAACAGTCGGCAAGACTTAACACTTTCGCCAAGACCTTTCCTCGATTGCCTTGAGTTACTCCGATGAATGTTTGGTTGTATCCCCATCGGCAAGACCTTCGTCATTCACTGAGATGTCTTCTTAGGACCTTTGAGTTACCCTGAAGCCTCCAAGTGTGTCTGTTTGGCAAGACATTTGCACATCGCTAAGAGCCCATAGCAAACACCCAAGACTCTCCTCAATATCCAATTGAATGGCCTGTCGGCCAGAGATCTCCACGCGGTAAGAGATCACAATGATAGGAACATTCAGTGAGACAGAAGCTAGGTCACAGTGACCTATACAAATCACAATGTATCAAGGCTGCTAGTTGGCCAGACATGATAGATGTCATACCAACTTTTCTCTAGTAGAGGTTACAGCCTGTGGGATTGTGACATATATTTCCAACAACGTTTTATCTAGTATAGCCTTATGCGTGGGAGAGATGCGAACTAGCTCAAGTATGGAAATCTGTGCGGGATTTTTTCCAAGCTAGTCGATAAGGTTAAACTGACTCTTAGGTTGCCACTACTTTGTGGTCGAGGCGGGTTGTGACTGCCTAGGAGATGGACCAGGTATGGTGATCTTAGGTTGCCTAGCAGGAGGTGAACTAGCTATGGTGATCTTGCCACTTTGAGTAGTAGCATTGCATTGGGGTGCTCATTTGACTGTGATGGTGTTGACACATTCATTATCAGTTTGGACATTGTTAATAATAGGTCCACCTGAATAGTCATAATTGGCACGGGCGTAACTGGCTTGAGGACCTGACATGGAAGCCTTATTAGAACCATGATCCTGCATCGGGTTCTTATAGATGGTATGGTTGGAATTTGATGGAAATTGTGGCCCACCCAATTCGATTATTCGACTCTCAATAAGGTCTTGCACAATATTTTTGAGTTGTCGACAGGACAATGTCTTATGTCCTTTAGCCCAGTGGTAATTATAGAAAGCATTATCGTCCCACCATGATGGTTTAAATTGTCATAGGTCATACGGCTTTGGTTCTTCAAGTGTGATGAGATTGTTTTGAAGGAATTTCTTGAGGACTTCCTCCATGGGCTCACCCAAGGGAGTGTATGTATGACCCCTGGGGAATTGTCTTATCTAATAGTATTGTCCTTGATTTTGACTAGTTTGACCATTTTGGTTGTTTGGGGTGGCATGGGTATGGGGTGTTAGTATCATCGTTGGCTTGTTTTGTGGTTGAACCCCTTTCAGAGCTAGTACCGGACCCATAGTGTTTACAACCTTGGCATCAACAATATCGTCAATGGTAACATGTTTATTTTTGACCCAGTACTTATTTTTTTCAGTGGGAGGATTTGCGTTTGTGTTTTTAGGACCGTATTTTATCTCTCCCTTTGCAATAAGGGCTTTCTCAATCTAGACACCTTTTTCAACTAGGTCTGTGAATGTTGTGCAACAATGCACTTGCACTGCATATTTTAAAGGTCCTAGAAGTGTTTGAACGAACATGTCCACCTTTTCCTTTTTGGGTATGTCGATGTGACAACGACTAGCTAAACTTCTCCATTTTTGGAAGAATGGGATGAACGTTTCACTAGTATCCTCTTGCATGAGATTACATAGGCTAGTAATGGAGGTGTCCATGTCAATGTTGTATGAGTAATTTTTTATGAATTTGCATTTAAGTTCATCACATGTTTCAATATCCTTTTGAGTGGAGAACCATTCAAGGGCAGGACCTACAAGACTTTTAGAAAAGAGTCTCGTCAAGTATGTTGGTTCATATGCGATATCCATACAGTTGGTTACAAATTCTCGGACATGATCGATAGGGTTTGTATTTCCTCTGTATTTGGTAAAATTAGGTGACACATATCCTAGAGGAAATGGTGGCATGTATAAGTTCATGTCGAAGGGATATACGGATAAATCGTATGACACTTCTGATTTCTGGCTGAATATTTGTATGTTTTCTATGGTCTTCTCTAGACCCATCATCTTTTCTTGCAAAGCATCAATTATAGGGTCATTTGTGGCACCATACGTTAGATTGATTGGTACACCATAGGTCCCCATTTGTTGTAAGTGGATCTTGGTATGTCAGGATGTGTCCCCCAGCCATTTGGGTCAATATTTGAGGAATATGGCTACCATGAGTATTTTCATGTGTGAATGATTCCATAGGTTGTGTATTTTGATTTCCTTATGCAAATTGTTGGGTTTGGACAAGGGGAATGGTCATATTTTGTCCTTGGGAAATGATGGCATTAAGCGGTGTTGACGTGTTAACATTTGGTTGTGGTCCTTGAATAAAGAGACGTCATTTACCTCCACTCAAAGGATTATGTGAGGTGCTAATGAGAGGATATGATGAGGATGCATTCATGGTACCGGATGTAGTCATCAATGGAGGATTTGTATGGCTTGATGATGCCCCCATGGCATTTACCATAGTGGTAAAGAGAGGATTGGAATAATTTTCCCACACTGTCGAGGACCCAAAGATGGCTCCAGCCGATTGTGACGGTATTGTGGATATTGGGGGAAATGTGACGGATTGTGTTCCTCCAATGGATGTTGCATTTATTGAATTAGAGTTGTTTGGAATGTTGGAGGTAGCACTCATGGTCATTGTGACATTTTTTGAGGTAGCATCAAAAAAGGTATTACTTGTGGTGTTTGGAGGTTGACCACTATTAGACATGTTATGTGTATTGTTGATGTTATTAGCAGGAGATGTCGATCTCAAAGTGTCAATGTCAAACCCATGAGGTAATTTAGCTCCTTGACTTAAAAGTATGGCCAAATACCTGTCTCTATCATATAAGACCATTTGTTTTACAAAATAGGCTGCCTCTAGATCTTGTGCTGCTACCTCTAGGTTTTCCTCAAGTATTTGTCCAGAATCATCCTTATGTAAGAATGGTTCAAAGGTGTTGTTTGATGAGGATGGTATGGTCATGAGAGGTTGAGTATTCGTGTTGCTAAATGGGTCTTCAAAAGTCCAATTTGGGTCATAAGTGTGATTGGTGACATTGGAATTAGAATCTTGTCCAAAGTTTTCCATTTATCTTTTCTTTCTTTGGAGTCTAGTTTCCACCATAAAAGGGAATTTCTCAAATGGGGGTAATGAAAATGATGACTAAAGGCAAGGATGATACTAGCCTATGTTTTTTTTGTATTTTTGTGATAAAGGATGACAATGCAAGACTATGTTTTTTTGGATTTTTGATAATGAGGGATGACAATGCAACAGTGTTTCTTAAAGAAAATGGCTAATGCAAAATGACGACTAGGATGACAAGTTATGACAAAACTTTTGTATTTTGGAATAAAGGATGACAATACAAAGTGATGACTAAGGAAATAATTGATGCAAAATGACAAGGTTGGAGAAAGTTTTGCCTAACCACTCTAAGCTTGACTTATGTCTCAATTTTGGTTATCAAAAGGACTTGCAAAACAGACTAAATGAAAAGTTTGAAATGATGAGTGAGCCTACCTAACTAGACTATTGAGTGGAGGTTCTCACAAAATGACAATGACTGAAAAGAGGAATAATGACTATGTCCCATGATAACCTAATTTTGAAAACAATGGTTTTTGTAAAGTGTGGAGATTTGGCCTAATCCAAAGTTTTTAAAGATGAAACCTAAGAAAAAATTTATGTTAAAAAATGACGATTATGACGCCTAGGGAATGCAACTAAAATATGGAAATTTTAAACCTATGGTTAAAGTACAAGCTAATGAATGCAAATGATGGACGTTTTGAGCAATTTCAATTCTAGTTTCTGACAGAGACCTTTGAGATACATGTTTTGATAGTAGGCTAAAGTGTCTGGACTTGAATTTTGAACTGAAACTAGATTTATCTTTCTTTTAGGTGATTGCGTCGTTCCAAGAAGCAAATGCAGCATTGGAAATGTCAAATGCGGTTCAGTTTTTCAAATGCAGCTTTACAGAAATCAAATACAGTTCAAGACAGGAAAATGTGGTGTTTGGAGTAGCAAATGCAATTTATCAGAGCAGATGCATTGTGAATTCTAGCAAATGTGGTGCAACAAAGCAATTGTAGTTTAACAAAGGCATTGCAGGATGTAAAAAAGTTCATTTTTATGATGTTTTGGTTAAAAACCCGAATTGTTGAAAATTTGACTATTTTTTTCTAGATGTTTGGGTGTGTTTGTTTTGTTTCAGTAACCAGCAAACACTTGGCAAGCATGATATTTTGAAAATTAATCAAACACATAAGAGAACAAGTATGATCCTATGGTTAAGCCAGGACAGTATTTGCTAGACTCCACATGGGTTTCCCCAGCCGCATATCAGTAGCATGTGAATCTAGAAGCTTGGTTGCACGAGCTCCCCCTTACAGTGCACTCTCTTCTCAGGCCAACCAAGCTTCCAACCCCCATGAAAATCCCATGGCAGATTGATCACCTCTACTAAAGACTACGAAGATGTGGAAGGCTCCACACCGACCAGTGTTGTACTAGTAAATAGAAGGTTTTGGGCTTACTAAACAAGAGTTTTTAGTTTGGGACCCCCGTTCAATTGGCCATACATGAGGCACAACATTAATATCCATTTAGGAGGCACTCCAGCCTAAAGAGGTTAAGCTCAACAGGGTTTTGGGGAGTACTACTTGGTCCGTATGACACATCCACACTCATAATATTAGGTTTTCCCTTAACATTCATATTTATATACTGGTCAGGGGTAGCTTGGCTTTAGCTCTGTTGCCAATTTGAGTCATGTTGGGGTGGTGAAATCCCCAGGCAGGCCCAATTTCTAGAGGTAATAATCATTTCTCTTACACCCATGATCACATGACTGCGTAAGGGGAGAGGATACTTTGGTTATTGCATCAGGGTTACACAGAAATAAAGTGGGTCTGGCTTTTTGATCACCTAGTTTGCATAGGGTGAGAGCATATTCGCCTACCACTTTCAAACACAATGAGACAATATGGAAGACATGTTAATTTTAAATGCACCAAAAGAAATGTGATTTAATCTAAAAAAAATAACAAGCACAATGTCTCAAATGGGAACTTCTTGGACAAACGAATCTGTAAAACCACAAGTTAGTAGTTTTAGAAAATTGTCTTCTAGCCACGAAGTCTTGGTGCCACACGCTACGAAAAAGGATTAGTAAACCAAAAAAAACATCTATGCTAATCAAAATACAGAAGAAAACCAGAATGCCAAAAAAAGAACAGAAAATAGAAAAAAAACCCGAATGCAAAAAAGGAGAAAAGGTTTCCAAGAAAATGTGTCACAGTAGAGCGAATGTGTTTCTCTATGCAGCAAATACATCTCGGTTTTGCATTCTGGTCTGACAAGCAGATGCGGCTCGAATATCAAATGCATCGTTTGAAATTGTGAGTGTGTCTTTGTCTATCAAATGCGGCTTTCTGGACTGTGTATGCGGCTTATCAGGGATTTTGCATCATTTCAGTCCTCGAATGCATCACGACGCATCAGATGTGGCATGATAAAATATGAATGCGTCATTCCATACTTGTACCTGTAAAAAAATAGAAAATAAAAAAATCATACGAAAAACAGAAAATAAAGCAATCGAGCTCACCAATGTATCAATGGGTTAAATTTTAGGTAAAGGTTAGCGGATTAGATCACAAAACAAAAACCCAAAGAGCTATGAAGTACAATGAAAGCTAAACACAAATGAAACAATTATACCATGTCGCCTGCGAAGCTTCCATGATTCACCTCCATAACACCTTCTAACTTGTTGATTGTTGCCCTCAGATCGAGTGTGTGAGCAATTTGATAACGAAGACAATGTCCTAAACAAGCTTTGAAGGATTTGAATGAATAAATGAAGTGTAAATGTCTATCCCTATGAAAAAATGACTATAATGATTAAAACTAGAATTAAGTATGCCAAAATCATGAATGACTAAGAAATGCAAGTATATGCGTAGTAGTCCAAAAAGGTGAGCAAAATTGTCATTTTTATAGAAAATACAATTTTGAATGGATAGACGAGATTGAAAGTTGACGGAAGCCTAAAATCAGAGGTCAAGATTGCGCGTGACAACCCATAATTAGGGTTAGGTAAAAATCATTAAATGAGTGGTCAAGATCTCATTTGAGAAAATCAAATTGGCGGTCAAGAATAAATGTGATAATTTAGCCAAAAAGATAAAGATTTTCAAAAATCAAGAAGATAAAGACTGCTTAATTTGTGAGATTCGAAAAATCAAGATGATAAAGGTTGAACTGAAAAGAAGATTTGGAAAATCAAGAATTTGCTCAATTACTTGATTTTTGGAAGAAGATTACCTATTTGAATTAAATTAATTCAAAATCAGGATTTTGTGTGACAATAAATAATCTTTTTCAGATTATTTACCAAAATGAACTGACAGTCAAGAATGTGATATCATTTTAAATTATTTATTTATTTAAAATGAGGGAAATGTTAAATTTGACAATTAAATAATTAAAGATAATTATTTAATTTAGAGGATTATGACCAATAATTAAAAAAATTAATAAATTCATTTAATTATGAGAATTGGTGATATATTAAATAAATAAATAAAATTCATTTATTTAATAATCAAGAAGACATAAATGAATGAGGGTAATTAAATAAATTATGAAATTTATTTAATTGTAAGAGGACAATAGACCCTTAGTGACATATTGAATAAATAAATATTATTTATTTATTTAATAATCATGAAGAATAAAACAGATATGAAATAATTAAATAATAATCAATTATTTAATTAACAATGGAAAGTGGACCAATGACATAATTAAATGTCATAATTATGCTAGGACGAAAGTGGTAAAAATAGAACTTGCAGGCCTAGGTCATTTTTAAGTGTCTACAGATCTCATTCATCTAAGTTTATAAAACATTGTTTTGAAAAAAAAATTGAGTTCTTGCAAGAAAAAGGTATTGTAATGGGTCGACATCTCATATGGTTAGATAACTACATAGGGAAATTTAAGAATGTTCGTATGTTTTATTGGTTCATTAGGATGCATATATATAGAGGTGTACCACATATTTGGAGTTGTTTTGAAGTTGGGCATGGAAAAGACAATCATGATGGTGCAGGTGCATTTGTGAAGAGAGATTTGGTTAAGGAACAAATGAACATCAGAGGTGGTGCAACATCCATTGATGCATGTTCTATTGTTGATTGGTGTACTTATACATTATCATGAGGAGGGATACTAAGATCTTTTCGTTGGTTGAGGAGGGCATAGCGGGAGAAAAATTGGAATGTCAAACAATTAGAGAATCTTCAAAGATGCATCCATTTCGAATCTCAAATGAAGATTAGAAGTGGTGCAACATTCAATGATGCATGTTATATTGTTGATTAGTGTACTTATACATTTTCACAAGGAGGGACACTTGATTCACAAGTGTGTAGGTTATTTTTTTTGGTTGAGGAGGTCACAGTGGGAGATAAATTGGAATGTCAAACAATTAGAGAATCTTCAAAGATGCATTCATTTCAAAGCTCAAATGTTGGTGCATGGACCATATGGACATGAGAGTTGGCTTATTTTTGTCAGAATTGTATTCAGCATGATTGGGATCAATGTGAGTCAAGTGATTGGGTAGATACATGGATTCCACAGTACCTATCCCCTTTATCTATAGCACAATCCTCTTTAGAAGATGAAATAGAAATTTCACTTGACTACGACCATCTTTCAGATCTTGTGCAGCCAAGCCATGTCTATGTAGTTGTAGCACTATAGGGGAATGACGAGGGATCAAACTATTGGTTGGTATAATGTGTACAATGAAAGAAGAAGATAACATAATTGATGATAAATGATGATGGGTTCATGTATCCTACATGTTCAGTTTTTGTTACCAAAAATTGGTTGTGAATGTATATGATTAGAGAGAATAGCAAACCATTCTCATGTATTCACACCTTGTTATCGCAAAAAATGTTAAGTTATTGAGACATCATGTTCAACCAAGAACAAAGGAACTATGGATAATTAGTAGTGTTGATCATGAAGCATTACTCAATACTCTAAAGGTAAGAGATGACCCTTCAAGAACACTTGAGTAGTGTATCATTTGTTGTATGGGACATGTACAATATTTTTCATCTTATTTTGATTAATGTTCATAATAATTAAATTACTTGATCTGCTAAGATTCATCATTTAGGTTGTTTAGAATAATATAGATTTGTTATTCTAAGCATCTTTTCTAGTTTGCATTACCATTTCATCATCATTTAGGTCATTTAGAATAATATGGATTTTTTATTCTAAGCATCTTTTCATGTTTGCATTACCATTTCATTATCATTTAGGTTGTTTACAATAATATAGATTTGTTATATTCTAAGTATATTTAGTTAAACAAAGAAATTAATGAAAGTGATAAAAGACTAATGATCATGTATATTTGTTATTCTAAGTATATTGTGATGTATGTGGCATGATGGACCATGAAGTTACTACAACAATAGTCAGTTTTAATCCTTTGGCTGAGATATGTGATAGATTAGTAAATTTTACATTATATCTGCTCTTCTCTGGTCTATTATTGAAAATTTTCATGATACTTGTATATAGTTTAATTGCTATCTTGATTGTTGCTATATGTGCTTGTCACTCCAAATCATCAACGTGTTGTTATTGTGGAAGAGCATGATGATTAGTTGTTTGTGATTATTTTGGTATATGTAATTCTATAATTCAATTTTTATATATTAATGTATATACTTCTTATTGTATCAGTTGCATCTCCAAATGAGTGAAGAGAGAAGGACTAGTGGGCACATTCAAAATAAAAAAGAATCAACACAATCTCCATCCATCCAACCATGAAGGAAACACATGATCTATTTCTTTCCCCTAGTTGCAAATGACTATGTATTAGGGTCATCCTATATTTGATAGCAATTCTTGAATGATGATATCATGCTTATTGTGTAAATTGTATCTTGAATGTTGTAGGCATGGGTGTTGATCATGACTTGTGACTTATGACTTACATGTATTCAAGTGTATACTTTACAACTTGCATGTATAGTTTGTGACTTATGTGTATTCCAATGTATACTTTGTAACTTACATGTTTTCATGTGTATACTTTGTATTCATGTGTGTACTTCATGACTTACATGTATTTGAGTACATTCTTCACTTATTCTTAATATAAACCTGTTCATTTAAACATGTTGGAACTATTGATTTACTTGCACGATGCACAAAATGAAAGTTACACCACCTTACAACTTTATATTGCATGCATCTGACCCTTTTTCCATCAACTAGGAACTTGACACCACAGGAAAATGCCTTAGAGATGTCAAAAATTGAGAGAGGTTATTATAGTTGGGCCCTAGGTGATCTTGTATCTTTAAAGGGATTGTTTCTAAGTGACGATTTCTAAGTAATAGCTCAAATCGCTACCTTTTGCACTTTAGACTCTTAAGGGATATCACCAGTACAATATAGTTAGAATGTTTCAGTGTGTTTGGGTGTGAAACAGGACCATGCCTAGCATAAACACACCAATCCGGATGTGTTGGAACTATTGATTTGGTCACATAAGGATTAGAATGAAAGTTATACCCCTTTTCAACTTTACACTGCATGCATCTGACCCTTTTTCCATAAGTTGAAAACTCGACACCACAAAAAATCTCTTAGAAATATTAAAAATTGGGAGAATTGATTGTAAAGGGTCCCTACATGATCCCATAGCCTTAGAAAAAAAAATTCTAAGTGAAATGGTTTCCATGTATTAGCTTTTCAAAGATTACTGCCTTTTTGCACTTTGGACTCTTAAGGGATATCGTCAGTACAATGTAGCTCAGACTATTTTTGCATGTTTAGGAGTGAAATAGGACCATGCCTAGCCTAAATTTACCCATCCAAAATCATTAGAACTATCAGTTTGGTAACACAAGGAGCAGAATGAAAGTTACACCCCTTTGCAACTTAACACTGCATGTATTTCACCCTTTTTTCCATCAATTGAAAACTCAACACCACAAGAAAATGCCTTAGAGATATCAAAAACTGAGAGAGGTTATTGTAGAGGGGCCCTATGTGATCCTGTAGCCTTAGAAATAATGTTTCTAAATGACATGGTTTTTGAATAAAAACTTATCAAAGATTGTTGCTTTTTTGCACTTTCGACTCTTCATGGATATTGTTGGTACAATTTAGCTCAGACTATTTCAGCGCATTTGGGTACAAAATAGGACCATTCATAGCCTAACCATACCCATATGGATGTCTTGGAACTGTCGGTTTGGTTGCACAAGGAGCGGAATGAAAGTTACGCCCCTTTGCAACTTTACACTGCAATCATTTGACCCTTTTTCCATCAATTGAAAAATTTACACCATGGGAAAATGTCTTGGAGATATCAAAAACTAAGAGGTTATTGTAGAGGGGCCCTACATGATCTAATAGCCTCAAAAAAAAATTTCTAAGTGACAGTTTCCATATAACAACTCGTCAAAAATTGCTACCGTTTTGCACTTTAAACACTTAAGGGATATCATTAGTACAATGTAGCTCAGACTATTTTGGCATGTGGGTACAAAACAGGACCATGCCTAACCTAAATGTACCCATCTAGATGTGTTGGAACTATCAATTTGGTCACACAAAAAACAAAGAAGAATTTGCACATGTACCTTCCTCAACTTCTCGATAGTAGGAAGAATCTCTTCATTGAATACATTATCTATCTTATTCATTTTGGCCTGCTTCTTTTTCAAGTTTTTTTAGAGCTCAGAAAAACCTGATTTTCATTGACAATAAAATCTTCTTCTTATCTTTTAATTCATTTTCTAAGTGGTTAATTTTAGTCTTAAGTTGTTTTTCTTTGATTTCAACACTTCCAACTATTTCTTTTGCATCTGCAACTTGACTATCCACACATTTTTTCCCATATCTACTACTATTACCTGTTGACAACCCATGTTATTCCTTTTCATGATCTTTTAACATTTTTTTATATCTTTTACTTTGAGCTTTAGATCAGCTGCTCGATCATCAACACTTAAGACAACATCCCTTTGTTGTATAGAGTTTTCAATGTCTTGAATACTCCCATGTGTCCACACTGATTCCCTTTTTTGTAATTACATTTGATATTGCTTCTTCCTTATCATCTATTTCTAGTTGTATTTTCTCCATTAAGTACTTAAGTTCAAGAATCTTTGACTTCATTTGTTTAAATCCACCTATAGCATCATCTCTCACTTTCTTTGCCTACACAAATTCTTACCAAATACAAAACCTCTTGAGTTTTTCCACTTCTCCATTGCCATTTTCCCATTCCACATACTGCATAGGAACCTTCCGTGAAAATTCTAGAGAATAGAAAGAATCTCTTCATTCAATACATTATCTATCTCATTCACTTTGGTATGCTTATTTTCAAGTGTCTTTAGAGAAAATTCCTATTTTATTTCATAGACTCTTGACAAGATTGATTTTGAGATAAGATATGATATGGATTATGATTGGGTGATTATAGAGGATAAAAGATGATAAAGATTGAATATGATATGATAGGATATAGATTGGATAGGAATATAATAATGGTCAATGATGATGACAATGATAAGATGACAAGGGTAGGGTAATGGTTGATTAGGGTTAAATGGTGTAGATTATATTTCTAGCATGCATCAAACTTTTATGCTAGATCAAATACATTTATTTATGCATCATAATTGAATGAAATTGACTCTTGTGTTTGATTGTTCAAATGGAGTATGACAACTGTGTTAGGTTGAATTACATATATGACAACATCCTATCGATTTTAGATTTTTTGTTAAGCATAAATCATAACTAATTTTCATTATGGTGTGCTTAGTGTGTTTATTCATGCATGTTGATTATGAATTTTTGAGTGAATGTTCTAATAGAATATATGTCACTAACTCGTATGGATTTTAGTTGATGCTTACAATGGAGAAAATTTCTCCTTCAAACATTTTGGTTTTCGGTGTTTACTTCCCTTTCACTTTATGATGGCTTTGTACCCAAAAGGAAAAGATTACTCTCACATAAAGGTATGCAATGCACCACATGGTGGCTACGTGGCTTTTCTATATATAATTTTTCTTTCGGGCCCAAACTGGGAAACATGTTTTCTCAGAAAGTATTTCCTCAAAGTTATTCTCATAAAATCTAAAATCACCCGCCCGCTTGCCACATCAACCATTTCATCAAGCAGATCATATCATCTGCAAATGTACTTTCTTTTTGGGAGGAGTTTTTCATAGAGCACAGTGGAGATCTTACTTTCAAGGTTGAACCTTTGAGTTGGCATCATCATTCCTTGTAGTTGATTGGATTGTGTTTTAGATAGGTTCTACTAGGATCTGATTGTCCTCTGGTAATGTATTTTCGTGGAACTTCTACAAAACTTGGAGCCATTAATGAGGCAGCCCAAGACTTTATGAGTAAAGATCATTGTGATCAAATCAAGCCCTAGATCAGATTATGGTCAATCAAGTGTGGACATCTAGCAGTTGTTCATCTCTTCTGGTTGTGGTGCTGGTTCTTTCTTCTAACTATAAAATGAAGGGTTTGCAGCAGTAAAAAAAAAAGAGTTAATTTTTAGAGTTTTAGAGATTTTTTGAAGATGGACATTCATAGAGCACTATTTTCACTCTATGGCATGTATTATTTATCAATACTATTAATCGGATTGGAATCCAAACTTTGTTTTTAGTTGGTTTATTGCAAAACAATATTATTGAGGAAATTGTGCATTTTATGGCGTTTATCATGAATTCCCCTTTCTTATATCACTTATGTTGAAAGCTCTATGTTAATTTTTACCTTGATAAGTCTGGATAATTGTCTTACATGTTATTAGCTTCTATGTTTAAAAGTTGTCTTTCTGAAAAATGAATCATGTTATCTTACTCTTTCCTTTTTCTAGAAGATTATGTTGAAAGACATATTATGTAGTAAGAGCAAGGGAAATATTGTGAATATCTACGTATCTTGATAATATTTTGGGTTTCTTTTTTTTTCAGACCTTAATGGATGCTTCCCACAAGGAGATTTGAATGACCGCACTGTGCTCTTCCTATCCTTTGTTGTTTCATTCTCTTCCCAACAACGAAGGGTTTGTGGCATTTTGTGTTTATTTCATTAGAAGTAGGAGATTGCTAATATTTGAAATGTTGTAAAAGCTTTGGCGCAATGCCATATTTTTATTTTGTTTGTATTTCTCTCACCATTTTCTTAAAAACCCAAAATAAGAGCTGACTTTGATTAAAAATCTCGAAGGTCATTTAGTGAGGTAGAAATTGGTCCCCAACTCACTAAATTTCCCATAAGGCTATTCAGAGAGGTGCAAGCTTTTATTATCAATAATTCTTTTTCTAGCATGCCTAATGGGACTCAAAGTTTTTCAAATGTCTAATTAGAATTTAGAAATATTTTAAATTAGAATAATAAGAGAGGCTAGCAATCTCATTCCCAAAGTTCAAACAAGAGCATCTTCCAGAGGCAATTTCCAGTACTCCTAGCTACCTGCTTCAGCACCTACGAGGAGGCAACTTACAGGTTCCATATCACTTGTCAGGAGCAATAGAGTAAGAAGTGTTAGCCCACAATCTAAAGCTTTATCCATGGTGTCACCTTCAAATTTTTCAAATTTGAAATGTCCATCTTGAAAAAAAATTCCTTTACAAACTCAAAAGTGCACTTGAAAAATTTTCCCAAGTGACCTACTTTGGAGGGTCACAACTCAAAGCTAGTTAATTTTCATGCCAAACCCCTTGGTGAGAATATTTAGTTGACATATTTTAACATGTATGTCAGTTTTTAGCTTCCCATGGTGAGTTTTGATAGGGTTTTGATAAGTAAAACTGGAGGGTTCTAGAACTATTTTGCTGATTATGAACTCTTAGCTCTGGGAAGTGGCCTCCTGCTCAAGCTGATATTTCACAGTTGGATTATTTTCATAAAAATGGATTATTTCCCTACATTCCTCCCACATTCATATGCTCCCTAGTTTTATTTTAGAGCCTTAGGATCTGATTTGATATTTTTTTGAGATCAAAAGCAAATGTAGTTTGTTCTGCTTTTACATTCACATTTCTGACATGTTTCAAGTTAGTCAACTTTCACCCCTAATATCTTGCAAAGAATGATTATTTAAGAAAATACCTCTTGCACACATGCTCGGTGGACCTAAATGAGCTTTTTTTTCTATTGGCATCTTCCCAAGTGGTGATTTGATATTTTTTTGAAGTGATGACTTGGTGAGCTCTAACTGGTTTTGAACACGTGCAATTGTAGAAAATTCTGAGTGAGCCACTTTGGCACTAAATATCTTGCACCTCAAAATCTCTTTTGTTGAACCAATTTTTTCACTAAATTCTTAGGTCAAATTTCTACATGCCTATGAATTTTCATGGCTCCAGGAGGTCGTTTGACTAGTTTCCCAAGGAAATTCTAGAGGCCACTTGACCTATTTTGACTACAATACAAAGTGCCTAAGAATGGATTTTGATGGTTACCCTCTTCAAACTTTTCACCTCAAATGCATATGCAAGCATCCTCTGATCAATTCAAAGTGAAATTTTTTTCAAAATTAAAAAAAGTTAGGTGAGGCCCACATGGGGATCTGGCATGCTTTACACAATTATGATGTTGTAAGTATTGCAATAGTTGAATTGGGTATGAAAATCCATCAAATTTTGTTTCAAATTATTTCTATTTTACAATGCATCATGCAGTAGAAACTATTGAGGAGAGAACTCAATCATCTGAATATAATAAGTGAGTCACATATTTTAAATATTGATTCATGCATGTGAGTGCAATATTAGAAATTCTTTCCAAACATAGAATCTTGCAAATGAGAGGGGCTCTCTACATTTGGAGGTATAAGCTCTTTCCAAATATTTTCTTGCAATGGATATGGACTCTTCCAATCAACTAGATGAAGGTGGTGTTTTATTGGTGTTCCCATGGGATAGAATTACAACAATTTAACCTTTCTTGGTTATATGAACAGCTACATGATACTGAAAAAGAAAATTATTTATGTAGGATAATATTGTTCAGGTTTTCTCCACCTAACCTTGCTTTTCAGTAGACTTAAAATCTAAATAAATATGGCAAGAAAAAGCTTGATAATCCAATGATAATTGACTTGGTGGGTGACAATGATGAAAAGTTGGTAGGAGGAATTAAACTTTATGCAATTACAACAACCATCACCTCTAAGCGATCCATTCTAGGGGACCTCATTATGGTTTATGCAAAATGCGGAAAAGGAGTAAAAGAGTTAGAGAATTGTTTGGGACAGCCAATGTGATAGTTTGAGGGAGTGATTTTGATGCTGAAAATGAAAAAAAAATATACATATTTTTATTCTTGGGTTTCCTCATTATGTGGACGCATTTCAAAATCCTGTTGCCACAGTTTGAGCATAGAGTGAGACCCAACTTGTGCATGGTTTGAATAGGAGGAATTTAAGATGGATAAAACTTATGAAATGCTTTGTATGTGGTGGAAATGTGGAATTAAAAATAGATTTTAGTTTCCAAGCAGAGGATTGGCCCAAAGCAGTAGAAATGATGAAGACTTTACAAAGTGAATTAGTTGCAAGAGGTTCTAATGTCGATTTTTTTTTCATTTGGAAATTAAGATCATTCTGTAGTTTTTGAAGCCTAAGATGGATTCAAAGAAATGAGTCAATACACTTTAAGGTGGTTCGAAGCTATTTGGAGGAGTATGGTGCATGAGCTTATGAAATAATACACTGCTAATAGGGGCGCCATTTGTACTTGCTAAGAGGTCAATTTTCTATTGCACAAGAATCTTCTAAACTGGTGCAAGGAGCTTCCACAGGAAACATCTTTGTGTCCAATTCTTGTTGAGTGGGAGAACCTAGCGCATGTTTTCCTGAGCATAAGGCAGTTAGTGCTTGTAGTGAAGATGGATTAAAATTGTTTGAGTAAATTCTATTTTTGATGCAGGATCTATGAAATTTATTTGCTGTGAATTAAGAAAACCACCAAACTAACAGTAGGTGCGAGCATTTGGATGGTGCAATTCATGAATGACTTGCGAAGCATATACAGGGCATACCCATTATTTTATAACTCCTTGCCATGAAAGGATGGATTCAAAAGAGTTGCAACAAAGGATTTAGGGAAAAGTGAAGGAGATCAATGGTAAGCATCAAATGAGAGACATGGCCAAATCCTGGCCCCAGCTCACTGACCCCGCAAGAGTAGATGTGCGGCCAGAAGGAAATGCGTGTGGTGCGCGGGGCATGGAAATGGTGGGTTTTTAAAATTAAAAGCCCGATAGTATCTTTTTAAACGGCCTTCATTTTAAGTGAAATATTTTAAGAGTGAAGTAAAAAAAAATTCCTGATGGATAGGTTTGAGGCCTTCATTTTAACAGGAAAGGTTATAAGATTTTATTCTAAAGCCTGACACTATAATATTTGCAGCATAGAATAAAGTTAAAGTACCCAGTGAAGTATTTTAAAAAAAGAGCCTTTGCTAATGGTAAAATTAAAAATTTATTTTGTTGGGAAGGTACAATGTTGTAATGCCTAATAACAAGTAATTTTAAAATCTTCACCACTAGAGAAAGATTTTAAATCTAACGTAAAAAAATTTAAAATATTTCCTTGTGGGGTTTTTATATTTAAAAGGAAAAGTATTTTAAATGTAGAAAAGTGAAAACACTGGGTAATATTAGGGTGCCTGATAATTTTTTTAAGAAAGGAAAAAGGCTTTAAATATAAAGTGAAGTAAAAATTAAAAGGACTTGGGTGAATAAATCAATGTATTCATTGATTTTTAAATATAAGTGCAAAGTAAAAAAGGCACCAGTGGAGATATTTTTTAATGCAAAGGCATGGGAAAAACAAATTTTCTACTAAGGAAAGATAAAGGGAGCTGAGTGAAATATTTTCATGGGTAGAGCCATTTTTCAGCTATGGGGTAAAAATAGAGATGAAATGAAGAATTTTTCATGAGATGGAGAAATTTTTTGATGAAAAATAAAAGTGAATTTTTCTATAGCAATGCAAGGGGAGAGTAAAAATATTTCTTTCATGGAAGGTGAATTTTTGGTTGAAGGATCAAGGTGAAGGAAAGAAAAGAAAAAAGGCATGGTTTGTTACTGCAGAGGAGAGAAGAGAGAGAATTTTTTAGTTTCTTGTTGTCGATTAACGGAGCATGAAGCTTCCAGGTGTCTTCAACATATTAATTTTAGGGTTCTTTCTTCTTCTTTATCTTCTCATTCTTTCTCATTTACGAGGGTTCCATTTTTTTGAAAGTTCTGCAAGGCGGATAGAGGCTTGTAAAAACCATAAAGTGTCAAATTAGAATGGACCATATAACTATTAATCATTAATCTAAGATGTTCATGTGTTCTAAATTATGCTTCATGAATATATTTTATCTAATGACTATCTCCATGGCTGAGATGTAATGTTTTTTTTAATTCAATAATCAAAGATTACTTGAGTTTTTTCATGCACATTTGTTGCATTTGAGTTACATTTGTTATTGTGTTTTATTCAGAGAATGGAGTAATTGCTTTAGTGAACATAACAAGAGTGTTGTGTTTCCAGATGGATTTGTAAGAATGGTCATTTGATAAAGCTTCAATGGTCTTGTTATCATAATGTGATAACATTTTCAAAGATCTTCAAAACATGTTTAACAGTGTAGGATGAAATTCTGGTTGTATGGCTTTATAGCCCTTCTCTTGGAACTGGTCAATCCTTGTGCATCTTTTGTTTTCAGTTTGGTTCCAATTCTTAAAATCAATTCAAACCTTTCAATTATGTTGTATGGGTTATTTGTATCTACCATGTTCTCAATGTTGGTTAATAAAATTCACCCAATGTCTTAGCCAATGTTGAGTGATATCTCATTTTGATTGGCATATTCTTGTGAGAGAAATATCTATTAAGAAATACCTTGTTAAGTGTGTGTTTGAATCTTTTGGTGTTACTAAAAGGGTCACCCCATAGGTCATACAGAGCCTGAAGTGTAGTGGAAATGTGTTCCAATCTCATTTCCTATCAATTGGCCAAATCCTACAGAAAGTCTGAGTATGAAGTGTGGCTTACTTCTAGAATTTATTAGATCTATTGATTTGGGAAACCAACAATCCACTCCACCAGGAGGCCAAACATTCCAAATCAGAATACTCATCTTATCTCACCCATAGGAATTTCTTCTCAATGGCCCACTTAGGTGCCCTCACTCCTACAAGTTTTGTAACTGGATAGTGATATCCTGCTACAACCACCTACACCCCTAGATGTATGGCCCACCATACCCACCATTTCTCTCAAGGTGATCTCGAAGTTCTCTAGGGAGGATTTTAAAATTTTGAACATCTCCAAGATATTATGGAGGTTTGCAAAGTCCATAACATCATGGAAGAAAATGTGGCCCTTAGATTAGCGATTATATCTTTCAAAGGGAAAGCTCAGGACTAGTATAGATCTTTGGCTTCTATTACCATCTGCTCTTGGGATCAACTCAAGGAGAAATTTTTTGAGTGATTCTCAGAGAAAAGATATTTCTCCTCCTTGTTGTAGTAATTAATCACTATCAAGAGAGTCCCACAAGAGGCCATGGGTAATTTCAACACCAGGTTTCACAAAACCTAGCAGAGGATTCCTATGATAGCCAAACCTTTGACAATTATGGCATTCATGTTCTATCTAAAGGCTTTCAATTCAGACATCGCATTCATGGTATAGTCAATGGGAGGAGATACCTTGCTCGATACATACGATCTAACTATGCATGTAGAGAATAATCTAATTAATGTTGGGAACCTTCCACCACGGTCGGCAATGCCCATGTTTGTTGAAATCTTTGGTGGCCCCTAAGAGGAGATGGCTCTTAGTACTTCTACCCCACTCCCTAAATCATCGGCCGCACCACCGTCGTCCATGTATGTGTACCCAAGTGCACAACCAAGCTTGTTGGGCTTCCCTTCACTAGTAGCAAACATCAATGATATGAAGAACCGTATACGGTCTTTTGTGAATGATCTTGTCCTTATTTGGCATCAATAGGCAACACCTCCAAAGCCTCCCATGAAAAAAATCAAGGAGGAAGGTCATCTTATTAGTAGAACACATATCAAGGAGGTTTGAAGGGAAATAACCAACAATAAGTGTTTACAAACTAGATAGTCTCAGTCACCATGCTGCTTCAGAATGTCAAGAATAGTCCAAGTAAGGATTTGGTCCTAGGCCAAAACACATATAGCGGACAACGTTGTTTTGTGCTTTAAAGCAACACATACCTCCTTCTACAAAAAGGAGACATATTGCATAGAAATGCTAGAAGACGAGAAGGTCATGCATAATAAATTTATTGATTATGACCCATTCAAGAACTTCCATGCTACCGAGTTAGGTACCTATGTGATCTTCGATGATGACCAAGTCTTTCTGAAATTGGTAAAAGAATAGGAGGATCCTGGCAGACTGGGTGACAACAGTCTATGGACACTATATTTCGATGGTGCTAAGTGAAAAATTAGTTCCAAAGCTGGTATCTTATTAGTATCTTTGAATGTATCAAATACCCTCAAATCTTTCTACTTCAAGTTCCTATGCTCAAACAATGATGCAAAGTATGAGGATTTTGTCCATGGTTTGATTCTCATAGATTGGATGGACATAAAGAGAATATAGGTGTTCAAAGATTTGGAGTAAGTCATAAACCAGGTTTGTGGATAGGTAGTTGTAAAATATATAAGAATGTGGTCTACAGACATAAAATATGGGATCTAATCAAAAGCTTCAAAGCTTTTAACATACAGGTTATCCCACGGACCTAGAAGTTAGTCGTAGATCAGATAGCTTTGATTGGATCATAGTTTGAGCCAACCCTCGAATCAACAAAAAACCAAAATGCAATACATACCACAATCCAACTGTCAATACCCAACAATGATAAGAATTTGCAGGTTTTTTAGGATGACATTCAGATTGTTGCTTTTCTATAAAATTTAGGCAAACCTTCCAATCATTCACAATTTGAAGCTAGAAGGAGTATTAAAGGATAAGTAATTCAATTGAAAAGCAATAAGCTCCCATGAGGTTTGATTTCTCTCAAAAATATCTTCAACTACGAGAATGTGAGAAATATAAAACAAAGATTCACCACCGACAAAGGAGACTATGAAGACTTTGACATCGGGAAAGGAATAAAGCTAAAAGTTGGAAGAGATGTCTCGCAAGCAGACAAGGAAAGATTGAAAGGCTTGTGTGCTAATACAATGGGGTCATGGCCTGGACTTACGACAATCTCAAAGGATATGGTCTAGGAATCATTCAACATACTATCGACTTAGCTGAAGGCTCCAATCCCATATGATAGAAGTAAAGGTCAATGAATCCAAAGGTTGAGGCATTGATTTCACTGGAGCTTAAGAAATTAATCAAATCAAGAATCATATATTCAATCAAACATTCCACCTAGGTATTCAACCTTGTACCAATGTAGAAAAAGAATGGTAACATTTTGACTCTGCAAGGAGTTCTAGGACTTGAACAAAGCTTCATTAAGAGATCACTACCCCTTCCCCTCAATGAAGAAAATTCTACAAACCATGGTTGGATCAAAAATGTTCTCACTACTCGATGGTTTTTTTGGTTATAACCAAGATTATGTAAAGGAGGAGGACCAGCACAAAACAATGTTCACCACCAACTGAGGAACGTTCACGTATGCAAAGATTCCCTTCAAACTCTCCAATGCAAGACCTTTCAAAGAGAAATGGGTATCACCTTCAAAGGATTGATCAATAAGATCATCTTAATATATTTGGATGACCTGACTATTTTTTCCAAATCAAAAGATGATCACTTTGATCATCTAGAAATAATCTTCTAGAAGTTTCAACTGTTCAAAATTTCATTAATTCTCAAGTTTGTGTATGGAGTATCGCAAAGCAAGCTGCTAGGCTTTGTGGTATCAAAGGAAGGAATAGCCATAGACCTCGAAAGGGTGAAGGCTATAATAGAACTACTACTGCTAGTCAACCAGAAGGGGTTGTAGTCCTTTCTAAGAAAAATCAACTTTGTCAACTAGTTCATTTTGAACTTCACGAGCATCGCGAGACCCATCACACTAATATTAAAAAAGGACTCAACATTCAAATGGACTCCTGAAGGTAAGCTCACTTTTAAGAAAATAAAGGTAGCCATCTATATAGCTCCAGTGTTAGCCAACCTAGACTTCTCCAAATATTTCTTGCTCAACGTCTATAGCGTCCAGCATAGCATAGATTCAATTCTCACTCAAAAGGATGAGGAGGGAAGTAGAGAATATCCCATAGCATTTCATTCTAGGACCCTCAAAGGATATGAAACCAAGCATAATTTTTTTGAAAAAAAAGTCTTTGCTATTGTCAAGAGCCTAAAGAAATTTTGATACCTAGTATCGGCCAACAAAATCACCATCCTCGTCGCCCACCTCAGCGTTAGGGAATATATCACTGAAGGTGATATAACTAAGAAGAGGGCCAACTGGATCACCAAGATCCTATAATATGATGTGGATATTTGACCAATGAAACTAGTTCAAGGGAGAGGCCTTTGTGAATACCACACGTAGGAATTAGGGTCTTGAGTGAAAAAGAGACTGACCAGGTCTATACAAACTAGTTCAAGTACGACAAGTCATGGGTGGCTGATCAGATGCAATTTATGCAAATTGGGAAATATCCAAACCAACATCCCACCTCTCAAAAGATGCTACTACTGATTGCAAGGCACCAGGTATGTATTAATTGAGAAAAATTTAGCTAAAAGAAATTATGATGGAGTCCTTCTTCATTGCATAAACAAGCCACAAGTAGAAACGATTTTAGGAAAATTCCACAGCAACCCCTAGGAAAACACTTTTCTACCAAGACCATTGTTTTGAAAATAATGTAGGTAGGCTATACTGGCCTTCAATGTTCTATGAGGCTCATCATCTTGTGCAGAAGTGTACTCAGTGCCAATATTTTGTTGGCAAGGAGAAGAACTTCGCCATGCCATTAAGCCTTATCGTGACCAAGGAAGCCTTTGTACAATGGGGTTTGAATTTTTTTGGGATCATAAATCCCATCTCCAATGTAGGCCACAGGTGGATACTTACGGTGACCAACTACTTCACAAGATGGACGGAGGTTGTCCCCCTAAAGAATGCTACAGAAGGAGAAATTGTAAATTTTCTCAAAGAGTTGGTAACAAGGTTTGGTTCACCCAAAACAATCATTTCCAACAATGCACCAACCTTCATAGGCTCTGGTATGTTGTACTTCACTCTTAAGCATGGGGTCTACCTCAAGACTTCATCCAATTATTACCCACAAGGAAACAGGTTAGTAGAATCAACTAACAAGAACCTAATTAGGTGAATAAAGCACATCAGGTCAAAACACCAAAAAGAATGGAAAAAGCATTTGTGAGTAGCTTTATGGGCTGACAAAACTACACTTAAGAAGATCCTAAAAAACCTCCCCTTACGAGTTAATATATGGGAAGGAGGGAGTTTTACCCATTTCCATAAAAAATTATGCCATTACAATTGTTAAAAGCTTTTGAAGTCGAGGAAGACAGTGGAATGGAAGTAAGATTGGCGAAGCTCTTAATCCTCGAAGAGAAGAGAGAGAAGGTATTGGTGTCTCTTTCCTCATAAATTTAAAGGTACCTCCTTGAGGATGGACGTTGGCGACTTTGTTTGATGAAATGTACCCAGACACATTCTGCTTCAGTGAGGACCCATGCTAATTTAATTCTCATATTTGCATTATGGAATTGATTTCTTCCCAGCCATGGGGAAATCATTTTGGTCCCTTTTCTTTACCTATATACTCACCATTGCTTGAAGGATCTAGAAATCATTTTCCCAAATTCAATAGAGAAGGTTCTCAAGATGTTGAAAAACGCATCATGTCTTTCATGGTTGCCTATGGAATTTTGTGGGTAAGAGAAGAAGATATTTTTGTCAGATTATTTATTGAATCCCTTATTAGTCCTACTATAGATTGGTTTTGTTATTTAGAAGATAATTGCATAACTGATTGGGATTCATTAAAGGATAAGTTTTTGGGAAGGTATAAGGGCCCTATTGATGAAGCTTCTTTGTTAGGTCAATTTTTTAATATCTAGAAGCAAGAAGGTGAAAAAATCAGAGACTTTGTGGATAGGTTCAATAGGTTGCTTAGAAAGATACCTACCTCTATTCAGCCAAGGAAGCAACTACAAATTTTTACTTTTATTTCTTCTTTGCACCCAAATGTTCAGTTTTGTTTAAAAAGATGTAAAGTAAATGATATTAAAATTGCACAAGAAGAGGCTATCAAAATTGAGGATGATATGATTTGAAGTGGCTTATGGAAAAAAAATCAGCCTATAAACAATTTGAGTAGTGAAATTATAAGGAATCCTATTATACAAAGGCCAATTTCTTAGCCTATAGATTTCCAATATGCACAGCCTCCCACCATTGAATGCTTTAATCTCAATATTTTTGATCAAAAGTACTTTTGTAAAAGAGAGGTAAGTGATGTGGGAATTAAACCTCGTATGAATAGAAGAATTGAAGCATATTATATGCATTACGAACAAGATAATGATGAATTTATAAGTCAATCAAATGACAGAGAAAGTGGACAATTCTTGCACAATGTTAACAGCAAATAAGGTAATACAAATGAAGTTGTTTCAACCTCCTTACTTACATTAGAAATGCAATCATTCACTTTTCCCAATGAAGAAGAGAAACCTGAGAATGTACAACATAAAGATAAGGTATGGAACATCCTTCTACCAGAGTACATGAAAACGGATTATGAAGCCTTCAAGTTTTCTAAGCCAAATGATACCGAAGTAAGGCTGCGAGAAGAGGTTAGGAATGATTTTGCATTTGAATCTTTTCAATTTAAAAATTTGAATGCGAAATTTTTTAAACAGAAAGATGATGTTGTAAGTAGCCATGATGGTTTTGTTGAGGGTAGTCAAATGCATGAAAATGTTGAATGTCATAATGTCTATATTCTAAATCAGTATCTCAATGCACATGAGGATGAATTTTTGTGTGGAGAAGAAGTTTCTATGACTAATTTGTAGGATATGAAAATAGGTGATGAAGTAAATCATAAAATTGTTAGATTAGATTTCTCAGAGAAAGAGGAAATTGTTCCAATTGGGGATAATCTTAAGCCACATGAGAACATTGTTTATAATGCAAATTTGCAATCTAATACATTTCCAGTTTTGCATGAGGTTGATGATTGGTCTTTTGATTTGAATGATTCTCTATCTACTGCTAGAAAAGTAAAATGTATGCAAGGACACAGTGAAATATATGTTGTAGGTCAAAATTCAAGATTCTCAAATGATACATTTGCCTATACATATGGTACCAAAAGGAGGTTTTCATCTAATGGTTTGTGTGTGGGTTGTCCAATTTGAGGTTTGGTTTCTCTTGGCTTGTCAAGCCAAGTGCATCATGAGGTCACACCTCGTGCCATTCAAACAGACATTGGTAATCATATGTTGGGTAATGTCGATATGAGTTGTCAAATTGGAGAGGTATCTAATGAAGGCTAGATTCTTGTACATCAGGTTACTGATAGAAGATTTTTATATGAGGCCATTCCCATCAACTTAATCAAGATGGTCACCAACTGGTAGTTAGTTGTGTGTGTGCTTCTCATTCATCCAACATTTTTCTGCACAGGTTGCTATTTCTCTCAACCCGTCAATGGATTTGCATGATCATTTTGGAGTCATCCAAGGTAGGGTCTTCATGACCATGTACATAGTAGGGGTTTTTCCTATGTTGGTAGTGTAGTTTCCTTTTCCCATTGTGTCTTGTTTTTGGCTTGCTCTAGCTCCTTTTTCCTCTATGCTCTCTAACTCTGTTGCCCAACGGATAAAGCACTAGTCCACGCATTGAGTTTTGGGTTCCTTGCTTCTTCCTTCAAAGTCCTCATCCCCAATTAGAGCCAATGTTACCCTCTAAATTTTAAAACATGCAATTTTCCTCCCTTAAATTAGAGCGGCCTCCATTTCATGTTTTTAATTCATTTGTAGTTATAGTCCTCACAAGTTTTATAACCTTTGTTGCACAACCTTGTGTTTTCATAACCAAGTCATGGGGTTCTGAAGTTGCATAAAAATCTGATGACCCGATCCTTCCTTCTCCCCATCCTTTCCTAAGTGATCAATGTATTGGAAGTTCTTAAAATATTAGAACCTGCGACATGCAGTTCTGCAATTCATCTTTTTTGCAACCCCGTGACTTTCAAGCAATCTCCTTGGTTTTCAAAATGCCACTAGCCAATTTAATCACTTGTACGACATATTGTGTGACTGTCTTTTTGGGAGTTATGAAATGTGAGCTTAGTCTTAAGATACGCTCCTCAACCAATGGTGCATTAATTATACCTCTTAAATGGAAAGTGTAATAGGAAACTCGCTAAGGTGGTGGCATGATATTGACAGATTAAAGGTCATCATTACCTACAAACGTAATTAAATAAGCTTGTTTATAGAGAAAGGTGGTGGTACTATTGAGTCCTATTTTCTTATCGACCAAGGAAAATTCAAAGTGGGGCTTCCTACGACCAATGAAACATGGGATGATGAACCTATGCCCATCCTGCAACCTAACTTGAACCGGCCCAAGGAAGAGCAAATTCTTATTATTTCCCAATTGTGCACACTTGCATGGAAGGAGAAGACCAGTTATGCCAAATATCACAGAGTAATCTTCATCCTAGAAGAAGAATAGGAACATGTCAATTTGTACAACCTTTTAATGGAGATGCGACGGGATATGGAGAATGCCCCATCTCCTACGGCGGTTTAATTTTCTTGTTTTGCATGGAATATTTTTGTAATTAGTGGTGTTAACCCAATTTTGGCATAACATAATCGCTTTTGTTTAAGGTCACTTTCTTGAGGACGGTTACTTTAAAAAAGACCGTTATGAATAGTTACATTTGGAGAAATTTTTGGCCTAGAAGATTATATAAATATAGAACTTTTCCAAAAAAAGAAGGAAGGAGAGAAGGGGGGGAGGGCAGCTAGGTAATCTTTTCATGCAGTTTCATTGTACAAAGATATGAAGTCTATGAACTCATGTTTTGGCATTAAAGAAATAAAGAAGATATTTTCAAATCTTTGAATTTCTTAATGTTTTCTTTAGATGGTAATGAACTGTGTTTCCTTGTGGTTAATCTCCAATGTCATTATGTTATAATGGACTGTATATGCATTTAATTTTAAAACTTTGGATTTGGATTGAATTAGCTTCCAAAAATAATTTGTTGTCCTTTCTTTTCTTGGATACCATCCATTGGTGTAGGGAAGATGAACTTTGTATCATTTACCTACATTTTCTAAATCATAGGTTTGACCTTTCATACCTATTTCATGGTTATGGGTAGGTGTTAGTTGCCTTTTCTGCTTTATGGTAAAAAGAATACCTGGTATTTTAATTCATTGCAAATCATTTGAAGTTAGTTGTGCCTTGTAAAAAAAGTAGAGAGCACTTGAAACTATCATTGCAAGTGACTCAACTGTTGGTCAAGCTGTCACTGTTGTGGGAAAATAGAGTATAAACTAAAGTGAAAAATTTGTCAACCAATAAGATGTTTATTGCACTTGAATTATCACAAAGAATAGTGATAGGCTCTTTGTAATCAACCTTGATATTCGTAAGTATTTTCTTCATCCATAAAACTTGAGTACAACATGTTATGCTACATATTCTGATTATGTTGTGGAAAGAGTAACTAACTATTATTTTTTTCTCATCTAGGACACAATATTGTCACCCAAGAAAAATGCAGCACCACTTGTGCTTTTCCTATCATTTGCACTACTAGCCCAAACAACATCTTTGTATGTTGTTAAGGTGAAAGCATTGATCTTGGGATACCATAATCCATAGTCTACAATTCTTTTAATGTATCTAAAGATTCTCTTCACTGCATTGACATGAAACTCTTTTGGAGTAGCCTAAAAACTTTCCACCATACATACTAGCATAATATCCGATCTTAATGTAGTTAAGTACAACAAGCTTCCAATCATTGACCTATGTATTATCTGATTTGCATTTGGGGACTCGTCTATCTTACTCAAATTACAACCAATTACCATAGGGGTGCTAACTGGACTACTATCTTCCATTCCAAATTTCTTAAGCATTTCCTTAACATACTTAATTTGAGATATAAATATCCCATCATTAGTTTGTACAGATCTGTAAACCAAGGAAAAATGACAACTCTCCTAATATTGACATCTCAAATTCATCCTACATTTATGCAGCAAATACTTTACATATCTTTTCATTGCTACTCCAAATTTGATGTCATCCACATAAACTACAACAATGATCATGTTCTCACCTTCAGATTTGAAGTACAAATTGTTGTTGTAGATACTAGTCCAATCTTGAATACCATGCTCTAGATGCTTGTTTTATACCATACAATGCTTTTCTCAACCTGCAAACATAATATTCTTCTTCTGATAGCTAAAACCACTTTGGTTGTTCGATGTAGACTTTTTCTTCATGGTTTCCATTCAAAAATGTGGATTTAACATTCATTTGATAAACTTTAAATCCTTTATAAACTGAAAATGTAAGAAACATTCTTATGGGCTCTAATCTTACAACAGGTGTAAAAATTTCTTCAAAGTCTATCCCCTCTACTTGTGAATACCCCTTGCACACCAATCTTTCCTTATTTCTCACAATAGCACTATATTCATTGAGTTTATTTCTAAAAACCCATTTAGTGAATGGGTTAGTGTAGGATCATGGGGGCCCAAACTAGGCTCTTGACTGGCAATGAAAATTTAGAAAAATAGAGTAAGGCAACCTGACATAAAAATTTGAACAGGTTATTAACATAATTTGAAAAATATGTAAGAACAAAATTTGTAGCAAATTGAATGTAGTTTCTAGGATGCTAGTCTTTTTTTAGAAAAAAGTAAATCTATTTTGTGAATTTTTGAAATTTCAATATGTAGTACTAAATTTTTAGGAAAAAGATAAGTAGGTGTATGTTTGACCACCCTAAGTACAAGAAAAAATAATATTTTTTCTAAAAATTTCAATATATGTAGAGGACACATGACTTGATGTGTCACATTTTTTTGGTAATTTTTTTCCATGTAAATAATTAGTTATGATCTTTTTATTACAACATTTCAAAATGATTGAAACGTGTTTTTCTTACCACCATAACTTGGTAAAAAAATTATAAAATTTAATTTTTTTTATCCTATAGTATGTGAAGCATAGAATGTGACACATCTTTTAGATTTGAAAAATGTGAAGTATTTTGAAAATTATAGAAGTTTTTCAATCAACCTATCAATCACGACTTTAGTCGTAATGTATGTAGAAAATTAGTAATACTTATCTATTAAATTCAAAATAAGGAATATCTTATATTGGCAAAAAGTTGACAATTTTTTCAATAAACCCTTTTCATGTCATCAAATTTAGATAAAAAAAACTCATCAGCCATAAGGGTGAAATTCAAAAAAATAAGGAAATTTTGTAAACATGTTTTTTCATTTGACTTTCCAGGTTTGGCAATCCTAAACCAAATCCTGAGCCAAATCCCAAGCCTATTGATTTTGTCAGAAAAAATGGATATCCATTCAAAACGGATATCTATTACCTCTATTATTTATAATACATAATATTTAATATACTAATATATTATATATTATATATTATGTATTATATATTAATATATTATATATTTTATTATTATATTATATATTATATTGTTATTTATATTATATACTATATACTGTGTATATATTTTATATAGTATATTATATATTATATTAATATTGTGTAATATATATTATATACTACATTATAATATATATATATATAGTGAGATAGGGAGAGGGGGTGTGAGATATAGAGGGAGGGAGAGAGAGTGAGAGAGACCCGATAGCACAAGAGAGAGAATGAGAAAGACCTAAGAGGGATATAGAGAGTGAGTCAGACCTGAGAGGCAGGGAGGGAGGGATATGGAGAGTGAGAGATACTTGAGAGAGAGTTATCGAGGTAGGGTTCCCAAAGGAGATACCTAAAAGAGAGAGGGTGGGAGGGATAGAGGGATCGAGAGAGTTGTCTAGGTAGGGTATGAGGGATAGAGGGAGTGAGAGACATAAGAGAGGGAGTTTGTGGGAGGGAGAGAGGGAGGGAGAGAGGGAGAGAGACTTGAGAGGGAGATGGAGATTTTGACAGAGAGACCTAAGAGGGAGATGGAGAGTTTGAGAGAGAGAGAGAGATAAATACCTAAGAGGAATATGGAGAGTGAGAGAGAGAGAGAGAGATAGATACCTAAGAAGAAGATGGAGAGTGAGAGAGACCTAAGAGAGAGAGAGGGAGGGTGGGAGGGAGAGATGGAGAGAGAGATAGACTTGAAAGGGAGAGAGGAAAATAGAGATAGAGAGAAAGCGAGAGAGAGAGAGAGAGAGAAAGACTAAAGAGGGAGATGGAGTGTGTGTGTGTGAGAGAGATAGAAAGAGAGGGAGAGAGAGAGAGAGAGAGAGAAATACCTTAGAGGAAGATAAAGAGAGACAAAAATACCTAAGAATAATATGGAGAGAGAGACAGAGAGAGATAGAGATAGAGGTAGAGAGACAAAGAGATAGAGAGAGATAAAGAGTGTAAGAGAGGGGGACCAACCATGTCAAGGCTCTAGGTCATGGAGAGCTAAGATCAAAGGGCTGCCCTAACTTACCTCACTCTAAAAGATGTCTTGAGGTGAGGATCAAGAATGAAGAGAACTATATACTACTTTTGTCACTCTATAGTCCCAAAGTTCAAGTTTAGGCTAGGCAAGCTAGTTTTCAAAGTCAATACTGCACCTCAGATAGCTCTCTATCTGAGGATGGTAGTGAAGTTCTAGGATGATAGTACCATGTGCTGGAATTTCTTGGGTGTGCTCATGTCCATATAGATAGAAAACACAAAGTATAGTACAAACTATCTAAAAACTAACTAATAGCCTAGCTAGTTGATTATGATGAGAAAAAATAGAATAATGAAGTATGAAAAATAGAGATAGAGATGATAAAGCAAGTAAATAAAAGTTAGTGTGATCAAGATAATGTCACAAAAGAATTGATTCGCTATCCAACTCCACACGCACATCCACCTACACACAAGAAAGAGGGAAATTTTTTGGAGTTGTATAGGGGCCTGCCTCAGTTAAACCCCCATTTCAGTGTTTCCAACTCCATGAACAACTAGAAAGTCGAGTAGAATATGCGATAAAGAAAGTAGAAAGAAAGAATGATTGCTATGAACACTACAAAACAAAAATATGATACTCTATCAAATCACAAAGGAGATGAGTGAATTGTTACCACCTCCACCCAAAAGCTCACTAACCAATGGGGTAGAATGCAAGGTATGGACTTAGCAAAGTCACCATAGCCGCAGCAGTGATGAAGGGAGGTCTCGCAAGACTCCAAGCCCACAACTTCTATGGATTACCTCACACTTGCAATGTGGAGTTTATGGAGCTTCAAATCTGCTATAATGATCACAAAACGAAGTGCTAGAATGCTAGAGTGAATGAGAATGTGTAAAATATTTCTATAAGATGTAAAAGGAGGATAAAATGAAGTGAGAATGGATGTTTTTGAAGGTAGGATGGGAAGGAATAAGGAATTCTTATTTCAGTTGGTTGAAGAGGGACATTACAATTCAGCCCCAATCAGGTGTGTAATGCCTCTTCCAACTTTAGACACAAGAATCTGTTAGGGATGACAGTACAGCATGCAGACATCCACATGCCATGCATTTATCCCCAAAAAATATTCTCTCACTAACACACAAGACAAATGCTAAGTGGATGGAAGGTCGATGAGTGATGTGGAATTTTTCCTTTGGATTTGATTTTCTAAGGTGAGGGTATGTGAAAGGGGTATTTTCTTAAGGGGTGAAAATTCACTCCTATACATTCTTCCCCACTTTAGTGAGCATGAATATTGATGAGTGTTCGGTAAAGTAGATCAAAGAGTTAGTAGGGTTAGAAATGTATACCTGAAATATCAAGGAAGTAGACCATGATCTAGCAAACTCAAAAGTGCATGGTAGGAAAAGGACTCCACAAGTACTCTCCCTAGGGAGTTTTGAACAAAAGGACTCCATATCCTCGTAGAATAATGAAGCTACACAAAGTACACCGAAGGCCCTCAGACCAACGATGGACAAATCCCATAGGATGAAAGTGTCTCACAAGCCTACAGACTTGCAAAAAGGCAACCCCCAAGATCTCTCTCATGAAGGAATCCTAGTGAAGTAACTACCTTAAAGGCTCACATACCTACAAGAGGGCAGCCCCCAAGTTCTCTCTCATGAAGGAATCCTAGAGGAAGGGGACACTGTAGAGGTAAACTAGAAAGCGGCTTCACAGGCATACCTACAAAGAAACATGTTAATTTTTAGATAAAACATGCAAAGAAACAAAAAGCATCCATGTAGGCAAACAAGCGGACAGTCACATAGACAGTTAACAAATTGAAAGGCTTTCAAAGGGGTCCCTTGAGAACCCTTCAAAACAAAAGGGGTCCACTCAAGGGATGCATTGTTTGAATGTGTACAAGAGACATTTTTTTCTCAAATCAATTCATTATTAAGGAACCCTTTTGAAAGATGTTCACTTCATCAAGGAATTTGAAAGAAATGAAATTCCCCCTCCTAAGGGAAAGGTCAAGGCTTCTTCCATAGGAAAAATTTGCTCCCACCTTAGAGGAGAGTTCTCAAGTTCTTTCTTTGCAAACCCATGATGAAAGAAATATGTTTCGTTAGGGGTCCAAGTCAAGAATACGATTCTTGAAAAAGCTTGCCAATATTTTCAAGAAAAGATTCGTTGGCAACAAATTCATTTTCTAAAAATTGAAACATTGTGAAAGCAATGTTGTCACACATACGAGGGACAACTCAAGCAAAGAAGAGAGAAAGATAAAAGGGTGAAGAGAAATATCACGAACAAGAGACACAAGGGTGATCTAATATTTCAGGGTCCAAGTTTCTCATAAATATATATAAGTATAATAATGATAGTATATCAATGAACTGTCATCAACCCCCTACTATATCAAACCATGCGAAAATTTTACAAGAAGAAAAATTAAAAATTAAAAATTGGGTCAACATGGAAGGGAAGCCTAAATTCCCCCAACACTTTGCATCATCCCTAATTTTTCAAAAGTCAAAAAACATAACAGAGGAAGAATGATGATACAAATAGAAGAAGGTTTACGACACATAATCACTCTTGTATCCAAGCACTAACAAGGATGACAAGGGTCGTCTAGGAACACATAACACAAGCATAGGGAACACATCTAGTTCTAACGATCAAGAAGGGCCCCCCCTAACATTCATCGACCAAGAGGTCATCCACTTCCCAATCTAGGTCATTATAAGGGGAAGGTGGATGAGCCTGTAGTGGTGGAATATTAAGGGGAGGAGCTTCTAACCCTCCCACAACAAGGGCTAAGGAAGAGGTCCCCGCAAGGTCTTCTCCACTTGGCTCTTGTGGACCTATGGTCAATGATTTTGCGAAGATCACCGACAAGGCTAGGACTTCATCTAGAGAGTTAAACATGCACTTTACTAGAGTGCCATTTTTTCCTCAAGAGATGGGGAGGACAGCACTCGAGATTCACCGCTTGGCTCACTGAGTGACTCAGGAGTGGTGACAAACTCAGGGGAAGTTAGAACTGGCTTCATCACTAAGATGGAACAAGCTAGCATGGGACAACCCTTTGAATAAGGTGGGATCCTCTTACGCCCCCCATTACTAGAAGGGCCAACCTCTACCTTATGCTTCATTGGGGGATGTGAACTCCCCACAGATGAGGAAAGAGGAGCGAAGGAGGAGGAGAAAACTGCGGTGGACACCACTAAGGTATTCGGCATTTCCATAGGTTTAGGGAATGGTGGGATGTCTAGAAAGGACATCAACAAGGGTGGCTCAACCAAAGGAGCAATAAACACCTACACCTTTTTAGGGTCAGGCACTTTTGCACTCGCAGTGGGAGCTAGAGGTGATACTAAACTCAACTGAATGGAATCATAGGGGAGGAGAGAGGAGGATACATCAGGAGGCCCTATAGTAGGGGCAGTTATCTCCTCTTCCTTTCTCTACAAAGTGGCCTTCTCAATCACCAAATCCTTTCGCCAGCACTTGTGCTCACGTGAAAGGTGATTTCTATGACTCTTTGAGCTAGAGGCTAGGAGTTGCAAAGAGACAAAAGGATCATGCTCATCCATAGGGGTGTCCATCACAGTCATCTCCAATGGAGGGACAGACTCCTAAATGGGAGCACGAGGAAGAGGTTGAGAAACAATGAGGGGATTCAGCTCTAGCACCTCGGTGATGGGCCTCTTCCCATTCACTACTTTAGGAGGAAGAGTGGTGGGAGGCCATGGAGGTCAAGACATAGAGGATTCCCCATGGGGACCCTTCCTTCTATCGTATAGGTAAGGCCATGGTCCAAGAGGCATAGTAGGAAGATCTAATATCCTAATCTTAGCTTTGTGCCAAGCAGGAACCATTGGACTTCTCATGTAAAATCTAGGAGTATTCATCCAAAACTCTTCTTCAAAAAGAGGGGTGGAAGAGGTACCTTGAGGATGGGTAGGAATCTCCCTTCCCTTTCGAGAAGAGGGGAAATTTTACTGTTGTACTATCAGAAGGGTCAATTTTGGTTGTCCTTTGCCCTTGGTCTTATACTTCACATAGTTTCAGTAAAGTAGGTTCATTCTTGGGGGAAGCAGACCGATTGGGGTGGGCCAAAAATGATCTAGTGAGTAGCCCCCATGAGACACCAATGACTGGTATCCAGTGTCATGCACAACAGGCACAACACCTTCATGGGAAAATTTCAAACACTTATGAATGACAGAAGCAATTCCATTCACGGAAGTTAGCCAAGGTATGCCTAACTTCACCCTAAACAAATCAGATTCCAAGATAACATCAAAAGTTGTGTTCATAGTCCTTGGTCCCACTAGGCTAGAAATATTTATCGATCCATATGACTTGAGAGAGATACCATCATGCATACAGATGGTAGATTTTGTTTCTTCATACTCTTCTTTTTGTAGTGAATTCAGCCACAATGTCTCCTCTGTAATGACATTCACTCAGCTCAAAGAGTTGACTAAGACCCCCATCACAATGTTTCCATTGAGGCGAGTGGGAATGTAGAGGGGAGAGGGCTTATTGTTCAAAGGAAAATCCTATGGTGTGAATGTCACATCTGGTGAGCCAGTCATAGGCTGCGAAGGAGTAATCATAGCCATGTTAATATACACCTCGGGCTAAGTGGTAGAATCAAAGGGATCAATAATTAAGTTAGTAGAATGTGATGGAAATGGGTCTATGTATATCTGTAACTCACTATTCACTTTCACCATCAATTTATTTGTATTTTTTTTACTTCCATTGAGATGAATAGTACCATCCTCGATGCAGTCCTATATCTCATGATGCAGCCACATACAATGTTTAGTATCGTGTTTGTTAACTTGATTGTACTGATAGGTGTTTGCATCATACCAATCAGGGTAAGTTTCCTTGAGAGGTTGAGGGTTCTTGAAGGTTATGATCTTCTCCTTTATCAACTTCTGCATGATGGAAGAATAATATTTTTCTAACTTTCTAAACTTTGTGTTGTGTCTGAGGTTGTTATCATTTGTTGTGGCTACTACATTCACAACATCCTTACCCTTTCCTAAGATTGATACAATAGATTTTCCTTCCGAATGGGAGCGCGAGGAGGATCCCCCAAACTAAACTACCATCTACTAGTATTCTTGTAATGTCACACATAGATGAGAGAAAGTGGGGTATTTCATAAGGGAAAACTTTTCCTGCCAAGGTATCTGCTGGTTCCCTATGAACACCTTCTGCATGTCAGAATTGGGCAGTGGGTACGAGATTTGTGAAAAGAGCACTTGCTACCGCACTATAAAATTAGTTATCTTCTCATTATCCCCTTGCATACATCGAATGAGATCCAAAAAGGTCATCATCAGTTTGATGTTGGCTTGGAACTATCAGAGAAACTGATTCACAAGTTGATCAAATGAGAAAATAGAATTGTCGAGTAAGGAATAGTACCACTCAAATGTTCTATCCTTAAGAGATCAAGAAAATAATTTTTCCATCAATGCATCATCATGGAAGAAGTTGGTACACATGGCATTAAAGGTGAACACATAGGTTTCTAGATCCCCTTTGCCACCATATTTATCAAATTTAGGAATTTACATTCCTTGTGGGAAGGGAGTACTTAGGATTGCTACCAACAATGGGCTATTTCAGAAAAAGGGTTGAAAGATAGGCTAGGCCAAGGCCTAGGAGAGACTCGCCAACTGGTTTTGCATACAACCCATATTTTGAAGTAGGGAGTTCAAAATAGGGTCAATAGATGGCAAAGGACTAGTGGAGCCTCCAAAACTACCGCCACTAGAAACACCTTTGAAACCACCTTTGGAGCCACTATCGTGACTGCCACTAGAGCCACCACCACTGATAGGGCCTCCATTGGAGACACTTCCAATACTGATTCCATCTCCATGGCCTCCACTAGAGCCAACTCTACTAGTTCCACCTCTGCTACCAGAACCACCATCGCTCATTCCACTAGAGCCTCTGTCATTGGGGGCAGTGGGAGGGGTGAAACTAAACCCAAGGGGTGTTTTACTCACCTTGATAGTGGGGGGATTTTGAGAGGTAGAAGAGAGATCAATCGAGGGGCCCATTTTTGACATGCATATAGATGTGGTAGGCATTCAAACACGTATTTTTATTTCATAAGTATCGAGCACTTCTCCTTGGGTGGGACCCGATCTAGGCCTATACAAAGGGATATAAGCTTCAATTAGATTAGCAAGGAAATGTAAGAATTCTATGCATGTCCAATCTTTTCCCAACAAATTTCTCAATTTGCTAGTAAGCCTAGTGGCTCTCACCATGTTTGGTGCTTTCTCCATATGGTGTACAAGGTCTCGTAACCTGTTATCCAATGCCAAAAGTATTTCTACAGGGACATGCATAGCTTCATCCTCATCCATGGATGAAGTTGTGGGGGAAACTAGAGGAGTAGGAATGCGAGCAATCTCATCTACGAAACCCATTTCATTAGTGAAGCTTGTAGGAAAACCAGTGGTAAATTCATTAGCTAAACTAGTAGAGAAACTAGAGGTGAAACTAGAAGTGACCTTCGTCTTCTCCATCAGTAAGTGTTGCACACTTCATCTAACAATGTACCTAAAAGTTGTAGACTAGGTTTTGATGCTCATAAACCTTCAGAACACTTAGGGTTACAATGATCTCAAGGAATGAGGAACAAGCCTCAACATAGAAAAATGGGTAGATTTTGTTCACATCGAGTTCACCAAAAATGCAAGAGATGGGGACCAACCACGTTAGGCTCCAGGTCACGAAGAGCTAAGAGTGGATGGCTACCCTACCTCATCCAAACCCCCATTTTGGTGTTTCCACATCCACAAATAGCCAGAAAGAAACAGAGTGGAATATATGATAAAGAAAGTAGAAAGAAAGAATTATTTCTATGAAAACTACAAAACAATACTATGCTACTCTATCAAATCACAAAGGATAGGAGTGAAGCATTACCACCTCCACCCAAATGCTCGCTAGCCAATGGAGGAGAATGCAAGCTATCGACTTGGTAAAGTCACCATAGCTACAATGGTGATGAAGGGAGGTATCGCAAGACTCCAAGTCCACAACTTTTATGGCTTGCCTCACACTTGCAATTTGGAGTTGATGGAGCTTCAAAGTTGTTGTAATGCTCACAAAACGAAGTGCTAGAATGTTGGAGTGAATGAGAATGTGTAGAAGATTGCTAGAAGATGTGAAAGGAGGATGAAATGAAGTGAGAATGAATTTTTTTGAAGGTGGGATGGGAAGGAATGATGGATTTTTCAGGTCGGTTGGTCGAAGGGAGATGTTACAATTCGGCCCCAATCAAGTGAGTTATGCCTCTGCCAACTTTAGATGTAGGAATTTGTTAGGGATGGTAGCACGATGCATGGATGTCCACATGCTGTGCATTCATCCCCAACAAATATTCTCTCACTAACACATCGAACAAACGCCAATTGGATGGAAGGTTGGTGGGTGATGTGGATTTTTTCCTTCAAATTTAATTTTCTAAGGTGAGGGTATGTGAAAGGGGAATTTTCTTAAGGCATGTAAATTCACTCCTATATAGAGAGACAAAGAGATAGAGAGATAGAGAGATAGAGAGAGAGACAGATTGATAAAGAGATAGAGAGATAGAGAGAGAGACAAATTGATAAAGAGACAAAGAGACAAAGAGACAAAGAGAGACATAGAGACACAGAGACATAGAGACACAGAGACGGAGACAGAGACAGAGACAGAGACAAAGAGATAGAGACAAGGACAAAGATAGAGACAGAGATAGAGATAGAGATAGAGATAGAGATAGAGATAGAGATAGAGATAGAGATAGAGATAGAGATAGAGATAGAGATAGAGATAGAGATAGAGATAGAGATAGAGATAGAGATAGAGATAGAGATAGAGATAGAGATAGAGATAGAGATAGAGATAGAGATAGAGATAGAGATAGAGATAGAGATAGAGATAGAGATACAAAGAGATAGAGATAGATACAGAGATAGAGATAGAGATAGAGATAGAGATAGAGATAGAGATAGAGATAGAGATAGAGATAGAGATAGATAGAGATAGAGATAGAGATAGAGATAGAGATAGAGATAGAGATAGAGATAGAGATAGAGATGTTATCACAGAGATAGATACAGACAAACAATGCTGATAGAGACAAAGACAGAGACAAAAGAGATGTAGAGACAAAGAGAGACAAAAGATAAGATAGAGATAGAGATAGAGATAGAGATAGAGATAGAGGATAGAGATAGAGATAGAGATAGAGATAGAGATACAAAGATAGGATAGGATAGGATAGGATAGGATAGGATAGGATAGGATAGGATAGGGATAGGATAGGATAGCCATAGAGATAGAGATAGAGATACAGGAGAGGAGATGAAAGGAAGACGGAGAGAGAGAGACCTGAGACATATATATATATATAGAGAGAGAGAGAGAGACCTGAGAAGGAGAGATAGCTGAGAATGAGAAGGGGAGAGAGAGAGAGAGAGACCTGAGAAGGAGAGAGAGAGAGAGAGAGAGAAAGATGAATACCTAAGAGGGAGATGTAGAGTAAGAGATACCTGAGAGAGAAAGAGATAGAGATAGAGAGACACAAAGATAGAGACTTGTGAGAGAGGGAGAGACTTGAGATGGAAAGAGAGGTATTGGGAGAGGTTTTCTAGGTAGGGTAGGATGGATATATGGAGCGATAGGTCTGAGAGAGAGAGAGGGTGGGAGGGAGAGAGAGGAAGAGAGGGAGGGAGAAAGACTTGAGAGGGAGGGAGGGAGGGAGGGGGAGAGAGAGAGAGAGAGAGGAGAGAGAGAGAGAGAGAGAGAGAGAGAGAGAGAGAGAGAGAGAGAGAGAGAGAGGAAAGAGGAGAGAGGAGGGAGGAATGGAGAGAGAGGGGGACATGGTGGAGAGAGAGAGAGGAAGGAATGGAGAGAGAGGGAAATGGAGGGAGACGGAGAGGACACATGGGGGGGAAGGTGGAGAGGGAGCCGAGAGAGACCTGAGAGAGAGAGGAGGAGGACCTCGGAGAGAGAAAGAGAGGAGAGACATGAGAGAGAGAGAGAGGGAGTAGGAGATACCTAAGAGAGAGGGGAGAGGGAGAGACATGAAAGAGAGATGCCTAAGAGGGATATGGAGAGTGAGAGAGACCTAAGAGAGAGATACCTGAGAGGGGGAGAGAGAGACCTGAGAGAGAGAGAAAGAGAGAGGGAATGGGAGAGACCTGAGAGAGAGAGAGAGTTATTAGTGCCTGAAGAGATCTCATTCATTCTGCTTATTTTAATGCAAGGTGAAGAATGTGGTTATTACTATTCCTACTTATTTTAATGATCTCCAGAAGAGGGCCACAAAGGATGCTGGTAAGATTGGAGGCCTTAATGTCATGCAAAAAATTATCGAGCCAATGGCTACAACTATAACTTATGGCTCCCATGATGTATTCACTTGAGAAAGAAGTGTTCTCATCTTCGATTTAGGTTGAGGTATGTTTGATGTGTTGGTTCTTTCTATTTGAAAGGGTAATATTTCCATCAATGCTGTTAGAGGGGATATGCATTTGGGAGGTTAGGATTTTGATAATAGAATGCTTAATTACTATGTTCAAAAGTTCAATACAAAATACAATTTGGATATCAATAAGAGTGTCGGAGCTAGAGAGGGAGAAATTATAAGATGTATAATATATAGTATAATACTATATAATATATTATTTATATACTATATAATATAAAATATATATTATATAATATATAATATATATCATAATATATAATATATAATATATTATGATATATTAATATGTAATACATTTATTATATATTAATAATACATAACATTGGTTTTATGTATTGTTTGATTTATAAAAATCGAAAGCAAATAGATATATGTTATTTATTGTATAATATTTGAAGCTTCCCCCATGTATACATATTAATATATAATATAATTTATATACTATATAATATATACAATATATAGTATATATTATACTATATATTATATAATATTTAATATATAATATATAGTATATATATTATGATATATTATGATATATAATATAATACATTTATTATATATTAAGAATACATAATAATGGTTTTATGTATTATTTGGTCTGTAAAAATCTAAAGAAAATGAATATCTGTCTATAATGAATGTTGAAAATAAACCTTATGTATCACCTAATTACATGAGAACCCCTAAATGGTTACTTGAAATAGATGAAAACATAATAGATAATATTGATGGAAAAAGGCCATCACGAATGATTTGGTTGTGGGCTACCAATATGTTCAATCAACACTTTTTCAATAAGACATTAACTGAACAATCTCAATTTTTTGTGCAATTGTTAAAGTCTTACAAAATGAGACCATTATTAAGAAATATAAGATTTGTGTCACCAAAAAGTTAGAAAAAAATAGTATTATTGTTGAAAATCTTTTTAATTCTCTAACTTCTATTGTAAAGACTAATAAATAAAAAGATAAAAGAGTTGCTCATAGAGTACCCACAACCTCACTAGTAAGCCTTGATTTGAGAAAGGCTCGTTGAACGAGACAAACTTATATTGATTTAAATCTAAATTGTAAAACATTTAATAGAGAACTCTCAAAAAGAGGAAGACTTGATAGTCCTCTTCAAAATGATATGTGGGATTTTAGTGGGAGCCTTGATGTGTTGATAAGAAGCTAGATGATAATGTAAAGATGCAAATTGAATAATTTTGGAACTCTCACTCTAGAGTATCATCGAATGTAAATGATGCTTTAGATTTAAGAATTGGTAATCAAGATCGCACACTGCATCCTAAACATTTATTGGAATGTATCCAAACAATATTGTACAAATAATTTTGTGAAGCACATCCAAATTTGCAAATCATACAAAGGGATTTTGAGTCTTGCAAGCCATTTTATTATCTACATATTAATATTCATAATATATGTTATAAATTCCATGTTGAGTTTTCAATGTATCATGAATTATTATGTTATATTCATTCTACTATTCATACTAATGAAATGTTGAAAGAGTGTCATGCAATTCAACTTCCCAAGTCATCCAGGGACTTGTTAGATTCATTTTTATGCATTAGAGGTGATCGTTGCTTATTTTATATAAATGATTGTTTAAGTGAAATATGTTTCCAATGTGGTGGTTTATCGAAGTTTGTACAACATGTTTTCACAAGGGTAGAAAACATGATTTTTCTAATAAGATTATCAAGAAAAAAAAGGTTTGAGCCTATCAAATACACATTGAAGAGTGGAGATGAAGGTTCTAGATGCAATTTGGTTACAAGAGAGGTGAGTATTGCTGATTTTATTTCTGATTTTAAGAAAAATATTTTCTACAAGTATGCAAGGCATAGCCATAGGTCCTAGTGGTTGGATCGAAAATTCAAGATGTTTAAGGACTCCTTCCTAATTGGAAATATTATATCCATGGTTGATTTTTCTAAAAACTACACATTGCAACCACAAAATGAGGTACAATCACAATATTACAATTCTATTCAAATTGCTATTTTTGTCCACATAATATATAGACATGCCTTTGATAGTACAAAATAGGATAGGAAGATAATCAAGGAGTGTCATTTTTACATGAGTGATGATAGATCTCATTCATTTGAGTTCGTAAAACATTTTTTTGAAAAAAACATTGAGTTATTGCAAGAAAAAGGTATTGCAATGGGTCGACATCTCATTTGGTCAAATAACCACACACGACAATTTAAGAAAACGCATATGTTTTATTGGTTGATTAGGATGCATATATACAGAGGTGTACCACATATTTGGAGTTTTTTTGAAGCTAGGCATGGAAGAGATAAGCATGATGGCGCAAGTGCATGTGTGAAAAGAGATCTGGTTAAGGAACAAATGAATATCAGAGGTGGTGCAACATCCAGTTATGCATTTTCTATTGTTGATTGGTGTACTTATACATTATCATGAGGATTGACACTTGATTTATGAGTGTGTAGGTTCTTTTGGCTGGTTGAGGAGGGCACAGTGGGAGAAAAATTGGAATGTCAAACAATTAGAGAATCTTCAAATATGAATCCATTTCGAAGCTCAGATGAAGATTAGAGGTGGTGAAACATTCAATGATGGATGTTCTATTGTTGATTAGTGTACTTATACATTATCACAAGGAGGGACACTTGATTCACAAGTGTGTAGGTTATTTTGGTTGGTTGAGGAGGTCATAGTGGGAGATAAATTGGAATGTCAAACAATTAGAGAATCTTCAAAGATGCATTCATTTCAAAGCTCAAATCTTGGTGCATGGACCATATGGACATGAGAGTTGGCTTATTTTTGTCTGAATTGTATTTAGCGTGATTGGGATCAATGTGAGTCAAGTGATTGGGTAGATACATGGATTCTGCAATACCTAACCCCTTTATCTATAGCACAATCCTATTTAGAAGATGAAACAAAAATTTCACTTGACTACGACCATCTTTCATATCTTGTGTGGCCAAGATGTATCTATGTAGTTGTAGCACTATAGGGGAATGAAGAGGGATCAGACTATTGGTTGGTTCAATGTGTATAACGAAAGAAAAAGCTAACATAATTGATAAATGATTATGGGTTCACGTATCCTACATGTTCAATTATTGTTGCCAAAACTTGGTTGTGATTGTATATGATTAGAGAGAATAGCATACCTGCATTTGAAGATTGAGAAACACAAAAGCATTCTCATGTATTCACATCTTGTTATAGCAACAAATGTTAATTTATTGAGACATCATGTTCAACCAAGAACAAAGGAACTATGGATAATTAGTAGTGTTGATCATGAAGCATTACTCAATACTCTAAAGGTAAGAGATGACCCTTCAGGAACACTTGAGTAGTGGATCATTTGTTGTATGGGACATGTACAATATTTTTCATCTTATTTTGATTAATGTTTATAATAATTAAATTGCATGATCTGCTAAGATTCATCATTTAGGTTGTTTAGAATAATATAGATTTGTTATTCTAAGCATATTTTCTAGTTTGCATTACCATTTCATCATCATTTAGGTCATTTAGAATAATATGGATTTTTTATTCTAAGCATCTTTTCAAGTTTGCATTCCCATTTCATTATCATTTAGGTTGTTTACAATAATATAGATTTGTTATATTCTAAGTATATTTAGTTAAACAAAGAAATTAATAAAAGTGATAAAAGACTAATGATCATGTATATTTGTTATTCTAAGTATATTGTGATGTTCATGGCATGATGGACCATGGAGTTACTACAACAATAGTCAATTTTAATCCTTTGGCTGACATATGTGATAGATTAGTAAATTTTACATTATATTTGCTCTTCTCTAGTCTATTATTAAAATTTTTATGATACTTGTATATAGTTTAATTGATATCTTGATCATTGCTATAGGTGCTTGTCACTCCAGATCGTCAACGTGCTATTATTATGGAAGAGCATGATGATTAGTTGTTTGTGATTATTTTGGTATATGTAATTCCACAATTCAATTTTTATATATTAATGTATATACTTATTATTGTATCAGTTGCATCTCCAAATGAGTGAAGAGAGGAGGACTAGTGGGAACATTCAAAATACAAAAGAATCAACACAATCTCCATCCATCCAGCCATGAAGGAAACACGTGATCTATTTTTTTCTGCTAGTTGGAAATGACTATGTATTAGGGTCATCCTATATTTGATAGCAATTCTTGTATGATGATATCATGCATATTGTGTAAATTGTATCTTGAATGTTATAGGCATGGGTGTTGATCATGACTTGTGACTTATGACTTACATGTATTCAAGTGTATATTTTACAACTTGCATGTATAGTTTGTGACTTATGTGTATTCCAATGTATACTTTGTAACTTACGTGTTTTCATGTGTGTACTTCATGAGGTACGTGTATTTCAGTACATTATTCACTTATTCCTAATCTAAACCTATTAATTTAAACATGTTGGAACTATCAGTTTAGTTACACGATGAACAAAATGAAAGTTACACCACCTTGCAACTTTATATTGCATGCATCTGACCCTTTTTCCATCAGCTAGGAACTTGACACCGCAAGAAAATTCCTTAGAGATATCAAAAATTGACTGAGGTTATAATAGAGGGGCCCTAGGTGATCTCGTAGGCTTGAATGGATTGTTTCTAAGTGACACGATTTCTAAGTAATAGCTCAGATCGCTACCTTTTGCACTTTAGACTCTTAAGGGATAAAACTTGTACAATATAGTTCAGATTGTTTCAATATGTTTGGGTATGAAACAAGACCATTCATAGCATAAACCCACCAATCCAGACATGTTGTAACTATTGATTTGGTCACATAAGGATTAGAATGAAATTTATACCCCTTTTCAACTTTACAATGCATGCATCTGACCATTTTTCCATCAGTTGAAAACTCGACACCACAAAAAAATGCCTTAGAAATATCAAAAACTGGGAGAGTTTATAGTAAAGGGTCCCTACATGATCCCATAGCCTTATACAAAATATTTCTAAGTGAAATGGTTTCCAAGTAATAGCTTGTCAAAAATTACTACCTTTTTGCATGTTTAGGTGTGAAACAGGACCATGCCTAGCCTAAATGTACCCATCCAGACTCATTAGAACTATCAGTTTGGCCGCACAAGGAGCAGAACGAAAGTTACACCCCTTTGCAACTTAACACTATATGTATTTCACCCTTTTTTCATCAATTGAAAACTTGACACCACGAGAAAATTCCTTAGAGATATCAAAAACCGAGAGATATTATTGTAGAGGGGCCCTATGTGATCCTACAGCCTTGACATAATGTTTCTAAATGACATGGTTTCTGAGTAAAAACTCATCAAAGATTGCTACCTTTTTGCACTTTGGACTCTTCATGGATATTGTTGGTACAATTTAGCTTAGACTATTTCAGCATGTTTGGGTACAAAATAGGACCATTCCTAGCCTAAACATACCCATATGGATGTCTTGGAACTATCGGTTTGGTTGCACAAGGAGCGGAATGAAAGTTACACCCCTTTCCAACTTTACACTGCATTCATCTGACCCTTTTTCCATCAATTAAAAACTTGACACCATGGGAAAACATCTTGGAGATATCAAAAACTGAGAGAGGTTATTGTAGAGGGGCCATACGTGATCTCATAGCCTCAAAAAAAAATCTAAGTGACAGTTTCCATGTAACAGCTCGTCAAAAATTACTACCTTTTTGCACTTTGAACTCTTAAGGGATATCATTAGTACAACGTAGCTCAGAAGGTTTTGGCATGTTTGGGTACAAAACAAGACCATGCCTAACCTAAATGTACCCATCTAGATGTGTTGGAACTATCGATTTGGTTGCACAAAAAACAAAGAAGAATCTACACATGCACCTTCCTCAACTTCTCGAGAGTAGGAAGAATCTCTTCATTGAATACATTATCTATCTCATTCATTTTGGCCTGCTTCTTTTTCAAGGTTTTTTAGAGCTCAGACAATCTCGATTTTCATTCACAATAAAATCTTCTTCTTATCTTTTAATTTTTTTTCTAAGTGGTTAATTTTAGTCTTAAGTTATTTTTCTTTTATTTCAAAACTTCCAACTATTGTTTTGCATCTACAACTTAACCATCCATAAATTTATCCCCATATCTGCTGCTATTACTTGTTGACACCCCATGTTATTCCTTTTCATGATATTTTAACATCTTTTTCATATCTTTTACTTTGAGCTTTAGATCAGCTGGTCTGTCATCAACGCTTAAGACAACAACATCGCTTTGTTTGATAGAGTTTTAAATGTCTTGAATACTCCCATGTGTCCACACCGATTCCCTTTTTTTGCACTTACATATTATATTTCTTCTTCCTTATCATCTATTTCTAGTTGTATTTGTTCCATGATATACTTAAGTTCAAGAATATTTGACTTCATTTGTTTAAATCCACCTATAGCATCATCTCTCACTTTCTTTGCCTAGACAAATTCTTACCAAATACAAAACCTCTCTAGTTTTTCCACTTCTCCATTGCCATTTTCCCATTCCACATACTACACAGGCACCTTCCTTGAAAATTCTCGAGAATAGAAAGAATCTCTTCATTCAATACATTATCTATCTCATTCACTTTGGTATGCTTATTTTCAAGTGTTTTTAGAGTAGATTCCTATTTTATTTCATAGACTCATGACAAGATTGATTTTGATATAAGATATGATATGGATTATGATTGGGTGATGATATAGGATAAAAGATGATAAATATTGAATATGATATGATAGGATATAGGTTGGATAGGAATATAATAATGGTAAATGATGATGATAATGATAAGATGACAAGGGTAGGCTAATGGTTGATTAGGGTTAAATGGTGTAGATTATATTTCCATCATACATCAAACTTTTATGCTAGGTCAAATACATTTATTTGTGCATCATAATTGAATGAAATTGACTCTTGTGTTTGATTGTTCAAATGGAGTATGACAATCGTGGTAGGTTGAATGACATATATGACAACATCTTATTGATTTTATATTTTTTGTTAAGCATACATCATAACTAGTGTTCATTATGGTGTGCTTAGTGTGTTTATTCATGCATGTTGATTATGAATTTTTTATTGAAATTTCTAATAGAATATATGCCACTAACTTGTATGGATTTGAGTTTATGGTTACTGTGGAGCAAATTTTACCTTCAAACATTTTGGTTTTCGGTCTTTACTTAATTTTCACTTTACGATGGCTCCATTCCTAAGAGGAAAATATTACTCTCGCATAAAGGTACGCAATGCACCACATGGTGGTTGCATGGCTTTTCTATATATCATTTTCCTTTTGATCCCCAACCAGGAAACATGTTTTCTCATCAAGGATTTCCTCAAAGTTGTTCTCATAAAATCTAAAATCAATTGTCCACTTGCCACATCAACCATTTCGTCAGGCAGATCATATAGTTTGTGAATTTATTTTCTTTTTGGTGGATTTTTTCGTAGAGAACAGTGGAGATATTACTTTCAAGGTTGAACCTTTGATTCGGCATCATCATTCCTTGTAGTTGATTGGATTGTGTTTTAGATAGGTTGTGTTGGGATCTAATTATCTTCTGGTAGTGTATCTTCATGGAACTTCAACAAAATTTAGAGCCATTAATGAGGCAGCCCAAGACTTTATGAGTAAAGATCACTGTGATCTAATCAAGCCCTAGATCAAATGATGGTCAATCAAGTGTGGACATCTAGCAGTTGTTCATCTCTTTTGGTTGTGGTGGTGGCTCTTTCTTCTAACTATAAAATGAAGGGTTTGCAGCAGTAAAAAAATAGAGTTAATTTTTAGAGTTTTAGAGATTTTTTGAAGATGGAAATTCATAGAGCACTATTTTCACTCTATGGTATGTATTATTTATCAATACTATTAATCGGATTGGAATCCAAAAAAATAATTAGTTGGTTTATTGCAAAACAAATATTATTAAGGAGGAGCTTTTGAAATTGTGCATTTTATGGCCTTTATCATGAATTCCCCTTTCTTATATCACTTACGTTGAAATCTCTATGTTAATTTTTACCTTGATAAGTCTGGATAATTGTCTTACATGTTACTAGCTTCTATATTTAAAAGTTAGCTTTCTAAAAAATGAATCATGTTATTGTACTCTTTCCTTTTTCTAGAAGATTATGTTGAAAGACATATTATACAGTAAGAGCAAGGGAAATCTTGTGAATATCTAAGTATCTTGATAATATTTTGGGTTTCATGTTGTTTTCAGACCTTAATGGATGCTTCCCATGAGGAGATCTGAATTACCACACTATGCTCTTCTTAGCCTTTGTTGTTTGATTCTCTTCCCAACAACAATGGGTTTGTGGCATTTTGTGTTTATTTCATCAGAATTAGGAGATTGCTAATATTTGAAATTTTGTAAAAGCTTTGGCGCATTGCCATCTTTTTATTTTCTTTGTATTTCTCTCACCCTTTTCCTAAAAACCCAAAATAAGATCCGACTTTGATTAAAAATATTGAAGGTCATTTAGTGGGGCGCAAATTGGTCCCCCACTCACTAAATTTCCCATAAGGCTATTCAGAGAGGTGCAAGCTTTTATTATCAATAATTCTTTTTCTAGCATGCCTGATGGGACTCAAAGTTTTTCAAACATCTGATTAGAAGTTAGAAATATTTTAAATTAGACTAAGAAGAGAGGCTAGCAATCTCATGCCCAAAGTTCAAACAAGAGCATCTTCCAAAGGCAATTTCCTGTATGCCCAGCTACCTGCTTCAGCACCTAGGAGGAGACAACTTACAAGTTCCATATCACTTGTCAGGAGCAATAGAGTAAGAAGTGTTAGACCACAATCTAAAGCTTTATCCATGGTGTCAGCTTCAAATTTTGCAAATTTGAAGTGCCCATCTTGAAAAAAAATTCCTTTGCACACTCAAAAGTGCACCTGAAAAATATGCCCAAGTGACCTACTTTGGAGGTTCATACTTGGAGCCAGTTAATTTTCTTTCCAAAACCCTTGGTGGGAATATTTAATTGACATATGTGAACATGCATGCCAGTTTCGAGCTTCCCATGATGAGTTTTGACAAGGTTTTGAAAAGAAAAGTTGGAGGGTTATGGAACTATTTTGTTGATTGTGAACTCTCAGCTCTGAGAAGTGGCCTCCTGTTCAAGCTGATATTTCACAACTGGATAATTGTCATAATAAATGGATTGTTTCCCTACATTCCTCCCACATTCATATGCTCCTGGTCCAATTTTAGAGCCTCAAGATATAATTTTATATTTTTTTTAGATCAAAAGCAAATGCAGTTTGTTCTGCTTTTACATCTGCATTTCTGACATGTTTTAAGGTAGTCAACTTTGTCCCCTAATATCTTGCAAAGAATGATGATTGAATAAAATCCCTCTTTCACACATTCTCAATGGACCTAAATGAGCTTGTGTTTCCATTGGAAGCTTCCCAGGTGGTGATTTGATATTTTTTCTAAGTGATGACTTAGTGAGCTCTAATTGGTTTTGAACAGGTGCAATTGCATAAAATTCTGAGTAAGCCACTTTGGCATTGAATATCTTGCACCTTGAAATCTCTTTTGTTGAACCAATTGTTTCACTAAATTCTTGGTTCAAATGTCTACATGCTTATGAATTTTCATGGCTCCAGGAGGTCATTTGACTAGTTTCCCAGGGCAATTCTAGAGGCCACTTGACCTGTTTTGACTACAATACAAAGTGCCTGAAAATGGATTCTTATGGTTACCCACTTCAAATTTTTCACCTCAAATGCATATGCAAGCAGCCTCTGATCAATTCAAAGTGAAATTTGTTCCAAAATGAAAAAAAAATTAGGTCAGCCCCACATGGGGATCTAGCGTGCTTTACACAATTATGATGTTGTAAGTGTTACAATTGTTGAATGGGGTATGACAATCCATCAGAGGTTGATTCAAATGATTTCTAGTTTTAAATGCATCATGTAGTAGAAAATCTTAAGGAGAGCACTCAATCATCTAAATATAATAAGTGAGTCACATATTTTAAATATTGATTTTTGCTTGTGAGTGCAATATTAGAAATTCTTGCCAAACATAGAATCTTGCAGATGAGAGGGGCTCTCTACATTTGGAGGTATAAGCTCTTTACAAATCTTTTCTTGCAAGGGATATGGACTCTCCCAATCAACTAGGTGAAGGTGGTGTTTCATTGGTGTTCCCATGGGATAAAATTACAACAATATTAACCTTGCTTGGTTATATGAATAGCTACATGATACTGAAAAAGAAAATTATTTATGCGAGATAATATTGTTCAAGTTTTCTCCACCTAACCTTTCTTTTCAGTAGACTTAAAATCTGAGTAAAGATGGCAAGAAATAGCTTGATAAGCCAATGACAATTGACTTGGTGGGTGACAGTGATGAAAATTTGGCAGGAGGAATTAAACTTTATGCAGTTGGAACAACCATCACCTCTAAGCGATCCATTCTAGGAGACCTCATTATGGTTTATGCAGAACATGGAAAAGGAGTAAAAGAGTTGGAGAATTTTTTGGGATAGCCACTATGATAGCTGGAGGGAGTCATTTTGATACATACTGCTATTCTTGAATTTCCTCATTATGTGGACACGTTTCAAAATCCTGTTACCACGGTTTGAGCTTAGAATGAGACCCAGTTGTGCATGGTTTGAATAGGAGGAATTTAAGATGGATAAAACTTATGAAATTATTTGTATGTGTTGGAAATGTGGAATTAAAAATAGATTTGAGTTTCCAAGCAGAGGATTGGCCCGAAGCAGTAGAAACAATGAAGACTATACAAACTGAATCAGTTGCAAGAGGTTCTAATGTCGATTTTTTTTTCATTTGGAAATTAGGATCATTCTGTAGTTTTGGAAGTCTGAGATGGATTCAAAGAAACAATTCAATACACTTTGAGGTGGTTCAAAGCTATTTGGAGGAGTATGGTGCATGAGCTTAGGAAATAATACGCTACTAATAGGGGCACCATTGTACTTGTTGGGAAGGTCGACTTGTTGCACAAGAATTTTTTATACTAGTGCAAGGAGTTGTCGCAGGAAACATCTTTGTGGCCAATGTTTGTTGAGTGGGTAAACCTAGTGCATGTTTTCTTGGGCAGAAGGCAGTTAGCGCTTGTAGTGAAGATGGATCAAAACTGTTTGAGAAAAACTTAATTTTGATGCAGCGTCTATGAAATGTGTCTACTATGAATTAGGGAAACCATCAAACTAGCAGTAGGTGTGAGCATTTGGATGGTCCAATTCATGAATGACTTGTGAAGCATATATCAGGCATACCCATTATTTTGTAACTCCTCGCCATGAAAGGAGGGATTCAAAAGAGTTGTAGTAGAGGATTTAGGGAAAAGTGAAGGACACTGACGGTCGGCATCAAATGGGAGATGTGGCCAAATCCTAGCCCCAGCCCACCGACCCCGCGGGAGTAGATGAGCGGCCAGCAGTAAATGCGTGGGGTGTGTAGGGCATGGAAATGGTGGGTTTTTAAAATTAAAAGCCTGATAGTATCTTTTTAAAGGGCCTTCTTTTTAAGTGAAATATTTTAAGAGTGAAGTAAAAAATGTTTCCCAATGGATAGATTTGAAGCCTTCATTTTAATGGGCAAGGTTATAATATTTTACTCTAAAGCCCGACACTATAATATTTGCAGCATACAATAAAGTTAAAGTGCCCAGTGATATAGTTTAAAAAGCAAGAGAACCTTTGCTAATGGTAAAATTAAAAATTTCTTGTGATGGGAAGGTAGAATGTTGTACTACTTGATAATAAGAAATTTTAAAATCTTCACCGCTCGAGAAAGATTTTAAATCTAAAGTAAAAGTTTTTAAAATATTTTCCTGTGGGATTTTTATATTTAAAAGGAAAAGAGTTTTAAATGTGGAAAAGTGAAAGCACTGGGTAATAGTAGGGTGCCTGATAAAAAAAAATTTAAAGGAAAATGGCTTTAAATATAAAGTGAAGTAAATATTAGAAGGGCTTGGGTGAATAAATCAGTGTATTCATTAATTTTTAAATATAAGTGCAAAGTAAAAAGGGCACCTGTGGAGATATTTTTTAATGAAAAGGCATGGGATTTTTTCTTGAGGAAAGATAAAGGGAGCTAAGTGAAATATTTTCATGGGCAGAGCCATTTTTTAGTTATAGGGTAAAAATGGAGATGAAATGAAGATTTTTTCATGAGATGGGGCAATTTTTTGATAACAAATAAAAGTGAATTTTTCTACAACAATGCAAGGGTAGACTAAAAGTTTTTCTTTCACGGAAAGGTGAATTTTCTATTGAAGGATCAAGGTGAAGGCAAGCAAAGAACAAAGGATGATAGAAGAGAGAAGATTTTTCAATTTCTTGTTGATTAATGGAGGATGAAGCTTCCAAGTGTCTTCAACGGATTAATTTTTGGGTTGTTTCTTCTTCTTTATCTTCTCATTCTTTCTCATTTATGAGGGTTCCATTTTTTTGAAAGTTCTTCAAGGTAGATAGAGGCTTGTAAAAACTGTAAAGTGTCAAATTAGGATGGATCATATAACTATTAGTCATTAATCTGAGATGTTCCTATGTTGTGAATTATGCTTCATGAATATATTTTATCTGATGACTATCTCCATGGTTGAGATGTAATACTTTTTTGAATTCAATAATCAAAGATTACTTGAGTTTTTTCATGCACATTTATTGCCTTTTTTATTGTCTTCTATTCAAATAATGGAGTAATTGCTTTAGTGAATTTAATAGGAGTGTTGTGTTTCCAGATGGATTTGTAAGAATGGTCATTTGATAAAGATTTAGTTCTCTTGTTATCATAATGTGATAACATTTTAAAAGATCTTCAAAACATGTTTAACATTGTAGGATTAAATGTTGGTTGCATGACTCTATAGCCCTTCTCTTGGCACTGGTCAATCCTTGTGCATCTTCTATTTTCAGTTTGGTCCCAATTCTTAAAATCAATTCAAACATTTCAATTATTTTTTATGGTTTATTTTTATCTGCCATGTTCTCCATGCTGGTTAACAAAATTCACCCAATTTCATAGCCAATGTTGAGTGATATCTCATGTTTCTTGGCATATTCTTGTGAGAGCATTGTTTGTTAAGAAATACTCTGTTAAGTGTGTGTCTAGATCTTTAGGTGTTGCTAAAAGGGTCACACCTCTAGGTCCTACAAAGCCTGAAGTGCAAGGGAAATGTGTTTCAATCTCATTTCCTGTCAATTGGCCAAATCCTACACTAAGTTTGAGTATGAAGTGTGGCTTACTTCTAGGAATTAGTGGATTTTTTTATTTGGGAAAAATAGATTGGCGACTCTATTGGGGAGAAATTTGAATCTCCAAGGGAAAAATGACATTTCACAGAGTCATATTATTTGCTAATCTAAAGATTTGGTTCAAATATTGAAGTAATTCAAACCTAGAGAAAGAAATTGTTACAATAAACCTAAAAGTTTCATGATCTGTGGTGCTCTGCTGGTGAAAGGAACTCAGAAGGACATTTATATTTGAAAGAGCTTCATACTATTTGAAGTTTAGTCCTCTGTGAAGAGAGGTGGTGACTCTGTCTAAAGAACCTAATGAAAATGTGAATAAAGTTTCTTATCTACAAATATTTCCAAACAGGAAGAAGAATTTGTAGCAGCTGCAACATTTCCAGGTATTCTTCACTTTTGGTTTTTAGGAAATTTGTGTGTGAAAACCATATTTGAAATTTTTGAAAAACTTTGGTTCCCTATTGAGTGAATTAGCACTAAGAAAGGGAAAGGATAGTAAAACTGAGTTTTCATACTTTTGAATTATAATTTACAGTCTATGTATTATGTTGAAGTATGTTTATTCTTGAAATATGCCCACTAAATAGATCTTAGGTGAAGATGCATTTGAATTATGCATTGTGGTATTCTAAGGTAATGATGAAAGCTATAAATAGGGCAATGAATGATCAACTGTAGAGTTGATATTTGAAATTTTTGAAAAGGCATGTCAAGATGCATCAATATATGCACCATTGTATGGTTCCTAGTACAACCATGGTTTGTGGTCAGCTCCAACGAGGTTGTCAAAGAAATTTCAGCACTAAAAGGCACATAGCCATCAATTTTAATGGGATCAATGGTTACCCAAATGTCATACCATCTAGAATCAGAGATAGGATACCAAAATTCAATGGTGATAAGTTTGAATCAGCAACTAGGCATCTGCAAGAGTTTGTTGATGTGATGGATGACTATGAGGTAGATCATGAGGAGGTGATCATGAGGTTATTTGTTCAGTCTCTAAGAGGAGATGCAAGAGATTGGTTCTCCTATTTACTAGCATCCTCCATACATTCCTAGGATGAGTTTAAAGTAGTGTTCATGGAGCAATTTGGTGAAAGGGTTGATCCCATTTCAGTGAGAGAAAAATTTATGAGCATTGAGAAGGAAAAAGATGAGCTAGTCCCAGCTTTCAATCTCTGATTTTCAAAGGAAATAAGGGATATTCTAGAAATTCTAAGACCAAATGATGCAGTATGTTTGGTTGTGTACTTAGGTTCATTTGATAAAAAAAATGAGTTATCTATTAAGAGATAAAGATCCTACAACATTACATCATGCATATCAAATTTCCACGAATATTGAGAATAGTCTGAAATATTCAATGATGAAAGGACATAGGGCTGTGAGTGTTGGTTATCTTGGCACACCTCATGCAAATAAAATTCATGGACTAGATAATAGAAATGCTTGTCAAGATAGTAATGCTTTTATTGTTTTGATTTCTCCATCATCACAACATGTCGATCATAGTGAACTCCTAGCTGAACATCAACAAAATTTGAGCAATGTTGATCAAACATCTTTTGTTCAAGGATTGTCTAAAATGAAAATATATAAAGGGGAATCACCATCTGATTTATTCTCAAGATTTTTGGATGCCTTGTTGAAGTTCCCTATAAATTTTAGACCTGATGACTCAATGTGAATTGATCTGTTTTATGAAATCTATGATTCTGGGCTGAGTGCCTTGCCAAAGGAGTTGAAGCCTCATAGCTTTAACCAAGTGATTGAATGGATAAATATTATTGAAGGATCCTAGCATAATTATGCACAAAATGTGGTGTCTAAAAATGAAGATAGTAGTTTTCTTATTGAGAAAATTCATAACATGATACACAAAAATGAAAAGATTATATCATAAAATGAAGATCAATGTTGTATGGATGAGGATATTGATTGTAATCACCTCATAATCATCACATATGCATATCCATACAACAGTGATGAAGATGAAGATACATGGTTGATGACAATATAGATATGCATGAAAGCTATTCTTGTAATAACTTGGGTGATGAATAAGTAAAAGAGATGCAAGATTTCATTTCATGTCATGTTTTGACCAAGGAAAATAGTGCAAGTGTTGCTGACATCTCATCACAAATCAGTGATCAAGACGTTGAAGATAAAAGTTCAAATACTTATTCTGCAAAATCTGAGCATGGATTATGTAGGGATGAGTCTTCTTGTGATGAGGATTATAATGATAGCCAACTTGATTATTCTTTTTAGGACTATGAATGCTTGTATAAAGATGACTTAGAGATATTTCACTCACATGAAGGAAGTAATGACACAAATTCTCATAAAGTCACTTGTCCATAAGTGAATGATCAAATTGCACATGATGAATACCTAGAATGTAGTTTTGGTTTGTCATCAATGGAGCATGTAAATTCTATGAATGATGAAGAATTTGAAGATAAATATGTGAGTGTTCAGTATGTTGATCTTGAACAGAGTGCTAGAAATGATAAAGATGTTGATGGATGTGCTTATGTCCCTATTTCCCATGATTTTTTGTGTGAAGCAGAGATGGAAGTGTTAGGAATACATGAAAAGGATGATGAGGTGCACACATTGATGAAGGAAGGATTTCATTCTTGAATAATCAAGTTATGCACATGGGTCTCAGATGAGCATTATTACCCATTAATAATGTGAAACAATTTGATGAATTCTCAGATTGTGTTGACATTACAAAACTTCTTGATCTATGTATAGATCATCCAAATGATGCAAATGACAATGGTTGTGATGTTAGTCAGTATGAAATTGAATATGGGTCCTTCTTTGATGATCTTTCTCATCTTCACAGTATGTAAATGGACATGTTTATTTTGAATGAGGAGTGCATTGGTGTGAAAGAGAATGAAGGTTCTAGCTCTACTGCTAATGAACAAATTTTAGATAACAGTGAGTCTCTGGAACATAGGTCAATATGCCTATCAACTGATAGTGCACATGAAATTCTTTTTGCTGACCCTGTTAATCCTGAAAGTGATAGCATTCAAAATGATTCAGGTATTCATATTGACATTTTGGAGAGTAATATTGAACATGTTAGGAAAAATCAATGTGAAATTTTTGTCTTAGGGTTAAATTTTGAATTAAATGAATCTTTATTTGACACATTCCATATGAAATTTCATAGTGGTCTCAAGAATGAATTTTACATCATGAGTGAACCTAGGATGGAAAACATTGGCCATACATTGGAGGTTGATGTTTTTTTTTAATACCATGATTTGAATGTAGATGAAGGTATTGTGGGTTTTTATAAATCTATTTTTTAGAACCTTAAGGCATGTAATAATGTGCTTGAGTAGTGTTTTTGGGATGATAATAAACTAACTTGTGATGCAATTCAACTGAAGGAGTTGCAAATGTGTGAGCATTCTTTTCTCAATACATAGCAGGATTGCACTTTTTTTTGCAAGCATGATATCTTCTCTAAGCATAATCAGTATGAGGGGGTTAATAAATGTCAGTATCCTCATATGTTATTACTTGCTATAAAATCATAAATTGAAGATATTGGCAACAATATGGCCTATGTGATTTGGTTTCCATGTGATAACAAAGCTAAATAGGGAGCAAGTTTCCACTTGTACAAAGCCAGCTTGATACTTGTGTTTGCAAAAATGCAGTCACTCATATTGTTGTGGTGTGATAGAGGCAAGCATGTATTGAGGGAGATCAGATATTTTAATATATTGGTGTTTGACAGGGGTAAGAATTGGCCCCCATTTTTCATTTGGTGGCCTAGGGTCACCAAGTGAAGTTGAACAGGAGTTTGAATAAAGGAGCAATTATAGAGCGCCCAATAGACTCAGCATTTGGTCTACTCCCCAGAGATCTGAATTCTTGTTATTCCCATAGGTGGCCTACATACCTAGTTAGAGCCACTGGTGGCACCTACAAGTTTTGCAAATTTGAAGTGTCCATCTTGAAAAAAATTGCCTTTGCACACTCAAAAGTGCACCTGAAAAATCTGCCCAAGTGACCTACTTTGGAGGGCCACAACTCAGAGCCAATTAATTTTCATGAAAAACCCCTTGGTGATCATATTTAGTTGACATATTTGAACATGCATGTCAATTTTTAGCTTCCCATGATGAGTTTTGATAGGGTTTTGATAAGTAAAACTAGAGGGTTATGTTACTGTTTTGTTGATTATGAACTCTTAGCTCTACGAAGTGGCCTCCTATTCAAGCTGATATTTCACAGCTAGATGATTTTCATAACAAAAATATTGTTTCCCTACATTCCTCCCACATTCATATGCTCTTGAGTCCAATTTTAGAGCCTTATGATCTGATTTGATATTTTTTCGAGATTAAAAGCAAATACAGTTTGTTCTACTTTTACATTTCCATTTTTGACATGTTTCAAGGTAGTCAACTTTGACCCCTAATATCTCGCAAAGAATGATGATTGAAGAAAATACCTCTTGCACATGTGCTTAGTGGACCTAAATGAGCTTTTGTTTCTATTGGTATCTTCCCAGGTGGTGGTTTGATATTTTTTCGAAGTGATGACTTGGTGAGCTCTAATTGGTTTTGAACAGGTGCAATTGCAGAAAATTCTGAGTCAGCCACTTTGGCACTAAATATCTTGCACCTCAAAATATCTTTTGTTGAACTGATTGTTTCACTAAATTATTAGGTCAAATTTCTACATGCCTATGAATTTTCATGGCTCCAGGAGGTTGTTAGACTAGTTCCTAGGGCAATTTTAGAGGCCACTTGACCTGTTTTGACTACAGTACAAAGTGCCTAAAAAATGGATTTTGATGGTTACCCTCTTCAAAATTTCCACCTTAGATTCATATTCAAGCATCCTCTGATCAATTCAAAGTGAAATTGTTTTCAAAATGAAAAAAAATTAGGTTGGGTCCATATGGAGATCCAGCAGGCTTTACACAGTTATGATGTTGTAAGTATTGCAATAGTCGAATGAGGTATGAGAATCCATAAGAGGTTGTTTCAAATGATTTCTAGTTTGTAATGCATCATGCAGTAGAAATTCTTGAGGATAGCACTCAATCATCTAAATATAATAAGTGAGACATATTTTAAATATTGATTCATGCTTGTGAGTGCAATATTAGAAATTCTTGCAAAACATAGAATCTTGCAAATGAGAGGGGCTCTCTACATTTGGAGGTATAAGCTCTTTACAAATATTTCCTTGCAATTTATATGGACTTTTCCAATCAACTAGATGAAGATGTTGTTTTACTATTGTTCCCATGGGATAAAATTACAACAATATTTAACCTCGCTTGGTTATATGAACAGCTACATGATACTAAAAAAGAAAATTATTTATGTAGGATAATATTCTTTAGGTTTTCTCCACCTAACCTTGCTTTTCAGTAGACTTAAAATTTGAGTAAAGATGGCAGGAAATAGCTTGATAAGACAATGACAATTGACTTGGTGGGTGACAATGATGAAAATTTGGGAGGAGGAATTAAAGTTTATGCAATTGCAACAACCATCACCTCTAAGTGATCCATTCTAGGAGGCATCATTATGGTTTATGCAAAATGTGGCAAAGGAGTAAAAGAGTTAGAGAATTGTTTGGGAAAGCCAATGTGATAGTTGGAGAGAGTGATTTTGATGCTAAAAATGCAAAACTTTAATACATATTTTTATTCTTGGGTTTCCTCATTATGTGGATTCCTATGATAGCCAAACCTCTGACAGTTATGGCATTCATGCTATATCTAAAGGCTTTCAATTCATACATCATAGTCATGGTACAGTCAATGGGAGGAGATACCTTTCTCAATACATACAATCTGGTTGTGCTTGCAAAGAACAGTCTGATTGATGTTGGGAAGCTTCCACCACGATCGGCGATGCCCATGTTCACTAAAATCTCTAGTGGCCCCCGGGCGGAGATGACTCTTAGTACTTCTACCCCACTCCCAAACTCATCAGCCACACCACTGCCATCCATGTATATGTACCCAAGTGCACAACCAAGCTCGTTGAGCTCCTCTTCACTAGCAGCAAAGATCAATGATATGAAGAACCTTATACGGTATTTTGTGAATGATCTAGTCCTTATTTGGAATCAATAAGCGACACCTCCAAAGCCTCCCATGCAAAAATATCAAGGAGGAAGGTCATATTATTAGTAGAACACATATCAAGGAGCTTTGAAGGGAAGTAGCCAACAATAAGTGTTTATGAACTAGATAGTCCCAGTCATCGTGCTACTTCAAACTGTCAAGAATAGTCTAAGTAAAGATTTGGTCCTAGGCCAGAACAACTTGGTGGAAGATGAGAACACATGGTGCTTCACATTTAATGATGGTCATATGCCCCATAACTTTCCAAGGGGAAATCTTCAACAGAAGATAGTGGAATAGAGAGGGTAGGGTGTGTTTTCAAACATGGAAGAATATCAGTCTCCTAGAATGGAGAATGCCTACTTTAGAGCACAAACACAAGGGATTTCCTTAGAGCAAGAGTTGGATATCTCACCAGACCAAGCATTATTTTCTTGGATGGAAGAAGAAGACATAGTATTTGCAAATGATGTTCCAAAGAGCATTGCTCCACAGGTACCGTTAGACTACAATACGTAGTCCAAGAGAAGACTCGCTAGAGAATACATGCAATGAGCTCCACAACAACTACAAACACAAGTAGAGGCCTCGCAGATCAAACCCACTCAGGAGACACAAGCTCCACTATTACTGGAAAAATATATGGACAAATCACTAAGCCCACCCACATTGGATCAGCCTCTTCCTAAGGAAAAAGAAATACCACCGTTCAAACCTAAGGTCTCGCCAGTCTAAACGCTTAATATGGTGGAGAAACTAAAGAAGGAACCCACTAATGTGTCTATGTGGGTAATTATATCAATTCTAGAATAGAAGAAATTGCTCTAGTAGGCATTAAAGGAGGAATAAATGCTACAGACAAATACAATCCCACTACACAATCAAGATAGAGGAAAAGGGCCCATGTCAGACCATTGACCTTCGGAACACATGACATACATGAACATCACAGACAATATGGGCATAAAAGAGGTAAGAAAACCAAATCCTACCCCTTTCTTTTTAACATTTATTGTGGGAGATAACATTTTACACAATAATATGATTGATTCAGGAGTTAGTACCATGATCACGGCCCAACAAGTGGTCAACGCCCTGAAACTTAAGTACAAGCCTCTTGAGAAAGGGATCATGCAATTAGATGGGAAGAAAGTCCTAACCGTCGACCACATCAAGGATCTATCTTTGACCCTTTCCTCATGTCCAAGCCAAACCATCACACAAGAAGTAGTTGTAATAGCCATTCCCCCAGTTTTTTGGATGTGTCTTTCAAGAGACTTCATGACAAAGCTTGGTGGATATCTCGCACTTGATTGGTATCATTTGATACTATAGACAAAGCATGGGGAAAAGATGAAGATCCTGTATGAATCATTGAACCCTAAACATATAGAAAACAACATTGTTCTATGCTTTGAAGCAACGCATACCTCCTTCTCAAAAAAGGAGACATATTGCATAGAAATGCTAGAAGACAAGGAGGACACAAGTGATCATACCACTAAAGAGGAGGTCATGCGTAATCAATTTATTGATTCCAACCCATTTAGGAACTTCCATGCTACCAGATTAGGCACCTATGTGATCTTCGACGATGACCTAGTCTTCCTAAAATTGGTAAAGGAATAGGAGGAGCCTGGAAGACTGGGTGAAAACAGTCTGTGGACACTATATTTCGATGGTGCCAAGTGCAAAATTATTTCCAAAGCTGGAATCTTATTAGTATCTTTGAATGGATCAGATACCCTCAAAGATTTCTGCTTCAAGTTCCTGTGCTCAAACAATGATGCAAAGTATCAAGATTTGGTCTATGGTTTGATTCTCATAGATCATATGGACTTAAAGAGAATATAGGTGTTCAAAGATTTGGAGTAAGTCGTAAACTAGGTTTGTGGACAGGAAGTTGTAAAAAAAGTAAGAATGGGGTCTATAGACACAAAATATGGGATCTAATCAAGAGCTTCAAAGCTTTTAACATACAGGTTATCCCACAAACCTAGAAGTCACTCATAGATTAGATGGCTTTGATTGGATCATAGTTTGAGCCAACTCTCAACTCAACAAAAAACCAGAATGCAATGCATACCGTAGTCCAACTGTCAATACCTGACAATGATAAGAATTGGTAGGTTTTTTAGGATGACATTTAGATTGTCTCTTTTCTACAAAATTTGGGAAAAGCTTCCAATCATTCATAGTCTAAAGCTAGAAGGACTATTAAAGGACAAGTAATTCAATTGAAAAGCAATAAGCTCCCATGAGGTTTGATTTCCCTCAAAAATATCTTCAACAATGGGAATGCAAGAAATATAAAACAGAGATTCACCACCAACAAAGGAGATTATGAATACTTTGACATCAGGAAAGGAAGAAAGCTAAAAGTTGGAAGAGACGTCTCGCAAGCAGACAAGGAAAGATTGAAAGGCTTGTGTGCTAAATAAAATGGGGTCGTGGCCTGGACTTACAATAATCTCAAATGATATGGTCTAGGTATCATTCAGCATACTATTGACTTAACTAAAGGCTCAAATCCCATCTGATAGAAATAAAGGTTGGTGAATCCAAAGGTTGAGGCATTGATTTCACTGGAGCTAAAGAAATTAATCGAATCAAGAATCATATATTTGATCAAACATTCCACCTATGTATCCAACCTTGTACCAATGTAGAAAAAGAATTGCAACATTTTGACTCTGCATGGAGTTCCAAGGCTTGAACAAAGCTTCATTAATAGATCACTACCCCTTGCCCTCAATGAAGCAAATTCTACAGACCATGGCCAAATCAAAAATGTTCTCACTACTCGATGGTTTTTTTGGTTATAACCAAGATTATGTAAAGGAGGAGGACCAGCACAAAACACTATTCACCACCAATTGAGGAACATTCACTTATGAAAAGATGCCCTTCAGACTCTCCATTGCAAGTGCTACCTTTCAAAGAGTGATGGATATCACCTTCAAAGTATTGATCAATAAGATCATCTTTATATATCTGGATGACCTGACTATTTTTTCCAAATCAAAAGATGATTGCTTCAATCATCTAGAAATGATCTTCTAGAAGTGTCAACAATTTAGGATTTCTTTAATTCTCAAGAAGTATGTTTTTGGAGTACCACAAGGCAAGTTTCTAGGCTTTGTGGTATCAAAGGAAGGAATAGCCATAGAAATTGAAAGGGTGAAGGCTATAATAGAACTACTACTGCTAGTCAACCAGAAGGGGTTGTAGTCCTTTCTAAGAAAAATTAACTTCGTCAACCAGTTCATTTTGGACTACATGAGTATCATGAGACCCATCACACTAATGTTAAAAAAGGACTCAAAGTTCAAATGGACTCTTGAAGTAAGCTCACTTTTATTAAAATAAAGGTAGAAATCTTTGCAACTCTAGTGTTAGCCAACCTGGGCTTCTCCAAATATTTCCTACTCTACGTCTATAGCATCTAGCATAGCATAGCTTCAATTCTCATTCAAAAGGATGAGGAGGGAAGTAGAGAAAATCCCATAGCATTTCATTCTACGACCCTCAAAGGATATGGAACTAGGCATAATTTTTTTGAAAAAAAGGCCTTTGCTATTGTCAAGAGCCTAAAGAAATTCTAATACCTAGTATCGGCCAACAAAATCACCATCATCATCGCCCACCTGAGGGTTAGGGAATATATCATTGAATGCAATATAACTAAGAAGAGGGCCAACTAGATCACCAAGATCCTATAATATGATGTGGACATCTAACCAATGAAACTAGTTCAAGGGAGAGGCCTTTGTGAATACCTCATGCAGGAATTAGGGTCCTAAGTGAAAGAATAGACCGACTAGGTCTATATAAAATAGTTTGAGTATGACGAGTCATGGGTGGCTGATCGGATGCAATTTATGCAAATTGGGCAATATCCAACCAACATCCCACCTCTCAAAAGATGCTACTACTAACTGCAAGGCACCAGTTATGTATTAATTGAGAAAAATTTAGTTAAAAGAAATTATGATGGAGTCCTTCTCCATTGCATAAACAAGCCACAAGTAGAAAGGATTTTAGGAAAATTCCACAACAACCCCTAGGCAGACACTTTTCTGCCAAGACCATTGTTTTGAAAATAATGCGAGTAGGCTATACTGGCCTTCAATGTTCTCTGAGGCTCATCATCTTGTGTGGAAGTGTACTCAGTGCCAATATTTTTTTGGTGAGCAGAAGAACTCCACCATGCCATTAAGCCTTATTGTGACCAAGGAACCCTTTGCATAATGGGGTTTGGATTTTTTCGGGATCCTAAATCCCATCTCCAATGTAGGCCACAGGTGGATACTTATGATGACCGACTACTTCACAAGATGGACTAAAGTTGTCCCCCTAAAATTTTCTCGAAGAGTTGGTAACAAGGTTTTGTTCACCCGAAACTATCATTTCCAACAATGCCACAATAATGGGTTACACTTTTTGGGACATCCTGATTTTTGCCTGAAATCACATATTTTTAGAAAATACAATGATTTATGACTTTAAAGGTTCTATTTAAATTATTTTAATTAAAGAGGGATTGATAAAACCCCCTTATATCAAACCCCCTTGGATAGAACCTTGTTAGATTTAAACCATACCTATAATTAAGTCTCCTCTACACCTATCAAAATGCTGATAAAAAACCACTTTTGATTTACCTTTTGGGTGATCAAATGAATTCATTTAAAATTTATTTTTGTAAGTCCGTAGCCCCTTATTATAAGCTTCCCAAAAAGTATAATTTTAAATATGTTTAATTTGATTTTTATATTTATTTATTATTTCTTGTGAATGCAGATTTTCAATGAACATCAAGTTCTTTATTTCACAAATACGAAAAAATAGAAAAATAGAGAAAAAATTCTAAAAAAATACATGTTCCCTAGGTATTGATGTCCTTATTCCAACAAAAAAATAATAAGTTAATTCAAATGAATACAAAAAAAGTTAAGCGGGTCAAGTACAACTCTGTCCAAATTATAATTACGCTGACTTGGAAAATTAATTAAAAAAAAAAATATGTAACAAAAAATTATGAAAAAGTATCCATTCCCTAGATATTGGTGTGAAAAAAATTATTTTAAAAATTAGAATTGTATCCTATCTATAAAAAAAGTTACGTGGGCCGAAGTAAACATCACTTTTTAAAAATGTTGATTAGTAGAAACAATAAGTTACTAAAAATTACATAAAATGATTCACAATTTTTTTTATTTATTTTTTTTTAAATATAATTAGAATCTACACAAAATATGTAACAAATAACTAGTTTGATTCATCTTCAAAACCTTAATGGTTTAGCTTCTATAGGTGTAAGAAAGTGAATTTCTGGTGAAAAATCCTGATTTTGATGTCGAGTTTGGCCAAAAATTGTAACCCATTATTGTGGGATCACGAGCTTAATCATGGGGTCTACCTAAAGACTCCATCCAATTATTACTCGTAAGGAAATGGGTTAGCAGAATCAACTAACAAGAACCTGATTAGGTGAATAAAGTGCATCGGGTTGAAACAACAAAAAGAATGGAAAAAGCATCTATGAGTAGCTTTATGGGCTGACAAAATTACACTTAAGAAGATCCTGAAAACCTTCCATTACGAGTTAGTATATGGGAAGGAGGTATTTTTACCCATTTCAATAAAAAATCTGGCATTACAATTGTTAAAATCTTTGGAAGTTGAGGAAGACAGTGGAATGGAAATAAGATTAGCGAAGCTCTTAAGCCTTGAAGAGAAGAGAAAGAAGGTTTTTAACACCAGTATCGAACACCAACAGGTGGTCAAATGTTAGTTTGATAAAAAGACCTCCAACCTAGATTTTAGAGAGGGAAGTCTTGTGCTAAAATATTAGGAACGAGCTGCAAAACCAAGGCAACATGCAAAGTTTGATTCATTGTGGAGGGGTCCCTTCTGTATCCATGCATGTAAATAAAGGAATGTGTACAAGTTGGAAGATATGAATGGTGATGTTTTGGATATACCATTAAATAGTATTCATTTGAAACTGTTCAATTAAAGTATGTTCAAGTTCATGAAAATTATACAGTTATGTACCATATGTAAAATTTTGTAAAATACATATTTTTTGTGAATGAAGCCATCAAAGTAAACACAAAACAAATAGCACAAAGGTACTATATATTATATTCATTGGAATATTTACAAAATGGTACACACTTTCAAGCCTAAGGATCTAAAAGAAGCTTAAAAACTTCTCATTTAAAACCCAAAATTACATCTTCAAAAAGCAAAAGACGAAACAACATGAAAATGACAGAAAGAAAGTTCAACCTTTGTTAGTCAAACGATTTGTTTCCAAGGTTTCTCCAGCAAGGTAGCAAGGTAGAAATGGGTTTATAAACACACAACACACAGGAAACACGGGTGCAACACAAACCTTCAATCCTCAATGCCAGGACTATAGACTAGGAATTCAAAGTGGGTTTTCCACTCAACCCCAGGGAAATGCTCCACATTATATGTCCTCAACAAGAAAGAGGTCATGGGTCAGGATAGTAGTCAATGGCACTCTAGGTCCATCATCAAAAATTATTTAAGAAAGGGTATCCAGGGAACCATTTCGGCATAGTTGACGTGCCTCTGAATATTCATGGTAGATGAAATACCAGTGCCAAGGATTACAACTTGGATGATTTTTCCAAGCCCATCTAAGTATTCCAAATCAAACATGGCGTGGTAGAGTTCTATGATCCAAGGATTGGAAATGTCCAAATCTAGTAAGGAAGCCACAAAACAACCATTGGACATCGTCGTACCATGCAGGCATGCCTAGCCAGGGCCTCCAAGTAAAGGTGGCCATCTCATCAATGACCCTCTGCTAGTGAGGGATGCCAGCCTGTCCTATGTAAGAAAATCTAAGACTACTCCTGTATTGCCAGAGTGTTGGGTCATCAAGCTCCACATCAACCACTGTAACCCATGGACAGAGCACGACAATATTCTCTCAGGCCTAGATATGAAGAAGTGTGACCCCAGTGTCGATGGCTCTGCTATCGCAATATGTGAACTCATGCAAATCATGATAAAGTGAGGCTAGCATCATTGGTCCCCATGCAAAGCAGCACCTCCTAAAGAGCATCCGCTCCCAAGCTAGACCCCATCCTGGGCTGAAATACCTGCCTCGCTGATTTGGGGTTACAAGTCCTAAAATAATCACCACCACAATCAATCAAAAGGTGGACACCCAACCTCTGTAACGCTCAAGCTCAATCTGGCCCTTGGAAAAGACAATCTCATCTAGCCCCATAATCTCATAGCAAGAATTGGTCCCAACATCCATGTCATAAATAACCTACTCTCTACAGATGGGCAATCAAAGAATCCGCCATACGTCATCCAATGTGACGGTCACCTCACCAATGGGAAAATGAAATGATGATGTCTTGATGTGCCATCTCTCTACCAGCGCAGTCATCATACCCAAGTGTGTCCTGATAGTAGGCGCATACGTGATGTACCATAGGCCGATAGCTCCAAGGTGCTCCTAAAGCAACTTGTGTAATCTAGATAATCTGCTAAGTACAAGGGATTAGTGCTTGCATGAATGAACTAGCTCTCTATCCTCCTGTACCTAGTAAAGCCACAATGTCAAGTTTTGTAAAAAATCAAGATCCTGTTTGAATTTTTCACGATCAAAACAACAAAGGCATCACTATTTGCAAAGGCGTCGTTGTTTGAAAACTCCAAACTACACCGTTGGAGGCCCCAAACTATAAACTCCATCACAGCGTCCATGTTTGACCACGCATCCATTTGACCCAAAAACCCTAAACTCCTAACTAGACCACAGCAGTGTCATTCGCATATACGACGTGCTTTGGAGTTTGACCCCTAAGTTCTAAACTAACACAGAATCCCAGGACCCAATAGCAGTGTTGTTTAAGGTCGAGCGGCGCTAATTCTACCCTTTTAGTGGTGACAAACTATGTCACTAGACTAGTTTGACTTTCTAAGCCTAATAAATGTGCACAAAAATTAAAAAAACACAAGTTGGGTTAGGGTCACATACCGGTGGTCCTATGCCTGGAAGTTGCTAGTAGACTCGCACTCGCTTAGAGATGTGTCAGGGAAGCACTCTTTGCACCATCTCGCACGAAGTTCAGGGCTCAAAAATAGGAAATTTCTAAAGTTTTGAGTGTGAAAATGAATTGAAAGTGACCCCTCGAGGGCTATTTAAGCACGAAAATTAGAGTTTTTTTACCCTGTTTAGCCATCAAGCTAGGTTTTGGGCTCCTAATCCCATTTTTTCCCAATCAAAGCTTTTTTCAAGTCTTTTTCTTGCGTTTTGGCATGTTTTTGGCATCCTGGAGCCTTTCTAGACCCGTTGAGTAGCTTGTCCTCTTTTTTTGCTAAACCATAGATTTTTGGCTCTTAGGACCTCTCTAACTCTTTTAGGGTTTTTCACCTAAAAGGAGAGAGTTAGGCCAAAAATGCTAAGAGTTCATTCAAATTATATTATGTATGATGTTATTTAGGCTAGATGAGATGATCTAAATGCAACTAAACAATGCAATTGACTGATTATGAATGCAAAACCTACGAAACAAGTGGTGTTTGAAAACACATTGTGTAATGCAACAATGAACTAGAAATGAATGCAAAACTAAATAGAAATGAATAAACTTGAAGTGTGCACTTGGAATGTTGGAGAAGACTGGAAATGACATTTGAAATTTTGTTGATGTTTTTTTTTAGGCCTGGAGGGACTCATTCACCATTCTGGGCAAATCCGTCCAAGTTCTGTCAAACTGAGTCAAAACCTGTTTCTATCAAAAGGGTGTCAAAAAATGCAAAGAACACAAAACTGACCTGGAAATTGGACTCATTCGCCACCCATGGTGAATGATTCCACTTTTGAATTTCTAAATTTTTAAAAGTGGAATCCAGAGCTTTCGATCTGCACTTTGGCTTCCTATAGGTGTTTGCTTCTGAAACTCTGATTTACAGGTCTGAAAATGATTTTTTGTTGATATTTTGACTTTTTGAATGAGGATAATACTTAAGAAACCTTTCAACTTGATCTTCAATGATTTACAAGCTTCCAAGAGACCTAAATCTGCAAACACACAAGATAAGAGAGAGAAATGTTATGTTAGAGCATGGGGGTTTGCCTTGGTCAAACCCCTTTTAGGTAATTAAACCAAAATGATGAAATAAAGTAATGAAATTTCAATTACCTTTACATGATGATTGATCTTGAAAATTTGTAGCAATGGAGGAAGATTCAACCCTTAAATGTCTTTTAGGAGCTCTCTTGATGTCTTTGAATGATAAAACCCTAAGTTGCTTGACTTGAGATGAAAGATTGGTGGATGAATAGTGAAGAATGGATGTGAATTAAGTTATTGGATGTAAAAATGAGTTTAGAGAGGTGCTTATATAGGCAATTCATCTATTTTTCCTGTTAATACCTCATCATAGGCCAACATGAAGTAAAATTAAAGTCAAATTTCACTTTGTTCTTGCTCAAAGGTCAAAATTGAGCCAAATGGGACTCATTCACCACACATGGTGAATGGGTCCCACAGGGGCCAATTTGACAGCTCAGATGCGAAGAGATAAGGAAATAAGGTTTAAAAAGCAACCTTGTCAGGTATTCGATCAATTTGAGCCTCGAGATGCACAATATGGTTTAAGAGGGGCCCATTAATAATGATGTAAATAATAATTAGGGCTTGGGACACAAAATTCAATGTCAAAGTGTGATTAAATACACTTTAAAACACTAAAATGAGGTCCACATAGCCTAGGAAGGCACAAGAACCAATGTGAATGTATAAGGCACATTACAAGACTAGTTTATCATAAGTTTATCCTACAAGCCTTCTAAATAAATGTGAGGATGTCTTTAAATATATTTTATAATGTTGAATTAGGGAGAAATAGGTTTATTAAGTCTAGAAAAACATGAAAGTATCTTACAACACCCTTACAACACCTTTACAACACCTTTACAATACATCATTAAAAGCATGTTATTTGATTTGCAAGGGTCCAAGACCTAGTGCGGATGCATAAAATGCCTCAAAACACTAGATTAAGGCCTCATTAAGTCCATTTTATCATGAATTAATCCGATGTCAAGCAAAGGGTCCTTTTTTTATGGCACATTCGCGAGAGCACCCAAAAATCCAATTTTTTGTCCGATCTCTCGAGAGGGCAATATACCAGCATAATTCTTTCACTAGGGCAGCAATGGGGCATCTGAAAAAAATAAGAATTTTTTGAATTTTCATCTCAACAGGTTCATTCTTTGAACCAACACAGTGGGCACATTGCTTCAAAGAGGGGCAAAATATAGACACGTAAAATATACTGATTGATCTCATGCACCTAATCCTAATTTACTAACATGAGTTCTTCCTAAATCACTTTTTTACTAACCATTTAATTAAATAATCTTTATTTGATTAAATTCATCATATTTCATCTCTTAATTAAATAAATCAATTTTATGTAATTAAGTCATTATCTTCTATTAAATAAATAAATCATTTTGTTTAAGTAATCCTAATGTCCCCCTTTTAATTAAATAATTCATTTTATTTAATTAAGTTCTAAATTCATCTCCTTTAAATTACATAAATTAATCTTTATTTGGTTTAAGTCTAACACCATCCTCTTTAATTAAATAAATCAAACTTTATTTAATTAAATCAATATTCATTATTCCTCTCATTTTGATTTATTTAAATCCTAAAATCTAAATCAAAGTGTCAAATTAGCTAATTTCCATTAAAGTCAATCAAATCATGAATAATCCTAGCACTAATCCCTCAAATCCTCTAGATTTTCTAACTTGTGCAAGTAAATCAATTTATTGATTTATTAAATCTCCTATTTTCATTCAAAAGGGCATCAAAGTTGGAATATTCCTCAAATTAGAAAATCTCCCTCCCAAAGGACTTGTCCATCCTACAAGGCATTAAAGGCCTCTTACATGTCCTTTTTCTTGAGCCAAGTGGCATTAACTCTCTTTTCTTCTCCCTCCAACATGTCACTTCTCCAATTTCAAATATCCACCTAATGGAATTAATGTGCACATTCATCAAAATGTGCTCCACCTCTATCCACTCACATGTTGACAAGTGGCATTTTGCTATTGGTTGATGTTTTATCCCACATTCATCCCTTTTTCTTAGTCTTCCATCAATCTCTTCTATAAATAGAAGGTTCTCATATTTATTTTGGATCCACAACTTATGCAAAGTCATTATCTTCATGTTTTGAGCAACTTCATCCATTGTCATCCATTTTCAGTCTTTCATCAATTTCATATCTAGGTTAGGGAAAATTTTATCATGGAGCATCATTGATCATCTTCAAGCTTGCAAGGAATTGGGAAAGGGCTATTTTCCACATCAAAATACCACCAATTCCCCCATGGGATTGAGAGTTTGAGCATTTGAATAAGATTTAGCTTGCTTTCATTTGTGTTCTTCATTTTATTTCTTATTCTTCATGTTTCAAATAAATTGCATGGGGAATGATGGTTTTGATTTGCATAATGGACTAATAATGTGTTGTTTATTTGTGTTTGTGCAAGTCTAGGATCACCATTCACATTTTGGCACTAGAAGGAGGGTGAATCTAAAGAAATTAACACATTTTTTGACCAAAATTTTGCTATTTTTAAAAATTTTGTGTGTCTACAGGAAAGTGCACCACTACAAGGGTCAAACTTTGCCACTATCAGTCCAACGATGCTATTTAGTGATGTTGTTAAACTCCAAACCACACTGCTTTGGTCATTCTCCTTAGGGTCTAGTCTTCTAAACTCTAAAGTGTGTCACTTTGCAAAATAGTGATGCAATCACGGTCACTGTTTCTCCACAGAGCACCGCTTGTCTCACCAGAGCGTCGCTGACCTACTTCAAACTATGTTGCCTTTGCAGATTGCACCACTAGGGTGGGGTAAAAGGAAGATTTCAAGTTATTTTCAACATGTGCTTTTTAGTTTTGGTCACCTTTGACTTCTAACTAATTTTTGGCTCTATTTTCTATAGTTTTTAACCAATTTTTGTAGGTTGGAGTGATTCAAATGGAAGAAGGAAATGAAAAAAATACTTCTTATGGAATCTTCATTCTATTGTATCAAGTGTTTTTAAACACTTTGGGGAGTAATTATAATCTCATTTCTAAGGACTTTGTCATCTTCAAGTTTTTTAGGACTCAAAATAATTTTTGTTTAGGCTTAAAAGGAACAATCAAAGAGATTAAAAAGAATGTTAGGAACTTACTAGAGTTTGTTTTGGGGCTAAAATTGAATAAGAAAATTTCACATTTCAATCGTCATGCGTAAAAAGAATCCATTCTTGCTTTGAAGGTTAAAATGAACATGTGCTTTTTGTGTTTTGTAATCTCTTATACCAAGTAATATCATTTAAAAGGTGTATGCACTTCCCTCATACTTCATGGTGATCTTGAGAATCAAAATTATTTTGGTGATATTAAGTTTTTAAAAAGATTTCCTCCACACTTCAATTTGGATTCTTAAAATTGAACAAAGCTTACTAGTGTGACTGGAGTATATCGTGTGTGTTCTCTCTTTGTTCACATAAAAAAAGATCGATTGAACTACGGATGTGCTTGCTTGATTTTGTTTACCTTTAGAGGGGCCTACCTAAAAGACACATCTGAAAGGAGAACTCAAAGGTGACTCCAACCGGTTTTTCACTCGGGCTGATATACAAATGGATAAGACTAAATTGTCAAGTCCTCATGGTATGTAGGCCTTAACCGTATAGCGTCTTTCAGAATGGGGTATTACCTTAAAAAGTATAAGCATCCCTAGTAGGATTGATAAAATCCTTTAGTGGCTTGCTAGATGCTCACAAGGTGCCATGTCTCTGATCACCCTAACTAAGAACCAATTTATTTAGAATCCCAAATCCTTATCTATTTGTTGGTACAAGAACGGTCGTTTTGAAGCTGCCCCACATTTTTTCAGTTCTTGGTAGAGATGAGAAGTATTCCATAGGAGTTTCATGGGTACTAAATCTTGGTTGACCCGTAGAAGTGAGTGATGTGGAGGGGAGCCAGTGTGGTCAAGCTTTTAATCATCTTCCAAGAATAAGCACAACTGGATTTATCCAAGTGGGGATTCAACAAATATTGTCTCTTGACTATCCATAGGGTTGTGCATTTTCTTGGAATCAAAACACTTCGCTTGGATCTAAAACATTGGAAAACAAACATTCAACCGTGATCATCAAATTTGAAACCCTTTAGAGGAAGCAAATACCTTTGACAAAATCCAAGTGCTATTGCTTGCCCTAGGGATTCCATCCTTAGAGGCTTCTAAGCATTTGAATTTATATCTCAATTTTCTCTCACTAAAGTCAATATTAGGGAACTATTGCCTTAATTTCCTTGATTTCCACATAATGGACTTTGTGGGATGAGAAGAAATTAAGACATTATAAATTTAGTTTGAAAACCTAATCAAGAAAGTGTTTGTGGTAAAAGGGACTCATTAAGCAAAGATAAGAAACAATTGGACCCCACACATGTGCTCTTCCAAATTATTTCCCAAAAGATCAAAATCTGAAAACCAAAGTCCAAAGGTCTTAGTCAAAAAGCTTGCAAGAAATGTTTGTCTATGCTTTACAAATTTAGAGAAAGATTGGCCTTTAACTTTTACAAGTGTGCATCAAGAAACAAACCAAATTTGTATTCATTTTACTATTGTCAAAATCCAAGCCTTTTTCAAAGGTTTGAGTATCTCACATAGAAAGTATTAGCATGTTCTTCAACACCTAGGTCTAGTAAACAAATTCTCTCTAAAGTCTCTTAGGATCAAAATCAAAACCTTCATCCACCCTCAAAATCACAATCAAAATAATCTCACAAACAACTGTTGGAAATCTTGAAAAAATCCTTCATACTAAACTTTGGGCAAATCCTCTTGAAACCAAAATCAAGATCAACTTGTTTGACTAGGCGTGTGTAGATGAATCCTTCTTAAAATAGTTAAATTATCATCTTATGGAAAAAATTTACTCTAGGACAACATCCAACCTTTTAGATTTTATGAGTTCATTATCCAAATCAAATCCAATCAAAATCAAGATCCAAAATCAAACATCAATCCAAAAGTCCTAAAGTTTGGTATCTCATTCAATGTTTCCTAAGAGTTCCAAATCATTCACCAATCATCCATCTTTCATTATCTAATCACCATCCTTGATCCTCAATATCTTAGACTTTCTTTTTTGTACCTAAGGTTAAGATCAATCCAAGGAATTAAAGGTTCACCTCCCATTCCTAAAAATTGATCCTCATTTTATGGTCCAAACTAGATCTCAACATAAGAAAAACATGGAAATGAACAAAGAAACATCCACTTCGAGTGACTTGAGCCAAACCGCTCCCAAAATGAATCCCATTGGATCTAGAAATCCCATGCTCAATCTCCCTCCACTTCCACAAGATCATCAAGAGGAAGGTAGCCAAGTGAAGGACATCACCAACAATGTTCTAGGGATGACTCAAGATGAAATTATTGAAATGGTCCAAAATCCTAAGACTCACAAAATTGTCAATGCCATGATGAAACTTAATCCCTCACAATACATGCTAGAATTGGCCAAAGAAGGGGCTAAAATCCCTTCTGATTTTGATGTAAGCACTATTGTGGAGAAGCCTCTTGGAATTATGCCCATGATATCATCCATTGCTCCAACTCAACCAATTGTCACAAAGGGAAGCTCATTGCTTCATGCTCTTGAAACACATCCCCTTGTTAAAAACCAAGATTTGGATGCGAACACCATCTTGGGTCAATCTGTCCCATTAAATCCACTACACCCATACATTTCACTCGCCTTTCATGACCCCAATGACCCATCCTCTTTTCATGCAACATTAGAATATCCTCTTAACATACAAACCTCTCTCCCTATGACTTCAAAGGAGAAGGTGGGCTATTTGGACAAGGGGGAATCTTTTACCCCTCATCATCATCATTTCCTCAAGGGAACACACCACCCATCTTTCCACCACTTCCACCTCTACCATTAAAATCCACACCACTCCTCGGTTTAGGGAAACCCCCTTTACCAACCATCAATCAAGAAAATCTAAACAACCCCCCAATCATAAATCAAAACATCATACAAAATTCTTTGATCTTGCCATTGATATCACAACAATAGGTGGAAACCATCCAAGCAACCCAAGAAATCACTATTTCATCCATAAACATGGTCTCTCAAGGGCCAAGCATATCAATCGCACCATCTACAATGCAAATCCCCATCATCAATACAACAGCACCCCTCATCACAACAACAAACACCATTCCAAATCTACCACCACCGCCACCACCAAGAACAAATGTTCCAACCAATATAGCACCACCTTATAAGCAACACAATAGGCCTATCAAAAGGAACTTCAACAATTCCAAGCTCAAAAAGCACAAAACACTCAAGTTGCACAACAACTTACTCAACAAGTGCAAGAAGCTCAAGCCACACAACAAGCACAGTAGGCTCAAGCTCAAGCTTTGTTACAAAAACAACAAGTTTCCAAAGATTCCCAAGCTACACAAGCAGCTCAAGTTGCACAAGATACAAAAGTTACATAGGCTGCACAAGCTTCCCAACAAGCTTAGGCTCAAGCACAAGCCCAATATCAAGCTCAGCAAGTGCAAGCACAAGCACAATACCAAGTTTCTCAACAATAAGCATATCAGCAATCCCTGCAATTGTATCAAGTGCAACAAAAAGCATCCCAATTACTAGCCCAACAACAAGCATTGTTGGCATAGCAATAACAAGACCAACCACAAGTGTTGTTGGAACAATAGCAGCAAGACCAACAACAAGCGTTTTTGGAACAAAAGCAAATGTAGGCATATCAGCAAGCCTTGATCACACAACAAATCTTGCAAAAAACTCCCACCAACATACCCAACACTCCACCCATCACTCGAATATTTCAACCACCTCAGAACATGTTCACTCCACCTCTCGATCCACAAAACAACATGACGAAACAAATCAAATTGCTCTTGCAGCAAGTGTTAGATCTCCAATCTGGGAAAACAACAAAAACACCAAGAAATTTGTGCCCCTATCCATTCAATAGGAGCCTTGCAATGGTACCATTCCCAAAGGGGTTTGAAATCCCTAAATTGAACAAGTATCATGGGACAGGAAACCCTAAAGATCACATTATGGAATTCCAAGTACATTGCATGGAGGTCGCATATGATGATACATATCCGATGTAGCTATTCCCTCAAATTTTGGCTAGCCCTACCATGCAATGGTTCTCTCACCTTCCTCCTAGAATCAAAAAGTTCCAATAGATTGTAGATGCATTCATAAAGAACTATGCATTCAATATAGGTATGGATGTGAGTCTATAGGAACTATCTACTCTTAAACAAGATAAGCAAGAATATTTCACTTCCTTCCTGCAACAATGGCGATCCAAGGCCAACAAGAGAAAATGGGCCATTCTATAGGAATAAAAAATTTGTACCATCATTTCCAATCTCGAGAAAAAATTATCATTCCACCTAAAGATGCAATGTATCACCACATACGACCATTTGATCCCCAAAGTGCTCAACATCGAACAAGCCCTTATTGCACAAGGGGAGGCACCCACATATCAAGAACATCAAGAGAACCACCCATCCACTAGCTATAATGAAATACTTGGACGTGGGCGAAGAACAAAAATGTCACCAATGATGGTGTGGTGGATGTCAAGGTCATAATCAGTGCTCCAAAATAGAACATGCAACCATACCAACAACTGCAAGGCAATAATCGAAACAATATGCAAGCCAATGTGGTATCACAACAACCACCCAATAATCATGTCAACAACCTGAATAATCAAGGGGGACCATCCTCATGAAACAAATATCCCCCCAAGAGAAAATACACAACCCTTGGGGAACCAATTGAATCGGTCATGAAGAAACTGGTAAACGGGAATCTCATCAAAATTCCCACTTATGAGAATTATCAAGAGCCCCAAGTGAAACCACCATCGTACAATGAAAACCACCTTTGTGGTTTTCATAAAATCAAGGGGCTCACCATAGCCAGTTGCATGAGGCTGAAAAATCTGATCCAAGACATCATCAATGACAAGGTCATAAAAATTGAACAACCATCTAGAAATCAAGACCTTAAAATATACACGAATCCGATGTTGTATCATAACAAAGGGAACAACCACAATGTGAACCATGTGTACGATCATGTTGTTGCATCCCTAGATGAGTGGTTCATTGTAGTTAACATCAAAGGAGCCAAAGCTCATTGTGGAGTCACCACATGCGGCGGAAAAGTTACCATTGCTAGGTCATCATAGCCACCTAGAGGATCCACCTCAAATCCAAAATCTATTCCCAATGGTTACAACATCTTAGACCAGCTAAAAAAAACCTTGCTCAGATCTCAATCATGGAGTTACTAAAAATATCACCCATGCATAGAAAAATCCTAGAGGAAGCATTGGCTCCATCCACCATCTCTATGGATCTTGATGCTGACTAGTTCTAAGATATGGTTGGACACATCACTACTACAATTATCCTAACATTTTCTAATCAGGACTTCCCCACCCAACCATCTCATAATCATACACTCCATCTTGAAGTCCTAGTTCATAAAAAAAAGTCAAAAGGGTCTTGGTGGATGGGGGTGCAAGCCTAATTATCTGTTCACTCAAACTAATAAAGAATCTAGGATTCTCAAAAGATTCCATTGAAAAGGGTAAGGGTATCACAATTAGAGAATATGATGATTAGGAAAGAGTGTCTCAAGGCACTATCCAACTCCCTATTTAGGTAGGGTCAGCCATCATGGAAACCACATGCCAAGTCCTTGACCTTGATTTTCCTTATAACATCCTCTTAGGGCGTTTGTGGATCCATGGCATGCAAGTTGTCGTATCCACTTTCCATCAATGCGTCAAATTCCCATATCAAAATCAAGAGGTCATAGTCCATGGTGACGCTGGGCCCTTTTATTACTGCAAGAACCTAGAAGAAAAGTACTATAAAATCCCTTAAGTCTCAAATAACGATGAAGGCCTTACAACTCCATATGTAGACCCAACTACTCTAGCCTCCACTTCTGAGGCAAAGACACCCGCCATTCCTAATATCTATGAAATCAAGGTCATTATCCAAGACAATGGGTGTGGGGATTATAGAATGAAGAAAAGTGTCTTTGTAATAGGAGAGTTACCTCAATCTCCTAAGTCTCACGGGCAACCCCAACCAATTGAAACATTATCCCAAACCTTCAAAGTGGACCCCTCTCGATTCAGATGTTCGGGAGATCTAAGTCAGGAGATAGTAGATGAAAAATACATATCAAGCTTTCTATACCAAGATGAAATTCCCATGCCTGGTCTTCCCATGGATGAGAGCAGCAAAGGATTACAAATGATGCTTGGTATGGGCTATAATAGAAACAAGAAACTTGGATAGAATGACAATGTTCTTTTGGTACCTCTCATTCTGGAGAAGCGTATGAGAAATCTTGGCCTCAGATGTAACCCTTTGAAGGTTACCATACTAGGTAAAGGTTCCCTGGTTAGAAAGGTCAAAACTCCCCCTCAACTATCAGCAATTGCCCTTCAATTACCAATATCCATAGGCCAATTCATAGATAACTTTACCTTTGACACAACTAATGTAGGCAATGATCAAGATCCCATAACCCACTTACCCATGTTTTTCAAGGATTCCACCCTTCTCATGATTAGTACCCTATCTTTTGAGTCAAATAATCAAACCCATGAAATAAACTTAGTCTATCCCCAACTCATCGATTATGACCAACAAGGACCACCAATTTTGGACACATTCAAAAATGATGAGGTGCTCTCAGAATTCATGGGATTATGGGATATTGTACCATGTGTAGATCACAAAGTTTGGTTTGACATTATAATGGACACACACACCTACTATGGGGAAACAACTGAATCTTTCAATCACAAAACTAAAAATCTTAGAATAATCTCTAGGTCTTTGAGTGAAAACCACATTGTGGCACTCTCTGACCTGAAAATAGTAAAAATAAAGGATGCATCCAATAGTGAAAACCTCTCTGAGGCATTCAAGGATGAGGGATTCAATCTTCCTCTTGGTTCCATTCATCATGAGAAGTCAGCAGTCTTAGCAGAGAAGTACAATCCAGTTAACCTAGGAATAGAGGAAACGCTGCATTTCACCTTCTATGCAGAATCACTTCTGACAGAAGAGAAAGAACTCCTGGCTACATTCCTAAAAGAAAGAAAGATAAAATTTGCATGGACCTATGTTGACATGCCTAGGCTTGATCCAGAAGTTATGGTTCACCACCTAGCTATCTATCCTGAAGCAAAACTAGTGAGACAAAAACTAAGAAAGATGCATCCCTAGATAGCATTATTGGTCAAAATGGAATTACAAAAGCTCCTAGATGCAGGATTCATATGGCCAATTGATTATCTAGAGTGGGTCTCAAATCTTGTACCTGTTTCAAATCCCACCAAGGGCATCCACATCTGCATAGACTTCAGAGACCTAAACAAAGCATGTCCCAAGGATGATTTCCCTCTACCGAACATTGACATGATTCTGGATATGATGGCAGGACATGAGATGTTATCATTAATGGATAGATTCTTAGGTTACAACCAGATCATGATAGCAAAGGATGACCAACACCAAACAAATTTCACTTGTCCATGGGGGACATATTGTTGGAATATGATGCCATTCGGGTTGAAAAATACAGGAGCTACCTATCAAATGGCCATGACACTAATCTTTCATGATATGATTCAAAAAAGTGTGGAAGATTATGTGGATGATATATTGGCTAAGTCAAAGAAGCATCGAGATCACATAATAGCTCTAAACTCTATCTTTGACAGGCTAGAAAAGTATAAGGTCTAACTAAATCCAAAGAAGTGTGTCTTTGGGGTACAATCAGGCAAGCTCCTAGGGTACATTGTATCCATGAGAGGAATCGAGGTATATCCTACCAAATTCAAAGCAATCCTCGATATGGAGGCACCAAAAACATTGAAATAGCTAAGAGGCCTACAAGGAAGGCTCCAGTCCATCTGTCGATTCATAGCGCAACTAGCAGATAAGGTTGTCATGTATTCTCATCTACTCCACAAGGGGGTAACATACAAATGGGATGAGAAATGTGATCAATCATTCAAAAAAAAAAGTACTTTCTCACACCACCAATTCTCATGTCACAAATTCTAGGAAAACCCTTGATCCTGTACATATCAGCAACAACAGCAGCTCTCGGTGCTCTCTTAGCAAAGCATGATGAAAATGGGAAGGAGAGAGCTATCTATTATATCAACAGAACTATGGTGGGGCATGAGATAAATTATACATCCATTGAGAAAGCTTATTTAGCAGTCGTGTTCGCAACACAAAAATTTAGGCATTACATGCTAGCACATCAAATAAAGCTCATTGCAAAGATAGACCTGCTCAAGTACCTACTTTCTAAAGAAATGCTCACAGGGTGAATGGATAAATGGGTTATGATCTTGATAAAGCATGACATTGAGTATGTGGAATGCAAGGCCATTAAAGGACAAGCAATTGTAGATCAGCTGGCAAAAGCACTAATATACTCAGAGAACCCACTTGTATTAGAATTCCTCAATGAATCAATCTTCAACCTAAGTATAGTAGATCACTAGAAAATGTACTTTGATGGATCCTAGACACAACATGGGTCAAAAGTGGGAATCTTCTTCATCACTCCACAAGTGGATTGTATACCTAAATCATACAAGTTGTCATTCCCTTGCACAAATAACATTGCAAAATATGAGGCTCGTGTCATAGGGCTAAGAATTTCAGTGCAGTGGTAGATCATGGAACTTAAGGTCTACAAAGATTCACAACTCATAATCAACCAAGTCAACGATGAGTATCAAACAAAGGACAACAAGTTGACTCCCTATAAGAAACTGGTGGAAAGCCTCAAGGAGTTCTTCATTGATATCACCTTTGAGCAGATACCGAGAGAAAATAATAGAGCGATGAATGCTATGGCAACAATCGGGTCATTATTAGATATCCCACACAATGTCCCAAAGCAAGAATTCCTCGTAGAGTAGCTTCTCAAACAAGCATTCAAGGTATCAAAGTCTAAATTTGTGTGCAAAATCATTGGTCCTAGTGATCCCTAGTATCATGATATATACACCTACTTGAGAATAGGAGTCCTTCCCGCTGACATAACCCCAAACCTCAAAAGAGCCTTTGTCAAGAAGTCATCCCGTTTTGTCATCCTAGGAGATACCCTATACTGTAGAAGCATTGAAGGAACCCTTTTACAATTCCTAAATGTTGAGGAAGCTTTGACCACTTTAACTGAGGTACATAATGGCATTTGTGGTTCACATTCGAGTGGTATGACCTTGGCTAAGAAACTACTGAGGACTAGGTACTATTGGACTACAATGGAAAGGGAAGCTCATGATTATGTTAGAAGGTGTTTGTAGTGTCAACAGCATGGGGAACTCATCCATACACCAGCTCAGGAGCTCCACTAGATTGTTACACCTTGGCCCTTTTCACAATGGGGGCTTGATCTTGTCGACAAAATTACCCCCACCTCATCTAGTGGACATAAGTTCATCATCACCGCCACTAAGTATTTCATGAAGTGGGTAGAAGCCATCCCCATGACCTATATCACAAGAAATCAAATATCAAAGTTCATCATAAACTACCTATTTTTCCACTACGGTGTCCCTCAAGCCATCGTCTCAAATAACAAGACACCTTTCAAAAATTAGGATGTTCAAGACCTATGCCAAAAGTTCAAAATCCAACATCACTTTTCCACTCCATACTACCCCCAAGGAAATGGCCAAGTAGAAGCTACCAATAAGACCATCCTGAAAATCCTTAAGAAAACAGTCAATGACGTTGGTCGTGACTAGCACCTACAATTGAATCTTTCCTTATGGGATTATCAAACAAGTATCTGCACACCAACAGGTTCCACCTCATTCTCCCTAGTCTACGGATCAAAATCCATACTCCCCATTGAAATTGAACTCCCATCCCTAAGAATATCATTGTAGAATCTCATTACAGATGAAGAATATCAGGTATCACGATTAAACGAGTTGGAACTACTAGATGAGTGGCACATGGATACCTTAAACCATTTGCAAGTCTACCAGAACTGCCTAACAAGATGGAACTACTAGATGAGTCACACATGGATGCCTTAAACCATTTGAAAGTCTACCAGAACTACCTCAAGCAGAGTTACAACAAGAAGATCAAGATCTAGACCTTTCAAGTCAAAGAGATCGTGCTAAAGGAGAATCAGAAGAATGCCCCAAATCTAGATAGCAAGGGAAATTTTGAACCCAATTGGTTGGGACCTTTCATCATCATCGCAAGCGACAAGTCAGGGGCATATCAGTTATCAACACCAGAAGGAGAGCCTCTGTAGGAGCCCATGAATAGCTTCCATCTCAAAAAAAATTATTCCTAAGCTTTCAAGGTATAAAACCAAAAATACAAAAACATCATAAAATACAAAAATCCAAAAAAATTAGAAAAAAGGATTGAAAACAGTAAAGAGAAAAAAATTGTCCTCTAGTGAAAACCACTTCGGTGGCACTTTGGGCAAGTACCTTGGTGAAAACCTAGAAAATAGGCGCCTTGTGTAAATAAGCACCTTCCATCCACCAAGATCTCCACAGCTTGTTCTGCATCATCCATCCATCACGCTTCCACCATCCATCTATCTCCATCCATCACCCATCTGTGTCCACATCATAGCTTGATCTTGTGTTCGTGTCATGATCCCTCCTAGTACTACTCAGCCCATTCTCAAGGTCAATTTGTCCTGCCTTTATCAGATTAGTCTATTGCATCACATTGGGGGCATGTTCTCATGGGATCAGATTCATGTATATTCTTGAAGTCTTCCCTAAATCAGAAAATCCAAAAGCATCAGAAAATTAGAAAATCCAAAAACATTCATAAAATTAGAAAAAAAAAAAAAAATCATTCAAAACATATCAAAATCTAAAAACGGGCCAAAAATTTAGTCAAAAAGTCAAAAATAGAGTCATCTTGTCAAACTACAAGTCTCTAAGCTCTAAACATAGGCAACGATGATCTTTGATCATCCCCAAGACACTTAGGTCAATCATTTAGGAGTTTGTCATAATAAACTAGCAATCTATTTGTTCATATCTCATCAATGATCGAGTCTGTGTCATCGAACTACATGGTCTCTACGTGTATAACATAGGCAAGGCTAATATTTGATCAGCCCCCTGAGGCCCCTAGGATAGGTCTTTAGGTTAGTCTCTTGGTGAAAATCTCAGAAAACACCAAAACATTGGAAAATTCCAAATCAAAACATTTTTGTAAAACATCTTGAAAATACCAAAAACAACCTCAAAAAAATTCAAAAAAAACATCAAAAACATCCAAATATTTGAAAAAAATCATCCATCCCATCTCGCTTTCACTTGCAATAAAATTTCACGCATAATAAATCAATCATCACCCTCAACCTTTGGTGAAACAGTTGGAAGCAAGTCTAGTAGGTCTTAAGTGAAATCTCAATCGTCAAAGGTCTCAAGTCTAGGTCGGTAAGTAAACAAGTTGGTCAACTCTTGGTACTAATAGCTCATCATCCAGTTTATCCCAAATCATTTGATAACATCATGTCCTAGGATGCATCCTTCCTACAATGGACATCAATATTAGGCATCATCTTAGTTTAGTCTTGGCTAGCGGTATGAAGAAAATTAGCTTTTTTTTTTACTTGATCTTTGTCTTTTGGCTTATCTTATTGCACTTGTTCCAATGACCTCTCGATGATGTTCAAACAAAAGGATTTGGAGAGAAATGAATGGGGCAATGATCACTATATTTTTATATATTGTGCTTGTTGGATATCCTTGTAATATAACCTTGGCCATTCCTACTTTGTTTGGTCTATAGGGAGGGTGTTTTAGGTGTCTTGTTGACCACATAGGAAGGCTTTCCTTTCTATGTTTTGGTCTGTGACATTTAAAATGTTTGAACTACATTCTAAATGAGGTTTTGTATGTCAGGTGTGAAAAAGAGTACTCCTATCTAATTTTTCAAGTCAAAGTCCATCACACTAGGTGCAATACTATCCTGGTTCTTTATACCTTGATGCATCATGCCTATGTGTGTTATCAAACATAAGGTAAATAGCCCTTTTAAAGTCTCAATTCTTGATAAGAAAATCATCATCATCATCATCATTATCATTTCTAAATAAAGTAGGCTTGTTGGATCTTATTTCTTCTTTCTTCTCTATGTGCTAACATGCTACCATTACAGTTAATCAAAAGCAACACTAACGCATCCATCCTGCATCCACAAACCATCAGCATACTACATATCATATCATATCATATAGGAAACATTGATCATCTCGCATGCATTACATTTCATCATTGCATAAATAGATTGGTTGTTCTAAGCATCTCATAAACCATATATTTTCATCCATTGCATAAACATAAAAACATCATCATATCATATGCATCATCATATCAACATAAAAGTATCATCATAAGCGTCATGTGAATCATTACATCAGATCATATACATCATCATGTCATTGCATAAACATATACATACATCACCATATCATACATAGTAGAAAAGGTAATAAAAAAGAAAAAGAGCATCTCATACATCTCATGATCATAGCATATAACATCATCATCCATTAGGGACATAATATAGATCTATTAGTCTAAGAATTTTAAAATCATTTGCATATCATTTGCATCCATGTCGCCCATACATCATCATCATAAAAAGTGAATAGAAAAGATACTAAAAAATAAATTCATCCATCCATCCATAAACATCTACATAATCACTCCATCACAACACATAAAAGCATACATTGCATATAGAACATCACATATAGAAAAGTAAATAAATCCATCCATCATGCATAAATAGAGTAGGATGTATCATATATCGAATTGATGATATCATATATATCAATAATGTAACTATCATGGTACAAAGATCACAATCAAATGTCATGTGTATGAATCAATCAATGTATACAAATGCCCACGGGGTTATCAAAAATAGAGCTCATGGATCTCAAAAAGAATAGTGTTGATCAAAAATGTGTGAGTTAGCCCTAATGGTTGCTCCCCTCACCTGCTTGCCTCTTTGTGTTGATCATGTCTTTGTCCTATCTGCTATGAAAAATCCAGCACCCAAGCCACTAGAGGCACTACCTATCTATAGTGAACCCTATAATACTCGAAATCTCTAATGACCTCGTGGTACATCCGCACAGGTATTGTCCTACCCTGTGTCACAAATGTCATGCTCTCTAGCTGTTGGCATTAGCCCACCTCCTGTGCCAGCTGCAACTCTGTAGCCTGTCGATGTTGTACAGCCTGATCACGCTCTATTGTAAGGGTTTAGACCTACTGTTGGGCTTGGTCCCTCTGCATCGTCAATGTCACAACTCATGCATAAAGTTGTTGTATAGGTGCATCCCTCTAATTTAGCTGAGGTGGTGGTAGTGGTGGTGGCAATGGTTGATCCCTCTAGGGTGGTTGCTAGTCCCTAGGGGCATCTCTCTATTGGTGCATGTCCCCCTAATCTCTCTGCCCTCATTGGTCTGGAGGTGGTCCACCTCCTCCTCTATCTCTATCTTCGTCTTTGTCTCCTCATCCTCCTCACCCCTACCCCCACCCTATTTTCTAACCTCAAGGTCTCCATCGCTAAAGGATTGTCCCTAGCACTGTCAACTAGACTAGTGACCTAAACTAGTCAATATAAGCCTATGTAGTATCGAGGTCTGCCTACCCTTGATCATATGGCCATGACCTAGCTACCAGTTAGCTAAAAGAGTCAACTATATCCTCTGGTGGGATTGTTCGACCCCATGTCGTCTCCCTAGTAGTGTGAGAAAAAATGGCCACATACTGATCATCGGGCCTGTCCTGAATGTCACCGAATAGCTTGGCTACCCGATCTGGCAGGTAGCACTCAATCATCATGTGCTCTCTGCCCTACATCAACCTATCCTACCTCGCATAAAATAGTTGTTGAACATCATCATACCACGCGAGCATCCCTATCCAAGGCCTCCATGTAAAGGTGGTCATCTCATCAATGACCCATCGCCAGTGAGGGATGCCAGCCTGTCCTATGTGGGAAAATGTAAGACCACCCCTATATCACCAAATTGTTGGGTTATTGGGCTCCACATTAACCAGTATAACCAATGAGTGGAGCACGACAATGTGTTCCCAGACCCAAATATGAAGAACTGTGAACCCAGTGCCAATGGCTCTGCTATCATAATATGTGAACTCATGTAAATCATGATAAAGTGAGGCTAGCATCACTAGTCCCCATGCAAAGTAGCACCTCCTAAAAAGCATCCGCTCTAAAGCTAGACCCCATCCTCAGCTGAAATACTTGCCTCGTTGATCTGGGGCTACAATTCCTAAAATAATCACTGCCACAATCAATTGGAAGGTGGACACTCGACCTCTGTAATGCTCAAGCTCAATCTGGCCCTCGGAAAAGACAATCTCATCTAGCCCCAAAATATCATGGCAGGAATCGGTCTCGGTGTCCATGTCATAAATAACCTACTCTCCATGAATGGGAAACCGAAGAATCCACCTAACGTCTCCCAACATGACAGTCGCCTCGCCAGTGGGAAAATGAAACAATGATGTCTTGCCATGCCATCTCTCTGCCAGTGCGGTCATCATACCCAAGTGTGTCCTAATAGTAGGAGCATACACAATGTACCACAGGTCGATAGCTCCAAGTTTCTCCTAAAGCAACTCATGTAATCTGTACAATCTTCTAAGCACCGGGGATCGGTGCTCGCATGAATGAACTAGCTCTCTATCCTCCTACACCCAGTAAAGCCACAATGTCAAGTTTCATAAAAAATCAAGATCCTGTTGGAATTTTTCACGATTGAAACAGCAAAGGCATCGCTATTTTCAAAGGAATCATTGTTTGGAAACTCCAAACTGCATCATTGGAGGCCCCAAACTATAAACTCCACCACGGCATTGTTGTTTGACTGTGCATCCATTTGACCCAAAAACCCTAAACTCCTAATTGGACCGTAGTAGTGTCATTCGAATATGTGGCACGCTTTGGAGTTTGACCCCTAAGTTCTAAAATGTGATGTGGCATCACAGGACCTAATAGCGGTGTTGTTTAAGGCCGTGCAGCACTGATTCTACTCTTTCAATAGTGCCAAACTGTGCCACTGGACTAGTTTGACTTTCTAAGCCTAATAAATGTGCACAAAAATCAAAAACACAAGTTAGGTTAGGGTCACATACCGGTGGTCCTATGCCTAGAAGTTGCTAGTAGACTCACACTCACTCAGAGATGTGTCGAGGAAGCACTCTTTGTGCCATCTTGCATGAAGGTCAGAGCTGAAAAATAGGAAATTTCTAAAGGTTGAGTGTGCAAATGAATTGAAAGTGACCCCTCGAGGGCTATTTAAGCATGAAAATTAGGGTTTCTTTGACACTATTTAGTCATCAAGCTAGGGATTTGGGCCCCTTGTCCCATTTTTTCCCAACCAAAGCTCATTTCAGGTCTTTTTCTCATGTTTTGGCACATTTTTGGCATCCTGGAGCCTTTCTAGACCCGTTAGGTAGCTTGTCCTCTTTTTTCGTGAGATCACCCAAAAATATAAATTGTCGTCTAATCTCTCAAGGGGGCAGTATACCAGCATAATTCTTTTGTTGGGGCAGTAGTGGGGCATTTGAGAAAAATTGAATTTTTTTTGAATTTTTATCTCAGCAAGTTCATTCTTTGAACCAATGCAGCGGGTACATTACTTCAAAGAGGGGAAAAATGTAGACACATAAAATATGTTGATTGATCTCATGCACCTGATCCTGATTTACTAACATTAGTTCTACCTAAATCAGTTCTTTACTAACCATTTAATTAAATAATCTTTATTTGATTAAATTCATCATATTTCATCTCTTAATTAAATGAATCAATTTAATCTGATTAAGTCATTATCTTCTAATAATTAAATAAATCATTTTGTTTAATTAATCCTAATGTCCCCCTTTTAATTAAATAATTCATTTTATTTAATTAAGTTCTAAAGTCATCTCTTTAAATTAAATAAATTAATCTTTATTTGGTTTAAGTCTAACACCAACCTCTTTAATTAAATAAATCAAACTTTATTTAATTAAATCAATATTCATTATTCCTCTCATTTTGATTTATTTAAATCCTAAAATCTAAATCAAAGTGTCAAATCAGCTAATTTCCATTAAAGTCAATCAAATTATGATTAATCCTAACACTAATCCCTCAAATCCTCTATATTTTGCAACTTGTCTAAGTAAATCAATTTATTGATTTATTAAATCTCCTATTTTCATTCAAAAGGGCATCAAAGTTGGAATATTCCTCAAATTAGAAAATCTCCCTCCCAAAGGACTTGTCCATCCAACAGGGCATTAAAGGCCTCTTACATGTCCTTTTTCTTGAGCCAAGTGGCATTAACTCTCTTTTCTTCTCCCTCCAACATGTCACTTCTCCAATTTCAAATATCCACCTAGTGGCATTAATGTGCACATTCATCAAAATGTGATCCACCTCTATCCACTCACATGTTGACAAGTGGCATTTTGCTATTGGTTGATGTTTTATCCCACATTCATCCCTTTTGGTTAGTCTTCCATCATTCTCTTCTATAAATAGAAGGTTCTCATATTGATTTTAGATCCACAACTTATGCAAAGTCATTATCTTCATGTTTTGAGCAACTTCATCCATTGTCATCCATTTTCATAGTCTTTCATCAATTTCATAGCTAGGTTAGGGAAAATTTTATCATGAAGCATCATTGATCATCTTCAAGCTTGCAAGGAATTGGGAAAGGGCTATTTTCCACATCAAAATAGCACCAATTAGCCCATTGGATTGAGAGTTTGAGCATTTGAATAAGATTTAGCTTGCTTTCATTTGTGTTCTTCATTTTATTTCTTGTTCTTCATGTTTCAAATAAATTGCATGGGGAATGATGGTTTTGATTTTCATAATGGACTAATAATGTGTTGTTTATTTGTGTTTGTGCAAGTCTAGGATCACCATTCACATCTAGTACACTTAATTTTACACCAGAACCCTAAAAAAATTAGTGGATATTTGTTGCTCAGTAAATTTGATGTGGTAGGGTTATACAAGCTAGTTTTAGCCTAGACCCATGTGCTTTCCAAAACATGAGACTACTATTCATTTCTTGATTATTTCCTACAACTAGTTCACTTGGATTTGTCTCTGCAGCCTCTAGGAAAGTTCTCCCATGAAGGTTTGGAATGGATGAAAAACCACTAGACCCTGATGGATTATTTCTTTGGAGCAGATTTTTATTTTATCAAATTTCATGGTTTTGTTGGGGAACCTTTTAGGCTTCCTAAATTTATAACAAATAGAATCCTCACTTTGGAGGCATGACATTAGGCATTCATTTCTAAAAATGCTTATGGTAATGAGATACATAAGAAAGTGCTTTACAAAATTCCCCTTACCATTTCCAAAATTCAAATAATGCTTGTGAAGTGGGAAGAATAAGATGTGTTGACTAGCAAGTTGGCCTACCTAGGCCTGGCCCTTATTTGTGATAGCTAGAAGTACAATCCTGATAAGTTTCTTTTGACTATCAAACATGAAGAGTGGGAGTATTTTGAGTCAAGGAAGAACCTGACTGAGGAGAGGGAAGAGGTCTACATCGACCTAGACTTCATATCATCTGAACAATCCTCATGGCTTGACTTCTATCCTAGAGTAGCAGAGTTTTGACAAAGCATCCAGATGAACCAGTCCTTCAAAAAAAAATTAGAGAATTTAGGATGCTTGAAGAGGAAGAAGGTCAAATTTTGGAGGTACCGATAGGAAATCAAGAACCTCAATTCCCTATATGGAGAGGTCATGATGATTGATGAGCAGTTTGATGAGATCTACGATGCATAAGCTGGGTTCGATAATAGAAATCCCAAATCGAATTAGGAGATGGAATAGGAGCAAGCACCAATTTTCACCCCCCACCTTAGGAGCCCGACACAAGAAAAAGGAAGGGAAAGGGGTCAAAACATAAAGGCTCACAAATCACATCCTCTACCAGCACCCTGCCAAATGGAAAGAGGATGAGACGGTCCCCAAAAAGATCTACCATGGCTCGAAAGACCCAAGGTTCATCGGGATCAGCCACTAGAGAGTCTTAATCAACCAATGTAGCCCCTGCAAAGAGGAGGTGAGTCCAAGACTTAGGCAGATTGAGAATATCAAATAGAGGAGATGAAGAAGTGGATTTAGCTCTGCCAGGATTCTTGATTTTGATGATCTAGGTAAGTCTTGCACCCGCCATCCTTCCTTCTACTGCATCTTTGATTGCTACTACCCCCTCATCTGCTAAAAGAAATCCTTCATCCATAGGTTCCAACATTCTCATCCTTAATACACCTCTAGGAATATTTGATAATGATCCCCATGAAGAAACCTTATGCACCAAATGAGCATCTTCCACTTCGGCTACAATTGATTCTCTAATTGCCTTGTCAAAGGTACCCATTGTAAAAATTGATATGCCCATTCTACCAGTTTCATCATCCCCATCTACTTCCTAGAAAATGCCTCTTTTCTTGCCCACTTCTCCTTTTACTCCAATGGTTGTCCCTCCTTCTCATTCCATACATGGCATCCTACCCTTTTCAATGATAATGCTTCCCTTTACCTCTCTGCAACTGCAGATGATCGCGGCCTCTCCTTCTGTCAACCTCTTTGGTCTCCCCATCAGTGTTTCACTTGCCACACAAAGTATTGAGTCCCCACAAAGCCTTCAGACTCACATTGAAGCAACAAGGTAGGCCTGACAAGCAAGAAAAAAAATTGTAGGGAAAGGCTGCAGCAAATCTAGTTACCCAAAAGTTGGAAACTCATTTTGATGAAGAGCGGAATGCTCTGCTAATCACAGATATGAGGCTGCAGATGTCCAAGCTAGAAGGAGAAATGTAATTCAAGGATTGCGACATCCAAGATGTGGGTCTAAATTTAAGTGAAAACCTTCCTCACAACAAGGTAAGTCTGGCCAAGGCAACTTAGAAGGTGGTCTACACCGACTATGAAAAGCTAGAAAAAAATTTGAAGCATGAGGCAACATTGGTGAACGTAAAAGCCACAGTGGACAAATTGCAAGAAAAAATAAAAGGAAAGGATTTGGAGATGGCCTGCTTGAAGCAATTACAAGTACAGCAAGGTGAGGCAACTAAGTTGCTCAAAGGGGTCTAGAGTGAAAGAGATCAACTTCATGTCGTGGTAGAAAGATTGAGATGCAAGATCGTGGTCAAGTGCAAAACAACTGTGAAACATCGACAAAGGAAAAAGGAGCTAGAAGATGAAGCAGCTAGAAAAAATAGTATGTATGAAGAGCTATAAAAGAAGCTACAGGAAATGAATGGAAAAAAAGTGGATGTGCAGAAAGAATTAACTAGCATCCAATCTCAAGCCTCTAACGATCTTCAGAAGGCCTAGGAAGAAATAGAAAAGGAGAAATGAGAGAAGCAAGACATTGAATCTATTTTGTAGACTTGCAACGAGGAGATTGGGAGGTTATGCTCTAAACTTGCAAACACTCTCAAAGAGAAGAATTAATTAGAGGAAGACATAAGAGTAGGAGAACCCTAATTCTAGAAGGAATTGGCCATAGAACGAAGAGCTGGGCTCCTCCCAGTACTTAAAAAAAACATATCTACTCATTAGGAGAGAATCATTGTTGTGGTTGCAACCCTAAAACCATTTTTGCAGTTTCTAACAAATGCTCATGAATTAAATGCAAAGGTCAGCCCAGTAGTTAACCAATTTCTACACACAATCTCTCCCCATGCTGAGGAATAAGGATTCTTGATCTCAAAACTATATACAGTGATCAAGGAAGCTTTAAAAGATGTCGGGATTCCTGATCAAAGAGCGATTACAAGAAGGGAAAATGAATTCATCATTTGCAACTAGGTCATGGTCAAAAGCAAAACATGTCAAATGGCATTAAATAAAAATCTCAAGGAGATAAGGGAAGAGTTTAAAGTTCTGCTCCAATCAAGATTACCCACCCTTTCTCATCGTACGGAGGAGTGTTGACAGTAGAGCAGATCGCAGAAGCAATTAGGCTAAAGATTCGAGACTCCACAGTGCTTCAGAGTTTAATCTTATCACCCACAGTCGAGGAGATCGAAAAGGAAAACCTTCCCCTTTCCTGATTATACTATCCTATCAGAGTTGTTTCATCAAGGTGGGGAGGAGTTTCTTTCAAGGAGTTCCTTGATCTTGATCAGGCCTACAAGACATTGTGTGCCCTTTTCTCACCCACCGATGAAGATTAGGAAACCTAGAATGCCACCTTCCTCAAACTCTAAGGATTATTTGAGAGCTAGGTTCATTTCTCCACGAGCAAAGGTTGGTTTTCAGCCTTTACATCCTTTTTACTTTACAATGGCTCCATACCTGAAAGGCAAAGATTACTCTTGCATAAAGGAGTGCAATGCACCATGTGGTGGTTGTATAGCTTTTCTATATATCATTTTCCTTTTGGGCCCAAACCAAGACACATGTCTGCTCAACGAGGATTTCCTCAAAGCTATTCTCATAAAATCTAAAATCGCCTACCCACTTGCCATATTAGCCATTTCATCAAGCAGATCATATTGTTTGTTGTTGTATTTTATTTTTGGGCAGAGTTTTTCAGAGAGAATGGAAAAGATCTTACTTTCAAGGTTGAACCTTCGAGTTGGCATCATCATTCCTTGTAGCTGATTGGATCATATTGTAGACAACTTGTGCTAGGAGCTAATTGTCTTTTGGTAGTGTATCTTTGTGGAACTTCTACAAAATCTAGAGCCATAAATGAGGCATCCCAAGACTTTATGAGCAAAGATCGTTGTGATCTAATCAAGCCCTAGATCAGATTGTGGTCAATCAGGTGCAGACATCTAGCACCTATTCATCTCTTCTGGTTGCGATGGTGGTTCTTTCTTATGACTATAAAATGAAGGGTTTGCAATAGTTAAAAAAGGAGTTTTTTTATAGAGATTTAGAGATTGTTTGAAGATAGACTTTCAAAAAGTACTATTTTTGCTCTATGGCATGTATTATTTATCAAGACTATTAATCATATTGGAATCTAACCTTTGTTTTCAATTGGTTTATTGCAAAATAGATATTATTAAGGAAGAGCTTTTGAAATTGTGTATTTTATGGCCTTTATCGTGAATTCCCCTTTCTTATATCACTTATGCTTAAAGCTCTATGTTAAGTTTTTCCTTGATAAGTCTAGATAATTGTCTTAAATGTTATTAGATTCTATGTTTAAAATTTATCTTTCTGAAAAATGAATCATGTTATCGTACTCTTTCCTTTTTCTAGAAGATTATGTTGAAAGACATATTATGTAGTAAGAACAAGGGAAGTCATGTGAATATTTGAGTATCTTGATAATATTTGGGGTTTCTTGTTTGTCAGACCTTAATGGATGCTTCCCATGGGGAGATTTGAATGACTACACTGTGCTCTTCCTAGCCTTTGTTGTTTTGTAATCTTCCCAACAATGAAGGGTTTGTGGCATTTTGTGTTCATTTCATCAGAAGTATGAGATTGATAATCTTTGAAATGTTGTAAAAGCTTTGGTTATTTTCTTTGTATTTCTCTCACCCTTTTCCTAAAAACCCTAAAGAAGAGCTAACTTTCTTTTAAAATATTGGAGGTCATTTAGTGAGGCACAAATTGGTCCCTCATTGAATTTCCCATAAGGTTGTTCGAAGAGGTGCAAGATTTTATGATCACAAGTTACAAATTATTATGTACGGAATTTTTTTAAAGTTGCTTGTTCATGCATTATAGTTGAGTGGCATTGATGCTTCTACATGACTGTATGACATTTGCATGAAGGAATTGATGATATATATCATTTTGTTGTATGTTGGCTTTTGTTGAAAGGTTGCATTATATTTGTATTACATTTATATATTCTTATTTGAATATTGCATCAAACTCATATAGCAACTTTGGTGTGGGTCAAGGTTGATTGACATATATGACAATATCATATGAGCTTTATTTCTTTTGTGTGAAGTGTGCATTATGACTAGTGTGCATCAAGCCCATATGGTATGCCTAGTTTGCTTATTCATGCATTATGGTTAGCAACATTCATTTTTGTGCATTATAATAATACAAATTACATGTAGAAGGTTAGATAACATGCATGTCATGGAGTTGCATTTGGTTTTTTAAATGGTTGTATCACACTCATATGGTGTGCATATATAGTGTTTTCTCATGCATCATGGTTGAGTGATGTCTTATTTGTTGATCATGATTATTTTATAGATTTTGCATGAATAATCTAATGAACATGTATCTTGTTGAGTTGTAAGGACTTTTTTTTAAGGCTGCATCAAACCCCTATGGTGTACATAATTTTTTTTTTTATGTATCATGGTTTAAATATATTAATTCTTATTCATGATGATTTATACCTTTAACATGAAGGATCTAGTGAGATGTTATTAAGCTTGAAGGTTTTAATGGCGTGAATATTTAATTGAGTTGTAATGGTTTTGGTTGATGGTTGCATCACTCATATGGTTTGTAGAGAGTTTTTAGCACCACTAAGTGACATTGATTTTTATCAAGATGATTATATTAATTTTGAATGAACATTGTAATAACATATATTTCATTAAGTTGTATGGGATTTTTTTGATGTTTTTAATCAATCAAAAGAATCAATTTCATAAGACTGTCATAAGATTTTGTATTCATCTTTATTGCCTTGTCTATGAGACTAAAATTCTTTGAGGTATTTTTCAAACAGTTCTCAACAAATATTATACAGTGCTTCACATACCATTTTTCATTAATTTTAGCTTCTTTTGAGAAAAAATTAGCTACCCACTTCATTACAGGAGTTCAAAAAACAAAATAATGTCAAATTTAAATTCATTCAAGAGAGCTTAAAATCATGTGCATTCTTAAATTGAGTATTCAACATGCAACATATGAAGGTAATCAAATATTTGAAAACTTTATTACTCTTCCACTTTGTTGGTACCCCTATGAAACTTTTCCTATAGTCACATTGGTAGTCTTAGCTCAATTCATTTATTTTATGTTGTTAATATCTACTAGCTTGTTTGAAAGCACCTATTTTAGGCTTTTAACCATAGCAAAAAGGTAGTAAAATATTTGATAAAATTCTTTGGTAGACATGTATAAAAAATGTGGTACAATAGAAAAGGAAATGAATTGTTTGAGAAAACACCTCAAAGAAATGTGGTCTCATGGAATGTAATGTATGTGAACCTTAATACAAATGAACTCTAACATAGATGGATTATCAATTGTAATTCATAAGTTTTATTAAAATGCAATTTCATTAATCTATAACATTCTATTGATCATAACTTTAAACCATTCTAAAAAATATATACATTTCATTTTGAAGTTTCAAAATAGAAATACATGCACACGAGGAACAAATTAGATCGAATATCAATTCTTATATTTATCAAAATGTAGAATAATTGTGTTTGTGCATATAAAAATTTGGCATATATGCCTACTCAAAACAAGTTTTAAAAATTGTGGCATATATGCCATCTCAAGATCTATCAAACCCTAAATGTATCAATCTCTATCAAGTCCTAATCCTATGTTGGATCATCAAAATAAAGCCTCCACAAAGAACTTAGTGGCTTTGAAGTTTCCTACACAATAACAATTCAAACCACAAATTAGATTAATTATGTGAATGGTTGACAAGATAGACTAGTAAATAGAAACTTATATACTATAATTTAGAAATTATCAATTTAACATCAAAATAACTATATTGAACTATATTATACCAAAAATACAAAAAAAAATTACCTCAAGTCTTGTTTTTTTTCTACAAGATATTTTGCATATGATTGTCCCTTAGGACGATCAAGATTCCTCATATAATGAAATGGTCCCACATTCATCACATTGTTGAATCGGGAAGAGGAATATAGCAAGTAAAATAAAATTGATATGAATTAACATATAATTTTTGGAAAATAATAATATTTACTAAACATATATCTACTCCCATCTAAATGTATATATCTACAATATAAAATAAACACATACCTACTGTGATGCTTGTACATTAGACAAGCTCATGATGGATGAAGTAGCTAAGATAGTTTCCTATATAAAAAAATGATAAGAATGTAACACAATTTAAATGCACATGCACATATAATCATAATGTTGAGAATATAAAAAACATATACTTGTTGTGCAACTTCTTCTAATGTTTTAGGCTTAGTCAACATGGCTATAAAAGTACCAAGTTGCTACATAAAAATACAAGATTACATTATACTATCAATCTATGTACATGTATTTAAATATAATAGATTTTAAAAATTAACATCTAAATAACAATTTAAATGATACTATATACTGAGTCTCTAGGACAAATGAAATGGTCGATTGTGTAGCCTCCAGCACTTATGAAATTTGGTCCTCTGTCAGCAACTGCTAAAGATTCTGGCACATAAACATATATTGGTACTAATATCTCTTATAAAATATGAAATAATTTAGATAAAACACACTATGAAATTACTTTAAGTCTTACTGATGCTTCCACATCATCTCTTCCACCCGATGTCTCTCCTGGAAATGGTCCTTTCCATGCTCTCTCAACTCCTACATCTAGCATATCATGGACCTCATAGTTGGACATGTGTTCATTGGAGCCTCACTAGTCTGTTGAAGAGGACTTAAACATATATTGTGACACATGATGTAGTAATGGGGCACACAAATGTGTGCCAAAGAGGAGGTTGTACTAGTAGCAATTGATGTAGTAGGTGCATCACCATCATGATGGGATGTAGCAGGTGCATCACCATCATCATGGGATGTAGCAGGTGCATCACCATCATCATGGGATGTAGCAGGTGCATCACCATCATGATAGGATGTAGCAGGTGCATCACCATCATCGTGAGATGCACCATCATGTAGTTGCATAACATGTGAGCTCTGTGTGATCAAATGATCACTCAATGCATGTATGTATAAAATGCTCTAACTCCCTGCATCTACAACAATCTCAGGGTAAGGTACTGGATTTGGGGAAGCAATAGGTACAGCAGGAAGAATTTGGGTGACTCGATGTGCTCTAGGTCTATCCTGAGGAATCCCTCTACCCACACCTTGGAAATATCGCATATCAAAGTAATTGGCATGCCCCCTAGGAAAAAAATGGCATATAATTTTCATAGAAAATATTGTGGGATGTCAAGATTGTTGTTGGGTGGTTTATCAAAAACCATCCACCAACATTTCCAAAAATTATCTAATATACCTCTATGTGTGAACCATTTAATTGAAAATTTAGGCTTTCGCACATCTACGGGCTATCCTATATTGGGATTGATGAAAAGCTTGGATAATCAAGATTTTTCAATATCAAGTACCCTTACTTCATCATATGATAAACTATTGGCATAATGTTTCCTTTGGGACTCTCACCACTCAATAAACCTATTGTGTTGGTTTGTCAAATTTTCAACATTTGAAATGATTGTTTCTAAAGTTTTTTTCATATCAGAGAGCTTAAGGAGTGTCATAAATTCAAAATATGTTTCTGGATTGATTTAAATTCCTATGGATAGATTCATGGATTGCGGGCACATTTTTTAATGGAGAAATCAGTGGTGGAGAAGGATTTGTAGGGTTTTCATCTTGACTAGGGTTGGGATTAGCCATTCTTAAGCCTATTTGATGATGAAATTTTTTAAATGAACAATCATTTTAATGCAAAAAAAATCTATTCAAAAACTTATTTTGACTAAAATTCTTAAAAAATAATGCAAAACTAAAATAAAATTGGAAAAAACATTAAAATTTATACATGTGAATTTTGGGTGATTTGAGAAAAAAAATGCAAGAGGAAACAGATATTTGAGTCACTCAGCTGCCCCAATGCGTGCACAATATAAAAATCACAATGAAAATGACTCTCGGGTTTTCCTTTTTATGATTTTAATAGACAAAAAAGGACATATGTTTACTTTATGTTGTTTTTTAATTTCGTCAAGTTCAAGGACCTGACTTATATGGTCTTAGTATTTTTATATGGTAATATATATTATATTACAACATATACCATATAACATATACATTATTATATTACAATATAATATAATATAATATATTACAATACAATATATTATATTATATTATTATATAATATGATATTATATAATATATTATATATTAATTTATAATATAGTATATTATATATTATATAATATTATATTATTATATATATATATAATATTATAATATTATATAATATTATAATATTATAATATATATATATATATAATATTATAATATTATATAATATAATATTATAATATTATATAATATTATATTATAATATTATATTATAATATATATATATTATATATTATATATATAATATATATATATATATTATATTATAATATTATATATTATATTATATATATATATATATATTATATTATATTATATATATATTATATTATATTATAATATTATATTATAAATATATTATATAATATTATAAAAAGAATAGTGAAAATGACTCTCGAGTTTTCTTTTTTCAAATTTAATACACAAGAAACAAATATCCATTTAGTTTTTTTTATTTTTGGTTGGGTCTGAGGACCCAACTTATATGGTATGAGAATTTTTATATGGTATGACAATTTTTATATTATTATATTATATTATATTATATTATATTATTTATATGATATAATATAATATATTGTAATATTTAATATCATATATATAATATTATAATATGATACTATATAATATAATATATATACTATAATATATTATATTATATTATATTATATTATATTATATTATATTATATTATAGCATATTATAATATAATATCATGATTTCCTAGAAGAAGTTGAGTGTAATGTTGCATTGCTAGCCTTTGAAGATCCATCATCTTGCCCTATTGGAGAAAGTATAATTATGGGAAGCGCCATTTTGTAAGGGGTTAAAAATCTTATCAGCTCAGGAAGTTGGTTTGTCCAAATGCCATAAGATTTCTCTACCATATAGCTGACAAACTCTATGTAATTACATATTATATGATATTAATATAAATATAGGCTCTTGCCTTTTGTGGAAAAACAAAATATAATATATTATATTATATTATATTATTGTATTATATAATATAATACAATATAATATTATATTATATAATATAATATAATATAATATAATATAATATTAATTTATATAAAATAATAATATATAATATATCATACATAATATGTATAGATTAATATATAATAATAACTTTCAGTACTTTTTTGTGATTTGAATATTATATTATTTATTATATAATATTATATTATAATGTATTATAATATAATATAATATTATATATTATATCATATTATATTATAAATGATTTTTGTTATAATATAAAAACCCTCATGTCGGACCCGACCAAATAAAAAAACAACTTAAACTAAATGGATATTCATTCCAAAATGGATATCTATTTTAGAATGGATATCCATTTGGTAATGGATATTCAATTTGAATGGATATCCATTTTAAACAAATATTCATTTAGCTTTGGTGTTTGTTATGGTTCCATGTACTTTCTACCCAAGCCTAGAAAAAGTCAAAGTGGATTTTTGTGTTTTTGGGCAAGTTAAAAACGCTTTTTTTTCACATCCCCACTTTTTGGAACCCCATGATCTTGCATAGACCCACCTATTACACTTTTTCTCATGGGTCTAGGAACCAATTCCCAAGTCTTGTTCTTCTCAATCTGATTTAGTTCCTCTTCCATAGCCTTAATCTAGCTCTCATCCTTGTTGGCCTCCATGTAACTTTTAGGTTCAATTTGTAATAATAGAGCAAAGTTCACTTGCTCCTTATTCTTTGCAATTCTTATCCTTGTCTGAACACCTTCATTTTTATCACCACTTATCTGATTTGTAGGATGATCCCTTTGTACATACTTTGCAGGTGTCTTTTCAACTTTTTGTTTTGCCTCTTCATTAGCAATTTCTTCTTCACAGTCTAATTCTTCTTCAAAGTTATCCTTATCAGATTTGACATGTTTTATATCCTCGTCAACCTTGACATTGATACTTTTGATGCAGGAGCATCTAGTGGTGTAAGGGAAATATTGCATCACCCAAAAATATGCATTCCATTTTTGTTTCCTTTTTTTTCCTTTTGTAGATGTCCTTGCATTTCTGGATACCCTTTTCGTCATATTGTAAATTCCCACTTTCAATTTTGCTTCTCTGCTTTTTCTGGTCAACTACTATTTTTAGCAGGTATTGGAATTTGAAGGTGTTTGGGGAAAAAATTTATATGGGCAGATTCAAAATGAAAAAATAAGAAGATTGGCAAAAGAATCAGGTCGAGAGCATTCCCAATTTGAAAGATATTACAGTTTCAGTCTCCCAAAAAAGCACCTGAAAACCTTCCAAATCAGGTTTGAGGCACTAAATTACCCAAAATGGCCTAAAAACTTGTCAAAATTGGTGAAGAACATTTCAAGTGCGTTCTTGACTCTGAGACCTTTCTGACAGTTCAAACGGTTCAAAAAACAGAGTCTTGGATCAAAAGTTATGGATCCCACAAGTTGGTACACTTTCAAAATGTGCTAATTTTCGAATAATGTTTTAATTTTTGAATTGCAAATTGCAATTTGTGGCGCCAAACTGCCAAAACATGATAATTCAAATGTTGTTTGGCTCCAAAAAAAAGGAGCTATTTATGGGGGGGATTTTCTGATTTTGTAGCTTTTTGGGGAAAAGAGTTTGCATGCTGCAAAAGGGGATTCTATAGTTTTCTGAAATTTTTTGTAGCTTGCATGTATGGCAGAGCTTGAGGATTTTTTATCCTCTACATGTAAGAAGTTCCATTCTAAATAATAATAAAATTTCTCTGGTTGTTTGCATCATTTTCTATGTCTCGGGTTTGCTCCCTCTTCAACTTTCCACAATCTTGTGCAGCCTCTTGTTGTAGCACTTGTAAGCTTTTCTTTGGGTGGAATATCCTAGAAATATTCCTTCATCACATCTAGAATCAAAACTTCCCAAGTTTTCATCTTCTCTCTTGATGTATCAGTTGCTACCGAACACTTTGAAATACTTGACAAATGTTGGTTTGTCATACCACAGTTCATAGGGTGTCTTGTCACTATTTTCTCCTATTTGAATTTTGTTTAAGATATATACTATGGTATAGACTGTCTCTCCTCAAAACATATCTTCTAACTTGGCCTCATTTAGCATTTTTTTGTCCACATTCTTAACTACCCTATTCTTTCTCTCAACTACTCCATTCTACTATGGAGTTCTAGGTGCAGAATATTGTCTTTTAATTCCATGGTTCTCATAATACTCAATGAATTCACCTAATGTGAATTCCCCTCCTCTTTTTGATCTTAAGCATTTGATTCTTCTCCCAGTCTCTTTCTCAACCATCTTTCTGAATATCTTGAATCTTTCAAATGCTTGAGACTTATCTTTTAGAAAGGTTACCCATGTCATTCTTGTATAGTCATCAATTAGCAACATGAAGTATCTTTCACCTTTCAATCCTCTTGTCCTTGTAGGTCCACATAAATCAATATGAACCAATTGTAAGGGTTTGGCGGTTGAATATTCTTTTGTTTGAAACTTAACCCTTATTTTCTTTCCCTGTTGACATTCTTTGCAAATGATATTTATAGGCTTGGTTATCTTGGGCATGTGTATTACCAAACCTCTTGAGCTTACTTTCACTAGATGATCAAAATTTACATGCCCCAATTTCTGGTGCCACAACCAAATCTCATCAGCTTGATAGGTATCAGATAGCTTCGACCTTTTACTTCACAAATATTGTAAAGATTGTTGTCGGTCCTTATTCCTTGTGCAATTGTCTTTCCATTTTTCCTTGTCTTGCATCCTTCTAAATTAAATGTGACCTTATAACTATTTTCACAAATATAACTTACACCTAGTAGGTTTTGCTTTAATCCTTCAACATAAATTACATTTTTAGTAGGATTTTTACCATCTAAGCTCAATATTCCTTTACCACAAATCTTTATTATAGTGTTGTCACCCAAACTAACTGAACCTCCTTTACATTTCTTAATTTGGATGAATTTTCTCTTATCACCAATCATATCACTAGTACACAAACAGCAATATATGACTAAATAAAATACTAAAAATTGCATATAAATGACTAACTTTAGTCACGTGACTACTAGTGGTGTATTTGTAGTCAATTATAACACCACTAAATTTATGACTAAACAATTTTAGTCATTTATTTAGTCATTGATTTTAGTCATTAATTTGGCCATTGATTTAGTCATTGATTTAGTCATTGATTTAGTCATTTATTTAGCCATATTTTTTAGTCATTAATTTTAGTCACGTGACTATTTTAGTGGTTTATTTGTAGTCATTTATAACACCACTAAATTTATGACTAAACTATTTTATTCATTTATTTAGTCATTGATTTGGTCATTGATTTAGTCATTAATTTAGTCATTTATTTAGTCATGGTAGTGATTTGTTTAGTCATATATTTAGTCATATATTTAGTCATTACTTTAGTCATTACTTTAGTCATATGTTTAGTCATTAATTTAGTCATATATTTAATCATTAATTTAGTCATGTATTTAGTCATGTATTTAGTCATTACTTTAGTCATTACAAATCAAATCTAACTTAATTAATCCTCACAAATTTATACATATAAACTTCAAGTATCATAGATATTCAAATGTTAAAAAACACCATGAAATGAAGACTAAAATGCTTGAACGAATATGATTGATCAGATACAAACACAAACAGATTACAAATCAAGAGGAGCCACAACACAGTATTTATAAGTGAAAAGAAAACCACTCTGAAAATTTACATCATTAAGCCTCATTGGAAAATCAAAATCTCATTGGTTACATTCAATGTCTCAGTGAAACTGTACAACTTACAGACACTATATAAATAGAATACTCCTATTTTCATATACTTATACTATTTTCCCCTTCCTTAACTACAGTCCTTTTGGAAGGGCAGCGACCTCCTATAGGGGTTTGACCCATTTAATCCCCTTGCAAATCCACAGCTTTCCTGCTGCTATTAGTTTTGGCTCCTCCAAACTCTTCCTCGCTAGTATTCCCCTTTCACTTCTCTAATTTGGAGTTGTAGCCTGAAAATAAGGTTTTGAAATTTGCACATCAAAAACTCAAAAAAGTCAATAATACAAGAGAAAATTTGTCATTATTTCTATGCATGGAGTTGTTTTATTAAGATAGAATGTTATTGAATAATTGATCTAATAGCTGATTTCTGTATGAATGAAAGTATTCTTGTATATTCAACACCTTGCAAATTTTCCACAAGTTATAAATAAAGGGAAACCTCCCCTAATGATTTTAACAAAAAGTATAGGATGTTGCACTTACATGAAGTATGTCCACTGGATCGAAAGCTTTTGTGACCTTCCCTCATGACATGTTCATTGCCATGACACTCAACCCTCCCTATAATGTTATCAAATTTCTGGAACAACCTCATACCAGTTAGAAGGCTAATTTGAATCATCAATGATAAAATAATAATAACAATAAATAAAGAGCTTGCCACCAAAATGATCATTAATCAAGAAGAGAAAAAAAGCTAAGACTAAAGTTTAGTACTAGAGGTTGATAAGTTCTCAACTGATATGCCATCTGGAAAACACTGCCAAAAAAAGTCAAGGTGAGGTCGGTCAACTGCATCTTTCACAACATTAGTTACAACAACAATTACAAGTACTGAGAACAAAAGCCCTATCATAGACTAGATCAAGAATTTCAATTTATCAGTAGCTGTCCTAAATCAACTAAAATAGAAAACCATTTATACAAAGACAGAATGCAAAGAAAATAAGAATGTTACCTAGAATAGCCTGGTGTAACTCATTAATATTTCTATGAAAAAAATAGTAGATACAAATTACAATGGATGGTACAACTACTGCAAGTATCTGATAATAGTTAACACCCTTCTTGAGCACTCGATCTATTTGTAACCTAAGATGATTCACTATGATTTGGCTATCTTCTTGTTATATTCAAGCAACTGGAGAATATTTGTAGAATGTGCAACCTTGGTGTTAACATAGACCCAAAAATCAACTTCTAATACCATCTACAATCTACACTTTCAAGGTGTAAAATTGGAAGTACGTTCAAGTTGATCACTCTCTTTGAGACTAATACTAGTCATTTTTGCAGTTGTTGGAACACATCAAAATTAAATAAATCAACTGAAAAAAGAATAGAACAACAACCTAACATAGGTGTGGATCAACAACACCCTAATAACTAGTGTAATTAGGGTACCTACAACCATTGATAGGTCCAAGATACTTAAAATCATTGATGTAAGTGTACTGAAATCTTTTGGTAACTCCCTCATAGGTAATGGTACATTCCAATCATCAATGTGGAAGATCTCAGTTGTTGTGTTTTGATATCATGTTAAACTATGGTCTATGGATTGCAATATTGCAGGATATGCACAAAATGGATTTGTTGAAAAGGCTTTAGAAACTTTCAAGCAAATGCAATTGGCAAGTGTAAAGCCAGATTCCAAAACCTTTGCCAACATACTCCCTACTTGTAATAAAACTCATCAAATGGTTTATTCTTAGCATCATAAAATTGAAAATAGATGATTGACCTGAAGCAAAGAAAATAATTAAATAGCACAAAGTGAATGAGACGCGGAGAATTGTTACGGTTAACATTTCACTTAGAAATTGGAATTGTTGCACCGCTTTCACAATAGAGCAACATGTGATAAGGGGTTCTCCTCTCAACCATTCATGAAAGAATCTCAAAGAATTTTTTGCAAATCACTACAAAAGATACATGGCGAATCCTTACCATAAATCATGGATTTTGTGTTTTAGTAATGGACCATTTTTTTCTCAAGGCCACACCATTTTGTTGGAGACTGTAAGGAGTTGTGGATTCCTCTTGGCCAATTGAGAGTATGCTCCCATTTGAATTGAGACTAACCACCATATTTTACAATATCAAATGGACCATCACCTTTGTTCTCTCTAGGAGAGGAGACCAAGGAGCATTTTTTTAGTGTCATGTCTACCATGAAATCCATGGGAGGCGCCAATTATTATATCATAGTTACCAAACTCAGACTTAACATAGACATTGGGCTCAACCTCAAAATCAACATGGAAACTCATCACTAACTCAAAAATTTAAAAAAATCATGATATATAGAGATTTTTTAAGGTACATATTTTCCTATGCGTTCCTCCCTAAATCAATTTTAAAAATTATAAAAACCTAATCAATTGCAATCTAATTTGAGTACAAAATGCCTGAAAGAGATGCCATCTCATGGAATACAATGATTGCGGGATATGCACAAAATGGATTTGTTGAAAAGGCTTTAGAAACTTTCAAGTAAATGCAATTAGCAAGTGCAAGGCTTAAATTTGATGGTCGTAAAACCATATTTAGAGATTTTTTTCGTAAAATACAATCAAAATTTTAAGAAGATTGTATCAGATGAAAGGAGAGATTTTGGATAGACTGTCAAAATTTATATAATTATAATGATATATATATTTGATTTATATATAATTTTACTTACACTAAGGTATATCATAATGTTTTAAGGGAACCTTTGAATAGATAAATGTCATTTAAAAAATTGTTGACAAGCAAGGTCGACCATCAAATGTAAGCCCTGAGTAGGTGTGAAGCCGAATTCCACGACCTATGCCAGCATCCTTCCTGCCTATGCCAAAATGGGAGCTTTGGAGCAGGGTTTGAACATCCATCAGAGCATAATAGATGGGGGATTTCTATAAGATATTATGGTTGGAAATGCTCAATTAGACATGTATGCAAAATGTGGAAATGTACACAAGGCACACGAACTCTTTGATGGAATGCCTCAAAGAGATGTCATCTCATGGAATGCAATAATTGCAGGATATGCACAAAATGGATTTGTTGAAAAGGCTTTAGAAACTTTCAAGAAAATGCAATTAGCATGTGTGAAGCCAAATTCCATGGCCTATGCCAGCATCCTCCTTGCCTGTGCCAAAATGGGAGCTTTGGAGCAAGGTTTGAGCATCCATCAGGGCATAATAGATGGGGGATTTCTGTTAGATATTATGGTTTGAAATGCTTTGTTAGACATGTATGCAAACGTACACAAGGCACATGAACTCTTTGATGGAATTCCTCAAAGAGATGTCATCTTGTGGAATGCAAAAATTGCAAGATATGCACAAAATGGATTTGTTGAAAAGGCTTTAGAAAGTTTCAATAAAATGCAATTGGCAGGTGTAAATCCAGATTCTGCAACCTTTTCCAAAAAAGGAGATCATTGGCAAGAGTGATAGACATCGGCAGCACTCAATGCATTTTCCCATGATGCTTCGATAGTACTTAGGTGCAAAATTTGTCGGGAAGAGAATTTAATATTGGTGGGAGCTGGTTCAATGTCTCCCTAATACAATGATATGCATCAATCTCCATTGGGGACACTATAATTTGTCAATGGGAGTCATTGGTAAGTTCCTTCGATGGGGTGAAAGGATAAGTCACAATGGAAAGGTAAAAATCCATCGACTAAACAAACACTTATCGGTGGAATAGAGGAGCTAGTCCCACTGATAGCTCGAAACGAATGAAAAGAGTAAAGAATTGGAAGCATTGGAGAGACTCTCCAATATCAGTGGGAGTAATTTTGAAGTCTCATTGATTTCCTGACAACACTTGAATCAGAGAAAACTTCACATCTAACTGCAATTATTGTTGGATATGCACAAATAGATTTGTTGAAAATTCTTTAGAAACTTTCAAGAAAATGCAATTGGCAGGTATAAAGCCAAATTCCACAACCTTTTCCAACATCTTTCCTTCCTGTGCCAAAATGGGGGCTTTAGAAAAGGGTATGAACATCCATCAAAGCATAAATAATAGAGGAATTTTGTCAGATGTTGTAGTTGCAACTGCCCTAGTAGACATGTATGCAAAATTTGGAAGCATAGACAAGGCATGTGAATTGTTTGACAGAATGCCTGAAAGAGATGCCATCTCATGGAATATGATGATTATGGGATATGCACAAAATGGATGTGTTGATAAGGCTTTAGAAACTTTCAAGCAAATGCAATTAGCAGGTGTGAAGCCAAATTCCACAACCTATGCTAGCATCCTCCCTGCCTATGCCAAAATGGGAGCTTTGGAGTAGGGTATGAGCATCCATCAGAGCATAATAGATGGGGGATTTTTGTTAGATATTATGGTTGGAAATTCTCTATTAGACATGTATGAAAAATTTGGAAATAGGAAATAGTGGCATACACACCCAGTCATCATACCATTTGGCTTAATTCTTGAGAATAGAAAACACAGTGAAATAAGTTATGACCAAAATTTTGAATTACCTGATGCATCCCAATCCAAGAAGTGCATTACACTTATGTTACAATGGACATGATATGATGACGAAAATTAATTAAAAAACTACTAACATAAAATAATTTATTTCAAAGCAATCGAATGATTAATCACAAACCTTGAATCGAGCTTGAGAATCTATCTTGAGTTTATGATAGAATTCACACTCTTCCAAAGAAAACTCAATTTTCTTCAAGGTAATAGTTTTCGGTGGTAACTTTATAATAGGCTCTCCATCAATGAAAGTACCTAGAAAGAGAAAAAAAATTATTACAAGCATGCTTAGCACTGAATAAGAGGCAAATTTCTACCATGTAGCTTTACTATATCTAGTAAGTTGTGAAAGACTGTGCAAAGACAAATGCCATACATCAAACATGCCATCCAAATGGGTAAGATGCCCAGAAGAAGTTTTACCTCTTCAACCTATTGAACTGTGCAAAGTCTCCAATTGTGTGTTGTTTTGCACTCAAGGTCTAATTCATCTTCAATTGTTGCTTTGTCAAGAAACTTGGAAAAAACAACACGAGGACATTCATTGATAAAATTCTATGTAGATAGGGCTAAAATAAACACAAATGAGAATTCCAAGAATTTGAACTAGCATTATTCCCAAATATTATTACTGTCTACACTGACTTCCTTCAGATTAGATTCCAAGTTGAGAAATTGCATCCAACGTCCCTTTGGTTTGGCATGCTATTCAAGAAACTCGGTGGACATCTTGAAACCCCCTTTAGCCTCATCAGTAAACCACCACCCATTTGGTCCATTCCCCAGTTTGAAAACACAAAAATGATCTATGCTGCAATTATTTGAGCCTGAACTCTAAATTAGATTTCTACTTAAATATGATAGCACTAGATTTAAAGAAAACAATACCATGGAGTGCTTACCTGAACTCGTTTGTCTGTAAGAGTAATCTTCTTGATTTTGTTAGAACCTCCTCTTCTTCTTCAATAGAAGCTAATTGATTTTTTTCTTGGAAAGGAATAGGGGCATTCCATTTGAAGAATGTTGCAACAAACACATGGATGACTCGAGTGAGATTCCACTTGGCAGTTTGTTTTGGTAAAACCTAGTCCCACACAAGAACATAAGAATTGTCATTGCCACAGTAATGGCGGGAATTCCATATCCTACACTCCATCTGACATTATCTTGGATGTACACGAGCATAGTGACCCCCGCAAAGCTTCCCAAGCAAAGACCAAAATACCACCAGTTAAAGAATGAAATTTTGTGCTTCTTCTCTATTGGGTTTTCATCATCAAATTGATCTGCACCAAAGGCTTGTAAGCATGGCTTGTAAGCCCCTGATCCCAAAGCAACCAAGTAAAGTGAGAAGGAAAAAAACCCAATCTTGAATGATGATGCTTTGGACCAAGATTCTATTTTATACTTGCATCCTGAGGGTTTGAGACTCCTGAGAGAGGCTAATAGAGTCAACAAGATTAGCCCCTATTACATTCCATTGTATGATGTGTTACTTGGATATGTTAAAATATAGGAAAATGAAAACGTATTCAGCTATTTTGAAAGCAAATGGACATCTGATTCAATTTTCAACAAGTGCACGAACTCAGATTATGATTTTCAGTTTCTATATTCACAAGAACTCCTAAATTTGTAGATAATACTGGTTAAGGAATTTGTTCCATATTACTCTACCCATCGATCATAATGCAAAGGAAAAGGATTTTGTGAAGGAAAAGAATACTGACAAGCAAATAGATGAGTGAAAAAATAAGGATTGTCTAGTACCGACCCAAATATAAATCAACAACAAAATCTCCCAAAAAAGGCAATATGTATTGTACCCCTGACCATATGTTCACATTGATTGCAGCAGTGGCAGTGCTTTCATTCAAAACACTTGTTAGATAAATTATCAAATTTGAAGATATGCTAGCATGATAAAATCTCTCTGCAATCTCCATCCTTGTGAGCAACAAATAAATGTAATGGTTGAAATCAAGATAAAATAACCATGAATAGATAGACTCATCAAAATAAAAGAAGAAAAGGGTTGCTCATGTTGACAGAACAATCTATAATCTCTAAGTATAGAAGGACAAGTAGCTTAGTTTTACTGTTACAAGACCCCAACACCAAATGAGAGGTAATTAGGATGAGTTCTAATTGATCCTTGCAAATTATCAGCTTAAAATAAGAATTAATTCAATACATTCAGAAAGAACAACCATAAAATAATCTTTCATTCTTGAAACACAGACCGAAACAAAATAACTATGTTCTATCCCCTCTTATTTACTCACTCGTATTAGTGTAAACCAACTACTATAATCCAAATTTTTAATGTCCCCAATGTTCCATAGTAAGATGAGCTTGAAAACATGAATACAAGAAACATATCATATACCATGATTCCAAACATTGATGTTATCAACTTTTTGTCACGGATTTTTTAGAAGCATTCTTAGTGCTGGTAATAATTTTGTAAAACCTCCAAAACTCCCAAAAAAGAGAGAATATCCATACACATCAATTATAAAAAGTGATGCCTTCCATGCTCCAATGTGAACTTTGATAATAGAGTGGCCATAGAGGTCCACTGATCCATCTTTAACAAATTCCATCCCCATAGATGGTCCACTAATCCATCTATTGGGAACACACTACTAGGTTTGAGATTTTTTTTGTCACATCCCCACACACTCCATATTTTCATCTTTGTACTAAATGTTGAAAATGGTTGCCAACATCAAAAAGATACCTACTCTAGTCTTATTTGAATTTTTCTATAAAAGATGCTTAGCATCTGGTAACTAAATGCTTTATAATTGAGTAATATAAAATCAAATAGATACTTTCTAATCAATGATAGTTATTGATGCAGACAAGGTGGATAAACTCACAATTAGACAAAAAATTATCAAACTTCAACAAGACATCAACCCTTGAAATCACAATCACCCAATCTTCCCTTAAGACACCAATAGAGGCTACTAGCCTTCAAAGTGTAACAAATTGAGACATATTTTAGAAAAGGCCATCCAATAGCCAAGCATCAAACTATACTTGTCTCAGTTTTGAAATCACTATCCTAAAAGATCACCAAGGGTTCCTTTACAACAACATAGAGATTCAATAGGTTGTCCTACCCAAAAGGCTACTAAATTAGCCTATTTTCCAAAGGAGGTACCACAGAAACTTATGAGGAAATCAATCTAACAATGGGGTAGCACTTTTCACATGTCCAAACCCCAAATTCCACCAGTGGTTCTCTTTTGTACGGCCTCTAGGTTCCTTATTCCTCAAACCCTCATTTTTAGGCTAAAACATAGGGTTTATTAAAAATTTGATGCCCAGGGTTCTTCAAATCCTACCAACCAATCAAACACATTATTCTACACCCCCTCATGCTCAAAATTTCATAAAACCACCAGTCCTAACAGCCCATATTCATATTCACCATTCTAGCCTTCATTTTCTTGCCACTTTACAAAGAAATTACTCCAGGCATCAAGCCCACACACCCACCAAGAGTCCCCTCTACCCTAAATTATCACCATAACATTGGAAACCACTAAAAAATCCCCATCCCACTGAGATACAGAAGAAACAACAGGTGGATGGGGTCTAAAACAACATTTAGACTATCAAAACCCTATGGCAAGGTAAACAGACCTGCAACCACAAAAATGAGAAAAAATAGCACTACACTGACTATTAGGACTTCAAACCACTTGGAAAATGATATTAATACATGCCCCTACAAATAACAAAATAATTTACAAGCAAATTCCTTTTGTACAGACTCTATCATAGTAACAAATGGAGAGAAAACAGAGAAATCTGAAGATTACAATGTTGAGAACAATGAATTGTTCATTGATTTCTTCAAGAGAGACTTTACATTGGTGCATCCTAGATATTTTAAAGGTTTACCAACTATCTTTAACTTCCTACACCCACCAAACTACCTTTCAAACCATTGTGACCATTGGTATTTTCCTTTACAAGTATTTTTGCACTAATAACATCATTACAATTTAGGAAGCAACCTTACATAATTTGACATCCCCTTATATGTTACCCCTCCAAAAGACTCACATACACAACATAATGGTCTTTATGACCTTATTTAACATACTAATACCTCACTCACCAAAATCCTCTAAAACTCGTGATTACATATGTTCTTTACATTATGGAGCAATTTGACATATTTCACCATTATTTCCCAAGATGACTTTTCCAAACATCTATTAGGATTAAGTTAAGCCTAAATACATTAAAGAGTGGTCTTAATGACCTTATTTAGCATAATAAACTCAAAATGTAACAAAATCCTAAAGCCTACTTAAAACCATCATCCATATTAATGGTGCCCCTACACCAGTTATTGAAGTGAAGCTTATACCAAAAACAAAATGATCTTTATATTGCCTCATATATTCAAACTATATAATGAGAGTGAAGCTAACTCTACAGTGAACACAATAAGTAAAATATACCTGACAATAGCCATAAAACCACTAGGAAACAAATTTGGTCTCTGCAAGAATAGAACATGTTTACATAAGCATCAAACAAATTATAATTTTTGACACATTTTTGAAGTCCAATAATAAAAATATTAAGAATACACATGTTATCAAGTTAAAAGAAATTGCATAAGCATACTCCAGTATAATTTAAAACCATAAACCATTAGAGAGCATATGACCTTAACTTGGAAATTCAAATGTGTGCATCTGTTGGCAACATCAAAAGATACCATTAAAGTAATCTTTATTGTAGACGCTTTGATGTTCTCTTTTGAAAAATAAATCTATTGTAACAATCTTCTCAAATTTGTTTGCAACAAACTGCTTCCAAAGAAGACATGTTATAACTTATAAGAATATTTATTTTCTTTGAACTTGTCGAGGAGTTAAAGAAGGGGAAAAAACTATCAAATGCATCAAATCAACTCTATAAGGGAAACTCCTAGTACGATTTGAATTTGTGAGATTTGACCCCCAGATGAGACATTGATCAAAGAAACATTGGACAGTCTGGATGCATTTGAAGGGAGCTTGGAGTGGCTAAAAAAAATTTTAATTCAAATGTTGAGTTTCCATAGCAATGCGTGTGTGAGGTTGTTTTGAAGCACTCAAAGATTATGTGGGATGAACTTTTTGAAACCCTATTTTTTAGTAGGATGAAACAAATAATAGATGATGGATTTGTAGATCTATGTGAGAGAGTTAAGGCTGGTAAATTCCTTGAATCCATAGTTACATCTTTGGCAAGTTACAAAGATGTTGAAACCCATTTGCACAAATTAACTACTAGTGAGGGTTGGCTTGTCAAGAGAGGGGACCTAAAAAGTGTCAATTTACCTTGGTTGAGTTTTAGATTTATGATGACAAATGATGAAGACTAGTTTGGTTGCCTTAATGCTTATTTTGGAACTGAGGTTAGTCAAATAAAAGATACCATAGATGAGGGGTCCAAGAATATTCTAGAAGACCTCCTAAGTTTTCTTCATGCACATAAATCTCCTTTAAGGATAAATTATTTACCACCTTATTTGCAAGAGCAGTGCTTCCATTTTATCTCAACATTGATTTTTGAGATTGAAGAACATCTTGCACATCTTTTAGAAGCTCTCTGTCAAGAAATGAAAAATGGGGAGATGCCAGAAAAAATGAACAAGGAGACACTAGAACCGACAGTTATAGTGGAAAGGGCACTTTTCTTAGGAAGCCTTTTAGTTTCTCTCAGTTTTCATTCAACTTCCCTTCCACTAGTTCTTGGCTCATCTCAGCTCTAGTTTTTCGAGAACAAAGCTTTAGTTTCAGGGAAAGGATCTTCGACTTTTAGATATTCTAGTATTGATTTTGATTACCCTCTTCTAGATAGTTCTAGAAGACAAATACTAATGAGAGGAGTCAGTTTGAAGCTTGAATCATAGGATAAAAATAATAGCACCAAATTGAATAAACTGAGAAGAACTATGCACAATCCTTGTATCAAAGCTAAGAGGTATCACTTCCAATGTATGACAAGGTAGTGTCATGGGCTCTTCCAATGTATGACAAGGTAGTGTCATGGGCTCTTCCAATGTATGACAAGGTATAGAACTTGATGGTTTTTGCTTCCAACCTTAGTTGCAAGATTTAATTTTCATCAACTCCAAACTCTTTGAGGGATCCTCCCCTCACACAACTAGTTTTACTTGTACTTGTTTTAGGATTAACATTTTGGGCTTACCCCACTCATCCACTATACACAAGACATTGTAAGCTAAATACGATAATTACATTCAAAGCAACAATGACAACTTAACACCTATTATAATATTAGTTCTCAGTGTTCCTAGTGTTCCACCATTCCATCACAATGGGCCCATTATACTAATGCAATCTCAAGTTAGGATCCTTACTATGAATTGTTTGTTTTATTTGTCCAAGCATGTTAAATGTTTCAAAAATCTCTTCAAGACTAGGAGATTCAGTATATCTAATGACCTACATAACAAGTGAGATAAAGAAACAAACATATCTAAAACAATATCAATAAAACATAAGATTCAAATGACAGAGAGAATACTATTACGAAAAATGAAAAAAAAATTTACAAGTTACAAACATTAATAAATTGATAAATTTAATAATAAAATCACAAATTCTTTGAATTAATGAAGCACAAAATGATTGATAGCATGAATGAAATGATTGATTCCAGAATGTGCACAAAATGGATTTTGCAAGGAACCTCTCAAAATCTTTGAATTAATGAAGCACTCTAGAACACATCCTAACATTATATTTTCAATGCAATCAAGGAGGTTATTTAAACTTTAACACCCTTCTATGTTCAAGCGTTGCATCTATGAAAGGTTTCCAATGAATCAGGGAGGCTATTTAAATCTATACACCCTACCATGTTCAAGTGTTGCAACTATAAAAGGTTGCCAATGGAATCAAGGAGCTTATTTAAACGTTCACACCCTTCTATTTTCAAGTGTTGCAACTGTGACAGGTTTCCAAATGAATCAAGGAGCTTATTTAAACGTCCACACCCTTCTATGTTCAAGTGTTGCAGTTGTGATAGGTTACTAATGGAATCAAGGAGATTATTTAATCAGGGAACTTATTTAAATTTCCACACCCTTCTATGTTCAAGTGTTGTGTTGCAATTGTGACAAGTTGCTAATGAAATCAAGGAGGTTATTTAAACTATGACAATATTTTATTTTTAAGTGTTGCAGTTGTGATAGATTGTCAACATAATCAAGGAGGTTATTTAAACCTTTAAAATTTCCTATTATATTCAAGTGTTGCAGTTGTGAGAGGTTGACAATGGAATTGGGGAGGTTATTTAAACCTCTGCAACTTTCTATTTTCAAGTGTTACAGATGTGACAGGTTGCCAATGGAATTAGGAAGGTTATTTAAACCTCTACAGTCTTCTATGTTCAAGTGTTGCAGCTGTGATAGGTTGCTAATAGAATCAGGGGGGTTATTTAAACTTTTACACATTTCTATGTTCAAGTGCTACAATTGTGATAGGTTGCCAATGGAATGAGGGAGGTTATTTAAATCTATACACCCTACCATGTTCAAGTGTTGCAGTTGTGACAAGTTTCCAATGGAATCAAGAAGGTTATTTAAGCATTCACACCCTTCTATGTTCAAGGTTGCAGTTGTGACAAGTTGCCAATGGAATCAAGGAGGTTATTTAAACCTCTACAACTTACTATTTTCAAGTACTGCAGACGTGACAAGTTGCCAGTGGAATAAGGAAGGTTATTTAAACCTCTACAATCTTCTATGATCAAGTGTTGTAGCTACAACAGGTTTCCAATAGAATCAAGGAGGTTATTTAAAATTTTACACCCTTCTATGTTCAAGTGTTGCAACTATGACAACTTGCCAATGGAATTAGGGAGCTTATTTAAACCTCCACACTCTATTATATTCAAGTGTTTCAGCTTTGATAGGTTTTCAATGGAATCAATAACCCTACTCTTACAAAGCAATGAGTTTCTTGCTAATCCTGTAACGAAATTTCTTGTTCTTTGAGTTTTAGATACAAGAGCAAGTGATATTTAGTAATTACATGGTGCAGGAGCACATACACCTCATCCTCCATTTTTACTCATTTGATGGAAATTGGTGTTCAGTAGAGTTAGTGTTGGTCTTTTGAGTATGTTTATCTTTAATAAGGTCTAACAAGACCATTAGTTATGATCTAGGTTGATTTTTTGAGTTTTGAGTCACAATGTGCACAAATGCAATCTTGCACTAAAAGATGCTCTTGTAGCCTTTGAAGGAAAAAACATGAATGTGTATGTAAATTTGCAAGTTTGGGGTCTTGAAAATGTAATAATGCTAATTCCAAGACATTTGAGTGGTTTTTAAGGTCTTAGGGGATAGGATTGCAAAATTGCTTCAAAGGTGCAATGTTGTCATAATGCAACTTGTTGTAATATCATCATTAATGTTGTAAACACCTTAACAATGGCTCCTTTATTCAAAAATTAGTTAAGGTTCATTAGGGAATGTGGTGATAATTTTAAAAATCCTTCCTTGGGTCGGGTTTGAGTTGAATATGAATTTTTTGAAGCATTGAATACAATAACACTCTATATTTTTGCTTTTCCTACATTTTACACTATTTTTGTGCTTGGTACGGACATTGACTTCACTGTACAGCCTCCTAACATACATGTATTGAAAGAGGGAAGAGTATTCTTTGTTTTGGTGGTGATCTAGCTCCATTTCATTAAGAATCAAAGAAGTTACATCCATTTTTCTAAAGGTGGGTCAGAAACCCTACAAAGCAAGGGTTTTAGCACAAAAATGTTCTTACTTCACCATTCCACTGTTGAAAAATTCTAATTTTTGGTGGAATGGTGGATTTAGGGCTCTTCTACATTATACAACTTGTTTCAGAGTGAAAAGTGGAGGTTTGTGGAAATTATGTGATGCCCTAGTCTGGATTTTCCTTATAACAGTCTAGAAAATGTCTATTTGAATGTACTTTTTGTTGATTTTTGAATATTTGTGTAATCATAATAATTGTAAGGTGTGAAATGGGTCTTGGGGAGCATTTTTGAACCTACTGAAGGCATGAGGGGTGTTGAGGTAAGCCTTGGTAGTCAAAAAACCTTCTGTTTATAGGCCTAATTAAGCCTTTTGTGGCTTGAAAAATTAGTTTTTGAGACATCTGTGTTAAGTGTTTGGGTTTGTGCTTTGGGGAACTTGTAGAAGTTCATGTGAGGAGTCTAAATCAAGGTTTCTTTGTCTGGTTGTTGTTTCTAACAAGGTTTTTTCATGACTATCCTAGTTGACAATGTTACAAGGATGCCTAGGCTAGTAAGGAAGCGATGGAGGAATGGGTGTTTCTGAGTGAAAAGTTAGGTTGGTTGATCATGTTTTGGAATGTTAAGAGTGTTCAATCTTCCCCAAGTCCTATGGTGATGTCTAGATGTAAATTTCAAGTTGGGTGATTAGGTCACCTTTGTTGAAAGGTATAGTTGAATAAGTGTGTCAACGTGTTGTTTGTATGAAAGAAGGGTTGCTTCCCCTGCCACTCTGCATCATTACATAACTCTCTTAATAATGATGTAGGCTAACTGATTATGTACAACAATTCCTAAAAAAAATTCAAAAGAAAAAGGCTTATGATGTGGCATCTATGTTTGGTATATAACTTCAAAAGCCTTGCTCTTATCATATTTGTCTCCTATTACAAGGAAACAAAGTAGAAAAAAAAATAGGATATACTGAAAACCGTCAAAAAATAACTTCAATGACATAAATAAATAGAAAATATAATACAAAAATTATCTAAATATTATCTTGACTAGAATAAAGTAATTATCAATGTGCCCTTTAAATATAAATGTACTTTCTCGACACTTAGGTACATATTTTGCAAGTCAGTATTTCTGGAGTAGCACTAATATATCAGTAATGTGGACACAAAAGCTTAAAAATGCTAAAATTAAGTAAATATAAAATGAGACCATTTTAAAAAGTAAAGATTTGCACCTGCAAATGGATTTTTACATGATAGATAGTGAGATCTTGAACACCCATAACCCTAAGTACACCCTTAGGTGTGGCTCCTATGAAACATCAATAGCTGAGTATTAGAATACAATGCAAAGAAGTTGGCAAGTTGGAATATGCAGTTCAGAAGTCAAATGAAGACATTATGCAATGTACTCTATAAACAACTAGATAGTAACCATTAACTACCTACCATTATCTTCAACATTAAGTGCATAAAGTGAAACCTTGAGAAACTACAAGCCAAAAAGCAAATGAGAGAAAAAGAGACCACACACAAATTGAGACCACAATTTTTAGAAACCATGTGAGAAATAGGAGGAAGATACTAAAAAAATTTGACCAATGGATCTCAATTGACATGATCTTGTTTGGTAGATATAATCTTAAGTTTTTAGAAGCATCATTTGATGTTTTTTATGCCAGTATGCAAACTATGCTTGAAAACTCAAGAAAATACAAACCAAAAAGCAAATGAGACAAAAAGAGACTATACACAAACTAAGACTATAACTTTTAGTAACCTTGAGAATTAGAAGGAAGATAATAAACAAAGTTGACCAATGGATCTCAATTGATATGATCTAGTATACTAGATATAATATTTATAAGCACCATTTGATGTTTCTTATGCTAGTACTTAAATTATGCACATCTCAATAAATATATGACACATAGTCTCACATTAATAGTTACCCTATTTTTATATGTATGGATATCTTTGTACAACTTTAAAATTCTTTTGTTTATTGTAAATCGTATATATTTTGATTAGATTCAACCCAAAATTCAAGTCCACAGATATTAATAAAAAAAGGGGTTCTTAAAGAATTTCCAAAAGCAATTAAAGAGTTGATTGAAGAGGGGGACAATCCTAGGAGGTAGACAATTCCCCCTAGAACCTCTCCTCACATTCAAGCTAAGGAATTGTTGGTAGTAAAACTGGTAAACATGAGTGTGGCTCTAAGACATGTGCTATGAGTGAGGAATGTTGGAGAGCCCATAAGTAGAGAAGTAATGAACTCCAACATATAAGTGTGCAAGGTAAATTCAATAATAAAATCATTGAGTTATTCATTTGAAGAAGAATTAGGGGACAAGAAACATATAAGTTGTACCATTTTCTTCAATAAAGACAATTCTTTCCAATCAAATGTTTCTTTTAATAAGGAATACTACATGATTATTTTATGGAGAATGTTAAGTCTAAGAAAAATGTGCAATATAGCCAGAGTTGGAGCCTCTACAAAGTGCAGCTATATATCAAAAGCTAACCTCCATGCCAATATAAGGATTTGGCATATAAATACAAATCACTCAGCCATTAACTAACCAAACCAGACCCTTATATACTAAAATTGGCCAAAGTACCAAGGTCATTTAGACAAAAAATGTCTCTTAACAGATTGTAACCCAACTTGCCTATTCGAGTTTGTGTACAAGTTTGGGATTCAAGTTGGCTACAAGATGGAGTTTTTTTCTCCCAAGTTTGACTTATCAATTAAATTTAGTGCACAAGTTAGAATTCCAACCCACATCCTTCCAATTCAAACTGACTTATCAATTAAATAATTGGGGCTATCCTGTCATTTATCTATAATTTCCTCTTTTTAACTATAGTATTATTTCTAGGGCAGTACAGGCCATGGGAATCATATTAGAGCTAGGATCCAATAGCTATAATCTATCTACATACTAAATCAATAGTGATTGGAAAATTGAGAAAAGGGAAATGTGGCTTCAATAGTATGTTTTTTAGTTTGGATTTATATTTTTAGTGATGATCTAGATGCATGATCCTGCACCACAATATTTGTAAATAGCAGTGAACTGATTTTAAATGATTATGTTTTCTACATACAGTGTTGTTGTAATGATGGAAGCTCTATCTAATGCTAAAGGGGAGAAACATATATTGGCTCTTTTTCAGGACATTACAAGCTACCTGCTTCTTGCTTGTGGTGTTGTATATGTTATTGGTGTCTGCATTTAGTTCCCACTTATGCAAATTTGTATTAACAGTTAAGTTATTGCTACGATGTAAGTATATTATGCTACTGCTTACAACTTCATTGGGATTTTGAATGTGACAGGGACTACTGTGTTGTGGGTCTTTTGCAATCCAAAATCAAGTGCTTTCACTTCTCCATTTTGGTAGGCATTGAAAATTTAGTCTTAAGGAAGGTTTTAAAGTATGTTTATTAAAATGAAAATTATGGCCATTTTAGCAGGCTATGCGACTCACTTCTCCATTTTGGTGGGCATTGAAAATAAGGTCTTGAGGAAGGTTTTAGAGTATGTTTATTAAAATGAAAATTATGGCCATTTTAATAATGAGAAAATTTTGACATGTTATATATATATATATATATATTACTAGCAATTGCATCTTGGTGTGCAATAGGTACGCTGAAGAGGTATGAAATGTCAATTAGAGAAAATTTTGGTGTATTTTTTCAGACATATGTGTAGTACATGAGGTCAATTGGTAGGTCATTTAGCAAATGACGTTTATGTAACAAAGGTCTCAATTAGCATTCACTCAATAAATATATATTTTAAATATAATTTTTCATTAGACAAAATTATATATTTGTAATAGTAAATTTATTACAAGAGTTCAGTTTATTTTTTCTCTATCCACCTCTTTGTATCTTATCTATATCTCCCTCTCCATTTTATGTCTGAGTAAGGGTTCAATTAGGGTTAGGTTTTATTATAAACCGTGGAGTTAGGGTTATAGTTGGGGTTCAAATAAGAGTACAATCAAAGTTACAACTCAATTAGGGTTATGATCCAACTATGGTTTCAACTCAATTAGGGTTACGATACAATTAGGGTTAGGGGTCAATTAGGACTTTAGTTAGGGTTTAATTAGGGTTAGGTATATATTTCAATTAGGGTTACTATTAGGGTTAGGGGTAGGGTTAGGGTTAGGGTTGAATTAGGTTTAGGATTAAATTAGGGTTAAGGTTACAATTCAATTAGGGTTACTATTCACTTAAGGTTACAATTAGGGTTAATTAGGTTTTGGGTTGTTGTTATACGATTAAGCTTGTGCTTCGGGTTAAAATTGGGTTTCATATAAGGTTATGATCAAGATTATTATGATTGGGGTGCAATTAGGGGTTAATTAATATTAGGGTTACATTACAATTAGGGTTTAATTAAGATTGAATTATGGTTATGACTAGGATTCAATTATTCTTATAATGATTAGGGTTAGAAAAGGGTTAATGTTCAATTAGATTTTATTATGATAAATGTTAGGATTCAATTACGGTTAGGGTTCAAATAGGATTAGACATGAATTAAAGTCACAATTAGAATTTGAGTTCAATTAGGGTTAGAGATAAGATTAGATTTAGGGTTCGATTAGGGTTAGCATTCAATCAAGGTTTAATTATGGTTAGAGTACAATTTGGGTTAGGATTTACTTAGGGTTAGCATATTACATTAGCATTCTACAATTAGGGTTAGAATTAGGATAAAGCTTAGGGTTAAAGTTCAATTGCAGTTATGATTAGGGTTATGTTTAATCTTAAGATTAAAATTCAATTAGGGTAGGGTTTAATTAGGGTTCTAGGATAAATCTTGGGGTTAGCATTAGGGTTAAAGTTAATTAGGTTTAGGGTTCTAAAATAAATCTCAGAGTTAGCATTAGGGTTAAGGGTCAATTAAGGTTTGGGTTATGGTTTGGGCTTAGTTAGGGTTAGGGTTCAAATAAGATTATACTTAGGGTTTAATCAAGGTTAGGTATATAGTTCAATTAGGTTTACTATTAGGGTTAGGGTATAATTTGGGTTAGGGGTAGGGTTAGGGTTAGGGTTGAATTAGGTTTATGATTAATTAATTAGGGTTAAGGTTACAATTCAATTAGAGTTAGTATTCACTTAAGGTTACGATTAGTGTTAGATTTAGGGTTTCTTCAATTAGGGTTAGGGTTTTGTTAGGGTTAGGGTTAGATTTTAAGTAGGGTTAGGGTTAGGATATAACTAAGGTCCAATTTGGATTAGGGCTTAATAGTAATTCCAACCCTACCCTTAACACTAACCAAAGCCTTATTCCTAACCTGAAACCTATTATAATTATAATCCAAACCCTAACCCGAACCATAATTCCACCCCTAACCCTAACATAATTCTCACACTAAAATGAAAATTATGGCCAAGATTTTAATAATGAGCACATTTATTTAGTTATTTATTTAGTCATTAATTTAGTCATTTTTATTTTTCTGATATTAGTCATTTATTTAGTCATTTTTATTTGTCTGATATTAGTCATTTATTTAGTCATTTATTTAGTAATTAATTTACTCATTTATTTAGTAATTTTATTTGTCTAATATTAGTCATTTAGTTGTGATTTTACCCAATGACCAAATTAGTCACTTATAAATGACCAAATTAGTCATTTATTTTCAAGAAACTACTAGTGTTAGTCATGTGACTAAAAATTTTAGTCACGTAGTCATTTATTTTCCAAATTCTACTAGTGTATGTTTGGAGAAACCACTATCTATCACCCACAAATTTTTTTTTTTGGCATGAAGTGTTGTTTGTGCAATCATTGATTATGTGGGATTCTTCTCTTTTTCTTTCCACACTTTCTTAGGCTTCTTTTTTGTCTTATCCTCCTTTTCCTTAAGAACAGTTATCTCTTTGTCCATTTTAGGAGGTATGTTTTTCTTCCTCTCATTCTATATATTTAGTCTTATGAATTTTGTTCTACAATTTCTTGCTATATGACCAAAGTTGTTACAATTATAACATATCACATTCACTTCAACTAAAGGAGCAAATGGATTATTGCTTACAAAATTAGTACTCCTTTTAGGAACAACTCTATATTCTCTAGCCCTATGACTAAATTGATTACATGTATAATAGTACCTATAAAAATGTGAAGAGCACTTGGTCATAGCATTTCCTTGTGTAGGATGAGGGGTTCTTTGACTTGACTTATTCAAATCTCTCACCCAATTCAAACATCAGCATCAATTCTTCTTATTTTGGCATCTTCTTCTGATGATTAGGAATTGATTGGTTATTCTTCTTGTCTATAGAAGGCTTATTTCCTTCATCAGAGGTATTCTCCTTGCCTTCCTTCTCATCATTTGTACTGTAATTTTCTCCTTCTCTAAATATCTCATATAGCTTTGCAAAAGGATCCATAAAAAAAAATTTCCCTTTCTCAAGGCCTAAACTAGATTTTTCTTTATTAGAGGGATTTTGTGTGCTCAACAGTCCATCAAGAATCTATGAGCCACCCTTCAATTTTAGACCTTTTTCTATTTGTTCTCTAGCCTTTTCCAGATCTTTCCTTAAGGAAACTATTTCTTCTTCTAACTTCATACATCTATCAACTTCAGATTGCAGCTTGGATTTCACTACTTCAATTATCTTGGCTTCATCCACTTGTAGCTTCAAGTTTACCACATTCTGGTTAGATTCTTCAATATTCTTGGCTATCTTATCTGACTCTTTTTGATAAAGTTTCTTTTGATGTTTATTCTCCTTTTTCAACCTTTCAATTTCCTCTCTTAGGTCATCAATCTCATCTATTGCATAGATGAGTTCTCCTTCTAGGTCAACTTCTCTGTCCTCTTCACCTTCTTCACCAAGGTCTTCAACCTTTCCAACCTTCTATTCTTTAGATTATTTTTCCATGAAAATAAATTCATTTTCTTTCATCACAAAAGCACAATCTACTTCATCATCTGAACTACCACTGACATTATATGCATCACTATCCTCTTGGATGTATAGACTCTTCTTTTTCTGAAAACTTGTTTTCTTAGGATAGTATGGTTTATTCATCTTACCATCTACTTCTTGATAAGAATTATCCTTCTTATTGTATGTACATTTAGTAGTAAAATGACCTACTTTACCACAATCAAAGCATTTTCAGGGTAACTTACCTCTATACTTGTTGAAGCCTCTTCTAAGTCTTCTAATGAAATTCTCTTCTTCCTCATCGGTCCCTTCATGTCCAGATGTAGTTCCTTCTGCCTTAATTTTCTTGGGTGCTTCATCCTTCTCCTTGTTGGCAACCTTGAATGCAACATCTCTTTTACATGGCTCTACAATTTCCATTATCATTTCATATGTAGTGAATATGCCATGCAGCTCATCTAGAGTGAGTTTTTCTACTTTTCTTCCTTCCTCTATTGTAGAGATCTTGGATTCATACTTAGAATTCATGGATCTTAAGAAATTTTTCACAATGACTGTGTATTTTACTTCTTCTCTGAATCCTTTGATTGAGTTTATTATTTCATCAACTTTGAAAAGATAATCTACAATATTTTCTTCTTCACCCATCTTCAGACCTTCAAACTTGGCTCTAAGAATTTGTAGCTTTGCCAAATTTACCTTGTCATCTCCTTCATAGATTCTTCTCAACTTCTCCCAAACATCATGTTTAGTTTGATAGTGCATAACATTGACAAACAAAAAACTAGATAAACCACAAAGAATATCATGTTTTTCCTTTACATTTTTCTCATATTCCTTCTTTCCTGCAGATCAGTAGGAGTTGTAGCTAGTGGTGTATAACCATTATTAACAGAGATCCAAACATCAAACCTAAGAGATCCCAAGTATGTCTCATCATAATACTCCAAAAGGCATAATCTGATCCATCAAACCTAGGTGCCTTGTTTGGAGAAGAACCTTTTTGACTGGACATTGTGTTCACTTGTCCATGATCTACTCGAGTTGATTAAGCTTCTCCTAGGGAACATAGGCTCTGATACCAATTTTTCTAACACAAAAATCTACTGAGAGGGGGAGTGAATTAGTAGATCACTTAAAATCTATCCCTAATAGTCTTAGTAGATTGATTCCTTTTAACCTTTTTCAGTGTAGATTAAAACAATGTACAAGCAGAGAGATAAGCATGCACATACAATTACACATAACATAAGATATACGTGGAAAACCCAAGATGGGAAAAACCATGGTGAGAAATGCTGCTCAAATATACTATTTTGATTACACTTTTTAAGGGTGCTAACCCTAAGGAGAAACCAATTCCCTAATTTTAGGAGCGCCTACCCCAAGGAAGCACCAACTCCCTAATCTGAGCACCTACACAAATATCTGATGGCATCCACCAATCAAATCTATAATGCAATGTATTACAATTTATTCTACTGAACAAAATTTAATGTTAAAACTCAATTTGCAACTACTCAACCCTTTGCAACACACTTCTCTGCTCTACACCTCTATGTTCTACTTCACACCTTCCTTGTCTATCAGTGCATTCTCTATCCTCCTCAAAAGACCATGCACACACTCTAAAGTTCTCTCCTTTTTCTTTTAGAGAATTCTTTGTTATCCTAGAAGAGCTTAGAATACTTTCTGTAACATACACTCTTTGTTTTCTACTTAGTTGCAACTTTCTTCACACCTGCACACATAGCCAAAATTTTGATTTTCTATTTTGTATCTCCTTCACCAACATGTAGTAATTGCCTCGGGATTTTTACATATGGTTTAGATCTTCTACTAGGGTTTTCTTGGTATCTTCTACAACAAGCTACCTCATCATCGAGTCACACACGCTCAGCATGATGTACAAGTTCAGTGAATTTTCCAAGTATGGTAACTTGTAAAACCCTAAAAATTGATATGCATTAAATGCATTCCTCTATTTATGTGATTTGATTCTAATTCCAATCATTGTCATAGTCTGCATCACCATTCTAAAAATTGAATCCTCCATTATATTGGTCACAGGTGTACCATCATAGGTGAATCCCTTGTTCACACTTGCATAGCCATTAAGAGGCTTCAATTTTAAACATGATCCATTGATATACAATTTATGTGCCATGATCTATCGATCCTTATTCATTTCCCAACTTTAAAACATGACCGTCGAATAAAATTCTTTTAAATCATCGCTATTTATCTCCATCATATGCACCTTTCTTAGTGTAGGTTCCCACCAAGACATGCGTCACAAGCCCACAATCTTGCAAGGAAAATACATGGGCCCACTAATTCCCAATGGGGTGGCAAGCTAACGCCATCTATCACCTATGTCATCACAGATAAATTCACAACACTGATGTGAATTGACTCATCGAGCAATAGATCATTGCCACATGTCTCTATGTGTCATCATCCTCTTCCAATGAATCTCACTTTATTTGGTCCCATTGTACACTTTTCATCAGCTCGCAATCCTGTTGGGCTAGACTCTTGAACCCACCACACATACTACGGGATGGTGGGGAAGCCATCGATCTTCCAAGATTGATCACAGTCATTGATCAAGCTATGAGCAAATATTTACCGCATGATAGGAAATATTAAGGCTATTGAATATTTTCCACGCTTGTAATTGCTAGGAGATGGGGGTTGGTCACCCAATGCACTCAATGACTTAAGTGATAACTTAAGCAACCTATAACTTCCCATAAATAGTCAACACAAAAATAGAATTTCTCATGAAACACCATGACTATTAGACCTAGGGTTTATCAACCAAACCCTACTTGGACCAGAAGGCATAAATAGATCATTCCTAGGAACATTCCACTTTCTCTAATTATGCAGGCCACATCAACCAAATCCTCTTGAAAAACCCATAACAAGTATGGCCTTAGTTTTCTCATATGGCATTTGGAAGCAATCTTTGCAATGTCATGAGAACATGTCATGACAATTTTGCAACATTCTAAGAAAATTTGTAACATTTGTAAAACATGCTCACCTTTCCATCATATTTCGCCAAATCTTCCAAAATTTGATCCTCTGATCTTTATGATATCATACCAACAATCTTCCTCATAGGATTCCACTCAGATATCCCCTTTTGACATTAATGACAACATTATTCCAATAATTTTCTAATTTTAAACCACTAACGTTCTTTTCCTTATAATCAAATTACAAATATAATGGACTAGTGAAACCAAATTTTATATTCTAAATTAGAATTAGAGAAGAGAGTGATCAAAAAAATAAATGTTAGAAAAATTATAAAGGTGTGAGATGTATAATTCAACACTTCTTGACAATTTTTTCTAGTGATGGAGTTTGGGAGGTGAGACTTTGTTTCTTTTTTATTATCTCTTTCATTATTGGGTTCAATTTAAACTAGTAGAGGACTATTCTTATTGGTGTGTTGTTGGGTGAATTATCATTCATATAGTCACTATACTATCTATCTATTGCACTAAAATATTGTGCAATAGTTGTGGCATATTTTTCTACTATACAACTTTAACATTTCCCTTTACAAAATATTATAAATGTGTATCTATGCTAAAATGGGTGTTTGATATGGAATGGATCCTAGTCACATTTGGGGATTTACCTCAAAAAAAATCCCTAATGTGATTTAATAAGTGTATTTTAATAAATTGGAATTTAGGTAAAATGTGACAGGTTTAGATTGATGCATGTTGGAAATTAAACTATGGGGGTGTCCATTATTTCCAATCACTACTTATGTGTGTTGTGTGTTGTCTTATCCCATGTGTTTTCATTCCCTTGGTTCTTTGGCTATTTATCTTAATATGAGAATTTATATTAATATGGATGTTCGATAAGATTGGCATACACAATGAAGTGCAAAAGCAAGTGTCAAAATAGAAAAAAAAATATATTTTGAATACAATGGACATAATAATACAAATAATAGCACATGGATTGGTAGAGACATAGTGAATGACATGAAACATATTGTCATATAAAGTATAGGTTTAAAAATGAGTGGCATGCCAAACCACTAATAGACTTAACATAACTATACATAAAAATGATTATCAATTCTTAGAAGAATATAATTATTTATGTAGGGATATCTCCTTAAATATAATGGAGGAGTTTATTTAATTTTCTATGGGGCTTATCATGAAGCAAATGAAGTTTCTAAAGTGTTTAAAAAAATTGGACCACCCACAAATGAATATGTTTCTCATGTGGTGAGAGGTCTCTAGATTTTAAGAATGACTTTAAATGTGAGAACCTTCCCATGCCATGGCAAGAGGTTTCCAAGTTTTAATGAGATACTTCATGCTTGAAAGAAGGTAAAAATGAATCTACCCCTTATCATTTTCCTATGTTGAATCACCTAAGACATAAAGTTAGAAAATATATTTCCTTTTTTTGTTCTATTCTTTGAAGGAATTAGTTTTGAATGTGAATTTTTGGTTACTCTCAATTGCCCCTACATAGAGGACTCATTAACTACATCTAGATAGATCTAAGAAAGATAAAATTCCCACCCCCTCATTTATTTTGAGGATTGTGAGCCCTTCCCTTGTCCAACCTAAAAAGAAGAATAATTATAGATCAACCTCATCCCCTACTCCTATGGGTGATGCCATGGCTTCCCACCCTCTATAACACCCTAAGGTTGTGATCATCAATAAACCTAACCCCAATCTAACGGTCAAAATTCATGTGCACCCTACTAATCCATTTCCAACCTTGTGATCTTTGGCATGCATACACTCTCATCACAAACCCTTTTTAGTTGATAAGGGAAAATCAATTCTGGGAGGAAGGCTCATTTATCAATCTCCCTCCTAGCCCTAGCCCCCTATTATAAACATTGTGACTAAGCACCTAAGATACAAGACAAAGAGGGATCTCCCTACCCCTCAATCCAATAATCCAATAGTTAATTGTGATTGAGTTAGAAGACTCTAGGGTTTCTTCTTGCCACCCTTTTGTACCCAAAAAAGATATAAACTAATCCAATTGAAAAAAGCTAAAATGTTGTGTGGTCCAAGTTCAAAACTTGATCTCCACAACAATGTTATGAAATGATTTCTTGCCTAACTCCCAAACATAAGGCTAAAAGTGTAGGATTCAAGGAGAAGAAAATGTTTAAAATGTCCAAGGAACAACCCAAAACCCATGTGGATGAAGATATTTGACAAGAAGTAAATAATTTTACTACCATCTTTAACAATTGGAAGAAATTGGAGTTAGAGTTCCACACACTATATAAGAACTAGGAGGACCTAAATGAAAACTTGGCCCAAATTGTCAAATTCAATAAGAAAACCATTAAAAAATCTACAACTAGCCATTATGTGTTACAAAATGCTTTACAAGAAAGATAAAGGAAAACTATTTTGGATTCCTTGACCAAGAGAACTATATCCACGCCTACAACCTAGAGAGGTGCTATCAATATTAGAGAAGAGGACCCCTGGGGTTTTCATTAATTGATCAACTCAAATTTCTCAACAAAGAAAGGGAGGTGGCTAGTGGGCTCCAAAAGCTAGGATCTATAACAATTAAGTGCTTATTCTACCATGTGGATCTTGTTCCATTATTGTTCTTGTTGGTTGTTTCTATTAGTACCATATCTCATGGTACTCAAACTATTTACTTTTTGACTATTTTTGTAAAAGAATCTAAACCCTTTCAATTCATATTATTTATCCTTATCAAAAACGTAATAATACTCATTAAACAAAATGTTAAAATCAAAATATCAAACAAGAAAAAAGTACTAAATATACATTTTTTATCTCTACAATGACCCAAAAATAAAAACATATTTCTTTTTGGATTGATAAACTTTAGAATAAGCCATATTGACTGTTGGAAGTGGGATTGATAAACTTTAGAATAAGCCATATTCACTGTTGGAAGTGCGGCCATTCTGTGTTCCAAAAGCCAGTTACATCGCATAGATCACATGGACGCACCTTTCAGACTATTTTAGTATTTAAGATTGATCCCCATTATTCATGTAGAGGGGATAATATCTTTTTTCCTCGTATATATCCTTTTAGTTGTCAAAAGCTTCCGAGGTGTCCCTACTGTTCCTGAATAAGAAAATCTTAGTGGACATAATGTGGAAAAACTTTTGTTTGTCTTGTCAATAGTAGAATTTTATATACCAATGCTTTTGGATGATGGGTGAGCAATGAGTCAATGACATGGCCAGCGAATGACCGAGCACAGTCCATATACCACTTCCATGTCTTGTCAACTTCTCTGTTGGCGTGGATACAACTTAAGTCCCTATACATTTGACTTGCTATTGTAGATGGACGATGACAACAGACCTGCCCAAAATCCAGCAACTCAATCATAAATGGAGTTTCCATTATAACCCATGCTTACTTTTCAAGATCACTACAATAGAAAAAGTATTGGATCATATTTATTGACTGTACGAGAGCCTAATGTAGAGAAAAGAAGGTTGAATTTGTATTCCTGGAAAGTAAAAGGTCACAGTAATGAAAGATAATATTAACAAATTTGTTCTTGTTTTGTTTGAATGTCTGTTCACATTGTTTGTGAGCAAGACAAGGTATTATTACGCCATTCAAAGAAGAGTTGAATATCAAAATGTACGAGAGATGAAAGTAGGTTGAGTTCACATTCAGGAGTTCTCAACCAACCATGTTTTGGAGTAGGTTGGACAAGCTTTTGACATGGGATGCTTCGTCTAGAATCTAATGTATAACAATTGTAGATAAGATTCGAGGAAAGGTTTAGGTTGGGCTTTTTCATTTATTTTTTTAAGATGGGTGCCAATGGTTATCTATATTTAATTAGATTAAAAAATTAATCTATGATATGTATAAGGGATTATAAATAAGAAGATTAAAGTTCAAATTCAAGCAGTCATTGGATTCACATGATCTTTCAAAATGAATATAGATCTCACAATCCAATGACTTATTTTCCTAGACCTCTCTTCCAATCACAAATCTATAGTTTATTAGAAGTGAAGGTATAAAACTATTTGTAACATTATATGTTTAAGTTGTCAACTATCTTTAAGCCATCATCCAAAGAGTACATAGACCAACCAAAAAGGAACATGCTAATGACCATTCACATTTTTCAAATAGTAAAATGATGCTAGACAATAGGGGCAAATTGGACAACCTCCCCATTCACCAAGCATACAACTATATTTTTGACACCTTCCCCTATTCTCAAAGGGTACTTCCACTTGGTCATCACCTCTCTCAAAATTGCAACAATGCCTAGAAGAATTGATACAACATCAATATTAAGATTTACCTTGAGATTCCTACAAACACTATCCATAAAACCATGAAAGTGTTTCAAATGGTAGTTGAAGAATACCTACTTAACTACAAATCCCATCTATGTCATCGTCAAGCTACTAGGTACCCACTACCAAAGGTAGCATGAAGGCACAACTTAGGGATTAGGCTACAGAACATGTTTCATTTCCTAATGGACTAGTTAAGGTCCAACAAAATATTTGAAATAGCCTCCCTTATGTTCAAACAAGGAGTCCCAAACATGCTTTTAGCTAGTTCCCAAATGCAAAACATCAAGGACCATAAATTTAGATCAGATACTCTAAAAAGTATCAATCATATCCTCACCATGTTTCCTCTCCTTCCTCATTTTCCGCATATGTTGATATTCCTTTTATCCTCCATCCTCTTTTCCTTTCCTTTCCTACGAGTGGATGAGGAGGCCATTACAAAGAGAGCAAAAAACTAGAGCTAAATCACTAAGAATACTCCCCTCTAAATCAAATACATCATGTTATCTTCCCATGACATAACACCAAACTAATAATTCACATTGTTGTGATGGAACCCCTAAAAATGTTTTTTGTTCTGGACATCTAAATTTTCTACAAGATTGGGTTAGCTTCATATCCTGAGGCTTAGGGATTTATCCTTTATCATGCCTTAGGGTTTATATTGCTAAAACCCTATCTAAAAACCCCCTTAAGTCTCTTATCCTTGGCAAGCATTATAATTCATTGTTGACCCTTTGTCGTCGGTTCCCAGCCATTTATGACACATCTTATGCCATCAAGTTTGTTTTATTATTGGCCCTTGAGTCCTAGTGTCCCAATTTTTGCCCGTTGCTTTATAAAATACCACCTTATAGTAGCATGGGTTGATTTTCCTCAAAAAATATTTGTCAATTCCTAGGTTGGGGTTTAATTTTCCATCAGTTGCCTAAGGTTTCAACCTTAAATTTTTATCTCCCAGTCTGTCATCCACCTAGCAAAGGCCCCTTTTTAGAACTAACATCTTGCATGTGTTGGTTTTCAATGATTATGACGACCGTTGGATCACCAATGCTAAATCCTTGTCATTCCATGTGCCCCTTCTATGTTCCATTTTCCACTTCAATAATCCAGTGGGTTGGCGGGCGAGCGCCACGTGCCCTCTGCATTAGCGGGCTCAAAATTTTTGAACAATCAGCAAGTGGTGTTTTAATGAGATCAACGGTGGTTGTTTGGTGACATGTGTCTTCATCGGGGTCATTCCCTGCCACCCTGTCTGATTTTATTTTGCATTATGATAATTCCATGGGCTAGCAGGTTGAGTACATTTGTCCCTTTACCGGAGGGACCCACTTTGTTTTGAAATAAATGAACACTTTATGAGCTGAAATCGATGGCCAAGCATAGATGACATGGTTCAATCCCGACCACTCCCCACCATCCCAGGCGAGACCCACCCCTGCCTCCTATCTCTTAGCGAGGAGGTGGGTGACCGCCACATGGAGCAATCTAATGGGAAAAAGTGAACATTAGTAAAGGAAAAATATTAACAAAATATTGTCATGAGGATATGAAGGATAAAATGTGTGATATCAGAATAAATTTCTTCTACACTAGTTCGAGATATGAGGAATGTCTTTTTTATTTTGGTCGTCATTTCTGTTAGAGGATTGTACAAAAGGGCGGGTGGTGTTGCGATGAGGCAAGCACAAGTTGACGGTTTGAGATCTAATCTTAGTTGCTCCCCTTCTTCCCATTGATAGAAGTTGCAAGTGGATTAATTCTCATGGGTGAGTGGGAAATTTGACACGACGGGCTTTCTTTAAAGTTAAGTGGATGGTGGATTGTGCAGACATGGTGGATGCTTATCCACATGGGTTTTTCTTATTGGACAAAGGCAACGAATGCATGCATTTTTCCTTTTCAAAATTAATTGCCCTGATTTGGATTATCTGCTGATTTATCTCACCTTGTGATCAACGGTTGAGATTCAAAATTCAATGGTTGATTGTCAGCTTGCTTGCATGAGCTTTCCTTGAGAATTAATGGTCAACATGCTTCAATTGCTTGATATAATGAGAATTTTCAGCCAGTTTGCTTCACAATTGCAATCATCAGGAGTTGAGAAAATTAATCTTGAGTCTGAGAAGAAAGTGTAAAGAGCTTTGGCAACTAGAGGCATTGAAGATAGTTCTCCTGGGTAAGTTGGTATTCACATTTTTATGTGTCAATTGTGCATCAATTGGTTTGGGAATTGTTGAGGGCTCTGTAGGTTTTAGTTACCTGGGGTTTGTAGGGGTTTGATTATTTGCAGAATTCAAGTAAGTTGATAGGATTTTTGTGTGGTCTTGAGGTGTCTTTTTCCTACAAATTTATAAGGTCCCTTTGTGTTAAAAAATTTATAAGCTCTATCCTTGTTCTTCTGTAAGAATGAGTGAATTTAATCTTAGTGAGTCTCCCAACCAGTAAGGAGGTCTAGGAGGATCAATATGCTTGACACTCAGGGTGACGCACCTAAAACTGAGCATGGTACACCAAGAGTTCCTGTAAGGCCAAAAGAAAAGAAGAGAGCTCGTGAAAGGTCAATTGAGGGTGAAGCCATGAACACTTACAACTTGAGAAGTAGGGTTGTTGTTCATAACCAGAGAAAGCCTGGTGTTGCGTCCTTAAAGGAATGAATTGCTATGAAGGAGGAAACTGAGTCAAGGAAATTGGTTAAGTACAGAGGGAAGAAGAAGAAGAATGAGTACCACAAGGCTTATGATTCTTATATGGGGAAGCCTGACGCTGCCATGGAAGATGGGGCTAATTCTTTGATAAATAAGGAAGACACTGACTCGAACTACGCCTAGTACCTTCACACACTTGTAGGTCAAGAGGATTCTAATGATGGAGAGATAGCTTCTCCAATTTCAGAAAAATCATGAAGAGGACATGCATACTTTGATTTTGAAGATGATGAACCATTGCAGAGGTAGCGTCATGTTTCAGTGTTTTTATTTTTTATGACCAAAATGAAGGATAGGTGTTGGAAGTTGCTGCCACGATGATGGGTTTGTCTTCTCCAATGAGCATGTAAGTTTTGGTCTTAGGTGTTGATGAGGAAAACTTCTTTGGTTGACATGAACGAGAGATTTTGGTGTTGTTGCAACAACGAATGATGACTTTTGGAAGGTTGGCTAATCTTCTTCAACAGATGATATGGGTTTTTCTCTTTTGTTCTTTTCTTCCATGTGAAAGTGCAAATATAACCTTTTGGGGGTTTTGGAATTGAAATGAAATTGAATGTCAAATGTAAATGTGACTGAAAATGTAATTTGTCCTGATGCTTGTTTGCTCCTTTGTTTCTATAAGAATGAATTTAGGGCTAGTTATGAGGGTTTCGTTGTTTAGTAATTGATCATAGAGAGAATATTGTAAAGAATATATTGAGCTTTTTTTAGAGTTAAGTCTTAGGTTCGAGTCTACTAATATATATGTAATTTTGATGATAATACTAGAAATATAGTATAGAATGGTGCAAGTTCAAAGCCATTTTCTCTCCTATGTACTTGTTTCATAAGCTATGAATAATATAATCAAGGGTTATTTTATTCGTCTCCATTGATTTCTTATGGATGTGTGGTTTTATTCTTGTTTTTTAATTCAAAGAATTAATGTAAATGCTTGAGTGAAGCTATAGGTTTATGTCAAAATTAAGTGCTAGGATATTGATAAGAAGTGGTGGCCGAGAATATTATGTTGAAATAATGTAATGCAGTGTCATTGAAGCTTAATTAATGTCATGTATGAAAATGTTATCAAGTTATGTAAGTATTGAAATTGAATCCATTCCAAGGATGAGGCACTGATCTAAGTAAAGTATTCATGTTGCATTTAGCTGGTCAATTCAGCAACAAATCATTTATTAAATCAAAATTCTTAAAATGGGTTACAATTGTGTTGAATTTTTACCATTTTCATGCTCCAAATATGAAATGTTGTTAAGAAGCAGCCAACTTCTTTGATACATTTTGCTTGTTGAGTGATTATATGAGGATTATCTATTTGTTTCAATGTTCATGATCAAATGGCACAAGGATATTATCTAAACATTGTCAGGATCACCCTCCTGGGTTTCGTAGAGCCCAAAGAGTAGAAGTAAGGGCCTTATAATCCTTTACTTGTTTGTTTTCCAATCCTTACCTTTGCTTATCATTGAATTTTAGAAAATTCATAGGTATATGGTGAGATCAAGTTTGGTTCTAAAAAATAAACAACACGTTGTTTCTCACACCTAGGTAATTAACGATAATCACACCTCTCCAAAGTGGATAGCATAAAAATAAATAAATCCCAAACCTATTATGTGTGTAGAAATATAATCTAATGATCTGATAGAGGGAAGAAATCTACCACATTTCTCAAAATCCTCAACCCTTTGCCACATGTTTATCATACTAGGGAAAGCCCATTATTAAGCTAGTTAATTGGATAATATGATTCATGTAATATGATTTATGTAAGTTAATAGAGACTAAATTTATGCATGTTACCAAATAGAAATAGGAGGTATTATAGTTTGTGTACATTGAATTGATAGAAAATGAGCTTATCTAATGTCATGTTGTAACTATAAGCACTAAATAATGTATGGGATATTATGGCATGCCTAAGCATGATGTAAACCTTAAAAGATCCAATATGTCATATAAAATTGATGTGGCTCCAAGGTGAAATCCCACTTTCTAGCCCCACTCAACTCTTCTAATTATTTTTATACTCTTTATTTTCCTTAAAATTTTGTATTTTCTCTATTATGATGAAATTGTTTCTTTTAGTATGTGGAAAAATGTTTTCATCACAATGATATTTTTTCATCATAAGAATTTTTTTTTTACCATACTAATCTCATAAATGTCAAAAGAAACATTTTTTGTGAAATAATTTTTCATATTCAATTTCAAACATGAGTTGATTCCAAAACATTATTTTTTTATTATTTTGATTATATGGGAAAAGTAGGTTTTGAAGGGACCTGAAACCCTTTACAACTTAAGATACAAAATGTTTCTCAAAAGATACTACTGTAAGATACCAGCAATAGACCAAAACCTAGAACAACAAGAGAAACAAAGAGTTGCTCGAGAGATAAAATAGTAACTATCAGCAATGCCCAATAGCAACAAAATGGAAAAATAATAGGAAAGAAACCAAGACCCAGTAGTAAATAGACAAAAGACAAAAAAGATAACAGAACACTATTTCATATTGCTTAAGGTTTTGGCCACCTCAAGCTCCTAGCTCCTATGCATTTCAATCATGTCTAGCAAATCTTTCTTCTCAGCTTCAAAGGACTTCTTCTAGTCAGCTAACCCTCTAATAGCAAGACCTTTACCATCATCTTTTGCACCTTTTTTTCCTTTACCCTTGGTCGAGTGATCTTTCTCCATTAACTTAGAAAAATACAATTGGTCCTCCCTAAGCTCACCAATTTTATGAAACAGGACTTCCAAAGAGTTTGCATTATTCTTCACTGAAATGTGACAAGCATGGAGAATCTTCTTTATGTTCGCATTTGTATCCAATATCTTGGCTTCTAACCCAACCAAGCACTCTTCACACAGGCATTTGAAATCAAGGAACCCTCAAGGTCCACAATTTTGTTGATCAAAATATTTGAAGCTAAGCCTTTCGAAATATTCTTCAAGTTCTCCTTCAAACCCCTTATTTTAATGTTAACATTATTAAACTCCTAAAGAGTCCATTTATCTAATTTAAAAGTGCCAGTGGCCCCTTCCCTTGCCATGTCTAGTAGCTCAAGCATAGAGGTGGAATCATCATTGAGATAGGAAAAGTCCTCAGAAACAGGATTTACCTTTAGAGGTTCCAACTTTGCATGCTTCTTCTCAACATCCTCCTCATCCTGGCCCTTATTCTCGTCCTCCAGCTCCACATCGAGAGCGCTATGAACTGGGGAGTCATCAATTTCCACCATGTTTTCAATAGAAACCTTCTCCTCATAGAGCATTGTGGTGTCCTTTGTTAAATATTTTGAGGCCTAGTTCTTCAATTTGGCAATGTATTTAGAAGCCCTCCTCAGTTTATCCTTGGCCTCTATAGTCAGCACATTCTCCTGCAAATCCTCCTCATTGCCACCACCTTTAGCTTCTCCCTGGCCAACATCCAAATCTATATTCCTAGGAGAGGAATCACCCAAACCCACCTTCGTATCCTCACTATCAGAAAGAGCAAGGCGTTTAGCTACCCGACTACTTTTAAGGTTACCCTTCTTCCTATTTTTTGAGGAGGTAGTCACAGGAGACAAGAACCCTTCTTCATCTTCTTCATTCCACTCTTCTTCAACAGTGTTGGTATCTAAGCCAGACAAACCAGAAGCATCGCTTAGAATCTTCTCCTTTCCCTTAATAGTAGGGACAGGGAGAAGAGCTTTAACATGCTCCATGATTAAAAGAATGAGACCCTCATGGAGGACTGGAGCCCTCCTATTTTTTAAATGAGCACAAATAGAAACCTCCATGGAAGACAACAACAAAAATGGAAAATAAATAGCCCATTCCTGAAATGATCTTTAAAAGAGTAAAATGGTGACCAAGGATTACAGTGAACCTGCCTTCCAAAGTCACATACTGCATCATCACCTCCACTATATTTTCCCATGCCTTCTTGAGGGACTTGTGCTCATAGCCCCAACTCTCCATCTTAACAAGTTTTTCCATTCGTCGTCTTTGAAGAATTGGGCCATCACTTCCTCATTACTCTTCTTGTCCTTATAGAACTTACAACCAACCATCGGCAACCCAGTCATAGTAGCAATCAGTTCCTCATTGATATCAACTACCAGGCCCTTTATTTGGAGCATACAGTTATTTCAACAAGAAAAAAAAATTGTGAAGCATTTGGGTCGTACCCATGCAATATTTCTAAAAATGGCATAAAATTCCCATGGTGGAGAATCCTCCATAGCTTCTTCTTCTTCCTCAGGATTGCACAAGAGTGTAGCTCAATTCTGATTTTTTTCCGCCCATATCCTCAAAGACCAGAAGAAGAAAACCCTTGCGATAATCACTCAATTGAAAGCTAGCAAACCAAACAATACCCACAAAGCATGTGAGTCAAGAAATGGTACTAAAGATTAAATGACGCCACCACATCGACTCAGCCAATGCCATCATTTCTCATTAAGATCTTAGCTTTCTTGGGAAGGAGAGATCCCTCCTCCCATGCACAATACTTATATAACCTGATAGCCTCATTGGCAAAAAAATCTTCCAATGAATTACCTTCTCGAAAAATGTGAGAAATGTGGGTCTCTTCACAAGAACTTAACATTATTATAGTATCTTTTATTAATTGATCCACATTCCATCTAGGCTTATGAGTGCCATGTAGATAGTTGATGATATTTAAAGAATCACCTTCTACCCATATTTTAGAGTAACCCCTATCCACAACATACTTAATGTTTATAAACACAGCCTCCGCCTCAGCAAAGTGATTTGTCTGATTTCCCAACGGGAGTGCCATTGCACCTAAGAGCCTTCCATCCTCATTCCTCAACATTATCTATTTTATTATTTATCCTATTGTGTTCCATAAATTTAGATCTAGATAATCATCCTAGCAATACATCTTTGTACAAAATAAGAAAAATTAGTGATTTTCTAATTGCATTGATATTTCCAAAAGCAACCAAATACTTTGCCAAAATTTAGCATGCTCATCTATTGTTGTCTCCAACATTTGAATACCTTATTCACTTTATCATTTCCTTGTAGATACACTCTTTATTAGATATACACAAGGAGCCGCAAAGAAGATGAATTTTGATATGAGGACACCCTACCAACATTAACCTTATCTATATCTATAACACTTTGTTCTAGGTATGGAATTTCCTTTTGTTAGTTTCAGTAGATTAGTTGTATTTAATTTGATTAGTGTAATTTTTTCTATTCAATTATCTTGAATTATCTTTTTTTCAAAATAGTATAGGTTTTCTCTCTAGTTTGTTGCATTTAAAATTAGATTTTTTTTATTATTTATAAAAAATAAACCAATTGCTTTCTTCATATTGGGATTAATTATTATAGTTCTATACCAACAACATTATTGTTGCATAAAATGCATACATGAATCTATAGGCTTGATTTGGGTCAATTCATGATCCAAACTATAATACCAAAATTTAGTAATAGGATTAGGAAGTTGAAACACACTAAAAAAATTGCTTCCTCATCCAAGGGGTTGATCTTAATTGGTTAAATCATTGATTTCTCATATGGAGACACAAGTTCAAATCCAAAAGGGACATATAATATGGAATTTTAAGTTGTGACTCTTGGTCTTCCATAAGTGGTTTCTAGTGTGGTTTCTTGAAAGGAGCTAGTATTAGTCTCATTTTTGTGCTTGCAAGAGCATGTATTGGTCTCATGTTGATGCTTATATAAGTAAAATATTTGTACATGATTAGCAATATAAAAAAATCTTCCTCATTTTAGTTTTGTATCTATTTTTACATCCATTTTATTGTTGTTGGCTATCTATATATGTAATATTTAAATTTATATTATTAATACAAGTTTAAGATTATGTCCTTTTACTAAGAAAAAATATTATTTTACAATGCAAAAACACACACTGGTGTAGTTTTTATATACAAATACACTAACACAAACAACCAAAACATGTGGAAGAGATGTGTAGGTAAGTGCACAAGAAGAGAGACTATATCATGTCAATAAAAAAGAGTGAATTAAGTCCTAATGTGGCACACTCTCCAAAGAGAAAGCACAAATACAATAAGGAGACACTCACAAGATGTGAAGAATGAACAAATGTATAGAAAGGGATTGATATTCACTCTCAAGATAGAATAAAATAATAAAAACACATAACACCTCATTCTACTAAGCATTAGAAGATATTGAAAGTCACACAAGATGACCTACTCATTTAAATGTAAGGTATATGAGATACAAGATGAAGTAGATTTGATTATAAGAATAAAATAGAACCCTTTTCTATTATTAACATAATCATAAGATTAATCCATAATTTCAGTATTATATTCCATAAAGAGGGGCATGGAGATAGATAGAGAGATCAAAGAAATTTTAACATAATGCCAATGCATTCAACCTTTACTAAAATGATACAACATAAATTAGTGAATGATATTACAACTAATATAATTAGTTCCTCCTTCCATTTTTTTATGACACAATCTTAAAGATGGGAGAAGAATAAGATCACCAATCACATAAAGAGGATTTATTTCCCATCTAATAATTAAGCAATTATTTAGGAAGGTGTTAACAATAATTATTCTTTGTATATTAGGTAAGAACAAACACTATTTCCTCTTAACCCAATAGGGGGTAAAATAGTAACCAATCACATACATATCTATTAATCTTATTATTTCATTGCAATGCCACTAAAAGGAGTACAAATATATTAATAATATAATATACACATGTATGGATTTATTAAATAAGTATATTGATTAGAAAATAATTATAAAATAAGATTTCTTACATTTCTTACTCTAATCTAACTACAAATCTTGTACATAAGTTCTTTTGAATACATGGAAGCCATGCATACAACCTAGATAGATGTCTTCCTTTGCACTCCTAATGAATACATTATTATTAGAGATATTAAGGATTAGTTTAAATTTACCCTAAAATAAATAATCAATAACACATATTATTCTAAATTCATTAATTATTTCAAGGAAAATATTCACTAATAGTAAAATATGTGTAAGATAAGAATGACTATTTCACACAAATCACTTCTAAAAATACATAACATATATCCAACAATTAGAATATTTTAAAGTGTTGGAGAATTACAAGATATTTTTAAAATTGTAAACAAGACCTTCCTACATCATTTTTAATAACTTATTGCACATTTAAATTTTTAAAAGTTGGTGATAACTTGCTCAAAACATAATATTTTTAAATCCTATAAAAAATAAAAGAAAGACAATAGAAAGGCTTATAGAAATAGAAAGAGTTTTACATAATTCATTAGATGGAAGAAATTATAGCAATCGAACACCACCACAATTAGTAGGAATTTATTGTAATTCATACTATATGCCACCATAATTCTATGATTTATCATAAAATGCATGAAATAAGGAGCTCAATTTTTTATAAAATAACATTATAAGAATATTAAACTAATAAAAAAATACAATGAGATTAAAATTAAATTCATATGCATATACAATAATCAAGGGTACAAATTAAGCCATGGAACCACATTAACCTTTGTAATTAAGAATAACCTTCAATAAAAAGAATTGAACTTGTATTGTAGATTAACTAATTGAAAATACACCTAACAAAAGGATCCAATAATCAAAAACTAAAAATAACCAATTTGAATCTTTAAGTTGAATTTTCTCATACGAGAGAATGTCTAAAACCTTAAATTTACAAATTTCTACAAAATGTATTAGACACATGCCTTCCTCTACACCTATAACATAAATGAAAATAATTAAATTATATAGAAATAAATTTATGTTATTGTAACAATAGAAGGGTCTTTATCTCACCATTAAATATATCCAAGAAATAACTATAAACAAATCAATTTTAAGGTATAAATGGTTTGAAACCAAATCAAGGAGTCAAAAAAATACAAAAGAGGTTTATTTTTTAAGATATGAAAGGATATTTTAAAGAATCTTGTTGTAGGAAAGAGATCACGAGGTCTAGTCTCCCCACCATCCCCATGGTACCAGAGGGCATGTCGCATGAGCATCACTAGTCACATGAAAAATTTTACCAAGTGCACTGCAGTTTATAGGGAGACGGATACCCGATCGATTCCTACAGTCTAAAAAAAAAAAAGATATGAAAGGATATTTACTCTCAAAAAATTGTAAATGAGTTGGTTCTACAAGTTATATATCATCATCGGAAATATTCTCATAGTTGACTTAAATATTTTTGCAAGGTGTGTGCCCTTGGTCTCCTTATGATGTGCAACGCAGCGCTTGGGTTCATGACATAGCTTAACTGCCTCCTACAGATTCATTAACCTTGGCAGTTGTATCAGGCATTAACAAGTAGATATTTTGGTGCAATGGCAACCATCTGTGTAAAAATTGGTATTAGAGCTTGGGTCATGGGTTTGAACCCCTCGCTTGCACTAGGGGGATTGTTACAAGGTGTGCACCCTTGGTCTCCTTGTGTTGTGCAATGCGACGCTTGGGTTTGTGGCATGGCTTAACCGCCTCCCATGGATTCATTATCTCTAGCGATTGTATCAAGCATTAGCAGGTCGATCTTTTGGTGCAAAAAAAACCATCTATGCAACAAAGATGAGGTAGAGGCCACTATGAATTAATAATGAAAATTCAAGTTTTCCATTATTTTTTAACATAAGGATAAGGTGCTAGTAGATGTAGTTCCATTGGATTTGTGTGGAGCGATCTTATTCAATTTATACTTGTACATCAAAGATGCGACATATTGGAGGAGGCCTAATAAATATAATATTATTCTAAATGGGAAGTCATACATAATTTTATGGCATAAAACTGCACCTAGTGCAATTTCATATAATATCACCTCATTTTAGCCTAATAAACCTAACAGTGCAAAAAATTACCACTTTTTCCTTACCTTTCGCACATGCCTTTGTTGTTTTTTATTAGTGAGGGAATTTTAGTTGGGGACTCCCACACACTGCACAAATATTTGTGCACCGCACTAGCATCCTAACAAGATTCCTAGGTTGAGTGGATGTTGGAGGTGTTACATTCTTTGCCACCCTACAAATTTTAAAGCCCCTTGTGAACCTTGACCACCTAAAAACATCCTCTTACCTCCAAAAACACCTTTTTAAACTTCATTCTATCCAATCTATCAATGCTCTCTCTCAATTCATTCACTTTCATTCATTCAACCTCCATTTTTTTTATCACCATTGTTGTTGCTTCTACACCATTATCTATTGCAAGTTATCAAGCTTCATACCATTGGCATGATCGGCTTGTTGTATTCCTTCCTCTCTTAGCTTCTCCAAGCACGTAGAAAGGAGGGTAATGCATTTATTTACTTGCGTTGTCTTGTTTATAGAATAGCATCTAGATTGTCTCTGCATTCAATAAGTTGTGTCTATTTCCATTTCCTTCTCATTTTCCGTATATTGTGGTATATTGGCTATTTGTGGAGGTGGAAACACCAAAACAGAGGTATGACTAAGGAAACTCCAAAACATAGCCACAACATGTTTACGTTGTTGTGTGTGTAGGTACGCTTTGTTTGTGAGGAGCTTGTGGGAGGCTAGACCTTCTGTAAGTTTGGTTTCTTCTCCTTTTTCTCTCATCATTTCATTATTAGATAGCTTTTATTTCAATTTATAGTATTCTTCATGTTGTTTCCTTTCATTTGATACATTTCTTCATTTATTGTTAAACTATTAGATTAATAATCCCCAAGTTGTTAGCATGCCCTATGAGTTTCAGTCTATAAACCTTTCTCCTTGTTTGTATGAGATGCTAGTGCACCTCTAAGATGATAGTGTGACATGTTGTCATCTGACTCACATGCTAGAGTCCTCTGGGCAAGAGCCAATCAGTTTACAATCTAATATCTCTATAGTTTTTTCACCCATTTCTCGAAAACCTCCCTCAAAAAACATAAAAAATTAGATCTTAGTTTTCCCTTCCTTTTCAATGTATTTAGTCTTGAGGTAGTCTTGAGATAGTTGAGGGAAATTCACTCCCTTTAGGCTCTTCTGTGTCCTAGAGACTTCGGAGTAGTGAATCCCCTCCTCTACATTTTGGTGAACCTGATGTGAACCTTCTCCTTTTCATTTATGTGTCCAAAAAAATTCCCTTGGGTCTTAGGTATGTTATAGATTAGTGTGTCATGAAGCTTTTATGAGCCTTATGACCCAATCTACAATCTTCGAATTCATTGTCAAAAGAATTCTTTGACATACGAGAATGGAATCTAGGAAGATCAATTCTTGTCAAACTGGTCCCTCTTTTGAAGAATTAGTTTTAGGGTTGTTTAATCACCCATGTTTCTACCCCCTACTTCTTCTACTTCTTTTATGGAGGAAGAAGCTGCTCTTGAGGTTTCTACGAAGCAGCTCCTTTCCCTAAACAATGGGCTTGGGGAGTTTGAGTGATATTTGGAAAAATATAGTAATCTCGCCCAAGCAGCTACTATTGTCAATAGATTGAGAAACATGTTGGACAAGGATCAGAGAGGTATATAACTTATTTGAGGTATTGTAGATTGTGGATGGTCACGTCCCAACCTATAACTCTAACTTGGGTGTTACCCAAGATGTTGTCTCTAAGACCACTATGAAATAGCAGGAAGTCTTGATGTCTGAGGTGTTAGTGTATATGGATACGTCTATGCCTAAGTAGACCCACACTATCAAAGTGATCAAGGTACCTCTAGTCTTTAGTTCATCTACCCCTAAGGTTTCTACTTCTAGTCCTAGTGTCAGAAGCTCTTCTAGTATGGGGGTTAGTGCCTCTGGTGGCGGTTCCTCTGGTCCTGTTTGGTGTGTTGAACCTGTCTTAAATGCTCTATTGCAAAACATGGAATGAATGCAGAACCAGCTAGTGAAACTATCCAACACTTCTTCATCTCAACCTATGTTTTGGCCTTTCTCTCACCATATTCCCTTGTCTATCACCATCTTAAACACTCCTATCCCTCAGGGGATGGAGATTCCTAATTTTGAGAAGTATATTGGTCGTAGAGATCCTCAGACACATGTGTCAACTTTCAATTCCATGTGCACTAACTTCTTCCACCACGATGCTCTGATGGTGAAGCTTTTTCCACATTCTCTTAAAGATGTTTCCCTAGATTGGTATTGTTCTTTGTCGGATAACTCTGCTTTCTCATTTTATCAACTATTGAATCGGTTCCTTAGACAATTCTAGGCTCATATTGGGTCAAAGATCGCATTTGTTGATCTCATCCAATGTAAATAAGGAGAGTTGATTTCATTGTTCATTATCAAGCATTATTTTCTCATATTTCTTACTCCTTCCCTGATTCCAATGTCTAAAAGATTTTCATTGGGAATCTGTAGAGGTCGTTGTAAGAAAAATTTGTCTTAATGAAGTACCCTTCCTTTCCACATCTATGTGTAGAGTTGTATGAGTATTAGCAGACGGTTGCTCAGTTTGAGGATTCATCCTCATGCTCCTATTTGGATAGTTGGTCAATAGTTTTGATTTCTAGTGATTCAAGGAAGAACAAGTCCATCGCAAATATGGTCTTTATTCCTAAAGGAAAAAGTATAAGACACGATAGAACTTTTACAAAGTTATCTGAATCCTATACAAGTATTCTATGAAAGCTATTCAAGGATACAGTTATAACATTACCAAAAATTCAGCCTCTCTTCAAGTCATATTCGTAATGCTACGATGCACAATAGTTTTGTTAGTTCCATCGATTACATGAACATGATACTAAGTGATGTGTTTTTCTGCATCATGAGATTCAATATCACATTGATGACGGGACTATCCATCTTGATGAAAGGAAATAAAACTTTAACAAATCAATAGCTAAGCCTAACATCTAACTATATATTTACACATATTTGTTCCCTTCTCATTCTATTAACTTGGTTATGCAATCTTCTGCATCTTTGATTCTATCCCATCTAAGTATGTGAACATGGTCTCATTCACTCGTATGCCTCCTATGGATAATGTGAGTGTTATTCCTGATATTACATTTACCTCACATGATCTACCCTTAAACAAGGAGCTCTCTTCATTATATGTTCCCACCCATATTAATGGTAACATCGTAACTAGTGTTATAGTTGATCTGTAAAGCTAAGTGAATGTGATCATGAAGGAGGCCTTGTTCATTAACAACTTGCACAAGGATAAGTATGATGAGTTGAAAGTCACCCTTTGTACTCACGATGGGTTTTCTATTTCCCCTACAGGGTCTATTTCTTTGTCATTTTTTGTAGGTCCTAAGTTTGTGGATATTTCATTTGTTGTGATCCCAAAATCAGACTTATTTAGAGAAAGGTTGGGCATTCCATGGCTAGCCTCTATGAATGAAGTCACTTTTGTAGTCCACAAACTCTCTAAGTATCCCCATGAGGGTACTGTAGGAAGAACCTTAGCCAATATGTCAGCAACCTAATCCTTTGTAGGCACATACTCTAGCTTCACCTCATTCTTTGCAACCTTCTCTCTCCAAAAAGTGATACCGGATTGAGATATGTTTTGTCCTTCAGTGCATTATTGGATTCTTTTAAATATTAATATCACTTCTATTGTCATAAAAGATATAAATTGGTTCATCATGTACTATTCTAATATCCTTCAAGGTTTTCCTCATCCACAACACCTATGTGCAACAAGATGTTGTTGCAATATATTCTGCCTCTATAGTAGATAAAGAAATTGAATCCTATTTCTTTCTTAGCCAAGACACCAATCTACATCCAAGAAAGAATACACCACCACTTGTACTTTTCCTATTATCGATAAAAATTTCTCAATCTGCATCTGTATAAGCATTCAAAGAAAAATCGATATCCTTTGGATACCATAAACCATGTTCTAGAGTGCCTTTGAAGTATCTAAATAACCTCTATACTGCTACAAAATGTGACTCTTTAGGATATTCTTGAAATATGGCCACAAGACAAACTATGTGCATGATATCCAGTCTAGTAGTTGTTGGATATAGCAGTCCTCCAATCATTGGTATCTATACTTTCTCTAATCAGCCTTAGGAGATTCATCATTCTTGCTCAGCTTGCAACCAATAACCATAGGAGTACATACCAATTTAGAATCTTCCATTCCAAACTTCTTCAACATTTCCTTAACATACTTTGATTGTGAAATGAATAAACTTTTTCTATTTGATTGATTTGCAGTCTAAGGAAGAAATTCATCTCCCCAAACATAGACATCTCAAACTCTTTTTGCATCTCTTACACATAGATTCATTTCATCCAAAGATTACATCATCAACATACACAACCACAATCAAGATTTAATATTTTTCAACTTTGAAATAAAGATTACTATATGTGGTACCTTTAAATTGAATCCTTGTTGTATCAAGTACCCATCCAACCTTGCATGCCAAGCTTTAGGAGCTTATTTCAATCCATATAATGTTTTCTTCAATCTGCAGACTGTTGACAACAATTTTACTCGCAACAAATAGGGAAAATAAATTATTCATAGATAAACCACAAAGATCCTATCCTTCTTGAAAGATATGGAATAAATACAATCTAAAAGTGGATTCTGCTTTAATAGGAAAATATTGGCTTTAGTTCAATCCCAAGTCTCCAATAACCAAGTCATGATTGCACTAGGGTCGCTCTCGGGTATGATGTGATATTGTTGTTAATATCAAAGGGACTACGGTTATTTCTAGTTTTGTTAAGAATCATTAGAATTTCATACAAAATCTCCACTTCATTCATAAAATAACATCATGAAATCGAAATATTTGAAACAATATTTCATGAATATCAACAATTCTTTGCTATCACTTAAGTAGATTTACCATTAAGCATTTAGCAATTTCATAGAAAATGAAATATTTTCGATAAAATTCCATCCATTCATTTAATTTTAGAAAATTTTCAAGAATTTAAACATCTATTCTAAAATAACGCATAAAAATATTGAAAATTAAAATTTTCTCCAGTTATTCTCCATGCATACGTCCCAAAGAATCAACTAAAGTAGAGAAAATTGTTTTATACTTCACTAGATTGCTTCACAACTACATATAAAATGGTGCAAGCTTTTAAAAAGAGGGGGTTTTAGTTTGGACACCGAGGAAGTTTTGCATGCACCCTTAAACAACGTAGCATATAATCTTGTTCGACTGAACTAACAAAACCAGCTATAAAAGTTTCATAAGAAAGGTAGCTATCCAATTGGCTCTGATATTAATCAATGTTTGTGCATACAAATTTTTACACCAGTATGATTCAGAAAATAGGAAAAAGAACAAAACTTGAAAAAAAATTATTCTCTTCCAACATCCACAAATTATGAACTTAAAATAACAATAAAATAGGAAAAAAGCATTTTATAGGAACAAGGCCCCAAGAGTTCAGCTTAAAGTCTATCCAAAGAATCATAAATAACAAATTAAAATGCAACATGTGGCATATGCCAACTATCATCAGAATATTCTAGATAAAGTCAAAGCTTTTGACTTCATCAGCAACAACACTTTTCACTTCATACTCCAGCACACAATACTTCGCATATATCGAGGCTATCAGCTTCATTCAAAATACCAGAATGGGAATATCTATTGGGACTAGGATCAACCTACAAACTCAAAATCGCAAACAAAACAAAAATCTTTGTCACACCTCTGGTGTCCAGTATCTGATTCTTCATCTCATCACTTAGGACTTGGGCTCTGGAATATTTTCTTCACCTTTCTTCAACTAGTACTCTTAGAAAGCATTCAATACTTGATGCATATGTTCCTTCAAAATCCATTGTACTTCTTTCCAAGTGAGTTTGAGCCTAGTGTATTCTTCAGATACTTGGAGTATAATATCATTCCTCTGCACTTTATTTGCTTCATATTTAGCTATAGTGTTCCTACACTGTATAATTTCATTAATGACCTCCCCCGTTAATAGCTGAATAGGATCTTTGTTTATTCTTTCAATCCATTTCTTGAAGGCTTTAGCTTCTTTACCGTCCTGTCCTAATGTCTGGGGATTACAACCTTGACGTACTAGCATTTCAATAAACTCTTGATCTTCATCAATCAATTTTCTACATTCCATAGTGACCTTTTCAAATCCTTCAATGCATTTCATTAGCATATCACCTTCCCATTTCAATTGTTTCTTCCATTTTTCTGGAAATGGAAGTTCTTGTTCTAAGATTACATTTCCCTGTATTAATTATTGGATATCTACTTGCATGAGAATTTCAATATTTCGCTTTTCTTCAATAACTTTCTCCCAATGAAATTTGCATTCACTTTCAAATCTTTTAGGTTTCTCTAACCGGTGGTATGCTCCCTGATACTTCCCTATTGCATCTATAATGAATTATTCCCCTTTCTTTACCTAGTATTCAATCCATTCTTCAAATATATTCATTTTGTGGCAAACTGATGCGATCGCATCCACCTATTCTTGTGACATCAATACTGGATGTTGGGGAAATTCATCTTGTGTTTGACTAGATAGGGTTAGTGATTTTATAAAATTCTCCAAGGTAGCAAACTATTCTTTCAATTCTCTTTTCTTCTTTTTATATTTCTACACTCTAGCAATAGTAGCATCAAAATTCACTTTTATTTCTTCTAACTCTTGCCTCCAAGATGATTGTCCAAGATTAATACTCATTATCTTATACTCCTTAGGCGTTATTTCATGTTTGTCTTTGTTAGCTGTTGGAGTAGCTATATGGATGATTCTATCACCATCTACATTTCTTTGCATGACATGTTTTTCTTTTGATCTGTGCCTAGGCTTAAGAGTGTCTACTTCCTATATAAAATTGTTAATATTCAGAGGCAATACTTCTACTTCCATTGGTGAATCCAATTCCCTAATCAACTAATTAGGTGCATCATCATCTTGCTCTACCTCTGTAACATTTCTTTGTTTGAAGACTTATATTTTCTTGTCTACCCAGATGCTCAACATCATCTCTCTAGACATTACTTTCTTTATTCTCCGCTACATCAGGGTTTTCCTCATTTTCAATTCCATCACCTGAAAATTGTGTAGCTTCATCCTTTTCAATTTCAATTTTAGATTCAACATGGCCTTTCTCTAATTCTTCAAAGACCTGCGATTGATTTTTAACATTTGAAAAATTCCTAAGTGAGGGCTAGGAATCAAAAGTATCTTCAATAATTATTTCATCAATAGGGCCCTACTCTGCAGTCTCCCATGTTTCCATCTCAAGGATATTAGAGTTCCCCGCTTCTGAGGCAAGTGTTCCTTGTATAAATTATTCTTCTTCAACATTTATAGAATTAGACCCTATATCCTGAATCTCTTCTATCACTGGTTGTACCATAGGTTTATCTTTGGACTTATTTTCTTTCACTTTCTCCCACATGGCACCCCATTTATCCATTTTTTCTTTGATCCTGGCTTCATCCTCCTCAGAATTTTCATCAAGAAACATAAGAGTTCCTCCTAGTGCTTGTTTCATACTAGTCATGTTAACAGAAGGAGAAGTAAATAGTGTTGCATCCCTCTGAGATGCAGACCTAGTTTGTGTGCCAACATTTTTTGTTACTCCTAATTCTTCATCAATAACCAGTTTAGTTCTTGATTTCGCTAGAGTAAGATGCACCTTTGGGTCTTGCTTTTGATTTTTCTTTACTTCTTTCGACATATTTTTTCTTATCAGATGGCTTTACTAAAATTTCTTATTTTGAAATTTTAGGGGTTATTTCTTCAATTCTTATACCAAGAGCCACCTTACTAGTTTTCCTTTTCTTTCTAGTAGGTTCCCCACTTTCAAATGTTGTTTCATCTCTTTGTTTTCTCCTTTTTTCCTCTAGGAATGTGGGTTTGATTCCTCTTTCTCTCAAAGCTTTACAAAAATCATTAATCCAGTGTTGAGTATATAACATAACTAGTCTAGAGAACTCATCAATTGATGCCATTTCTTCACCTTCATAATCTGGGTCTGGGATGGGTTCATCATATACTTTGTCTTCATTATAGGCTTTATTCAACACTTGTCTATCATCCTCTTCTAATTGATCTAAAATTTCTTGAAGCATAAGAATCCGGGTATATTTTAAAGACAAACTTTGATACTATCCTATTCTTACTCTATGCTCATCTTCACAATTAAGCCAATAATCCTCTAAGTGTTGGAAATGAGCATGATAACCAGCTATATTCTTGGAAATATTTCCCTCAATGTCATAATATATTCTTTGAAGTGGGAAATCCTCAAAATTATATATTCTCAATTCTTCTTCACACAATTCATGCACTCTAATTGCATTACACTTATAATTTCTTATCACAATGGGGAATTTGAAAGAGGCCTTCTTGTAAGCATGACTATAAAGAGCTCGAGAAGGTTTCAACTGTCTCACCAATTCTAATAAAACAATTTTGTTTGTTGGGTACCTGGGTAGCATGAACGGATGCCCATCAAATCCTTCCATCCTAATGTAGGAGTAAGTGGGGAACTAAATGTACTAGCCTCCCATTGGTCGAATGACACTTTGTGCCTCTAGGCACAGTCTTTTAGCTTTATCACCTTCCATCGTTCTAACCAATTTCATGGAGAACAGATCATTGACTCTCTTGTAATTCTCTTTATATCCATGGATGGTGATCTGGGGTAAATGAGCATATATCAAAAAAATTCCTACCTTCGTGCCCAGAGTACCAATCTATTTCAACCCTTGCTTGTCGGCTCTCATGGCATAGGAGTAAATCACATATGAAGACATACAAAAGTACCTGGTTTTGGGAAATGTCATTATTTTTTAACATATAGTCTATCACTTATAAACTTTCCCCAATGCATTTGCACAGGGTTTTCCATCAAGCTGGATATTATTACAAACATCCAAGGTTCAAATTTACTTGCATCTCTTAAACCACCTATCCTACTCAACAGAGTTATAATATCTTGAATTTCTTGGTTGAACATAGACCTCTGAATTAATTTGGTCTGTGGTGTAATCGATTCTTGGCACCCTGGGTACTCATAATTTCTCTCTTACGGGCTTTAGCATTCTAATACGTTTTTCCCATTGCTTTCATATCAACATTATACATTTGTGTGTAGATAGGGAGCCCAAATGTGTATGTAATTCCTTTCTATGAGAGGTCTGTATAAATTATCCCTTCTTTCTCAACGACTCTTTTGGCTAGGTTGTAGTAATTCATGCATTGCATAACCAATTTAGGGGCCTCCATTGCTAGCAGAAACCCTCCTACTAAAAGTAACCCATTTTCCACAACATTTTTGGTACATTGAGAGGCATTTTCTTGTAGTGCCCATGTGCAAATTTCAATATCAAAATCTTGACCATCCCATATGAGTATTTGTAACTACCACATTGATTGGTACAGCTTGCGAATTGTAGTATTTAAATTCATCTTCTGCTCTTGCTTCAGAAGTACTCATTTTATTTGGTGTGTTCTGCATTTTTTCAAATATGTGTCTTGTGTATGAGTTAGGGTTAAATTTAACCAAATTTTACAATTTATAAAACTTTCAGTTCATCTTTCGACTAAATTCAAAATCAAAGAATAATCAACATTTCAATTTCTAAAGGGAAATACCATTTCCGAGATTTTTCATACTTGAAAATCACTAACAGAATGTTAGTTATCTAAAACATACCCGGTTCTAGTCAATGGTGATAATCTTTTAGAATGTAACTTCAAAACCCTTGGTAGTTGTGTTCTCAATTTCTCAAAATTTACCTCTCCTTACGTGCCAATATTATTTCATTCTTTCAATGTCCTTTGCAAATTTGTAGTATGACGCGAAGTGGAGTGTTACAAAAGCAACTACATGCTTGAGGTGGTGCCAAGTACATAGGTAGTCTGCCACCTTCATTAATTACCTATTCTATCACACTAATTCATTGAATAAAGGTGCAATCATTACGGATTAGGGTTCAAATCACGAACACCTAGATTTTTGCACGGGCTCGCTATTAGAGGAGAAAGACGGTGTGATGATCATACATGGCAATTAGGTGTCACGTTGATTCTTTGTGAGGTATAGGTCATTAAAGATACGTGATCAATTTTTGATTATTGGGATTAAAACTTTCCGGTATTGACTTTAAGAAGAAACACTAGGATCCAAGAATTAAATACCTCCAAGCTTTAGAAAGAGAAAACTGAAACGAAAGAAAAGACCAAGAACTGGGTTCAAGAGAGATTAACAAATTTCAAAATAGACTCTCTGGTTTCTGAGTTTTGAATAAGGAAAAGAAAAGGAAATAAAATTAAAATACCAAACTCTGATAAAAAATATATTATCGGGATTGATGACTCTGGACTGATGAATTACTAGGCAGAGCTAGTACCAAGTGAAGATACAATTCACTTTGATGCAAATGCAGGACTCTGGGATTCTAGTTTCCCTTAATATAGTAAACTTTTATGAAAAGACCGAAACACCAAATCTAGGAAAGAAAAAGGGATAAAACAAAGACCAAGTGAAATTGAAAATGAGACCAGCAACCAACCAAAACACAGAATGACACCAAATCAAACAAAAGTGAAAGGGAACGGAAGGAAAAAAAGGGGGTCCACATTTTTCCAAGGGGAAAAATGGGGTGTGTTGTGAGACAACACAACATAGACCATATCTAGTTTGTCTATGAACTAAAATCCTTTCGGTTGTTCAATGTATACTTCTTCCATCTCACCATTCAAGAAAGAAAACTTCACATCCATTTGACAAAACTTGAAATCCTTATGTGTTGCAAAAGCTAAAAACATTCTAATAGCTTCCATTCTTGCCACCAGAGCAAATGTCTCCTCAAAATCTATTCCTTCTACTTGTGAGTAACCTATACACACAAGCCTTTCCTTATTTCTCACCACTTCTCCATTCTCATTTAGTTTTTTCTGAAATACCCACTTGGTTCCAATTACATTCTTATTTGTTGGTCTTGGAAAAATTTCCCAAGTCTAATTTTTCTCAATTTGTATTAATTATCCCTCCATGGCCTTGATCCAATACTCATCCTTGCATGCTTCAATCACTATTTTAGGTTCAAATTTAGAGAACATAGGTTTACCTATTCTTCAACCATAGCAACTTTTCTCCTTGTCAACACACCTTTGCTTTTGTCACCAATGATCTTATCTTCAGAATGATTCTTCTACATATACTTAGGAGTCTTAGGGACCCTTTCCGAAGCTTCTTCCTCTTCAATCTGAACTTCTTTTTCCTTACCTTCATCTCTGTCATTTTCTCTGCAAGAGGACTCATCTGATTCATACCCATCAACCACCACATAATTCTTTTGTAAGTCCTCATCCACTTTGGCACTTGCACTCTCAACAATCTTTTTCAGCCTTTTTTTGTAGCATTGATAAGCTTTGCTTCTAATATAATATCTAAGGAAGATACCTTCATCAAATCTTGTATCAAATTTTCCTAAGTTCTCTTCATCTCTTCTAATATAGCATTTGCTTCCAAACACTCTAAAATATTTGATAGTAGGAATCCTTCCATACCACAACTCATAGGGAGTCTTTGCACTATTCACTCTTGCTTGTACTTTGTTAAGTATGTAGACAGCAATATGAATTACTTCTCTCCAATAGACTTCTGGTAGGTTTACTTCTTTTATCATTGTTCTTGTAGCTTCCTAAATAGTCCTATTCTTTCTTTCAACCACTCCATTCTACTAAGGATTCCTAGGGATAGATAAATGCCTCTTTATTCCATGATTCTCACAAAACTATTAAACTCATTGGAGGTGAAATGTCCACCTCTATCATACCTCAAACATTTGATTTTCCTATCCATTTCATTCTCAACCATAACTTTAAATTCTTTAAACTTATCTAGACCTTTTGATTTTTCTTTGAGAAAAGTAACCCATATCATTCTAGAGTAATCATCAATTAATAGCATGAAATACATGTCACCTTGAAAATTTCTAACTCTTTTAGGACCACAAAGATATATATGCACCAGCTATAGCAATCCAATAGTAGATTGTTCTTTGAATTTGAAACTTCTTCTTGCTTGCTTCCCACTATGACATTCATTGTAGACATCATTGATGGGATTTGTAATATTTGGATGATCTCTCATAGCTTGAACTAAATTGATCCTTACTAGGCTATCAAAATTAATGTGACACATTCTTCTATGCCATAGCCAACTTTCATTAATCTAAGTGATAAAGCAATGACCATCAACACCTTTAAGCTGATAAACATTTCCATTTTTCCTTCTTCTAGTAGCAACCACAGTTCTAGAGATTTTTTTGATTTCACATCCATCATCCTAAAACATAAGATTATATCCTTTTCTACACATTTTTCCAACACTCAAGAGGTTATGCCTTAAACCCTTGACATAAAGAACATCATATGTATTATGCTTTCCATCAAAACTAATAGAACCTTTTACACATATCTTAGCAGATGTATCATCACCAAACTTTAACTAGACCTCCCTCATATTTCTCAAGTTTAACAAACTTACTTTTGTCATTGGTCATATGATTTGAGCATCCACTATCAATGATCCAATAGTTCTTATCCTCTCTAGAATGAAAATCAGTCGCCATAGTTCCTTTAGTATTATGCACTACATCCATAGTATTTTCCTTCATACATCTCTTAGAGTTAGCAGAATTAGATTCAACATTTATAGACATAAACAAGCATTCAATATACTCATCAAATATATTGGCATATTCTCTAACATAATAATTTAATTACTTTACCTTTTTTCTCCTTATTCTTGTCATTCAAAGATTTTTTTGGACATCTTGAAGCATAATGACCTATATTTCCACAACTAAAACATTTGAAAGGTAACTTACCTCTATATTTTCCAATACCATTTTTCAATTTCCTCATAAAATTTGCTTCTACATCATCAAGATCCTCCTAAACTAATTCCTCATTCTTCTTTGATTTGCCATCCTTAAAAGCGGTCTCAACTTTTGTATTACTTGGACCAAATTCTATCATTTCAAAAGCAAATAAAGCACTATACAACTGATCTCTAATATATTTGCTTAAATATTGAGCTTCCTCAATAGCAGAAACTTTATGACTATACACTTTAGGAATATTTCTCAATACCTTCTTTACCACTTCTTCTTTAAGATTTCCACCAAGACCTCTGATGGAGTTAATAGTCTCATCCACCTTATGCATGTAACTTGCAATGTTTTCATCTTCTCACATTCGCATGTTCTCAAATGTGATCTTTAGATTTAGCATCTTATCCTGCTTGACCTTATCGTCTCCTTCATAAATGCTTTCCAACTTTGTCCAGATCTCTTTAGCAGTTTTCAGATTCATAACTTTCACAAGTTTAGTACTAGAAAGACCACTTAAAAGAGCATAGCTTTCTTTAACATTGTTTTCATAGGCCTTGATCTCATCATTATTACTCAAACCATTTGCATGCATAGTGTATCCAGTCACAACAAACTTCCAAACTCCATATCCAAGGGATACCAGAAAACCTTCCATCATTGTCTTCCATAATGCATAATCTGATCCATCAAACAGAGGAGCATCTCTCTTGTGTGTCATCCTAGATCTACCTCAAGAGGTTAAGCTTTCTTCCAAGGAACCTTGCACTGATACCAATTGTTGAATGCACAAAACAAATAAGAGGGGGGTGAATCATTTGTACATTAAAATATCAAAACCTCATTAACATTCATATCCACATCAACTCTATTAGCCTTTAATCTATTAGAATGATTTAGCATGAAATAAAATGATAGAAAACTAAAAAAATCAACACCATGCACAAAAAAACACCAAATTTACATGGAAAACCCAAGAAGGAAAAAACCACAGTGAGGATTAGCTCATAATATAAAGTAATTGAAACATCAAATACAATAGGCTCACTACTGAAGGGCTCACTGCCCAAAAGAAGGGATCACTAACAGATTATAGAGAAGAAGAAAGAAGATTGTTATAGTGATAAATCCATCTCAATGCAACAGAAAATTCCACCACAGCATCACCAACACATTCACAACCTTTCTAAAGATTGTAGACACCTTTTGTTCATTGCTTCCAATAGTCTAACTCATTAAAGCTTGCACTACACTTCAAAAAATTACACTTCACACCTCTGTGATTCACATCACACACACTACACACAAATCCTCCATCAATACAATGCTTATTTATACCTTCTTCAACCTTGAAAACATTCTCCAAAGTCATCTATGCACCTCAACTATGCAAATTGAAATTAGGTCGACACCAAAACATTCTTGTGGTGGAAAGGAATGAAGGCGAACCACATCACACCTTAACTCAAACCTAAATCCACTCATACATGTCATGCCACACTTCCACAATCACTGAAACAAATCTATAATTAGTGTAAACACCCAAGGTCAGTCGAACTTGTGTAAACACCATTAAACAATTAAGTACACACTTCATTTAATCTTGGTACAACTTGCAGATAACAAACATCACTTCAACACAATTTGGAATATTACATGAAAACCTTAAAATCTAACAAATTCCTTTGCAACAACTTTCACCTAAAGAATAAACTTATCCTGTACACCCAAATAATCTCTTCCACACACTATAACTCAAGAAGTCAACTTGAAAAGCACAAAACCATGAATAATTTCAACCAAAGGTAGATATGAACCTTATCAACACACTTCTAGAATTTCCAGACCAGAAACCAAACTGCTGAGAAATGTGGAGCAAAACCATTTCTCCTAGACAACATTGCTATACATAGTTCACACACTGGTGAACACAAATTTCTCTGCACAACGATCCAGACCAAGAAACTCTAGATATAACATTTATGAACACCTTTGATCAACATATTTGAACTACACAAGTAGATCTTCATAATAGAACAAATGCGAAGCAAAACCAAACCACCACTTTGTATGCAAGAACACCTCTACAACACACTATTTCATCTTTTATTTAAATTTTCTCAAAAGCACTTGGAAACCAAGCACCACAAACACATTCTCATCATCTAGAACAACTCCTCATCACAACCAAACCAACATAGCAAATCAACCATACACATGCTTATCAAATCAACACTAGATTTTGACACTAGTAACACTTACTAATGACAACATAATGAAACTAATCAAAGCATCATCACAATTTCTCAACCATTAGTAGACTTCTAACAATCACCAACAGTATGAACCAGCTGACATCAATTACAACACAAACATAAGCTTGTTGACATCAATGACAACACCAACTACCCATACTTGCAATAGTACATATTTATTACTTGGAAATTTTGGCACCTAAAAATTTCTAGTTTTATTAGATGACTTCAATTTTAACCTATTGATATGCATTAAGATTTTTGGTTTTTATTTTTATCTAAGAAGTATATCATAGGTTTTTCAATTCACCCTTATGTGACAATCCTAAATAAGGATAATTATGAGTCTTAGAAAATGGCATCCTAACATGGCTCAAGTGGCTTAATATTTCACCTCATATTTATAGACTCATACCTAAACTAGATACACTTGGGAGGAAATTAGCATGGGATAATAATATTGATCATGTCATATGATTGATTTGTTCTAGTGTTGATCATGATAATCACTACAGCAATGGCCCCTATTGATTTAGTGCAAAAATACATTTATCTTCTTTCAAATACAACCACTTGGGATTCCTATCTACCAGGAATTTTATCCCTACTTTTAGATTCTCACATTTTTATTTGGAGGGTTCATTTGAGGACATCCATCTCTTTTCTGATAGTTATGTTCAAAACAAATATTATCACATCATCTTTATCTTTGGAGCTTAATCGACATCAATATTCATAGGATTCTGGATTGACATCACTTGACTTTGACATGTGGAAATTTGAGCAATTTTTTAAGGTACACGTCATGAGACTTCTTCCCTCATATCTCTTCTTAGAGATAGATTTTATTCTATATACACCATTGAAAATATTTTTTTTTCCAATGGGGAGAAATGGTTTTTGTTGGCGATGAATTATTTTTTATCTTCAAGTACTCATCATTAATACATGAGCTACTTCTTTATGGGGGGATTCATAGTCTCATATTTTATCTCTTATTGGGGGGATATATGTTACACATATATGATAGAAGTAATAAATGGAAGGTCATGTTGAGTCCTTATTATATTTTTTCTCTCTTTTGGAGAGGAGTTTTTTCCATGAGGTTTCCTCCTTTTCTCCATTTGTAAGATATTTATAATTATGTACATGGTTACCTCATTAAGCCTTGAAGATAGGACCCATTCATATATTCATAATTAACCTATTTTGTATTTCAACATGTATTCAACGAGTAACACTTAAGGGGAGGTGTTAAAGTGAAAAAAGTCAATCACCTAATTACTTATTATTAGGTCCCTATTCACACTAACATAATTAATCTTACTTAGGTCATGTATTTTTTTGTCTCATGTAATAGGATTGACACATGTCATGATCTAATTATATCCTCTTCTAGGGTTTCATTCTTGTTTTCATAAATAAAAGTTTCATTGTATATTGTAATCATAATCTTTTTACATCTAATTAAATCTTGAGATTTATAGAAAAACAATTACTTTTCTCTTGTGTAATAGGTTTTTTTAACTATAAGTGATCCCCAGGGTGTTGTGGGAGTTCAATCATCAACTCAAAAAATATACACATCCCACTTCATCAACTTTTCACTCACATCATATCTAAAAAATAAATCACAAATAAAATCCTCTTAGTTATTTATTTATCCTTTCATTAAAATATGTGCACAATCATGAAGCTTCACATGGAGAGGTCACTATGCCTTTCTAAACCCCAAGCATATGGCTTTTTTTCAATCTCTCAAGAGAGGGTCAAACAAAATGGGAAACAAAACACTCAATTATAAACAAAAATGAGATAGAGATTTGGTTTTCAACACAAACTCATCTTCAATAAGAGGAAGCTTAAACGAAAGGAGACACAAACACTATAAAATTATAAAAGATATGATATTGATTTCACAATTTTCGTACACACATAATCCATAAATAAAAATATGATTATTCACATAGGAATAAATGTGCAAGAAAATACTGTGGGAGGTTGGGAAGGCGACTTTTCACACTTCATGTTTTGGAAAGTTTGTTGCAGAAGTATGGATTGCAATTTGGCATTCCTTAGTAGAATGGCTTCAACATGGTTTAATTGAAAGCATAAGGTTTGGCACACGTTCATAGTTAATCCATGGGTTTCATATGATGAATACTTGCTCTACTATGCTCGTAAATATCGATTTGGCGCTGTCCTTGCTTTCCACAAACGAAGTTGTGGAAAGCACATTTTGGTTTCATGCCCACTCTTTAACAGCTACCAGAGGGTGTCGATGGTGGTGCAGACATCTGGTGTAAAGGCTTGGTGGTTTTCCAGTGGCTTTAGCTCATTAGCTTGAGTATGTAGTAAATTCAAATCCATGATTGGTGGCCATTATGGATTTGGATTGTGATCAATCTTCGTCGAGCTTGTGATGACATACCTTGGTGGCATCAATGCACATGTGATGGCCACCTCAAACGTGCCACATCAGCGCCAAGAAACTTGATTATTACACATTGCCACCAATTAGAGCATCGATATTTTCAAATAAATGCAACACATTGTTATTCAAGTATGGCGAAGATATGGAACATAGGCTCTAGAGATTGCATGTCTTGTCACATGTGTTTGGTTTTCATAGTTTGGGTCTCCCAAGATCATGTTGGAGGTATAAAAATGCTAACAAGTTGGCAATTAGCTCGGCCCGCACAAACATGTACGTACTAATTATGAAAGGAAATGACTTAGGCATTTCACATGGAAATTAGTCGAATCACGTGGGCATGACCAGTCAGTTTGAGGTGGTTTATATCTACCAAAGCCTATATCGAAGTGTAATTGGAGTTGTGGTTTGGGGGGTTTATATCTGCCAAAGGCTATACCGAAGTGTAATTGCAGTTGATGTTGCTAATGGCTGAGCATTCAAAGTTCATAGTTAGGATGTCTGCAGAAACTATAATGAGTATTGGAGCAGATACACCGTTTCAGCTTGAGAGTGTGTTGAGACAAATGGCTTTCCATGGGGTGATCACAGACCAAAGACTCAAATGTATCCTTATCAATGATGACTTTCTTACCCTGGTGGTGGTGAAGATAATAATAGGGAAAGGATTTCTAAAGGATAGTGAATCATATCGTGTTGATACCAATATCGTGTCGAGGTTCTTGGCAGTTCTTTTGGACATTCGAATGGCAAAGGCCTAGGCTGAGTCAATTGTGAGGAAGCTCTTTAAAGCAGATTTACTGGTGGGTTTAAGGGAGATCTTGTATGCTACCACCTCGGGGGTTGGGGTGCCTCAATCGTGTGGCATGGCTAGATTCTTCATGTTTCGAGGGAGGTGGTAAAATATTACCCCTTTCTGCTGGACCTCAAAGGCATGGCATACATAGAACACAAAAAAATGGCTATGATTAGGGTCAATTACTTGAAGACAATGTAGATCATTCTTGTTCATGGTTTCAAATAGGTTCCAGAATTTAGGTCCTTTTCTCAAGCTCGTGGTTTCCTCTAAGTTGTTTGGCATCGATGGGTGTTTCTCTTTGATATAATATTGTAATGTTTTATGAATAGATAGGATAGTCGGGTAGCTCCATCTCTAGGTTTAGTCTTCATATTCTCAAGGGTTTTGTATAGTGTACAGTATGGTATAGTTCAGCCGGGTCATTTTGTTTTCCACTGTAAAATCTTGAAAGCATGTCTGGTTAGGGGGTGGTTGTGTGATGGTTTTGGGTTGAAGCAGAGAATCTCTGCATTTTGATTATCTACATTACAAAATATTGTAACTTTTTTGATAATTAATATAATCTCATTCTTATGTATCAAAAAAAATGTTTAAGAAAATAACAAAACAAAGGTGGAAGAAGAATTATCTCTTTCTGTTGATCTTGTTGGAGTGAAGTATCTCTTTTCACTTCCAATATATTTTTTCATACACCCAACCAAAGCTTCTAACTTGCAATGAAGTCCTTCTCAACTCAAGAATTCTTCCACAAAAAATCTATTAACTTCTCAATTTCCCTCAAACTTTCCTCTCTAAATTTTGTGTAAAAATTATGAATCCATGAATCCTCTCTAAGTCTCTGATGGAGGCTTGTAAGGGTGTACCCAGATAGACATCCTCATCCAATTGAACATGGCTCCCACCCACCTTCTTACATTCCATTAATGCAAATTATGGTCTTGCACATGCACCCACATGGGTGTGCATCCCTTTTAAGGGAGAAAATTTGGTCAAGCTACCCCTCCATCCCTAATAGTGGCATGTTACTCCCAAGGGGATGATATAGGTACTTTATTCATCCACTCCTCTCAAATCATGTCCTAGAGGACTCCCTTACTTCAAGGTACTACCAGTTAGGATTCAAAAATATATTAAATGGGTAAAATCAACTTTTTGACACATAAAATTGAGCAAAATTATAAATCCAAGCTTTTCAATCTTAGGCAATTAAAATGAGATAAAATATATTTTTAAGGATGATAGAAATTATTACCATAACATAACATCAAGGCATAGGCACATGGTTTAACATGAGGCTTGAACAAGGTTATTAACTACTTATGGTTAATTTCATGCCCAAAAAAATCACCAAAAAAACCCAACATTTTTTTGAAACATTAATTCAAATAGTTATCTCCACCATGTGTTCTAGGTACACCATCTATTCAAAATACAAATTTCACACTTTTTTGTAGTCACCTCTTAACTCAAGCATGGAAGTAATCTTTAAAGTTTTGTTATAAAGTCTTCAATAGGTCTTACTTACTAACTTGCCACTGCCACTCTCCTAGAGTCAACTAGGTTAACCTAAGTCTTGCTTTGGTTAGGATAAATCTTGTAAGACTAAGGTCTAGGATCGAGGGCCAACAAATTTATTAGTATAAAATTATCTTAAGTTTGAATGAGTTTAATAATTGTTAATCATCTATTGCATCCTATGGAGATCATGACCCTTGCATCCATCTTTGATCTAGTAGTTTATTTTATGCATACATAGTTAAATATTCTCATACTCCATTTCAATGAGTTAAGAAATTATCAACTTTTAAATCTTGATTACCTAGCTTTACCAATAAGTTAACCTTATTTCCATAAGGTGAATCAATTAAATTAATCATATTTTATTTGAGAGGTCAACCCAACCCTCTTGTTGATAATCACAGCTTAACATAAGGACACATTAGGTTTGATTTAATAATGAAGATCCCTTTGTGCCCCAAGAAGGCTTATCTATACGATTTTATCAAATTGTTTAAATTTGATCAAAGTATAATTAACTTGCATACTTATCCCATTACTTGGAATAAGGTGACATCATCATGTATCTCGAGTTGATTAAATTACACCTACCAATGATTCAATTTAGAACCCCCTTTGGTTGAGGGACAACTAAATCACACTTGATTAACTTTCAAGGGTTAATCATTTTCCTTAGTTAAATAGTAATTATAGTAAGATCACATCATGTTGTGTTAGGTTAATAAGGGTTTGATACCAATTCAATTCTTAAATAATTAAATTTGTAAGTTTGAGGTCTAGCCATCCTTTGATTTATTAATTGTTATCTAGTTAGAATATAGTTGATGCAAATCTTGAGGTGAGGAGGTACATCCCTTCTCCCAACCTCTTTGGTTTAAATAGACCATTATTTTATTAGATAATTTCTCGTTTAAAAATATAATAGGCCTCCCTATAATTTACATCAAGTTAAAATATAAATATCTAAAATATTAATTTAATTCCTTGATAATACAAAGTGTAAAATGATTACAACCATAGGAAGGCCTTTTTCTTAAAATAATTAATTACTCAATAAAACATTTTTAATACACAAATTCAAAGTGATCAGGTGGAATTTTCACCCCTACATTTCAAGTTCCTCCTTGATTTGAACATTCTAGGAATGAGCAACCCTCAGAATAGGTACACTTCTTTGCCGCATACTTAAACTCCAAAGTCTTGGGATCCCAGTATCTGGCACATCTTTGCAATGAAATCTATTCCAGCATGAGATTTTAAAGTACATCATTGAACCTGGCAACACCATCAGATCTGTTCATAAATTTTATTTTCCTAACCATCCATACCCAAACTTTGCATCACAAACTGCATCTCCTACAATCACAAATTCCACACATTAAATCCCTTTTAAGGAAAACATTTATAAACATCTCATATAAATAAAACCATTATTCAAATGTTAGTACATAAATCTTATAAATAACATGCTTTTTAGCATATCATAAATCCTTGCATAATTATCTTCTACATATACCGAGTTACCGGACTATCAGAATCATTAGATAACCTTAAGATTTTAAATTTTCATTTCACATCGCTACCCGATACTCGGTACCCAATATTCAGCTTTACCCATGAACTTTCCTCGAACTTCGATTTTATCGAAACTTCCATTTTACCAGACTCCAAATATTGGACTAAACACCCTACTCATATTTGCACTACCTTTTCCCTTTTTGAATTTTTCTAGTTCCCGATATCCAATACTTGAAACACTTACATTACGAAGTACTCTTTGATTAAATATTTCTCTTTACTTTTCACTTCCGGTAATCTTTTCAACTTGCTAGCTCCTACCATAAGAGTTATTTTTTTTTATTTACTTGGGTCCCCAAGTCTTACAGTCTTGGGGCATGTTGTGAGACCACACAACTTGCAACCAATAAAACCAAATTTAAACCAAACTTGAAATTAAATCACCATTTGTAAATTATAATTTATACATATTTTAAAACAATAACTTTCACCTTTACCTAGATTCTAGCATAAAAAGTAAAACTCCACCGAAAACGTCTGTGTGTTCTTTGATTAGTTCTAGTTTCTTGGAACTTAGTGAAAAGAATCAATTCATTGACATTGAACTACATAATATGGTAATCCTCCAAAGCCAACCATGGATAGAGCCTTGTTGCTAGTCAAGCATCCATAGCCCCGACAAGGTTATCTCCGTAATTTCCCCCAAACATAGCTCTACTGTCAACCTGGCATCTATAGCCCCGGTAGAGTTATTTGGACAGCCTAAAGAGTTGATTTTTTTATATATATAAATATTGCAATAATAGCTCATTTTTCTTCTTTTGATATTTCAATGATAGCTCATTTTCAACTTGCAGGCAATGAAGCCCGCTATTAGGTTGGGAATTACAGTAGTAGTGAAGGTTACCTTTTGATTTTTCATTCAATGCAAATCCCTTTATCAATTCACCATTTCCCAAAAATTCATTTAATTATTCCCTGTTGGTGCATATTTCAAGCTAAATTTCACCACCTTATGCCAAATCCTAGCTAACTGTGACTTGCTATGTGTTAAAAAAATGCATAAATTAAAATTTAGCAATGAACAATTTAACCACCAAATTTAAATCTAAATTTAGAAACATTAGTTTTGATTAAAGGTAAAAGATGAGTTTTGAAGGGGCCCAAAACCCTACACAAAAAAATGCAGCTGACAGAAAGAAGAAACCATTAACCAGCAATCAACCCAGCGACAGCAAACACACAGCCAAAAACCAACCAAAAAGATGGAAACCAGACGACAACACTACATACTATTCAGGATCTCCACATCTTCCATTTCATTCTCAGCCATCTTGTACACATTCTCCACAATATCAGAGGCCTCAACAGAGGCACTAGCCTGAGCTTTCATTATGTTCCTAGTTCTAACCCCCGACCCACCAGTCTTTACTTCTTCCCTCAAAATAATACCTTTACGCATGACTTTCTCACCCTCACCAGCCACAGTTGGTAGCTTACCAACAGCCACAACATCATCCCCAAATACCTTCTCCTTTTTCTTTTTCATCAGAGGGGAACTAACCCTATTAGAAACTGGAATGCCCACAATAGTAGGAGCATCACCCTTTTTCATAACAGCATTCCTAATATCATCAATTTTTTCCTCAAGAGTAGAAAATCTACTTTCCCAATTCTTCTTCAAATTAGTGGTTTCCTCAGCAATAGTATAAGCAATAGTATTCAGGGAATCCATCACATGATCAATCTGGATTTGAACAAAAGCATCCTTAGCCTTGCTAGCAACACCTCTAATTCTAATATTAGTCCTATTGATCTCATTAAAAAACCATTTAAACGGTTTAAACAAAACATTGGCAGAATCATGGGCTGAGCCTAGCACATCAATCTCCTCTTTGTCGAAATTGTCAATACGCTTTCCCACAGCCACATCTTGACTAGAAGTACTAGGAGGAGCTTTTTGATCATAAACATCAATACCTCTACCAACAGGAATTGTATTCTTCAACATCCGAATGGAGCAAGCAATTTCCTCTACAACAGCCTTCCTTTTCTACACCCTATCCATTTCCTCTTTACTAGTACCCACCTCAGCAGCACCGACACCCCTTTCCTTACCTTGCTTCGCTAGCACAATCACAGCACTTGGAGGAGCCTCACCATAAACACCACTAGCCAGGGTTAGAGGGAAACCCTTCTCTAGAAGAGGGTCCACACTTGACACTTTTCATTTCTGGCTTCCATCCTTCACAACCTGCACAGTTCTGGACACAGGGGGAGGAGAAGAAGCTTCCCCATAAAGGTCGCATTTGTACTTTCTCCTCATAATAGGAATCTCCTCCACCTCATCACTGCATGTCATGTAGCCCACTTTGTCCCCTCGCCTCTTTCTACCACTTTTACCCACAACAGGGGAAATGGGGCCCTCCTCTAGAGATGCATAAGAATCTAGAACATAATCAGTATCAACATCCCTATCTGACTCTAAATACTCATTTAAAATAAGTTTCCTCCTCTTAGAATTCTTACCACCCCTCTCATCCCCTGAATCCGTCTCATAGCCTTCCCAGGGATTAGCAATATTATCTTGCAGGGCAGCAGGGGTTTTATGCACTTCATGGGCTTTGACATGCTCATAAATAAGAAGAATCAACCCCACATGCAGAATGGGGCTCTTGAGGTTTTTCAAATGCTCCTTAATTCCCAAATCCAACAACATAAGCAGATAATAAGGGAAGGATACCCATTTCTTATGCCTGAAATGGTTAAGCAGAAGAAAATGATAAGTATTGATCATAGTGTACCTTCCTTCCAGAGATACATACCTCATTATTTCCTTAGCTACATCATGCCAAAGTGCTTTCAAAGAGCTACGTAGGTACCCACTGCTTTTAGTAGGCTTCAAACCAGCCGCTTCATTCTTTTTGAAGAAAATGGCCATCGCAATCTGTGCTTCTTTCTTATCCCTAAAAACCTTCATACCCCGCACAGCAAGGCCAGTAATTTGGGCAATAAGTTCTTCATAGACCACAATATTCCTCCCTCCCAAGTTCAGAAACCTCTCCTTCCACCCTTGAACAACTAAATCTGTGACTTGGGGATTATTACCACGCAATTTTTCCATGTACAGATTAAGGCCACCCTTCTCAAGGACTTCCCAAACCTCTTTCTTCTGCCTCACAGTATCATAAGACTTCAGCTCAGCCCAATTTCTATCCCCACCCATGGTAGAAAACTTGACACACAGTGACCATGCACTCAGCCAAAAGCACTTGTGACAAAATCCAGAGCCAACCAAACTAGCATAAATTAACTGAAGACTCTCGAAACAAAGGCAAAAAATGCCCAAAATCTGTGTGAAGCCAACTTCTGAATAGAGATGCAATAATGAACATCGAGCCTTGTAAAAGCCATCACTTCTAATCAAATCTTTAACATCCTTAGTCATGAAGATCAAGCACATGACCAAGGACAAACAACCTTTCATTCGACAAAAGAACCCCAAAAGATTAGCATTCATTATTAACAATGGTCGAGGCCTCAAATGGAATTGGGTCATTTAACTCCCATTCCTTACTATCACGAACACCATAGTTGGCAAAAAAATCCGCCAACTGATTTCCTTCTCTCAAAACATGGGAAATATAAACATTATCAAAAGAATTAATAATATTAATAGAATCCCTAACCATAGCCTCAATGGTCCAAGAAGGAGGGGAAATATTCTTCAAATTATTTATAACATTCAAGGAATCACCCTCCACCCAGACCTTTTGATACCCTTTCCTTTGTGCCAACTTGAGACTATGATAAGTTGCAACCGCCTCCACAAAGTGGTTTATCTGGATTCCCAAAGGGAGCACCACCGCAAAGACGAGCCTACCATTAGAATTTCTTATCACTCCCCCACAACCTATAGGTCCTGGATTTCCTTTGGCTGCACCATCAAAATTAATCTTAACCAAACCATCCAATGGCACCTTCCACACAACATCATCTTTGAAGGACTTCCCTTTAGAGATAGGAAGAGAGATATCACACAACAACTTCCACTTTTGAGCAATTGATATATCAGAGGAGCACAGGTTAATCTTTTGACCAATATAAAATGAAGTCCCAGAAAGAAAGTTCTCTGTAATACCCACACTGATCTTATAGGCAACATTTAAAGTTGGAATAGCAACATTTCTGAAAATTTTGTTATTACATTCCAACCACACCCCCCAAATCACATGAGGTAAAACAAGGGACCATAAAATCTACAAAGCCGGATTAGAAGAAGGACCAACCCATTGAAACCATAAATCTTTGATAGAGCCCAGGAAGACCAAGCTAAGATTCCACAGTGATAGCACATGATTCTAGATCACACCAACATAATTGCACCCAAACATCAAGTGACAAGTATTTTTCGCTTCCTTTTCACAAAGAAAGCATCTATTGGGCATAACAAAACCTCTTTTAATCAAGTTATTATTAGTAAGAATTTTATTCTGAAAAAAGAGCCAAAATAAAATATTGATCTTGGGGATCATCCTAGGAGACCAAACAGAGGCCCAAAAAGGAGGCAAACCAGTAAAAGAATCACTCATATGAAAATTTGAAGCAACAAAAAAATTACCCAAAAAGGAAGGTTTCCAAACAAACCTATCAAGAGAAGGGGTACAAGGGATATGAATCGAGGAGATGGCTTTATATAAGCACTCCAAACCTGGGTCCACCTCGTGCAACTTCCTCCAGCAGCCTCCTTCAATATAATCAACAACAAATCTGCCAAATTGTCGCAAACAGAGCTCCATAAGGGGATGAGCCCATGGCTCATCTTTAAGAGGCCCATTACCAAGCCAATTATCATCCCATAACTAAATACTCCTCCCATTGCCCATCTACCAGAAGATACCCTTAGCAATAAGCCTTTGAGCCTTTAACATACAGTTCCACAACATAGAACCATTTGGGGGAAGAAAGTCTTGAGATAAAAAACCTCTAATCCCAACATCACCATGAAGGTATTTGCTCCACACAATCTTCTCCCACTCACTTTTAGCCTCCAATAGGTTCCATAACTATTTTCCCAATAAGGCTATGTTGAATGATCTGATTTTGTGAATTCCAAGTCCACCAGCCCTTTTAGGCCAACAAACATCATCCCAAGCAACCAAATGTGTTCTTTTCTTATCTTCAACACCAGTCCATAAATTTTTTTTCTGAATTCCTTCCAAGATATCCACAAATTTCCTTGGCATGTGAAAAAGACTGAGGGCATAAACCAAAATATTTTGAAAGGTGGATTTGATCAACTGAACTTTTCCAACTTGGCTCAACAAAGCCCCCTTCCACCCAGCCAACTTGGAGTTAAATTTATCAATCAAACCCCTCCATAACGAATCACAAGCCTTAGAATAGAGGGGAAGCCCCAAGTAGGAAGCAGGAAGTTCACCAATTTGACACTATAGAATTCGAGCAATCCTATTTTGTCTTTCAACCGGAGTATTGAAAAAGAAAAGCACACTCTTCTGAAGACTAACCTTCTACCCAGAAGCAACCTTAGACATCTTAAAAATATGTTTAACAACCTTAGCTTCCTTGATCGTAGCCTGCCCGAGCAAAAGAGAATCATCCACAAATTGTTGATGAGAACAAACAAGGTTAGAAAAAGAAGGGGAAAGCCCTGATATAAGACCAGAGTTCACAAATCTTTGAATAAGACATCCCAAAGACTCAACCATAATGATAAACAAAAATGGAGAGATAGGATCCCCTTGTCGTAGGCCCCTAGAGCAATCAAAGAGAGGGGAGGGAGAACCATTTATGAGCACAAAAAACCTCAAAGTCAAAATAATTTGATGCACCAGAGCCACCATTCTCTCCCCAAAACCAAAGGAGATAAGAATCTTAGACAAAAAAACCCCAGGCCACTCTATCATAAGCTTTAAGTAAATGAAGCTTGAGGATAAACCCAGCTTGTTTGTTAAAGGAAGAGAATGAATATTCTCATGAATAGTAAGAATGGAATCCAGAATTTTCCTACCAGCCACAAAACCATTCTGCTGGGGAGAGATGATGAGAGGCAAGATTTTTTGCAACCTCAGCATTAAAACCTTGGAAAAGATCTTATAGATAGAATTACACAAGCTGATAGGATAAAACTCCTCAAAGGATGCTGCCCCCGGCTTTTTGGGAATCAAAAAAATAAAAGACGAATTCACTTTCTTCAAAAGAGAACCCATCCTGAAAAACTCCTTAGTAGCCACAACATCTTTCGCAATAATTTCCCAAAAAAATTGAAAGAAGAACATGGGAAATTCATCAGGGCCCCGAGCCTTATTACCTTCAAAGGAGAACATAGCACCACAAATCTCCTCCGCTGAAGGAATACACACCAGTTTCCTATTGGTCTCTTCATCCACCAACCGTGGAATATCCCTTAAAATATCCTCTTGACAAGCTAGATCAAGCTCTCCCTCCACCGACAGCAATTGACCAAAGTAGGAGGCTGCAAGATTTTGCAGATCAACATCCTTCTCCAAGGCTAGGTTATTATAATTGATCAGATTAATCTTGTTTGAGGCCCTATGTTTTAGTGTCGACATATGGGAAAACTTAGTATTTCTATCACCACTTTTCAACCACATGATCCTCGACCGTTGCTTCCAAAATTCTTCCTCCTTCGCGATAATATTATGCAATTTGGAAAGCAAAACATTTTCCTTCAAAATAAAATCTGATCATACCCAGATGTCTGAATAACTTGCTAAGCAAAGTTACGTTCCCTTGAAACCCCATCCTTCTCCAAGAATATATGACCAAATGAGGTACGATTCCATTTTCTACCATTAAGCTTAACATTATCCAGCTTTTTAACAACTATATACATAGCCGACCCATCCACATTCATATTCCACTAATCCTTAATTAAATTGCCAAGATCAGGATGACAAGTCCACATTTTCTCAAACCTAAAAGGAAAGTTCTTCTTACCACCCAAGTCCGTAGAAAAAACCAGGGGGAAGTGATTTGAACCCAGTCTGGTGAGGGCTAAAAGAGAGCAAGAATAGTGAGCTAACCATTCAGGATTCAAAAGAGCATGATCCAACTTAACCTAGATAAGGGAATTCCCAGCCTGCCTATTTGACCAAGTAAAGGAAGCCCCTTTCAAATCCAGATCAAGAAGAGATGAATCATTGATAAACTGTATAAGATCAAAATGGCTATCATCCACATTCTGTGAACCTCCCATCTTATCAGCATCATGTAGCAGAGTATTGAAATCACCAATAACCAGCCAGTTACCCACGTTGTAAGAATCTTTAAAAGAGGCGAGACCTTCCCAGAGCCTTTTTTTGTCCTGGTTACAATTAGGAGCATAAATATTAGACAAAGTCTAGGAGAACTTATCATGCAGGTGAAAAAAATATGTAGCTACATGATTACTATCATTCGACACCTCCACCCCTCTAATAACCCTAAGATTCCAAAAAGTCACTATCCCACCTAAGGCACCAGCCACCTCAGAATAGTGCATACCACAATCCTTGAAAATCTTTAATTTCAATCTGGAAAGTTTATCCACTCTCATTTTAGTTTCTTGGATAAGAACAATGTTAGGACGATGATCTCTTACCAGATTAGCCAAGAGATCATGCTTGTGAGGGTGATTCAAAGCCCTCATATTCCAGGAGATTATCTTCATGAGGATTTATGGAAGGTGCTCTTAGAGCACATATCTAGCAAAGTTCTCTATGTCCCATCAACAATATCCATCTAGCTCTCCTTCTCCCTAGTCGCATTAGCTGGAGGCTGACCTCTACCCCTAGGCTCAGGCCCACAGTCTGACCTTTTCATATTCCTTGTCACAACTCCTAGCAAAGGAGAATGTTTCTTCCTATTTTGACCACAAACTTGAGTGTAAGGTGAATTATCCACTTCCTCCAACTCCTCAACCTCCTTAACATCATGCTTTAACTCCAATCCCTCAATCCTTGACATCATACTATGAGAAATCCCCCTCAAGGGAGTTCTAGTAACAACTAACATAGAAGAATTTTCCTCAATCACCACAGATCTATTATCAACAAAACCAAGGGACAAGCAAACCTTTTCAGATAGACCCACATCTTGAATCATTTCCCCCTGAGCAGGCTAACCATCCAATACATGTTCCCCCTCATCCAAAATCATGTCCTATGAAGCCACCACAGGGGCACACCATCAAGCACCTCCTCCTAAGCAGGAGGAGCCACCACCACCTCCTGAGTAGGAGATATAACCGAATCCACCTCCTTGATTGGAGGTTTTTCAACCTCCCTCCATTGTTTAGTTATTTGCTTAAGAACTTTCAGAGGACACTTTTTTGCCTACTAACCAAATTTTTTACAGTGAAAATAGGAAAAGGGGTTCAACTTGAATTCAACTAACTGCTCCCATACCCCCAGTTTGGAATTAATATTAACCAAAGAAGGAAAATCCACTGATTGCTCGACATTCACACAAAATCTAGCATAAACTAGCTGCTTCCTAGAAGCCATTATTTGGTCAATCGACAGAAAACATCCAAACGTGCTGGAAATCCCTTTAAACACCTCCTCATCCCAAAATTCCAATGGGAGGCTAGGCAATCTAACCCAAACTGGAGCAGCCGAGAAAGAACACAAATCTGAGTTGATGCCCGTCACCCATTTTTTTAGCATCAACGAAGACTTACCAAGGAACCAAGGGACACCCATTAGCGCCATCACCAAATCTTCCTCACAGTTGAAGGAAAAAGAGAAGAAACCTTTGGCCATAGTAGCCACATCAACTTGTCCTTTAGGTTTCCAATGATTAATGGTAAACTTACGGACCAGCTCAATGTGAGGTCGAGGACCAACAAATTTACCCAACAACGCCATGTCCATATTTGACATTATTTTTTCAACAATACAATCCAGAACCGAAATAGAGTACTCCCCAGTCTTTTTATTTGCAACAAAGCGCATCAGAGGGGAGGTACTTTTTCCCTTAGGCTTAGTGCCAAAAAAATTTGACCACTCAAGAGATGAACATGAGAAGAAAGAATTCTTAATCTTGTCAGACTCACTAACCTCGACAAAAGGAGTCCCATCACTCCCATTCAAAGATAGGTCGTTCCCTGACTTTTCAGAGCCAGGTACCACTTTTTCAGAGCCAGGCACCGGGGAATGCAACGAACACACACTCTATGAAGCCTCTTTCACTTCCAAAAGAACATTAGCCCCAAAAGGGGACCCACACAGCTTACCTGCAGCAAGGGCCCCACTTGACATCACCCTATCATCAGCACACCGACTGCCATTACCGCCAGGAGCCACTTCCAAAAACATTACTTACCACCCTTCCAATTAAATTTTATGGTAACTACTAAATATTCAGCTAGCACTCCCAATTTGATAGCGTTGCACCTCATTAATGGATTGGAAATGTCATGATTACATTGAAACATGATCACATTATTCTACATTAAACTCGCATGCCTTATTTCACACATATTATTTCTTTCAACTTACCCAGGTGATGACGTGTGCTACCTTACCTACTTCATTTTCCTTTCTACTTCACACACATAAGCGCCTCCATAATTAATACAACTCAAGAAAAAATATGAAATGACCACTATTAACTTTGAAATCTTCGTACTGCTCAAATTTGAAGCAATTTATCACCAACTATGTGCAAAGAATTAATTTGATTTAACATTCTGCTCTGAAGATAATTATTCAGTTGCCACCTTGCTTACAATTTCCAAGACTTCACTTGAGGCAACTATGTACCACAACTTCCTCACGGCTTTCTATAAATTATGCACTTCTCGAATTCTTCACACTTTTTCTTAGCTTTATTTTATTGTTCTGCATTTTTGCTCTATTTATTCTCACTTGCTTCTAGGCCATGGATACTCTAATTTTCTTAAGCTACTCTCACCGCCATCATGTTTTCTTGGGAAGTATCACACCACAAAGGCTTGAAAAAGTTTTCTTCATTCGAACTTCCAGTTTCACTGTACCAAATTTGTGCTTAGTTCTTGGGGAAAAGTATGTAGAATCCAACCACTACTTTCACTTTTACTCTGACATGGCTTCTCATTTTGTAGCATCACTTCTGGATATTGGGCTACTTGTTGAAGATGTTCGCTCGGCTACCAATTTGATAGTAAGGCCTAAATATTTGGAGAATATGGATACTATTTTTTCTATTGCACACCTGACCATCATAATCCCTTCCATGGATGATATTCCTCTATTCTTGGAACACGGGGAAGTGGTTCCGCTCTGGCCTTTCCTCACTAACCTCCATATTTGTGACTTTGAAGTTCACAAGGAACTCGCCTACATAGGCTATTTAGCCCTGATAGATGAGGTGTCCCATATTGACTGAATGGCTACTACTACCTACAGCTTGACTCACTCTTTTTGGATTTTCTAATCTTTTGAAGCAAGAATTTTGATACTTCATGTATATACGTGATATACACACACATATATATAGCTTTTAGTACATCTTAAAGCATTTTTTTACTATGCATGGTTTTATCATTTTGTATTTCATAGTTCAATTTTATAAATGTTTGAATTAACTCTCATGTGTAAGATAAGTTAAGCAAAATTTGATAATGCGGAGGCCAAACAAAATAAAAAGAAAGAAAGAAAAGCGAACAAAAACAAAACAAACCCTACAAAAATCAAACTAACCCTAACTAACCAAACTTCTAATCTAACAAGGGATCAACCTTAACAAAAAAAATTATTTTAATTTCTATGACTATTTCCATTGTTGTTTTGGTATGAATTACAACAAGTTTATCCTTAAATTCATTCAGAAAAATCTCAACAACTCTACTATAACAATGAATTATTTTAATTTTTTTGCATTTAATAATCATAAATTCAAAGGCATACTTACGAATGACTTGGCTCATATGTATGAAAATGACCACATTAAAGGTTGATTGCACACACTTCGTCTGATGCAACCATACTCTACCTTCTTCCAGCCCTGGTTCATTTCCATGAATGGTTGTGTCCATTTCTCGACTTTCTCCTCCGAAAATATTCATGTCTTCAGTCTTGTCTTCACTTTGCACTTTGTTAGACCAAGATATATCACAATTTATATTGTTATTAGAGAGAGAAAAAGTAAAAGTTTGATACTTTGTATCTTGCATAAAATCATGGAAATTTCCTTTTTTAAGTTGTGAATTTTCAACTTGGAGCAAAATACACGCATCTCCCGCTCCTTTTCCTCATTTGCATTTTCCATGTATAAGGAGAATGATGACTCATCAACACTATTTCCTCATTTTTTATGTGATGTCTTGAAATCTCGACATTCTCACCTATTTTCCTACAAAATGTTAGGATTTTCTTTATAATAATTGCAGTTTTCAGTTAATTTTTTAATGTTTCCAATTCTACTAGGGTTAAATTTTTTTCTTGCTAACGGTTCCTTTCTTCTAGCAGTTAGAACTTTTGTTAATGAAATTGCTCTGCACATGACCAAACTTACCCTAGTCAAAAAAAAATCACACTCGAGTTCACCATGATTAGTTGTATCATGAATTCTACACTTGGTGACTCTACCAAAGGTGAATAAACTCAAAGGATGTAATTTTTGGTTAAATTTTTTCCAAAGTTTCTCAACTTCCATACTAAAAAACTAGCTTTCACTCAATTTCACTTTACAATCTTCCTTCTTAAACTCAAGACTAATATAAAATTCAAAAATATTCCCTCCTTCTAATGTCAGTTCCTATTGACGATGATTTTACTCGCAGCAATAGAGTGAATAAATTATTCACAGATAAACTGCAAAGAGCCTATCCTTCTTGAAAGATATGGAACAAAGACAATCTAAAGGGGGAATTTGCTTTAACAAAAAAAAATTGACTCAGCTCAATCCCAAGTCTCTGGTAATCAGGTCTTGATTGTACTAGGTTCACTCTCGAGTATAATGTGATATTGATATTAATCTCAAAGGGAATATGGTTGTTTAAAATCATATACATTAGACACTAAGTTTTCAATTGGATCTTAAGAACAAATATAATGAAATTGAAAGATTTGAAATAATATTTCATGAACATCAACAATTTATTTGCTATCACTTAAGTAGATTTAGCATTAAGCATTCAATAATTTCATCGGAAACGAAATATTTTCAATAAATTTCCATTCATTCATCTATTTTTTGGAACATTTTCAAAAATTTAAACATCTATTCTAAAATAAAGCATAAAAATACTAAAAATTAAAATTTCTCCTAGTTATTCTCCACACATGCCCCAAAGAATTAACCAAAACAGAGCAAATCGCTTTATACTTCACCAAATTGCTTCGCAGCTACATACAAAATGGTGTGAGCTTTTAAAGAGAGGGTTTTTAGTTTGGACTGTTAGGATTAGGTGTTGTACACCTTGCATAATGTTTGTAATATTTTATTTATTTATTATGTGTGTGGTGCACCTAGGGGTTTTCTAGGTGAATGTGCATCACAAGGAGTTATAATGTTGGGGCCACTTTGTTGTATGTAACATTGGGACATAATTGTAAAAATTATTTTTATTGGGGAATAATAATAAAATAATAAACCCATATTAAATGTGGGGTCACATGATGTAGTATTTTTGGGCACATGGTTTATGTAATACCACTTGGTGGTTTTGTGGGAGCTTGTTTCTATAAAAGCAACCACATGGGTAGTTGTTTAGGTTGGATCAAAAAGTTGGTCAAGGTTGAGCTTGTGCATGTGTGAGGGTTTGAAGCATGGCATGGGATGTGTGGATTCATGCTTGGTCACATGGAATGCATGGATAGCTTGTACTTCAGAAGTGTTCATGGAGTCTCTACAGATGTATTGTAATGGGTTTTCATTGCTGAATAATACATGGAGTGTGGATGCTTTTGGAGGCTGGGTTTTTTCCCTCTTGAGGGTTTTCCTAGGGTATATCTTGTGTAATCTTTCATGGGTATGTTTTCTATTCTCTTGCATGTTGATGTTGAGTATTTTACTTGCATGTTTTTAGATTTGGGTTATGTGGAAATTGTCATTCTATGGCTGCATAGTTTCCTTACAAGTGGTATCAGAGTCAGGTTATTGGATTGGATAACCCTAGGTTGCATGAGAGAATGAAAGACAATGACAAGATATAGGGTTTTGCAGGTGTTTTATTGCAAATCTGAGGGTTTTGGGTTTGCTGGTTTAGTGGGTTGTTTGCAGATTTGGGGTGAGAAAATTTGGCAAAATAGGGTTTCTTGGTCATGCATTTAAATGAGGGTTTTGGGTGTGAGTTTTCACAGATGACCTCCTAGGACAAAATGGACCTCATGGTTGGATTCAGGTTGGCTGAGAGAGAAATTTTGACATATAACATGCCCTATTTTGGTTACAGAAAAAAAATGCTTCCCCTATTCGGCCGTACGGGCGTCGACGGTATAGTGGTCGCAGAAAAATAAAAAATCCAAAAATAAAAATAAAAATTCCACGAAATTTTTGTACCTGCAAAACAAAAACAAAAAAATTATTAGAAAAATTAAAAATCAAAAAATTTGAAAAACAAAACAAAACAAAAAAAAAATTTGGGGGGGCACGGACCCCCCCGTACCTTTTCTTCAGTCGGCAGAGCCGACAGTGGTACCACTATCGGCCCCCCTGCCGGCAGAGGTACGCCGGTCGGCGGCCTCCGTCCGGCCGGGGATGGCCAGGCACCACCGACCGGCGACAGCGTTTTTTAAAAGGCTTTAAAAATTTTTAATTTTTTTTAAATCTAAAAATCCGCCAATGAAAAAGAAGACCCCGGATTCCAAAAATTAATTTAACCAGATTTGATATTCTGGTCGGGTCCGCCAGGAGGAGGAGGATTTTTTTTTTAAAATGAGAAATTAAATTAAATTTAAATGGGATTTGGAATCCGCTGCCCACCCACCACCGGAGCGCCGCCCGGGCGCCACCTCAGAGCCACCAGGTGGTGTAATTGGTCCTTTTTACAGCAATTTTTTTTCAAACGTGTGTAACTTTCACCCAACATGTCAATTTTTTGACTTCTTATAGTCGTTGGAAAGCTGGTTCTGAGCACTACACAATGGTATAGGTGTTGTTCCATGATTTTGCAGTTTTGATAGTGTTTTTCTTGGTTGAAGCCAGATGTTTATTTTGAGCTTTGAGAGGGCATATCGGGTGCATATGGAGTCGGATTTTGGACTTCGAATAGTCAACGGAAAGCTTGTTCAGAGCACTTTACAGTGGATCAGGTTTGGAGTTATTTTGGCATGGTTTATTTTCTATTTTTATTTATCTGAGATGTTTATGGGTCTCTTTGACTATGGTGTCATTATGAGCTTATGGATTGTTGGATTTGGGATATTTGATGATGGATTCATTGTATGATCAGTTGTACATCTCAGATTATTATATTTTTGACATGATTATCAACATGTATGTTGCATTGTTGTATCTACAAGTTGTGCAATGTTGTAGGCGGTCTATACTTACTTGTTGCACCTATGACTTGGATATGGGTTGTCTTTGCCCATTGATATTTCAATGTTGATGCATGATCAGTTTTAGTGGCTTGGTTTAGTCACTTGGTTTGTTGATTTGGTTGTCATGTTGAGGAGGTGAGATGGTATTACCAGGTACAGTCATGATATGAGACCTATGTAGTTGACTATGATTATGCAGATATGGGGACACGGTTGGGTTGATTTGTTGGTATATTTGGTGGTGATGATGATGTCATGGATGTTTCTTGGGCATTAGAGACTTTGGCATGTTATGATGGTTGATGCAGGTGCATGGTTGGTGGTGTTGGATTGGATCCTGATTCAAGTTATGGCGGTGTATCTTCCTGGTTTGAGGAGATTGGTATCACGATGTCATGGATAGCTTGGTTACACGGTTCAGTGGGAGCTTGAGACAGTGATGGATTGGCGGTGATGGATATGATGGTTTGGTGGTGTATCTTCTTGCTTTAGAGGATGGTTATCATGTTGTCATTGAGAGCTTGGATTCACAGGTTTTTTGTGTGAGCTTATGACAGTGTTGGTTTTGTGCATCATGGTGCCATGGGATTACTCGGTATCACGGTTCAGTGGGAGCATTTGGCAATGATGTGGATCCATTGTTGATTATGGATGGTTATCTTCAGCAGGTGATCTTTGGTGTCATGGAGGATCTCTTGGATTCTATGTGCTACAGTGAGAGTTCTTTGACATCAGGTGTTGGAGATGTTGAGGTATTATTTATGACTTGTTGGTTTTTGATAGGTGATCCTTGGTTGTAGGATGGTTTTGTTATTATGTCATGGTATACTCTTGATTACTAGTTTAGAGTAGTGGCATGGTGCATATTATGATGATTTATTCATGTGATCTTCTTTTGAGAGGATGTGAGATCATGGTGTCATGTTTATGTTCCTGATTCTACAGTTGGAACTATGATTTTGATCTTGGTTGGTTCTCTTTGTATTGAGTACATTGATCATTTGCTTGGTGTTTAGCATGGATTGATCGGTTACAGGTGCTCATGGATACTTGGAGACTTAGGTGAGGCTTGGTGTTCTCTTGTGGTTAGAGACATGTTGTTGATATGGTTACTCTTGATGAGGTTTTAGCAGGAAGTCCGAGGGAGCCTACACCTTGGTTGGACGTGAGTTCAACATGGACCGAAGAGGAGAGTGTTCTTGGTTGAGTCATGATGACTTGGATATCCTGGAGGAGCATTCTCATTCCCCACTCTTGGTCTACTCGGCAGTTCACTTGAGAGGTATTGCCCATTATTCTTTCAGGTGCATTATGTTTATGCTTTGTCTTCTCATGGATATGGATCTTGAGCCATGGATATTTGGTTTCTGGAGGGTTCATTTGAGGAGTGTTGGCATGTTTATCTCCTTGTACATGTTGGGTTTAGGAGATGGTTTATTGGGCTGATTTCCTTGGTTTAGGAATGGTTACTTTGAGTTTGATCTTCTTGTTTTTGAGATGCTTACATCCATGTTAGTTACATATGTTATCTTTGATCTTGGTGATTGGATGGATGGATGTTGTTATGGATTTTGTTATGGGGTGTTATGGAGGAGATCATACTTGACACAGTTGGCATTTAGAGGTGTGTGTGTAGGAGGACATGCTACAGGGTTTGGTTTGTAGGTTTTGCTTATCATTGTGGATGTTCCTTGTACTACATGTTTACTTCTATGAGATGTTGGTAGTAGACTTAGTATGCCTTTGTGATGGTGCCTTTTTTGGGATGTTAACGAAGCGACGCATTGAATGCGCTCATTCCAGGTTTGCATTCATCTTGACATTGCCCATGCAGTGGGAGCTCCTGGATGTGTATGTCACTTTTGACAGGTTTGCACATGGAGTTTTTATTATGGTTTATGGGTGGATATGTTGTTGGCATGAGTTTACTATGTTATGTATACCTTTGGAGGTATGGATAGTTGTATGTGTTGGAATTTGTTGTGGGTGTCATTTCAGCTATGGTGATTTATTCTTGACAGCTACTGGTGCATATTGGATTCAGTGTTTGTGTTTTGAGATATCAGGTTGAGGCAGGTTTATGCTTCTTTGTGACAGTTAGTGTGACATCTTTTTGGATGTGTTCATATCTTAGTGCAGTTGGAATGGTGGATGATGGGAGCATTCATGGATGAGATGGTGGTCACCTTGGTTCTTGTTACATGTATCTTGATGGAGCACATGGAGCACTTGGATTCCAGGATGGTACATGTTGCCTATGGAGTTTATTTGTTACCCCTTATGCAATGTATACAACAAGTGGGAGATTGTTAGGATTAGGTGTTGTACACCTTGCATAATGTTTGTAATATTTTATTTATTTATTATGTGTGTGGTGCACCTAGGGGTTTTCTAGGTGAATGTGCATCACAAGGAGTTATAATGTTGGGGCCACTTTGTTGTATGTAACATTGGGACATAATTGTAAAATGTAATTATTTAATATTGGGGAATAATAATAAAATAATAAAGTACCCAATATTAAATGTGGGGTCACATGATGTATTTTGGGCACATGGTTTATGTAATACCACTTGGTGGTTTTGTGGGAGCTTGTTTCTATAAAAGCAACCACATGGGTAGTTGTTTAGGGTTGGATCAAAAGTTGGTCAAGGTTGAGCTTGTGCATGTGTGAGGGTTTGAAGCATGGCATGGGATGTGTGGATTCATGCTTGGTCACATGGAATGCATGGATAGCTTGTGCTTCAGAAGTGTTCATGGAGTCTCTACAGATGTATTGTAATGGGTTTTCATTGCTGAATAATACATGGAGTGTGGATGCTTTTGGAGGCTGGGTTTTTCCCTCTTGAGGGTTTTCCCAGGGTATATCTTGTGTCATCTTTCATGGGTATGTTGTCTGTTCTCTTGCATGTTGATGTTGAGTATTTTACTTGCATGTTTTCATATTTGGGTTATGTGGAAATTGTCATTCTATGGCTGCATAGTTTCCTTACATGGACACCAAGTAGGTTTTGTATGCACCCTTAAACGGTGCAGCACACAGTCTCGTTCGGCTGAACTAACAAAACAAACTACAAAGATTAATGAGATAGGTAGCTGTCAAATTGGATTTGATATTGATCATTGTCTACGTGCATACAAGTTTTTACACCGAAATGATTCAAAAATAGGAAAAAAGAACAAAACTGAAAGAATTTTTTACTCTTTCGACATCCACAAATTCTAAACTTAAAATAAAAAGAAAGATTCTCTAGCCTTTTATAGAACACAACGCACATATGGGATAAGACAAATACATGAGAGGAAATCCAAGGGACAAATCACATCAAGGCACATAGAATTTAGTGACTGGTAAGAGAATTACAATTGAAGTCAATGAAGGTCAACCTCAATCGCACATTGAAACTCTTCAGGCTTTAATCTTTAATCATCAAGATTCCTTCTTGGAACCAAACAAATCCACTTAAACAAAATGTAGGAACTTCCCACAAATTTGAAGTGATCAGGTGGAATTTTTGCCCCTACATTTCAAGTTCCTCCTTGATTTGAACATTTCAGGAATGAGCAACCCTCATAATAGGTACACTTCTTTGTCGAATGCTTAAACTCTAGAGTCCCAGGATCCCGCTATCTAACACATCTTTGCAACAAACTCTATTCCAGCATGAGCTTTTAAAGTGCATCATTGAACCTGGCAACACCATCAGATTTTTTCACAAATTTGATTTTCCTGACCATCCATACTTGAACTTTGCATCACAATCTGCATCTCCTACAATCACAAATTCCACACATTAAATCCCTTTTAAAGAAAACATTTATAAACATCTCATGTAAATAAAACCATTATTCAAATGTTAGGACATAAATCTCATAAATAACATGCTTTTTAGCATATCATAAATCCTTGCATAATTATCTTCTACATATATCGGGTTATCAGACTATCAGAATCATTAGATAACCTTAATATTTTAAAATTTCATTTCACATCGCTACTCGATACCCAGTACTTGATATTCAGCTTTACCCATGACCTTTCCCATACTTCAATTTTACCGGAACTTCCATTTTACCGGACTCCAAATATTGGACTAGAACACCCTACTCATATTTGCACTACCTTTTTCCTTTTCGAACATTTCTGGTTCCTAGTATCCGGTACTTGAAACAATTACATTACGAAGTACTCTTTGATTAAATATTCTCTTTACTTTTCACTTCTGGTGATCTTTTCAACTTGCTAGCTCCTACCATAAGAGTTATTTTTATTTTTATTTACTTGGTTCCCCAAGTCTTACAATCTTGGGGCGCGTTGTGAGACCACACAACACCTTTCCTTTATTATTATTTTCATTTTTGCAAGTTTCACATAGGTTTTCTTTATTCTATCAAGTGGTTGTTCATTTTATCTTAGATTTAATTTTATTTTCCCAATCTTACATGCATCATTTTGAGGTTTCCCATACTTATATCCAAAATAAATGAATATATATATATATATGAAAAAAATAATGGGTTTAAACTTATTGAAATATGTATATTAAATAACCTTGTTGTTGAACTCCTTTTTATATATATAAATAAAAGTTACCACACTATTGTATTTATACATAGAACGAATTTATAAAATAGAAAATTGCATGTTTAAATGTGTACAAATATATATATATATATATAGATATGTGTGTATGTATGTATGTATGTAAGTATGTATGTATGTATGTATACATACACATACATACATATATGCATACATATACATAACATACATCACATACATACATACATACACATACATACATACATACATACATATATATATATATAATTTCTTTAAAAAACAAATTAAGGCCCACATCCTATTGTATGAGGGGGAGGAGCTAGCGGCTATTGTGGAGGTCGCACCCCCTTTGGGGTTGCGGCCCATAGGGTAGTGCCCTAAGATGAAAACCTTCAAGCTTTTTTTTTTTCTCTTTTGCATATTTTTTTTGTTTATAATTTTCTTTTTAAGTTTCTAACATACAACTATATTTTAAGATATATTTAAAAATATAATAAATATATTATTTAGGATATATAATATATATTATATATTTAATATAATATTTATTTATTTTATTTAAGGGGTAAATACTTTTGACCTGGAGCTATGAACAAATGAGATCACAAACAGTGGATCTCATCCCCAATAAAACCACTCAACAATACCACCCCAACGGGGTTTGAATATTAGTGGTAAGAACAACAACGTCGCCATTAAACCATCACACCATGCCAATATCTGCATAACATAAAATATAATATATTTTATTTATATATAATATGTAAATTATATATATATAATAATTTATTAAAAAGAATACATGATAAGACATGTGAATTATATAGAAAGTATATAATTCCACTTTATATTAAAAAAATACAAAGCTTATAAAATATGTATTTGTATCTCTTTTGTATATATATATATATATATATATATACATTTGAATATATATCTTTAATGTATAAAAATCTAAATTATATGTTCACTTATATACTTTTGTATGCCTATCAATTAAGAAGGTTATCCTTTAAAATTAATAAAATTGCATTTGCCCACTTCTTACCAACTTTCTTAAATTTATTACCTTATTGAATGATATATGAACATTATTGAGGAAGTTCTTAAATGAACTATATGATTACCATGTGCAAATAAAATAAAATGGCAAAGACAAATGATACATTTGAATAATATTTCAACCTTCCTTCGTAACTTTAAATGCACATGCTATTTTTTTAACCAAATACAATGGAGAAATACAAATACAAATTTAAACTTTCTTTTTCTTTTATAGTAAGATTTCCTAATCTTTTGATACAATCTAGAAATATTGCAACTACATTTATATTTATGATAAATAATATAATATTAGAGTCTTAACATCTCTTTGAAATACTTGTTCTACAATGTAGGGACCTTCGAGGAGGCTTTGGCTCCAATATTCCTACCATGAACAATGTGAGTGTTCAAAACAAATATCATGTCAATGAATAAGAACTTTTTCTCCATCCTACCATAAATGGCATCATAAAGCCTCATAGGGCTCTAGCCATTCCCTCAAGCAAGGAGAAACCATAATAAACCCAATATTTTAGTGTGAATCCAACATTTCCCAAATCCAAATTATCCAATTTTGTAACTAAATGCATTCCCACAACCCATGTTACCTTCAACATACCCAAATCATTAAATAAATATTTCAACATATTAGACATAACAAACTAGGACATTGAAATCAACATTTTTCGCCATTTTTTTTACTTTTTGAAACCTATAGAAACTAAACCATTAATAATTTGGAGATGATGTGAACTAGTAATCTATGAGAACTTGTCTATAGATTCTATATATATATAATTATATATATATATATATATATATATATATATATATATATATATATATATATATATATAATTATATATATATATATATTATGAATTTTTTTATGTAACTTTCAATAACTTATTTTTTACAATAAACAACATTTTTAAAAAGTGACATTTATGTCATCACACATAACTTTTTTTATTGAAAGGATAAAAATATAATTTTTAAATATAGATTTGTAACATAAGTATCTAGTGCATGGATATTTTTTCATATTTTTTGTTACATATTTTTTTAAAAAATAATTTTTGAAGTCAAAGTAATTATAATCAAGACATAGGTGTATGTCGTCACACATAACTTGTTTTGTGTGTATTGAAATTATTATTATTATTTATGAAACAAGGACACCAATACCTAGTGCATATATTTTTTAGATTTTTATCTCTATTGTTCTATTTTTCTACATGTGTGAATGATGCAGGAGCATCCAGGGCAAAGAACAATCCTACATCATGAATTTTGTATTTGTTGTTTGAATTAGGGTTGAGCCTGTTTGAATAAGGGTTGAGCCTGTTCTATCGGTGAGACATTGACATATCGATGTGGATTTCCTACAAGTCCCAATGACATACCAATGACAACAGTGAGTGAGCAGTATGTAGAGTTACATTGGTAGGATGTTTCTTCTGGTCCCAGCGACGCACCGATGGTGTTGCATTATCTTCAGCGAGAGGATCTCCCATCAGTGGGATGAGATCACATGTCCTACCAATAGCCCAATGGTGGTTGTCATCAGTGGGACCTTTCTTGTCATGGGGACATGGATGGTAGTCTCCACAATGGCCTGACAGCTCGTGAGTTTGGTGTTTCCATTGGCAAGAGTATGTATCATTGGTGGGACTTTTTCTTGAGTCTCCCTGATGGTCTAATGAGTCCTTCAATGTGCAAAGTGTTCATCGGTGGGACTTCTTCGTTTCGGTGGTAAGTGATTGGGGGTCTCACTAACAGCGCGATGGTGGGATCCGTAGCGTAAGTAGTATGATTCATGCAATGGTCAACAATAGTGGATGGTGGCACCTAGAAGAATTAGATCAGATGAATTCCACATCATTGTTGTGGAATCCATCTCCATTGGTTGACTTGATGAAGCTACTAATAATGAGGTAATGAAATTGTGATACTATGACATGAGGAGAGATGGATGCCAAGACCAACCTAAAGGAATAAGACAGTATGTAGTGATAGTAGAAGAAGTAGTGTAGGGAAGAGGGGGTCGAGTAAGGGTGAAGCAAAGAACAGAGGGTTGCTATGAATAGAATTTCTTAAATGTATCTCTGTTATTGAATAAAGAGAATATTTTTTCTCTTGTGCATTCAGTTGATCTTTTTATGTGTGTATGTGTGAGTTGGCTATGAGATTGGATAGCCTAACAAGGCCCTTCAAGCTCGACTGCACCAAGTGGTATTAGAGCAAGGTTTTCTCCCAGAAGGTGTCAAACAATTACGAAGTCTTATAGATAACTTGTTGTGGGTAAGTGAGTGAAGAAAACCTATAGCTACAAAGGGCTTGCATAAGATGGCACAAAGAGGATGAGGTAGAGGATGAGGGGTGCAAAGAGAAATGAACCCTATCCTGATAGATATGTTGAGAGGGATTGCGGCCAGATTAGAGATTGTTGAAAATGCATATCAAAGAGGTCGTCATGTCAATGATGTGAGTGATGAAGAAGAAGAAGAACAAATCAAAGTTGAAGGAGAACAACCAAAACTTGATCGAGGAGAAGAGAGGTTCATTCGAGCCCTAACCAGAATAAATACCAGATCTCATTTTGACCCTCATGAGTACAAAGGGAACCTGAATTCTGATGAATTGTTGGATTGGATTATTGAGATGGAGAAGTACTTTGAATTTGAAGGTACTGAAGATGATAAGAAGGTGAAATATGTAAGCACAAAGTTGAAGGGGCATGTATCCCTATGGTGGGATCATTTGTAGACTAATAGACGAAGGAGAGGTAAGGAGAAGATAAAATCATGGGACCGCATGGTGAATAAACTAAAGGCAAAGTTCATGCCTACAGACTATCAGATAAGTTTGTTTAGGAAATTATAGAACTTGAAGTAGAGAGAGTTCAGTGTCAAGGAGTACACTGAAGAGTTCTATCAATTGAGTATTCGATCAGACCATACTGAAGATGAGGATAAGCAAGTTGCAAGATACCTAAATGGTGTGCGAGTTTCCATTCAAGACGAAATAAGTTTGCTCAAGTTGTAGAACATGGAAGAGGCTTATTAATATTCCTTGAAAGCAGAGGAGAAATTAAATAGAAAGCAACAAAGAAATAATAGGGGTAGAGGTAGAAATTCCTATAGTCGAGGACAGAGCAATGGTGGAAGAGGATATTCTACCAAACCTAATGGAGAAGGTACCTCTCAAGACACAAGAGGTAGAGGATATTTTTGAGGAAAAGGAGAGTCACCTCAAGGAAGAGGTAGTTTTGGAAGAGGAAGAGGAAGAGGTAGAGGATTCACTGTTACATGCTACAAATGTGGAGAGATCGGGCACAAGTATTTTGAATGCCCACAAGTTCAAGGTGGAGGCAAAGGAAAAGAGGCCAGAGTGCACATGGCGTAAGCTGAAGATAAAATGGTGGAAACTTCAAAGCATGGAGAAGATCCAGAAGACATTGAATCCTTGATGATAAGGAAGATTTTGTTAAGTCTTGAGAAGGTAGAAGCATAACTGATACAAAGAAGGAATTTGTTCCGAACCAAATGCAAGCCAGGTGGTAAGTGTTGTAAATTAATTGTAGATAGTGGTAGCATGGACAATATTGTGTCTGATGAAATGGTGAGGAAGTTGAAGCTGAAAAGAATGAAGCATCCTAGCTCATACAAGGTTTCGTGGTTGCAGAAGGAGCATCAATTAGTTGTAAGAGAACAATGCTTGGTTAATTTTCAGATTGGTAAATACAAGGATGAAATAATTTGTGATGTAATGCCAATGGATGCCTGTCATATCTTGTTGGGAAGACCAGGGAAATTTGACCGTCAGGTTGTTCATTATGGTAAGAATAATACATATACCATTAAGGATGGTCAGGAATTTAGAAGGATGGTTAGGAATTTATTTTGAATCCTATGAAGGATAAAGATGAAGACACAGAAGGTACCTCCAAGGTGTGTTTTGTCGCAAGAAAATGGTTCTTAGAGGATCTAAAGAAGGATGATGTTTGTTATGCATTATTAGCATGATCACCTCAAAAATTGACAATAGAAAAGGAAGAAAAGTTGTTGGTAGAAATTCAAGAATTGGTTGACGAGAATGTTGGCATAATGATCAAGGACTTACTGGATGGACTACCACCAGTGAGAGAAATTAGTCACTATATGGATCTGATTCCAGGTGCAATTCTTCCAAACAAGGCAGTGTATAGGATGACACCATAGGAGAATGAAGAAATAAATAGACAATTCTAGGAGTTGTTGGACAAGGGTTTGATTAGGGACAGTCTCATCCCATGCAATGTACCTACTGTATTAGTACCTAAGAAGGGAGGTGAATGGAGGATGTGTGTAGAATCTCGTTCCATTAATAAGATTACTATTAAATATAGATTTCCATTACATAGAATGGATGATTTAATCGACTGTTTGAGAAGAGCAAGGTATTTTATGAAGATTGATTTAAAGAGTGGTTACCATCAAATCAGAATTCGTGAAGGGGATGAGTGGAAGACAATATTTAAGACAAAGGATGGATTGTATGAGTGGCTAGTCATGTCATTTGGATTAACAAATACACCCAGTATATTCATGAGATTGATGAATCGGGTGTTGAAGCCCTGTCTTGGTAAGTTTTTCATAGTTTACCTTGATGATATTTTAATTTCCAGTAAAACAAAAGAATAACATTTAGAACATATTAGAGTTGTTTTGCAAAGATTGAAAGAAGAGAAGTTAATGGTGAATCTAAAAAAGTGTACTTTCATGAAGGAGTTAGTGTATTTGGGATTTGTATTTTCTAAGGAAGGATTGAAAATGGATCCTAAAAAATTAAAGGCTATTTTTGAGTGGTCATCACCAAGGAGTACTTTTGAAGCTCGTAGTTTTCATGGGTTGGCGAGCTTATATGGGAAGTTCATGTGAGCTTCTATAGCAAGTTCATAAGGAATTTTAGTGGGATATGTGCTCCCATCACAAAGACAATGAAGGGAACAATAAAAGAGTTCCAATGGATAGTTGTAGCAGAGAACAGCTTTCAGCTATTGAAAAGCAAGGTGACAGAATAGTCGGTGTTGGTGTTACCAGACTTTGGGAAATTTTTCCAAGTAGATTGTGATGCTTGAGTGGAACAACAATTGGATGGGTTCTCAGTCAAGAAGGAAGACCAATCGCGTACTTCAATGAGAAGTTGAATGAAGCCAAGAGGAAATATTAGGTGTATGATAAGGAGTTCTATGCAATTTTGCAAGCACTTAAGAAGTGGAGGCATTGTTTATTTCCAAAATAATTTGTGTTGTATACAAATCATCATGCCCTACAATTCATAAACAGCCAAGGTAAGTTGAATCAGAGGCATCTGAAGTGGGTTGAATTCTTTCAAAGTTATTCTTTTGTGTTAAAACATAGAAGTGGTAAATCTAATAGAGTTGTTGATGCACTAAGTAGAACTTTGTTGTTGAGCGAGATGAGAGTGAATGTTGTTGGTTTTGATTAATTGGGTGAGTTGTATGAGCATGACCCAGATTTTAGAGATGCATGGTTAGCATGCAAGAATCCAGTTGAATTGGATCAAACTCCATGGTTGGAGTATTTCATTCAAGAAAACTTGTTGTTCAAAGAAACGAAGTTTTGTATACCAAGAAGTTCCATGAGGGAGAAGCATAGTGGTGGATTAGGAGGAAATTTTGGAATAGACAAGACAACTGCATTGTTGAATGAAATTTATTATTGGCCAAGAATGAGTGTGGATGTCAAGAGAATGGTGCAAGGATGCAAAAATTTTCAGCATGCAAAGGGTATGAAGCAAAATGCCAAACTATATCAGCCATTACTGATTCTAAAGAGACCGTGGGAACACATTAGCATGGATTTTGTTCTGGGACTGCCTCAAACTCGACAAGGTAATGATTCAATTTTTGTGGTTGTTGATAGATTTTCAAAAATGGCTCATTTTATTCCATGTCAGAAAACTAGCGATGCTTCCCATTTAGCAAAAAAAAATTCAAAGAAATAGTTTGGTTGCATGGTTTTCCTAAGAGCATCATATATGATCAGGATACAAAGTTTGTTGGTCATTTCTGGCAGACATTGTTGAAGAAATTAGGCACACATTTGGGTTTTACTTCAACCTACCACCCACAAACAAATGGACAAACCGAAGTCGTGAACATGAGTTTAGGTAATCCCCTTCGATGTTTGATTAGAGAAAAATCAAAGCAGTGGGATTTGTTGTTGTCCCAGGTAGAGTTTTCCTATAATTATTCAATGAACAAGAGTATTGGAAAAATTCCATTCAATGTGGTGTATGGTTTTATCTCTAGGGGTGTAGATGAACTCAAAGATAGTGTAGACCTAGTGAAAACAAGTGTTGTGGTGGAGGATTTTGCAGAATATATCAAAGATTTGCATAAAGAAGTGAAAGAAAAGTTGGAAGACTGTAGCTAAGTATAAAGAGTCTATTGACCATCATAGAAGAGAGAAAGAATTTCAGATTGGAGAACAAGTTTGTGTTCATTTAAGAAAGGATTAGTTTCCACAAGGAACCTATAATAAGTTAAAATGGAAGAAAATAGGTCCTTTTCCGGATCTTACATAAATTCTCAGCCAATGCTTATGAAGTAGAACTTCCAGGGAATGTAGATATATCTCCTATCTTCAATGTCAGTGATCTATACAAGTATTTTGATGAAGAGACAAGTACTCAATCACATTCGCCAGTTAATACAAATTGGGTGAACCAGCTACCAAAGAAGCAAATGAAATTATTGATTCCAAGGTTGCAAAGAAAACACATGGTAAAGAGTATCCAGAGTACCTGGTTCGCTAGAAGGGAAAATCAATAGAGGAAGCATCTTGGTTGAAGGTGCATGAGTTGGCTCAATTTGGACCGTCGGTTCCAAACTGGCCCAAATGTTTCTAAGTCTCCACTCATGGAACATTTCTCCTACCTCGAGTGTCTAATGTAGGAGGATCCAGGGCAAAGAACAATCCTGCATCATGAATTATGTATCTGTTGTTCGAATTAGGGCTAAGCCTATTCTATCGGCAAGACATTGACATATTGGTGTGAATTTCCTACAAGTCCCAACAACATACTGATGACAACAATGAGTGAGCAGTGCATAGAGTTACATCGGTGGGACATCAACTCATCACAGGACATTTCTTCTGGTCCCAATGATGCGCCAATGGTGTTGCATTATCTTCGGCAAGAGGATCTCCCATTGGCGAGACGAGGTCACCTATCCTATCGATAGCCCGATGGTGGTTGTCATCAGTGGGACCTTGCTTGTCACTAGGACATGGATGGTAGTCTCCACGATGGCTCAACAACTTGTGAGTTTGGTGTTTTTGTCAGTGGGAGTATGTATCATTAGTGGGACTCCGTCTCAAGTCTCCCCGATGGTCCGATGAGTCCTTTAGTGTGCAAAGTGTTCATCAATGGGACTTCTTCTTTTCGATGGGAGGTGATTGGGGGTCTCATCGATAGGGTGATGGTGGGATTGATAGCGTAAGTAGTATGATTTGTGCAATGGTCAATGGCGGTGGATGGCGACACCTGATAGAACAAGATCACATGAATTCCACATCGTTGTTGTGGAATCCATCTCCATTGGTTGATTTGATGAAGCTACTGATAATGAGGTAACGACATTGTGATACTATGACATGAGGAGAGATGGATGCCAAGATTGACCTGAAGGAATAAGATAGTATGTAGTGATAGTAGAAGAAGTAGTGTAGGGTAGAGGGGGTTGAGTAAGGGTGAAGCGAAGAATAGAGGGTTGCTTTGAATATAATTTCTTGAATGTATCTTTGTTATTGAATAAAGAGAAAATATGTGTTCTCTTGTGCATTTAGTTGATCTTTCTATGTGTATGTGTGAGTTGGCTATGAGATCGGATACCCTAACAAGGCCCTTCAAGCTCAAATGCAGTGTAACAATACCTTGATGTTTGGTGAAAAACTACATTCACAAAAAATAAAATATAAAATTAATAATAAAATTAAAAATATTCAAAATTATACTTTTTGGAAAGCTTATAACAATTGTTACATACTTACAAAACATAATTTTTAAATGAATTTATTTGATCCCTCAAAAGGTAAAGAAAAAGTGGTTTTTTGTTAGCATTTTGATAGGTGTGAAGGAGACTCCATTGTGGCTATGATTTAAGATTAGAGGGGTTCTACCAAGGGGGTTTGATCTAAGAGGGTCTTATCTAACCCTCTTCAATTAAAACCCTTTAGATGGAACCCCTCAAGGCTTAAATCATTAATTTTTCTAAAAATATGAGATTTCAAGAAAAAAATCAAGATGTCCCAAGTTTAGGACCCATTATTGTGGGATGACCCCAACTAAATGCATTCCCACAACCCATGTTACCTTCAACATACCTAAATCATTAAATTAACTATTTCAACATAGTAGGCATAACAAACAAGATTTAAACTAACACATGAGGAATAGGGTAGATGGAAGACTTATCTCTCTACATGAGGTTATAGGGATGAGTCTTCTCTTCATCCCAAAGTCATGCCATGAGCATCCAATCCAAAATACAAACTCTCCTCTCTCTCTACATACTCTCTTCTCAAAAATCAAAACCAAAATGAGAATAATGAAGGAAAAAATCCCCTAAACTTTTCATCACATGAGAAATATAAAGGATTTCAACACTATAATCCCTTGAATGGAGAGGTAACACTTGTCACCTTCTCATTCCTTTCTCACTATGCACTCTCCCACAAGTGATCATGTATGTGTGATAATTTGGGAGGCATGGAGTGTACTTGTATTCTCCACCCAAAATCTCTTTCAAAGTGGCTTCACACATACGTAAGCCTTGATGCTCTTCCCAAGTTTATTAATGAACTTTGGGGAGTGGGGTGGGAAAGTGACAAATCACCTTTCCCAACTCCCAATGACTCAAACTTGCTACATTAAACCATGTGGACTTTTGAAGGGTCATATCATGTTCTAAGGACAATGTCACATGTCCAAGAAGTCCCCTTCCCATAGTTATAGATCCTAAGGGTCTATTTTTACCCCAAGATCAATAAATTGGCCCAACAACACACTTTAAAGATCCATTCAAATACAAATACGAAATTCAAGACTTAATTAAGGGTTCCCAAACCCCAATCCCTCTCAAACACTTAATCACATGGCTTCACACTTAAACACCTCACAAAGACACAAGTTTACTCATAACTCACAAGAATTAGCCTCATAAGCATAATTGCACATTAAAATAAAACCCTGATTACATTTAGGTCATAGGGTTTGAAATTAATAATTCATAATGAAGTATTTAATTAGGGTCTAGATGGTTCTCCCTTTCCATCCATTGACACTTATTTCATATTTATTTTTCCAAATACATGTTTGGTTTGGAATCATAATAATCACCTGCTCACAATCTCAATAAGATGATATTCAATAGTTAGTGAAAATCATTACATATATATACTTATTACCTTCCTCTATGTAGGTTAGAAATTTGAATCTTCCTTCAATAATAATGAAATCCTAACGTAAGCTTAATTATTTAAATACACTATTTAATTGAATTTTGAATAACCTTTTATCTAATAAATTTCTCTATGCAACTTGACATGTAAAGCATATAATTTACCTTATTAATTCACCTTAGGTATACCTATTGTTAGTTAGCATTGTCCTGATTTACCCTCAATGATGTTTGAATGATAATCCTTTTTGAGCTTCTTTGTAACCTTCAAAGATCCTAATCCATTTCCAGATAATTCCCTTTTCCAAGTGACATACAACACATTAGTAAATCATTCAAACTAAAGTCAAGTACACATCATTCCTTATCTCATATCAATTTAAATTTATTCACCATATGATACTTGTATGAAATCTCAATCTCACGTGCTCACATACATTCCCAACTAATTTATCAATTCACATTGAATAAAGTACATTTACCACAATAATGATTTCATTTTATAAAGTACATTTATCACAATAATCATTTAAACTAGGTCATGGTATAATTAGAACTTTAAGCATGTGTTTGGGTACAATTTCAAATGGTCTCCAATACCTTTATCTTGAATAAATATGTCTTTCTCAATTACACATACATTTTAACCTAATGTTCTAAGAGAGTAAAAAGTATAGATTTACCCAAAATATCCATCAATAATTTCAATGATATATCATATTTAAACAATGTTGGTCAAGGCATCAAGTGATTCACTAATCTAGCATAATTGAACTTTTCAAGCAGTCACAAAAAATATAGACGGGGTTGGGCCTCATAGTTAAGATAACTGATTTATTTGTTTCCATATGATCAATCTAATTTAATCACTATATAAAGTAAGATGAATTTAAATTTTGATGGTTCTCTTTTCTTCTCTTTACAACCTATAATTACATGCACACTGAACTCACACTAAATCTTATCAAAAAATATAACATATAATGAAAATAAGTGTTAAAATATACTAATTATTCATATTATAAAATCATCTCATACAAATTTATGCAAATTTTCTTCTTATTACATATTTTATCATTTTAAAATATTTATATTTTACATATTATTATTTAATTTATTATCACCCATATAATTTTATTTATAATCCCTCATTTAATTGACTTCTCAATTGCCCTACTTACACCTAGGTTAATCAACCTTCATTTTTTCTTTTTCTTTTTTTTGGTAAAAGGCTTAGAGCCTATATATTATATTATATATAAGAAAATAGTTACATAAGAAAGTCAAAATATACTGACGAATGTAGCAAAAACAGTTGGTGATTACAAAGGTGGTGCAAACTACACACCAACTGCACCAATTTACCAACCTCTAAGAGAGAGGTTACCTTAACAAAATGTCATTCTTTGTACAAAGCAGCCTGAGATATTACAAAACTATCAAAAGAGCAAAATACCAGCTTACTATTCTTCCATGCGACAACATTACACCGAATTCTTGCTTATTATTAAATGTATAATTTGTTCTAATATCCTAACACTATCCCTTTAATATATCTAATAAAAGAGTGGCTTCAAATTTTATTTATTTAAATATCATATTACTTTTAAAAATTAACTTAATAAATATATATATATATATATATATATATATATATATATATATATATATATATATATATATATATATATATATATATATCATAAAATATATAAATATCCTATTATAATAATAAAACACTTTTGCCACAATCTTCTCGTCACTTAACCATTGTCAACATTTTTTTGTCACAATGTTAATGAGGAGACATGATATTCTAATAGTATATAAACCTAAAAGAGACGTTTAGGATAAATATGGAATATTTCTTGAATTATTTTTTATGCTACAAGATATTCGTAAAGATGACAATGAAAAATAATGTGTATAACTCATATTATACTTTAAGTTGTCAATTTTTGCACATGCACATCCTTCATGTCATGTTTTCCTCTACATTATCATTTCATGGAATTTGTCATGTCATGGGCAATAAAATTTAAACATATATCTAATTCTAAGAATTTTTCATCCTATAGGCAATAAGATTTGTTTTTGAAAAACATGTATTCTAGCATTATTGTTTATTCCAACATTTTTATATACAAATATTTGTTGTAGCTATATACTCATAATTTTACTAAAGCTTTTTTTATGTATTTATGTTATTTTAAATTGATTTTATTATTTATTTAATATTTTGAGTATTTAGAAAAACAAGAAAAGAAGATATTGTGTAAGTTAATTAGTTAAAATTAGTTTATAATTTAATCAATTAAAATTAAGAGTAATTTTGGCGGTGGGCCTAGTTCGATTGACTAAAGCACTTTGTTGTAGGCAAGAGATCATGAGGCCTAGTCTCCCCACCGTCCCTATGGTACCAGAGTTTATAATAATTTAATAAATCAATAAAATTATTTCTAAGATTATATTAGAATTATATAATTTAGAGTTTCCTTCATTTATTTCGAGGATTTGAGAGAGAGAGAACACATATATGAGTGAAGAGAACTTTTATAAAAAAGAATTACAGGAAAATTTTATTTGATGAATGTTATTATGTTATTTTTTTATTTTTTAACATAAATTAAAAACACTTGGTATTTGTTTATAGTGATTTCTTGTATAGATATAATCTTGGGCCCTTTTCTAAATATTGAATTCTTGTCCTTGTAGCATGAAATGAGAGTTTATGATAGCTACCTTTTAATGAAAGGAGCTTAAATTCAAGAGCTTATGAAAGGAACTTATTGATGTAATGCTATTGTATTATTTATCTCTCTTTTGAATATATATTTATAGTAAATTTTGGTCTTTGTTTATTGTGATTTTTGGTGATAGAGTAAGCAATTACAAACCCTAATACTTTTCCAATATTTTTATATGTCACTTTGGGTTAATGTCTTGGATGCAACATTCTAGCACATGATTTGACCATTGTGACACACTCACTAGCCCTAGACCTAATCCATCACTCAAACATGTAATATTACCTTGTTTAAAACCCTTCTAATATAGTTCTTAGCTACTCACTCATATTGGGTGAGGTTGTAATTGTTATTCCATCACATGGCCATGATTGTTGGTGCAAATCTATTCCCCAATTTTAAAATTTTATTTTTTGAATTATAAGGTTGACCTTCTTAGGATGCAATCATTACTTGTTAACATGTTTGACAAGAATTTAAATTCATCCATCTAGGGTTATGTATTTAAAGGCATCATTCTAGGTTAGTTAGGCATTACCAAGTCATTTTTGAATAAGCATTCACAAGAGCATATAATCTTCTCTACTTTATAGGTACATTAGTCATCAATGAACTTACTATCAAGCATCAATAACAATGTAGAATATTTTTTTTAAAATTATAATTTACATTCATTATCAAGGCTCATTTAAAGTACACTATTTGATATAAATCACTCTCCATATCGCATCAATAATCTACAATAAATAATTAATAATCAACTTAGCAACATTCACTACCATTCACCCACCCCATTATCCCTTACTTTTATTGTTAATTTAGTCTTGAAACTTGACTAAGACATAAACAAATCTTGAACTTCAATCCTTAGATAGCAAGGTCCACAATTCTTCTTATCATCGTGCCAAGTTTATTCTTAGTTTAAATACCACATGAAAACAAATTTTATGGGTATGAAAGATCATATTTTTTCTTTGGATAAAAGCACAAAAAATAGGATGGATCATGATAGTATGTAGGATCATTATTGTGATATTTTCTAGGATTTTAATTTCTCAAGATTTAGTTGTTTCTACCCCATAATTTTGCAATCCAATCTTAGATCTCATATATCAATTATCTATCACATCATAAAAATAAGTAAAGTTCACATTTCAAGGTACAAAAACTCTCAATCCCTCATTTTAATTGAACATGTGTCTAATTTTAGTCTCAATTAGCTTACTTTAGTCATTTCATTATCTACTTATCTCTTTTATGTTAGTTAATAGTTTTATTTATTCAATAATTATTCATTTAACCCTAGGTTAACATAAAATTTAAAATAGGGTGTGTCCTTTATTCCTCTTTATTTTGTGAACCTAAAATTTCCATGCCTAGCCTCTAGGGTTAGATTTTCTATTTTTCTAAGTTTTAAATTTGATTCCTTTATTTTTTAATCATATTTTTCATATTTTACTACTCCTTACTCTCTTATTGTATCACCTAGGGTTTAGCCCTTAATTTATTCACCTTTCAATTTCCACCTCCTTATGTGTTCTTAAATATTAAATCTTTAATTATATAGTGCACAAATATCCCTAGCCCATGTCTAATGTTATATCAAGGATGTTAATTTATTTTCATGGTTTGTTGCATCTTATGCTCTGATCCTTAGAGACATCATCTCCTTCTATGGCATTAATGGTGCTTCATGCTCTTTACATGTGTTGGTAATCATGTCTCCATATTTTCATCCTTCATGAACCTTATTAGCACCTTTCCATCTATTTTAGAGGAATTCACTTTGTTTTTCTAATTATTTATGATGGCTATACACTTTGTATGGAAAATAATGAGCATGATTTTACCCTACCTCCTAGTGATGCATCTAGGGATATTGATTCATGTGATGGTGTTGTACCTAAGGATGATATTATCCTTGCATCTTGTCATGGTCTTTCTCTTCCATATATGGATTATCCTACATGTGCACATATAAATTCACCATTCTTTGAGGAGCCTCATGACACATGCTTGATTGATATGTATATTTTACCTTCACTTATATATGATGTTTTTATGCCTTCTATTTACCCTACTCATGGATATTGTTGTGCTTCATGATGATTGTTCTTCTTCTACCACTAGTGATAGTGATGCTCCTTTTGATATCATATTTTATATATTCCTACGTTCCTATATTGCTATTTAACTTGATGATGTTACTAATATTATTGATTATTTATTCTTTGACAATAGTGTGGTTCTTGTTTCTAATGAGAATACATTATTTGTGAGTCAATTGTGCATTAATCTAATGCTACATCTATAGTTTTTGATTCATGTGATGGGGATATTACACTTGACGAGGATGTTGTCTCTTCCTTGTCTCTTTATCATTTATCTTATGAAGATCTTTAAATTTTGCATGTTTACTTGATGAGTATGATTTATCTATTATTTGTCACTTAGTTGTGTTCGTTCATTGTAACTAACAAATGCTAGTGATACAAATAATGTAAATGCTTCAATACTTCGTGATATTTTAGATCTTACTCTTTATAGTGCATATATTATTAAAGATCCTATGATTGATGGTTTTAGGGGAGATACAAGTGTATATTTATATGTTTAATCTTTCATCTTCTTATATTGTGTTGACATCCATGTTGATTTTTTTCTAATGTATGCATTTATATCAACCTTAAATAATAAGGATTTCCTATTTTTTTGTGTATGATTCTTATTGTAATGTATTCATTGATCTTATTTGTGCCATTATCTATTATATTAAATACTTTAACAATTTCCCTAAACTGTGTTCTCCTCATGCTTCTACTTTCCCAACCTCCAATGACCATTCATTAGGGGTCCTTATGGGTACATCTATGCTTTCATATGCCACATTATCTTTAGTTTGAATCTCCTAATTCATGCCATGCTTCACCTTTTGGTGATGGGTGATCCCACAATAGTGGGTTACACTTTTTGGCCAAACTTGACATTGAATTGAACTTTTTTAACTAAATCTTCACTTTCGAACACCTATAGCTACTAAACCATGAGGAATTTGAAGATGATGCAAAATAGTGATTGGTGACATTTTTTTTGTAGATTATAAATATTTAAAAAAAAAAAAATTGGAATCAAATTGCATTTATGTTTCCATCTCCTTTGATAAGTAGCTTTTAACAGTAAACAACATTTTTAAAGAGTGATATTTACTGTATAACACAACATTTTTTCTATGAAGGATAAAATTCTTTTCTTTTTTAATTTAGATTTGTAACTATGATATCTAGCTCCTTCATTTTGTTTCATAGTGTTTTATTGAATTTTTTTTCTTAATTATTTTTTGAAGTCAAACTAATTATAATTTAGACATAGGTTTACTATATTACACAACTTTTAAATTTGTATCTAATGAAATTCAATTTTTTTTGTTGGATCAAGGACATCAATACCAAAGCATAGATATTTTTCAAATTTTTTTGGTAATCTACTATTTTTCCACATGTATAGAACAAAGAGCTTGATTTTTTATGAAAAACCTACATTCACAAGAAATAAAAAATAAATATGATAGTAAAATTAAATATATTTAAAATTATTCTTTTTGGGAAGCTTATAATAAGGACTACGTACTTACAAAACATAAATTTTAAATGAATTCATTTGATCCCCCAAAAGGTAAATCAAAAGTGGTTTTTTATTAGTATTTTGATAAGTGTAGAGGAGACTCCATTTAGGTATGGTTTAAAACTAGCAGGGTTCTATCCAAGGGGGTTTGATCAAACCATCTTCAATTAAATTCCTTTAAATGGAACCTTTCAAGGATTAAATCATTATATTTTCTAAAAATATGTGATTTTGGCAAAAATCAAGATGTCCTGGAAAGTGTAACCCATTATTGTGGTAGCACCTTGATCATATGTATTAAGCATGATTACCCATTTTTCCCCTATTTTTATCTCCCTATTTCACATTATACTACTTAGAACTACATATCAAGAGAAATTTATTCAATTAAATCCAAGATTATTTATAAAATTTAATAGCTTGGAGACTCTTCCCCACAAAGTGCTAAAATAATTTTGTTAACAAAAAATCATTACTTTACTTCAAAGTAAGAAAATTAATAGACCACAATATATCCCAAAATGCTTTGATACTAGATACTTTTGTGATTGTCATACGATGCATGCACATACTAAAAGTACGTGTGTATCATACTAACACATAAAATTTAAGATCTTAGTGGGAAAAAATGTGATACAAGTTGAGAACATTAATTCTAAAATGGGTGCTACCACAGTAATAGGTTACACTTTTTGGGACATCCTGATTTTTGCTGAAATCACATATTTTTAGAAAATATAATGATTTAAGCCTTGAAAGGTTCCATTTAAATGATTTTAATTGAAAAGGGTTTGATCAAACCCCCTTAGATCAAATTCCCTTGGATAGAACCCCGCTATTTTAAATCATACCTAAAATGGAGTCTCCTCTACACCTTTCAAAATACTGATAAAAAATAAATTTTGATTTACCTTTTGTGGGATCAAATGAATTCATTTAAAATTTATATTTTGTAAGTATGTAGTCCTTATTATAAGCTTCCCAAAAATTATAATTTTAAATATATTTAATTTAATTATTATAAGTAGGAGGTATTTTCCACAGCATGTCAAATTATGATATTGCTATTAGGATTCAACTGTGTAGTTTTGAGTCAAACTCATTGACCCATGTTTCATGAGTAGTGGTTCACAAGAACCCATCTCTCATGATAATGAATGGTCCACTTAGCACTCATTTCATCTCGGTGATGCTCACAGAGGTGAAGCATTGGGCCTTCCCAAGAGGTCACCCATCCCAATAATACTTTAGCTCAAGTGTGCTTAACCATAGAGTGTTCTCCAAGGTTAAGCACACTTAGCTTGCAACCCCATTTCCAAAACCTTCAGCAAGTGTTGTGCCTTATGAACCATTCATTATAGAGCCCCTTATGAATGTAGGTTTTTCACCAAAAATCAAGATCTATGTTATGCACATGTGGAAAAATAGTATATTACCAAAAAAAAATCTAAAAATAATGTATGCTCTTGGTATTGATTTCCTTGATCCAACAAAAAAAATTGAATTTCGATATATACAAAAAAAATTATGTGTTATACAGTAAACTATGTCTAAATTGTAATTAGTTTGATTTCAAAACTTAATTAAGAAAAAATATTCAATAAAATACTATGAAACCAAATGACAGAGCTAGATATCGTAGTTAGAAATCTAAATTCAAAAAAAATAGAATTTTTTCCTTCATAGAAAAAGGTTGTGTTATACAGTAAACATCACTCTTTAAAAATGTTGTTTAATGTTAAAACTAGTTATCGAAGGAGATGACAAAAGAAATGTAATTTGATTCCATTTTTTTTAAGTAAAGGGGGCCTATAGATATATTAGTAATAATAAAAATTTACAATAGGTAATAGTTTATACGATCCCCAAAACACCTTTACAATGAAGAGCTATCTGCCAGCCCCAAGTTTGCTACTGAAAATGGGCTAATTATACAAAATATTCAGAAATCCACAACAAAACTTATTTTCTTAGCCTAAAACTAAGATAGATTTGGGCATGAAGAAAGCAAACTAAGCACCCTTGCACGACCCCTGGACTGAATTCTCTCTTGGGTCTTCCTGCACTATTAAGATCATGTCTAGGATAGGACCCTACACCCTTCTTGCTCAAGCCAAATCTAATCTGAAATTTTCAAATTTGTTGCTCTAGAACTTGGTGCTCCAAAACTTTAGCCTCGGCAGTCACATTCTTCTTACCCTTAATGTACTCAATATAAAAATCATAAGCCTATATCTTACAGATCCATTTCTATTACCGCTCTTTAAGGGCTTACTGCTCTGATGCCATTGAAATATCTCTAGCCAAATCTTAACTGTGTTTTCTGAATCTGTTGCTTCAAAACTTGTTGCTCTAGAGACTATTGCTCTGTAATTTCATCAAAAAAATTTCTTGTAAGCTTTTCAACTGCTGCTTTTTTTATTTTTATATTTTCAATATATATGGAGAGATTGTCCGAGAGAGTGAGCAAACAGTTCCACAACTGATGCCACCCATCACACAGAATATTTGTTGTTGCCACCTTCATCTTTTGCACATGGTTGAAGTCATGGCTTCCTTAACAACTATTGCAGCAACTTCTGATTATGCTTACAATTCTATGTCATTATACACATCGATTTCTTTCCCATCATAGCCCATATTCGCCAATTTGTCTGACATGCCATTCCCCTCTCTATAAGTATGTGAGATGATAAATTTTTGAAATTTGTCCAACAAAAACTAGATTTTCTATAAAATATATTTCAAGCACCAACTATGCACCTTTATCTCCTTGTAGGAATTAATTATAATTAATGAATCCCCCTCGATGTGAACTTGTACAATACCTAATTTGAGGGAAATTTCCAATCCTACCAGGACTACCTGAGCCTCAGCCACATTATTCATACCCATTGGCAGTGAAAATGAACTAGCCATTATTACCAATCCCAAAGAGTCTCGAATACAAATTCCTGCCCCTGAGTTGCCCATATTTCCTCTCGAAGCACCATCAAAGTTAAGCTAGAAAAAATTAGAATATGGGGATGTCTATTTGATTTATTTTCTATTCACCTTCACTCTGCTATTTTGATGTAAGCTTCCTGCAAATGAAAAAATTGTGTTCTTCCATCTCTTCAAAATAGAGTCATCCCAACTTGTGAACAAGGAGGATGTGTTCTTATGTTTTAGAACATAAGCATTAACCACTTTTGAAATTGCTTTCTCAATCATGACTTTAACAACCTCAATTGAAGAACTTGATTTCCTAAAAATGAGTAAATTGTGTTCCCACCATATATTCCATATTACTAGTGGTGGAATAACTTGCCATACATAAGCAAAAAAAGAGGTTTTATACAATAATGGCCAACTTTGGAAGATGTCCCAAGTAGAATTTGGTAAAGGGTTGTGTAAGTTCAACTTGCTCTTTACGAACAACCAGCAATCATGTGCAAAGCTACATTGAACAAACAAATGGTCTACATTCTCCATCTCTTCCTCACATAAAGGACACTTGAAAGGATCAACAATTCTCAGTTTAGTTAAGTGATCACTTGTTAAAATTCTCTTTTATAAAGCTAACCATGCAAAACTCCTAGCTTTTGGGAGAATCTTGTTATTCTAGCAAAATGAATAAGCCCTCTATGAGACCAACTGATCCCTGTGTTGGATTAGAGCTTGTTATCCTTGCTTCATAGAGTAGGAGCCCTCTTTTGAAGGATCCAATAGAATCTTATCAAGCTTCCTCAAGATGAACGCAATTCTACATTTTAGAAAATCTTGAAGCAATGAAAATTAATTGGCAGAAAGGGATGAATCAAAATGTTTTTTCCAGATTAATTTACCCATTAGGCCTTCTGTTGAATGTACATAATCTAGAAAATTTTCACCCCATTCTCTTGACAATACAACCCTTACCTGCTATAATTCCTGAATTTTTTTCAAATGAGGCTTACCATTCCACAAGTCCTCCCAAAACTTCATGCTTTTCCCATCATGAATTTCCCACGTAATGAATGAAGTAATAATCGACCTGCATGACATCAAGAAATTCCACATGGATAATCTTGAAGGAAGGTTTGAAATAGTAAGAATCTTCAAGGGGTTTGCAGTGTCAAGATACTTAGCCTACATTAGCTTGCACCACTTCGTTTCAAGATTTGTGTACATTTGTCAAACTAACTTGGCCCCAATGCCTTGTTCTTGATTGAGATATTGTGAATACCTACTCCTCCTTGATATTTTTCTAGTGCCATGTTGTCCAAGGATATTAGAGGCACTTTTTTGCAATCATTCATATCACCCTTCCATAGAAATGTTTTGATAATGCTCTCAATTTCAAGGATAATCAACATTGAAGCCTTGAGAACTGCCAGAAAATAGTTAGGGATTGTAGATAATACTAATTTTATTAAAAGAATTATGCCTGATAATGATAACCATCATTCCTTCCACATTAGAATCCTTTCCTTTAATCTTTCTATTACTTTAACATAGTAAGCAACTTTATTTGGACCATTGAAATAAGGGATACCTAGGTATGCACATGGCAACTTTGCTTGCCTAAACCCCATTATTTTAATTATCTTATTTTTTATAGCCTCTTTTGTATTGAAAACATAAATTTTGGACTTGGATGCATTAACTTTTTTACCAGATGTTGAGCAATACTTGTCAAGCACTTGTTTGATTTGAATGGCTTCATCCATAGTTGATCTACTAAAACAAATGGTATCATCTACAAATAAAGAATGAGTTATTGAAATGTTTGTGTTTGAAATAGTAATGCCTCTCCAAAGTCCCAGGCTTTGTTTATAGGTAATTAATCTACTTAGCACCTCAGCCATTATAATGAATGGGAAGGGGGATAATGGATCCCCTTGTCTCACTCCTTGTGATGTTGCAAAGAATCCCATAGGTGAACCATTGAGGATGATTGAAAACTTTACTCCTAACAAAAAGATCTAATCCATTTATGCCAATTTCCTTTGAAACCAAATTTCTCAAGAAATTTGTTAAGGAAATCCCATTCTACTCAATCATAAGCCTTCATCATGTCCAGATTAACAATGAAAAAGGTAAATGATCAGAATAAATTGAGTGAAGGGTCTCATGTGCAATTAGCACTCCTTCAGATGTTTCATGACCTGGGAAAAAACCTCCCTGCTCCTGAGAGATAATCTTTGGAATAAGAGGTTGCAATCTGAGGTATATGGCATTGGTAGAGATCTTATAAACAGTGTTGCATAGTGATATGGGCCTAAAATCTGCAAAGGTTTTGGGTTTTTTAATTTTGGAATGATTGCAATGTTTGTCACATTGAACTGCTTGAGCATGGAACCCATTCTTCTTGATTCTTCTAGGGCCCACAATAGGTCATAGCACAAAAAATCCCAACCTTTTTGAAAAAATATTATTGTAAATCCATCTAGAATAGGCACCTTATCTAGAGGCAATGAAAAAACAACACCTTTAACTTCATCCAAGGTAAAAGGTTTGAGTAGGGCATCATTATCCTCATCTCAAATGAGAGAGGGAATAACCTCCAAAATCTCAACTTCATCTTTCCTGCATTGATCATCTTTGCCTTGCGGACTGTTAAAAGTTCAAAAAATAATCTCTTAGCTTCTCTCTTAATAACTTATTCCGATGTTAGCTAGATGCCTGAAGCCATCTCTTGAATTGAAAATATTTCGAAGTAGCTCTTTTCATTTGCACATAAGCATGAAAATACTTTGTATTCCTGTCACCCTCTTTAAGCCATAGTTCTCGAGATTTCTGGCACCAATATATTTATTCCCTAGCACATAACTCTTCCCAATCCATTTGCAATTATTTTTTCTTCTCAAACAAATTATCATCTAATCCATTTTGAATAATTTTCTCATGGATTGTCGATAGCTCTTTTTATCTACAGAGAAGCATGAAAATACTTTGTATTTCTATCACCCTCTTTAAGCCATAGTTATCGATATTTATGGTGCTAATATATTTCTTCCCTAGCACATAACTCTTCCCAATCCCTTTGCAATTGTTTTTGCTTCTCAAATAGATTATCATCTAATCCATTTTGAATAATCTGCTTGTGGATCGCTGATAGCTCTTTGAAGACATCCTCTTTTTGCTAAAAAATATTTTTAAACACCTATTCATTCCATACTTTTATTTTTTGTTTGACATGTTTTAATTTTTGATAAAGTTGATACATTTTCTAACCCTATTCAAACAGAGCATTTATCCACCATTGACACAACAGGGGCAAGAACTATGGGTGCATGAACCACATGCTTTCAATTTTGAAGGATGATTTTCCTTTCGGAAGGGAGACATTTGATATATACAAAGAGATCACATAATGATCAAAGCTAACAAGAGGTAGGATTTCAAATTCCAATCCATGTTGCCCTAAAAACCAGTTTGGGGATACCAAAAACCTGTCTAATCTTTCAACAATTTGTAAGAAACCTTTTCTATGGTTCATCCAAGTGTACTTCCTATTGAATGGCACAATTTCTTTTAGAGCATTGGTGAGAATGAAAGAATTGAAATCTTCAATCACTATCAATGGTAGACTAATACCTCTGGCTTTTTCTTGCAGTGAGACAATAGCATTAAAATCTCCTCCCAAAACAACTTTAGCATCACCCAGGCCATTTAAAACACGAGTTATTTCATCCCACAGATCTTTCTTGTCAAATGATGAATTAGGCCCATAAATATTAAACAACCAATATTTCAGGTTAACTTTAGAAATCTCAAGCAACTACCAATTAGACTCATTCCTTGTTGAAATTACATTTACTGCTTTAGGGTTCCAAAAAGAAATCAACGCACCAGAGGCCCTCGAGTGTGGAGAGTGGGTTGATTTCCACCTTGTCCATTTTTGTAGGGAGGTTTCATAAGATTGTTTTGAGAGTTTACACTCCTAAAGTAAAACAATATCTGCTCCACAAGCATCAATTTGATGCTTGATACAAGCTCTCTTGTTAGGGGAATTTATGCCCCTGACAATCCATGAGACAACATTCATTGAGCTCGAGGAGAGCAGTTAGCTCTCCTTGGGAATTTGCTTGGAATATAGTCATAAATAGTTTTTTGAACCCCTGCTTCAATCACCTCTTTCAATTTATCCAATTTAGATTTCCTTCCCCACTTCCCTAGTGACTTCTTCAGAATTGCATGAGGAGTATATGGACAATGTCTTTGAATAATCATATTTTGCTTCTTCCTAATCTACCAAGCAAGACTTTGCTTGCTGTACATGGTGATCTAAAGCTTCATAAATACACTGATTTGACCCATAATCTTCATAAGTTATTCCTTTTTTCTCCCAATCCACTTTATGTTTTGTTGCCCATGTTGTACTATCCTCTTGAGCTGCTACACCTTCCCCCCAACCCTCCCCAGCTGCCAAATCCTCTACTATTTCATCATACATTTCTGAACCTACTAATATTAAGAATTGTTCTACTAGCAATTCTAGTTCATCTATTTTATCAGGCTGAGCAGCTTGAATCAATGTAGATGAGTCTTGAGATAGGAGAATAGGAAAAATACCCCTACATCTATTTGTTGTCACATATTGGGGCTTTGAACAATCTTCAAACATCAATTTTCACACAATAATGTCCAGGTGTTCATCTAAAACTTGGGAGGAGAAGGTGAGTAAAGGTTAATACAACAATCTATGTATATTTGCATCAAAAAATCATTTTGCTTGTTGGTTTGCAGAGATATCAAAACAATATTTTTCAACTTAGACTACCCTCCTATCTCCATATTGTTCTCTATCTTCTTCTCACACCAAATCCCCTTGCTGACATGCTTCATAATTTCTAATATTGATTTATCATTTAGTTATGAGGCAATATTTCTAGTAGCAAAATTAGTATATTTCCTAGAGTTTGAATCATCATGATCAAGGCTAGTCTAAAAATTTACAGGCTTGTTCCCTAATATATAACATTTTGCATGAGCATTATCTAGGGTTTCAAAAAAAATTTATGCCGGGTGGATATGTTGGGGAAAAAATTTTGAGATATCAAGTAATACACAAACCCTAACTAGCATTTAAGGGTTTTGAAAAAATATATGGTCATTTTTTAGGAAGATTCCTACTTGATTAGCCATGATTTCAATTAAATTCAATACCATGTATTCCAATGGTAAAGCATGCATCTGAATCCAGTAAGGAACAAATCTCAAAGCAAAATCTAGGGGCTTAAGATTCAAAACCCATGGCTGCATGCATAGGCCTAAGCCCTCAAAAATATAGGATTTAACTTTAAACATAGCATTGCACCTTTCTTTATTACAAAAAAATACAACAAAAATCCCCATAGATTTATCTATATAAAAAACTACTTGGACCCCTTCCCATTCCTTAGCCAGTAATTCCTTTAATTTACCTAAATCAGGGGTCGAATTCACAAACTTACAAATCAATGCTTTGTCTTTGAGATCCTTAACCTGAGGCTGGAATAGATGCTTCGGAAATGTAATATGTACTATGCCCTTTTGATTCTCTTAGGAATCCCTTTGGCCATCTCCCCCTTCTCCTACCATGTTGGTATGCTCCTTCTATGCTAAATGGGTAGGATCTTTCTGTCTCCAAATTTTCTTTAGATATTTCCTTCTTGGCACACTTCTCCTTTTTTTATCTCCTAGAACCCTTATTTTTTATTTTTCTGCCTTGCCTAGGCAGCGATCCTAAAATGGTCTTTTGGGCCTACTTATTCTCAAACGGTCCCTTTCCTTTTTTCCTTTTGGTTCTCCTTATTTGTACTATTGTCTAGCACATCCTTTTGGATCCCCTGATGCCAAGAGTTTTGTAAATATTCTTTTCTAAAATCATCTTGTATTTTCCTTTGTTGATTTCTCAGGGCCAACATAGAGTAGCGCCTGCTAGAGAAATCTTGGGGTTGTGCAAACCATTGGGACAACACTTGAGAATCTTGCACCGACTGAATTCTTGTGTGATTCAGATGGAATCCTCCTTGACTCGGACCATGGGGCTCACCTCTCCCTTGCAACTTCGAAGCCCTAAGAGATCTGAGGTCAAGCTTGCTATCTTCATATAGCTTGTCGAAAAACTTTGGGTCTTTTTCATACTGTCTTTTAGCTTTAAGATTATGCTCATAGTCTCCTAATGCCCTATCTTCTTCGAAAATATCAAAATATGGCTACTTATTGTGATCCAAATGCCAACTAGGTCAAAACGGAACCCAATTAGGTTTTACAAATGTATGCTTTACTCCAGTAGGTATGTGCCTTGCTTGTTGCCAAGTATCATTCCCTATGGGTCCACATTTCTGAAACAAGCCAACATATCCTTGGAAGCTTTGAGGCCCACGAGAGGACAAAGTTCTGGCATCTTCTACATAGTTATCGTTGCTACATCATTCCCTATTCCTTCTAAAAAAAATTCATTGCTTTCCCAACATTGGAACTCGTTCCCTCGTAAAGATTAACTATCGCTTTTCTAGCGCATAGACACGTTCCCTCCTGAAAAGTGGTTGTCGCTTTTCCAACGCTGAGACCCCTTCCCTCCATGATTTTCTCCTAAAAGTTGACCATTGCAAATTCCTAAAAATTAACTATTCTTGTTCCATCGCTTCGCCATCGCTCCTTTGTATTTTATTCCAAAAATTTTTAAAAATATATATTTAGAATTTACAAACAAAATGTCACAAATAACTAGTTTGTGTCATCTTCAAATTCCTCATGGTTTAGCAACTATAGGTGTTTGAAAGTGAAGATATAGTTAAAAAAAATTAGTTCAATGTCAAGTTTGGCCAAAAAGTGTAACCCACTATTGTGGGATCACCCAAATAAGTAGGCTTACAATGCATCAACATAATAAGGGGGTACTTCCAAGTCTAGTCATGAAGAGCATCACCAATATAAGAAAGCATTTAGCTCATCATATGTCATTATTACACATGTGAACATCAAACACCATGACAATAATGAAAATTTGCGTATACAAGTAAATATCAATAATAAAATATGTGGTGGTATACTAATTGGCCTAAGTGATCCAACATAGCTCGCTCTAGAAATAAAGGAATTTCAAACAAATAAAGATAAGATAAAAAATGAAATTATTCATCTTTACATATGCATTCTCTTGACTATTTTTGTGTCACAAAAATAAAAAATATCTAGCATAAAGGCATGGAATGTAAGAAATTGCATCAAAGAAACCATATATATACACAAAATTTGTTCATAAAGACACAACTTATGATCATGTTCCACTACCATCACCACATGCAACTATAACAACTTAAGGGACTCCCATGAGAGGGGTAATATATTTTTATGATACATATTTTTGGACCCACTGACATTGATAAAAGCTCCTCTACTATTGTTTTATATCTCTCTTTTCATGACTATTAAATGTTTTCTTTGTCATATTATATGATTTTGTATGTTACTGTTTTCACTTCATCTTGTCACCTATAGGTTTTACATGCTCATTCTTGTTCTTCTTAGGGGAATTTTTTCAATATTACTTACAACACATTAGTCATTCACACAAGAAACTACTGATTGGGTATACATCTTACACTCAACCTTAAATTTTTATATCATGTTCACTATTCGTACTTAGTTGTTGAAACTACCATTTCAAATTTTAAGATCTTTCTTATTTTATAGTCATATTTTTTCTCTCTCCTTACTTATGTGCACTTTCTTCATAGTCTACATGACCTAAGGGGGAAATATTAACAACTAATTTAAATTTTTAAATCATAGATTTCATAGGTTGGACACATACATTACTTCAATGGATCAACCTTCCTTTTCTATTTTAACTTATTTATTTTCTATATATTTCTACTAAATAGCATGTTTACACATAGTTTTATACATGTAGGTTAGAGTGTGGGAAAAAAAATAGAGAAAAAAAGTGCATACACTAATACTTTTCACTCATTTTTTATACCACTTGGATGCATAATTTTAGTATGTTGGTTTAGTGACATAACCCAAGGCCTAATCTAGATCAATCAAACATGGTGCATCCCCCTATTCATAACCCTTCTAATATCGTTCCTAGCTACTCACTCACCATGGATGGGATTGGAATTACAATCCTATATGCTAACTAGGATTGTTGGTGCAATTTAATCCCCCACTTTTAAAACTTATTTTTTTCATTCCAAGGAAGAAATTCTTAGGATTTGATCATTATGCATCAATATGGGTATCAAAAATTTAAATTTATGCATATAGGAATATGTATTAAACGAACCACCCTAGTTCATTTTAACATCATAAGTCATTTTTTAAAATATTCTTAAGAGCATACAATCTCCTCTTCCTTGGTAAGTAAATTAGAAATTGAAACAATTTTCTTTGTGAAGCATTAACAAGAACACCCAATCCTTCAAAAAGTAATAATCAACATCCAATATCAAGGTTGTACAATATTTGATATAAATAATTCTATGACACATCAACAATCAACAATCAACTTGTTGACATTCATTTTCACTTTATTCTCTTTAAGTATTTTACTAATTCATTATTGCGGCTTGACTAATGCACAAGGAAATCTTGAATTTAAATCATTGCATGGAAAGACCCATATTTATCCTTAGCATCACCAAGTCTTTCCTTAATAGAAACACTATTAGACAAATATGTATCACATATATCAAATATTATATCTTACTTTAGATAAGATCACAAAAATTAGGATGGGATTATAACTTTGGACAATATCACTAGCATGATTTTGCCCTAATCTCTCAAATTCGCAAGATTTAGTTGTATCTCCCCCTAATTCATAATCTAGTATAAGATATCATATATTAGTCCTTTGTCACATTATGGAATGAGGTAAAGTTCATATCTCAAGGTAATCAAACCATTACTCTCTCATTTTAATTCAACACATGTTTAATTTTAATCTTAGTTAACTTACATATATTGTTGTAGTAACGAAAAAAGTATCTCTTTTTCTTACTTTGGGAATAATTAATATTAAATTGAGCCTAATGTTGCCTTGATTTAGTGTTGTGATATGTTTTACACATTCACATTAAGTTTAAGGCCCTTTTAAACTAAATGGACCTAATTTTTCCTTAATTTAGTGTTGTAAAGTGTATTTATTTACATCTTCACACTAATTTTTGGGAACTCTTGCATTCATGGCCTTCAAATCATCATTAATAGGCCCTTAATACCCTTTATTACGTATCCCAAGGCTTATTTCAACTGAAATCCTGACAAATTCAATAAATACATTTAATATTTCAACCCCCCAACATTCTCTCACCCTAAAAATATAGGGTGGGACCCATATGCCACCTTTGGCATATTAGTCCACCTAGGTGGGACCCATACACCACCTTGGGTGTATGAGTCCCATTTTGGGAATTTTTAGGGTTTTGAGCGAGAAATAAGGGTTTTCAATTCAAATTTTGTAGATGTTGACATTTGGGATCTAATAAACGGTAAATTAGATGGAATTCCTATATAACTAAGGTTTCAAACCATTATTTCACTAAGAATCTTCAAGCAAGAGAGTTTGACCTAGACCTAGAGCTTTCAAGAGAGATTTTCAAGTATTCAAGTGCATTCAAGAGCATTCAAGAGTTGATTATCAAGCATTTTGGAGCATCAATTCAAGATTTAAGCATCATGTCAAGGTCTTCATGCATCATGTGTGTTTGTGAGCTAACATGTTGATATAGCATTTGTGATCCAAGTTCAAGCATTCAAATCCATATTAAGTTTCATGATCAATATCTACATCCATTGAAGCCAAATCATACAAGTTATAGATCTACACTCCAAGGATTCAACAAGGTTTGGTGAGTTGTTACATTCTTTTGTTCATTCACCATTCCCTCATGTTATTTCAATTCATTTCAAATTTTAATTACTCAAATGGGGTATGAATGAGGTAGACCCCCATCCACTAACAAAACAATATTTCTCTCTCTCTCTCTTGTGATGTGTTTTTTGTAGATTTATGTGAATGAGACTCATTCACCTAATCTAGCAATTTAGTCCCTAAAATAGCCTTTCGACAACATTCAATAGTGTCAAATCTAGGTTCAAAAGATTTAGAAAAATACTAAAAAAATCCTATAGCATGACTCATATGCCCAACCTAGAGTGTTAGTCCCATTATAGTTTATGATCATCATTGAGTAGATCTTGATCAACTCTTAGAGAATCCTAGATCCTTCCTTGAAAACCCTAGAGTTAGATTAAATCACCCAACCTGGGATATAAGTCCCAGTGCAATCTAAAATAGCAATTTCCAGGGCTTATAAACCTTGTTTTGTCATCTCCAATCCTCCAAGTACTTTTCTATTTCATTATGTTTATTAATCTGATTTCATGCTTTCAAGTTTCTAGGGTTTTGTGCATAAGTGTTTGCAATTCTCCTTTGAAGCTTCATATAATTGTAAACCCCCATCCAATCACACAAAGGAAACACCCATTCCATCCCTCAATTGAGTCACTTGGTTGAGGGATCTAAGTTTCCTAATGATTAAAGTGTGAAATAGGTCCAATTCCATCTCCCAAAAGGTGGAACCCAATTTCCTTTTAATCATTTTAGTGAACCTGACCTTGGACCCTTGAATTTATAATTTAGAGAACATTGTGGTCCTAGATCTAGATTGCATTAAATTTGCATTAGACTTGCATTAGTTGAATTACATTTAGGGCTTATAAACATTGCATTAGTGAAAAGTGCATATAGGTTGCATTTTTGTATCTTAAATCATTCAATTTCACTAGAAATTTGTAATTGCAAATAGTAAATTTGGTATACAACCTAGATACCTTAAAAATCAACTCAAAATTTGTTGATTCAGGTTTAAAAACCCTAATCAGGACTCATTTTCCCACCTAGGTGATTTAGTCCCTGTATAGGTCTTTTTCTAGATTTTTGGGTATTTTGTGCTCTCTATTTTTCACTATCTGAACTGTCAAAAACCCTAAGTGGGACTCATATGGCCAACTGGGCAAATGAGCCCTTGGAGGCCTACAAAAACCAATTTTTCAAAACTTTTTGGTGATTTTCTATACTTCCTAGGCTTGCTGGTAACTTATAGTATCAGTCAGGAAAGTTTTAGGAACTTATGCTTTATGCATCTAGGTCAAAATTGAATCCATTTAGTGTAGTCATTTTTTAATCATTCCAAAATCATTTTAGTAGCAAAAATCATCAAATCTAAAAAATGTTTACATTTTTGAATTTTTGAATTTTTACATACATAATGTTTATACTCATGAAACTTTGCATAAGTTGGATAAAAGTACTTTTCACTTTTGCATACACAATGTTTACATTCATGAAGCTTTGATCAGTTTGATAAAAGTGATTTTCATTTTTGGATACACATTGTTTGCATTCTTAAAGATTTTCATAAATTTGATAAAAGTACTTTTCATCTTTGGATATAAACTGTTTACATTCTTAAAGCATTGAATAAGATGGCTAGACATACTTTTCATTTTTGGTCAAACAATGTTGGTATCTTATATTTCTAAGCATGCTAAGAAAAAGTTCATCTCTCCCCCCTATGAGAATGCTTCAGTGAAATAGAACACAATGGATAATCATGACAATCAAATTTGGTCTTCTCCTAATATCTCTCCTATTTGTGATGAAGATATTTTAGTGTTAGAAGATCAAACCAATGAGATTTATGAGTGTATGAGTGTCTTATTTTTTTCTCTTCCCCTATTAAGGAAAAAATCATTGAAAAAGAGGATACCATCATTGATTAGAAAGACAATCCAACAATAGATGACTCCCCTACTTGTGATGAAGTTATTTTAGAGGAACCAACCTTTGAATGTCATGAACATCTAGTTTTTTTCTCTCCTAAAGACTCTCCTACTAGGGTAGATATCATGATGCCAGAAAATGACAACATTGACAATAGTAATGGTTTCCTTAGATGAAGATGAGGAAGTGACATTAGACTCCCCTTCACTAAGAGATCATGAAATAAGGATAAGTCTTATGAGGTTATGCACATTATATATTCCTTGAAGTACTCTCGTGAGCCTAAACGTATCCTTTACCCACCCTCAAACCAACCACAAACTCAAACCAAATCCATCCTCATCCTCAACCACCTAACAATAATGTTGTATATCAATATAATATTGTTGCTCATACATATAACACTAGAAACAATTCACAACCAAGTCAAACAACTCTAACATCCCTCTCATTACCTCAACCTATCTTGCCTAGTGCCCCTCGTTTTCCTTTACATAATAGAAAGGAGTATGATCTTGTTGCACAATTAAAAAATACTCCTGCTAAGATATCCTTATGGGATCTTACTCAAGCCTCCCCTCATTATCATAAACATGATTCAAAGTGATTTACAACAAATTCCTATCCCTCCTAATGTGCAACCAAATGACATAGCAACCCTAATTCAAGGAATGAATGTGAACATTGTTTTCCACCAAAGTGAGCTACCTCCTTTGGAAGTGCAAAAACAAAATGAAGAATTCATGATAATAGCTATCTTCAATAGGACAAGGATAAAGCGAACCCTTGTCAATAATGGATCAACTCTTAATGTGTGTAGTGTAACCCTTTTGGATAACCTTGGCATAGATAAATCAAGAATTAAACTTGATTCCTTATCGATTCGAGGATTTGACAATGTAGGGAAATAACCGCTTCAAGTGATTACATTACCTATTGCAATTGACAAATTTATATTACAAACCCTGATCCATGTTATGCCTCATGATATTTCATATAATCTCCTTTTAGGAAGACCATGGATTCATGAGATTCATGGGGTGCCTTCTACCCTTCATTGTAAAATGAAGTATGTCTACAACAACAAAGTGTATACAATCAAAGTTGACCCTGAACCAGATAGTTGTTTGAACATTGAGAAAGGTTAGGAAAATCATTTAAAAACATTGACACCAACTACAGGAGTGGAACCCGTGTAAGAGAAATAAAAACAAAAGCATATCGAGGGAGTCACGAAGCTATTGGAAGATGATTGGGGATCCTTGGATTTCACACCTACATTTATGGGAGAATAAAAGATCATATTTAAAAGAGTTTAAAAAGGGAAAATAAAAAGTGGTAATGTCGACACAAAATTCAATAGAATCTTCAAAAGCATCCACTTCAAAAGAAAACACAAAATACACAACAAACTTTGGTGAAGTTGATTATGAACAACCGCAAAAATCCAAAAGAAATAGAAAATATTTATGGAAGAGGTTATGAACTTATGAAACAACTTGGGTATAGTGGAAAAGGATGTGGTGCTAGAGAATAAGGTATTCACATCCCTATAGAGCCACACACAAGAAACAACTAATAGTCTTGGTTATTGTCCCTCAAAAGAAAGAAACAAGCCTTCACTCAATAGAAACACTATTACAAAAGATTCTTTTAAGCCAACTTTAACATTAGTGCATCCTAAACTGATAGAAACTAGTGGTCTTGGTTACTATCCTTTGAAAGAAATGAAAGAAACAAAGAAAACTTTGATTAATATCAATCCCATCACATAAAACACTAGTGATTTGAATTTTTTAGATTTTACACCCTCCTATAAGGGAGAGCACAAATACTCACAATCTAAAGAGTCTTGTGTAAGTATGAAACCTTGTACTAAGCAAGAGATACCTTTGTCACAAAATAATGGAACATATACTTTTGATCAAGAGAGTATCTTGTCAAGACTCCTCCAAGATCATTTGATATCTCTCCCTCCAAGAAAATGAAATAAATTTTATATCACAAGTTCATTTTGTGCATATCATAAAGTTCATGGTCATTATACTAACAAATGTAAGGCTTTAGGTACTAAAATTCAACATCTTAAGGATTGTGGTGCTCTTCCTTGTGTTGAAGCACCTAGTTCCTCTAATTGATACTTATTTTCATTCTATTATGTTTCTCATCAACCATATCAACTCATCTTTGTCTTGCATTAAGTGGGGGAAATGGGTTAGGAAGCCTTGTCCTCATATGACACTTGTTGTTGTCTCTTTTGGCTACATGACTGCCTTCCATGTATATATAGGAGCAAGCTTGGGATGTGGACAACATGCCTTAAGTTGAATCGCATGTGACATACTTTTCTTTCTATGTCTAGCATTACATTTTGGGGGAAACCCTTTATTCATGATGTAGTCTCATTCAGGAATATATGACTTGGCATAGGGCTTTCCAAATAAGCTTTCATGTCTTCTTCATTGGCTACTTTAAAGAAAATTACTCACAACAATGGTGTTAGCAATCACTTTAAATTGGGGGCATAAATTGACATTATCTTTTGGCATTTCTCATTTTTCATTGTGTGATTTTCTTTCTTCCTACAATGCGTCCTTTTCTTGGTGATGTCATTAGGTTTGATTTCCCCTAAGAGCGTGATATTTCTTTGATTTTTCCTCTCTTGGAGTTATTAGACATGATGTTCACTAAGAAGAGACCTTACATGAACTAAGCAAAGTCCCTTTGAACAAATCTTTACTTACATGTTCATAAGCTCAAAGTTTCATTTTGTGGCACCTTATTGATGTTATCAAAGGGATAGCTTTGGTATGGTTAGTACGTATGGGAGCTGACATTAGGCATGAATTTTCCATAGCCACTTCTTGTGTGTGTGAGCACATATCAGGTGTGTGCAGATGTGTCTCTGGGGGCTCACCTAGTGGATAATGTATTCCACTAGCCCTTGTGAGCATGTGTTTGGTTTGCATGATGTACATCATGTTCCACTTATATTATCTTTTGAGTGGGAGCATACATTGACATTATCTTTTGAAATTTCTCATGTTTCATTGTGCGGATTTCTTTATTCTTGCAATGCGTCTTTTTCTTGGTGGTGTCATTGGGTTTGATTTCCTTTGAGAGCATGATATTTCTTTGATTTTTCCTCTCTTAGAGACATTAGGCATGGTGTTACCTAAGAAGACACCTTACATGAACTAAGAAAAGTCCCTTTGAACAAATCTTTACTTATATGTTGTTCATAAGCTCGAAGATTCATTTTGTGGCACCTTATTGAAGTTATCAGAGGGATAGCTTTGGTATGGTTACTACATATGGGACCTGACCTTAGGCATGACTTTCCCATAGCCACTTTCTTGTGTGTGTGAGCACATACCAGTTGTGTGTGTATGTGTCTCTGGGGGCTCACCTAGTGGATACTAGATTCCACTAGCCCTTGTGATCATAGCATTTTCATGGCAACCGCTTTAAAGTGGGGGCATACATTGACATTATCTTTCAACATTTCTCATGTTTCATTGTGTGATTTTCTTTCTTCTTGCGATGTGTCTTTTTCTTGGTGGTGTCATTAGGTTTGATTTCCTCAGAGAGCTTGATATTTATTTGATTTGTCCTCTCTTGGAGACATTAGGCATGAAGTTCCCTAAGAAGAGACCTTACATGAACTAAGCAAAGTCCCTTTGAACAAATCTTTACTTACATGTTGTTTATAAGCTTGAAGTTTCATTTTGTGGCACCTTATTGAAGTTATCAGAGGGATAGATTTGGTATAGTTAGTATGTATGGGAGCCGACCTTAGGCATGACTTTCCCATAGCCACTTGCTTGCGTGTGAGCATATACCAGTTGCATGTGTATGTGTCTCTGGAGATTCACCTAGTGGATACCAGATTCCACTATCTCTTGTGAGTGTGTGTTTGGTTTGCATGGTGGACATCGTGTTTCAAGTAAACATTTCTTTGGACAAACAACTTAGACTTAGTCTATATTGTGTTGGACAGACTATCAAGGCTTGATCCATCCCTTTTCTTTTTCCTTTTTTTCTTTATATGTTTAATAGTGTATGCTTGTACCTTATTGTTGCTTCATACATCATTTACATGTGTGTTCTTTTGTGCCTATGATGGTTTGCCATAGGATCTTGATCCTGGGGGCTTGCACAACCCTCTTGATCATTGTTATCCTATCTCACTAGCATCGACACACATGAACCCCTCTTGATGTGTATTTGTCTACTTTAGTGTGAGTTTGAAGCAAGTTCCTCCTCTCACTAAAGTGGGGGCTAAATGCAGTAATGAAAAAAGTATCCCTTTTTCTTACTTTGGGAATAATTAATATTAAATTGAGCCTAATGTTGCCTTTATTTAGTGTTGCAATGTGTTTTACACATTCAAATTAGGGCCCTTTTAAACTAAATGGACCTAATTTTGCCTTAATTTAGTGTTGTAAAGTGTATTTATTTACATCTTCACACTAATTTTTGGGCCCTCTTGCATTCATGACCTTCAAATCATCATTAATAGGCCCTTAATACCCTTTATTACATATCATAAGGCTTAATTCAATTGAAATCTCAAAAAATTCAATAAATACATTTAATATTTCAACCCCCTGACATTCTCTCACCCCAAAAACCTAGGGTGGGACCCATATGCCACCTTGGGCATATGAGTCCCATTTGGGGCCTTTTTAGGGTTTTGAGTGGGAAATTAGGGTTTTCAATTCAAATTTTGTAAATGTCAGCATTTGGGATCTAATAAACGATAAATTAGATGGAATGCCTATATAACTAAGGTTTCGATTCACTGAGAATATTCAAGCAAGAGAGTTTGACCTAGACCTAGAGCTTTCAAGAGAGTTTTTCAAGCATTCAAGAGAATTCAAGAGCATTCAAGAGCTGATTATCAAGAATTTTGGATCATCAATTCAAGATTCAAGCATCATTTCAAGGTCTTCATGCATCATGTGTGTTTGTGAGCTAACATGTTAATGTAGCATTTGTGATCCAAGTTCGAGCATTTAAATTCATATTAAGTTTCATGATCAAGATCTACATCCATTGGAGTCAAATCATACAAGTTGTAGAACTACACTCCAAGGATTCAACAAGGTTTTGTGAGTTGTTGCATTCATTTATTCATTCATCATTCCCTCATGTTATTTCAATTCATTTCAAAGTTTAATTACTCAAATGGGGTCTAACTGAGGTAGACCCCTATCCACTAACAAAATAACATTTCTCTCTCTCTCTCTCTCTCTCTCTCTCTCTCTCTCTCTCTCTCTCTCTTGTGATGTGTGTTTTGTAGAATTATGTGAACGAGACTCATTCACCCAACCTGGTGATTTAGTCCCTGATATAGCCTTTTGACAACATTCAATAGTTTTAGATCTAGGTTCAGAAGATTTAGAAAGATCCTAAAAAATCCTATAGTAGGACCCATATGCCCAACCTAGTGTATTAGTCCTGTTACAGTTTTTTATCACTGTTCAACAGATCTTGATCAACTCTCAGAGAATCCCAAATCCTACCCTGAAAACCCTAGAGTGGGACTAAATCTCCCAACCTAGCGTATCAGTCTTGGTGCAATTTGAAGCAACAATTTCTAGGGTTTATAGACCTTATTTTGGCCTCTCCAATCCTCCAAGTACTTTTTTGTTTCATTTTGTTTATTAATCTAATTTCATGCTTTCAAGTTTCTAAGGTTTTGTGCATAATTGTTTACATTTCTCCTTTTAAGAATCATTTAATGGTGAACCCCCATCTAATCACACAAAGGAAACACCTAGTCCATCCCTCAATCGAGTCACTTGATTGAGGGCTCTAGGTTTCCTAATGATTAATGTGTAAAATAGGTCCAATTCCATCTCCCAAAAGGTGGAACCCTATTTCTGTTTAATCAATTTTTTTTATCAAATTAAACTCCTTTACATTAATTTATGGTTTGATTTCAATAGCTACTCATTCATCCCTAGATTAACATATAATTTAAAAGAGGGTTAATGCTTTTATTCTCTTCACTAAAACTTTAGTCCATGGATTTTGCAAGGGAAACATTTGGTTGTGGAAATAAAAACTATAGTGAACCTTTGCCAATTTGTAAATGATGGTAATGATATCACCTTGTTACAAAAGAAACCTAGTGTCTCTCCATGCTTAATGTTCACATCAAAATATATCTCATCTATTTCATTCCTCATGCAAGAAGATAATAGATTTGTTTGGGGCCTTGTTTATTGCAAAAATAAGAATAGAAAAGATCCCTAGTTTGGCAATGAAAATGGGACATTTTTCTAGACTTAACTATTATTCTCATGCCAGGTATTATAATTTTTATATAAAAACTACAATAACATACATCCAAATTAGAAAACTCATTCTAAGATCTATTAAAAATAACATATGTAAGTGTAATTTACACAAATACATTCCAACTCTCTACAATAGGTTTGTGAAGCACAACTTCTCCCTCCATTCTAAGATCTAGGAACATTGTGAGGGTCTTCATAAACACAAGTGATTTGATGCTCAAAGCTTCTTTTGTTATAAAAATTTCCTTCATTCCATTTTTTTCCAACTTTAGGCATGTCTCTCCTTGAAGTTATTGGCATTTATGCTCAATCTTAACAATTATATCAATATAATACTTATAAAGATAATTTTTTATTTAAAAAAATATTTGCTCCTTGGTATTGTATTAATCAATTTTGGAAAAGAATTTATTTGAGGCTTGACATTCACATCTTGTCTTTGAAAGAAGTATTTTCCAACCCATGCTATAATCCTACTTCAATTAGTATTTCATAGTAGACAATACCTTGAATTGTAGTCTTCCACTACATAATGCATTGCATCAAAAACCCTCAATACATGAATATCATAAAAAATATTGGAGAACTGGTGGATTCCACACCTATAGATCACTAGTCTTGATGGTACCCTTGTACCCTACAAAGTCCTCATGAATGAAGGCTCCCCTATTTAAAATAAAGATGATATTGTGTTGTTGTGTGTCCTCAAAATACATTGAAAACCATTAAGTTCCATTATACAATAATTCTCGTATTGCTACATGTCCCCTAAAGACATCGATGATTACCTTCCTTCACGCCCATCATCGCTTTCTTAGATGCTTGTTGTGTAGGGGTATAATATGTCTCTCTTCTTTAATAAAAAATATATTGAGTTGTTGAAAGATTGTGTATTTTCAACTCACAAATCACATCTACTAGAAATTGAGATTTGATTTCATAAGTGGTCAATCCCTTACACATTACTTTAGTTCAATTGAGTTGAAATACAACATATTACTTTTTTTTAATTATAAATTTTTAAATTAAACCTCATATATTTAAAATTATTGTTATTTATATTTCTTTATGATTTTTGTAACTAAGGTCATGTTATTAGATTTTATATCTAATATCATTGGGTTGCCTACGGATGGAATGAAATTTTTCAGAGACTTGAGAAGGAATCACAGACTGCCATGCAATTTTTTTTCAAAGGGGATGAAGCTCAAGACCTGAAGACTGTGAATAGTGGGGGTTACCAGAGGAGCTCTCTCAAGGAGTTGTGGGGGGATGTGGCTGAGGAACTCATGAGATATATCACCCTGGAAGGTTGCTTCTTTGTGGTAAATTCTTACCACTTCCTTATGCTTAATCATTTCCACCACAAGAAAATAATTTCCTTTTCTTATTACCTCCTAACGTCACTGGATTCTGGTCTCAAGGACAATAAGAGAAACCCCAAAAATCTAGTTCTACATGTGGGGCTTATTCTTTTAATTTTTGAGTATGCTAAATATTTTGAGGTGGTTAAGCTAATTACTACCCCTAAGGGTAAGCAATTAAAGCCGGTGGAGGAGTATGATACAGTCTTTGAAGAGGAGTCGGTTAGTCAAAAAGGGAAGAAGAGGAAACTTGTCTTGGAAAAGAAGTTAGAATCTGAGGAGGATGTGTACTATGTCCTAGACTCTCTTGCTTCCATGGAGGTGGCTCCACAACCCCCTACAACAAGGAAGTCTAAGAAAGGGGCATCGAGCCCTAATAAGGGTTATGAGACTTGTAGTGACGAGGTGGTTGCTAATTTTTTGAGTACTTTCCTGAAGGAGAAGAATGAATTAGATGGTGAGGCGTCATCGCCGCCCCTTGCGACAAAGAAAAAGGAGTTGGAGGTGGGAAGAAAGAAAAAATTGGTTTTAAGGTTTGTCGGTTAGGTGTTGGAGAGGAAATATCGCCTCAAGATGATGGGCAGATAGGGTGATGATGATTCCCTGGTTATGAACCCGAATATGTAGAAGAAAGGAAAGGTTGTGGTTGAGGGCAGACAAGATGTTGTGGATACCCTGGTTGTGGACCTAGATCGACAGAAGAAAATAAAAGTTGTTGCTGAGGAGATTGTGGACTCCATTCGTAAATTAAAATGCTAGTTGATGTTGGGAAGGGTAAGGACGTCTTTTCCAGTCAGGACAAGGTAAGTTCCTCTCATGAGGATGATGTTGTGGGTAAGGGGGTTTTCAACTTTGATAGGGAAGATATTTCTGATGTTTTGGGAACTGCTAGAGAGGGTTCCATTGTTTTATTCAAATTGTTCAAATGGGTGTTCCATGAACTTAACATGAAAAATGTTAAAGTACAAGGTGTGATGATTAAAGCTGATGAGTTTTCAATTTAGAACCAGATAGATGAACTGTTTAACTCTTTGAATATTGTGGTAGAGGAAACACTTAAGATGAAGCAAAATCTGAAATTCTCACCCTGGAGGATCAACTGAAGAGAATTTGTGCTAACATGGTCAAGGGTGGGGAGGGGACTAAATCTGTGGTTAATTTTGAGTTTGTTGGTATTACCTCTCCTTCTGTTAGTGCCAAGAATCACAAGGAGACTGTTCATGCTGAAGAGATTGGTGCTGGTGGCAAGTTGATAGAGGAAGAGGTTTCTGTTGATAAGGGTGGGGATAAGAATAATGTTTTGATTAATGAGGTGAATATAGATGGGGTTGGGGCTAGAATGAGAAACAAGACCAAGGCTCAGGCTAGGGCTCTTGGAAAAGATATGTCTGATGTCTCGGATGATGGTCAAAAGGTTGTGGCGAGCGATGTGGAGGCTGTTGATATCTTGAAGAACATGTAGTGCTATTGTTTGGGGTCCTCCTTTTTGGCTGATGTTTTGCTATTGGTTCACTGCCTATGGGCTGATATATACTTTATGTAGTTTTCTTTAGTTTCAACTACTCTCTTTTGTAAAGGGTTTCAGGCCCCTTCAAAACCTGTTTTTTACCTCTAATAAAAAACTAAGGTCATGCTATTGCTCTTTTCAATGAAATAAAGCAATATTAGAGCAATATAAATAATATATAAACTTTGGTAATTTTTTGTATAGAAATAAGTTATTAATCAAGAATAATTTTATTTGGTTTTAATTTTTTGACATCCAACCTTGTGGTGGGTTTAAGTGTTGCATGTCTTTTTCTTTGATTGCAAATATTTATTTGTTAGTGCAAATCTGATTATGAATATTCATCAGACACCAAAAAAAATATTATATTATAAACTTGTTATATATCAATAAAACTATCATTAAGTAGATCTTCTTTGAGATGGTGGAGACATCATGGTGAAATTTTCACTATTTGATATATCTATTCTATGTTTAACACATACAATGACTACATTTTCCATGCACATGCATTGAATGAGAGATCTTGACCACTAATTGCCATTTCCCCACCACTTGTTGGTTACATTCTTATGAGCTTACATATATTGGAATTTATCCCTTCATACTATCACCATTTCCATAGCAAAAAAATACTCCATTCTAGGTAAATTGCCTTCATAAAATTTCCCTACTTCTCCCAAATTTGTTATGTTGCATCTTTTGCAATAAGTAAGAGATTTAACTACATAGAAAAAATACAATTGCCATCTTGGTTTGTATAGTAATTTGTTCTTCCACCATTGTTATATCTATCCATCTTGGTCTATTTAGTAATTATTTCTTCCACCATTGTTTTATCTATCTTACACATTTTTGCAACCTTCAATTTCTGTTGTAGTGGCAATAAAAATTTAAAAACAAGGGTAGATTAATAATTTACAACGTATCCATCTACAATAATCAAAGAACATGGTACTACCCCCGACTTTACTCTACATGAATTTTTGCTTTAATGATTTGCACAAATGACTTTGGCGATGAATAATAACAAGATGCAAATCTCTAATCTTCACTTCTCCTTGATTTCTATTTACAAATAAATTATCACATTAAAGTATTGGTGAATTACATGGGTGGGTTAAGGTTGTGAAAGAAAGCAACCCCTTGAGGATTTAATAAGCTTAGTTTGTTATGCTTGTGATATCCATGTGCTTATGTTTCTATTCTTGCTATCAAAATTGCTTCCACATTCATCATATCCTCTTCACTTTATTGAGAGGGGAATAAATGATAGATACCCAAGACCAAGCAATTTTGGCTATCGAGCATGTTAATTTGGGTTGGTAGATGACTAGAATAAAATATACAAGAAAACTAAGCTTAGTATTTAATATTTGTCATCATAATGGATTTGGATTGTTATATGATTGATACCTCATAAACAAAATTTGGATGATTTTAACTTTTTAGCATTGGTGAAGAAACATAAAATTTACATTTTTTTTTTGATGAATATGCGTGTCTATTAATTATAAATCAAAATATAATACACATATTCACAAAAAAAAGGGACACAAGGTCACTCCACAAAGTCACATAGGTGGAGCCCAAAAAGCTAGCATAAAACAAAAAACAAAGCCACTAAGTGGCGACAACAGTGCTAGTAGGGGCAAAGGAGGGTCCCGGTCATTCGATTTGCCCCATACATCAGCGAGGTCTAGGATGGAAAACTAAGGTTCAATCCTTTACATATCATAACATGCATAAGAAAGAACTAATAAAAAATCACTAGCAAACCCTAAACCTTAAAACAACAACATTAACTTAAAGCCTAGTTTTTGAATCTTAAAATAAAGTAATCGTCTTTAAAATTTAGATTTGTTATAATGAAAAGAAACTACGAATTTTATACTAAAATTTAAATGTTCCATTAACATAATAATTGACATGATGGCAAAGACATTTGTATTTTATTATTATTATTTTTATGTAAATTTCGAGTTGGAGTGATAGTGAGACTTATTTTAAAATTAAAAGAATAAAAATATATATAACAAGATAGACACTAAAGAATCTTGTATTTTATAATTATTTTTAAATAAGAACTTTAATTGGCATGATGCATAAGAAATCTATAATAAATATATTGCTTCTTATTTAATCGAATAAGTGATTTACAATATTGCATACATAATTTTATAGTGGAGTAGTTGATTTTAGTTGACTTAGATTTTCCTGAACAATGACGCAAGTACCTGACTTAGATTTTCCCGGTAGACATAACCGTTCTGATACAGGAATTAGTTTAAAAATGAGGAACTCCCTGCCCATTTTACTATCAAACAAGGGTTTTTGCACCGACTGTATTAGACCCGACACATAAGGTGAGCGCCCGCAAAATATTTTCGCCACGGGTTGAAAGTGACAGTGGGATATGCCTGCTCATATTCTATGCACTATCTCCACAAATCATAAAAAAACATATATAAAACAAGGACGCATGGTAAGATCAGGGACCTATGCCTGCACATTCTCAATAATTTATCATCCAACGTAAAGTAAAATGAGGTGCACCTGTTCCCACTACGGAATAAGATATCCATATTCTGCAAACCCTTGTATTAAATTAAAAAGGTCTGTTAGTGGAGCAGTATCAGGTCCAGCATATCGTATATACCGCTAATCCCAACTTAATTTTAAGTATCTTGAGATTGCTGAGAAAATGTTCATCTGTAATGCAAATACAGTGCGGATCTTTCGCTTTTCAAGTTTTCGGAATACAAATATACAGTGGATTTAACCTGCATAGTTGAAAATGTGCGTTATAATGAATTGGCAATTGACTTTTGGGGATTTGGAAGGTTAAGGGCAGCTCAAATGACGTGAGCGGCTGGTTTTAGGGAGGTCGGGGCATCGAATCTCGCCCGCTCCCCTTACGACGAGCTTTTCAAGCCTTCATTTGTAGAAATTGGCGGAAAATTTGCTGTTATCTTTCTTGGTTTTGCCCCAAGCCTTTTCTTTACATCCTAGTTTAAAGTTTTCTTTGTGTTTTTGTTTTCTTCGATATGTATTAATGGTGTGGCTTTTCGGGCTATTTATGGCATTTAATACGAGATGATTTTGAAACATGGTGTTTCTTGTTTGTTTTGGTATAAGATTTGATGTACTAGGCTGTAATTTTGCGGAGGCTATGTGATCATTGGGTACTTGCAATTGAAACATCATAAGGAGCTCTGGAAAATAAAACGACAGCCATAGTAGAATTGAACTAAAAGCAAGGCTTCGCCCTTAAATAGAATACAGCGGGAAACCAAATAGGTCGCGTTTATTATAAGATTTAAATTCTCAAGGGCTTCCAAGATCTTTTTTGTGTTGGAACTGCAACGTACAGATTTTCTTGTTCACTGGGATAGCTGTGCTTTTTCAGCCGATAGGCATGCACGCTTGTTTGGAAGATTTAAGATAAACAGCTGCTATATGATTATTTTTGTGCTTTTCGTGTTGTGGAGCTGAAAAAAGAGAATAAAGAACAATGGATGTTTTTAAAGACTGGCTTTTAAAAAAATCTAAAAACTTATATATTATTTCAAACTACAACAGAAAATTGATAGTTTTTTCTAGGTCACAGCCTAGCTAGCATGTCTTTGAGCGTGAAACTCTGTTATGGAAACGTGGGGAATTTTTTAGTTTACCTTATGTATTTTTCAAATTTTGTGCTCTATCATATGAACTCACCACAAGTAAACCAAATCTTGCCGATCGAACCTACATGAGGAGTACACAATGTGCCATCCTTGCCATACTTTGCTGATTATTGATGGTGGCGTTTAATCCTCATGACTTTGGGCCAGTATCTTAACAGGGCATCTTTGACCAACTCAACCATCGCAACAACTATTCATATTCATATACATTTATATATTTATGTGCAATATTTTAAGTTTCTTGTGTAGATTGACCGAGTTGTTTACCACGAGCAAATAAGACCTTCCAAGCCAATTCTAGAAGCTCAAGACCAAGCTACTCTTATTTATTAAGGTTTCGACTTTACCTGAGGGAAGTCCAACAAATATCCAAGTACTTTAGTTTTGCATAAAAGTTTCTTTTGAATAATACTTTCATACAATTTGAGCATTCTGTGCTTTTTTCATTCCATTCAGTCTAACAGAGTTTCCCTCATAATTGTGATGAGAGCATTCTCGGCACCTAAAGGTGCTACTGCTAATACGGTTGTTTGCTGGACTATTAAATTTTGTTGGATCTTTTCTGTGTTGCCTTGGTGTGTGTGTCCATTGAAATTTGGAAAATAATTCTCCGTCAGTTAACTCAATCATATGCCGATTTCTGGCCAAAGGTTGGTATGAGCAGGGTGCCATGACCTTTTTTGTTTTTTCAACTGTTGCAAATTCTACAGATTTTATTGCAATAAATGCTTGTGAACAACTCAGATGTAGTAATCCCTTAATGGTGCCAATTTCATGCATGCTCATAAGCTTCAATTCTTCTCTTGGAAGGAATTGATCACAGAAGCATGAAGGTCTACAATTCCTGCACAATTTGAACTGATTTCGTAAAGGATTTAAGTTTTTAACCGACTTCAAGATCAGAAGATTCCACAATTCAAGTTTATCATATATTTGGAATTGACTCTATAAAGGGTAGCAGGCACTCTTAGGCTTATGGGAATTCTAGGATCACTGTGAAGGCAGTTTTCTAATACTTTGTATGCTGTTGTATTTTTCACAAAATCAGTAATTTGCTTTAGAGTTTTGCATTTACCATATGTGCCATGTTTCTAAGAAGGCTATAAAATCAATAAAATCTTTGTTCACTATGTAAAGAGGGAGATTTGGTCCCTTTATTTGAACATCGTGAAACACTGTTACATGATAAGGCTTTTTACAATGTATAGGATCTCATGTCGAAGATGGTTATGAATTAAATTCTTTTGCCCTTTGCAAAAATATATGTAAAAACATATGATGAAAAATACTGTTGTATGTTGAATCTAATTTTATGATAGATCATATCCAATTCAGTGGCTGATAGCCTGATACATATTGGGAATCATAGATGAAAAAACATTTCCCTTTATCTCTCCTTTGTTACTCCAGCTTTCACTCATTCGTAATGGTTCTCTGAATTTGGCATTCACCTGGGTCTACTAGAAGGGATTTTATTGAAGTACATTTCATAGGTTCTTTAGTGAGTTATGAGTTATAACTATGGTGATCGAGAAATATTCTTTAGTCAGTTATGAGTTATAAATATGGTGATCAAATAAACTCTTCCTCTTTCCATTTATAAATGGTGATTGTGATTTTGATGTTTGAAGACACACATAATTTCGTAGAGAGATAAGGGTAGGAAAGTCTTTGGCAGCATTATGGTTGCATTGGATATCAAATTTCAATTTCAATTTGAAGTGTGTTTAAACGGTTTTGGAAGAATTGTATTTTTCTTAAAATATTATTCATGTCTTGGGTCAAGACATTGAAGAAACTAAAACATTGTTCTTCTGATTACAGTTTATGTGACGCTGTTGGCAGGGTTATTTGACATTAAGTTGCAACACTATAATGTGAGTATTGAACAATATTGGTACACTTTTCCACCTTCTAGAAGAATTGTTACCCCATATGGTCTTTAACATCAGACTTTTAAAAATTAGAAGTTCAGTTTATATTTGAAACTTTTAAAGAGTTGTACAGTAACATTCTGTATTGAGAGAAGTATTGTTTGTCTTTGCAGCTGTTCACTCCAAGCTATTCTTTTCAAGGGGGTACTTGTGTCAGCACATCTCCTCTTCTGTATGGCTTCAAAAATTGGTGCTGCTCTGCTGCTTCTGTAGATGTTCTGGTTCACAACAGGGTGGTTTATCTTTTACAATCATACTGTGCGAATTTTATTTAGAAGATTGTTTTGGGCAATTCTCCTTTGGCAGTTACATTTCTAGATATTATCTGGGGCAGTTCTCATTTGACATTACATCTTCAAAGCCTCTTTGGGCAATTCTCCTTTGGCATGTTCTATATTGGAAAGGTCACTTGGGAAATTCTCCTTTGGCATGTTCTATGTTGAAAGGTTGCTTTGGGCAATTCTCCTTTGGCATTTTCTATTTCAATAAGCTTGCTTTGAGCAATTCTCCTTTGGCAAGTTCTTAAAATCAGAAGGATTTGCTGGGCAATTCTCCTTTGGCAGCAGGTTTTAGATTGAAGATTGGTGTTTTGGCAATTTGCCTTGGCAGGTCTTCTCTCTAAGTTTAAGACGTGAGGTTTATTTTGGGCAATTCTCCTTTGGCATTTAGTCTTCAAGGTTTTCTCAGCAAGTTTATCTTTGAAATTACCTTCATCATTGTTTGCTGAGGTCCTGTATCATTTGGATGTAACTGTAATAACCAATTTGGACAGAACTGCATATTTGGATCTTCAAATCAGTGTGCAGAAATCTATATAACCTTGCCACTGGATTTGACTCTTAATGCTAAAAGAAAACAACTTTCTGTAGACGTGTTTGAGAAGACATTACAAAATTCTGAACACTGTAACCTGGTAGGCATGGTGATGGGAATTTCAGGTTATTTAGAACTTGAAACCAGCAGCAGTGACAGTGAAGATCAAGATGAGAGTGAATCTGGATTTGACAGCCACGCTCAAGTCATCTGGACAAGTTTGGCCGAAACAATTGAGAAGATTGATGACATTTTAGTAGTTGACAGGACATTTCTTCACGGCGATATTGTTGCATCTGTATCAGATCCATCAGGGCAGACAGGTACTGTAGTAAATGTTGACATTACAGTTGATTTGAAAGCACCTGGTGGAGAAATCATAAGAAATGTTGATAGCAAAAAACTTGTCAGAGTATGTGCCTTTGCAGTGGGTGATCATGTTATATATGGGCCCTGGTTGGGCAGGGTTGAGGGGGTAGATCAAAATGTAACAGTCCTTTTCAATGACAATGCAAAGTGCAAGATAAGGAATGCTGATCATGAGTATCTCATCCCAGTTTCAAAGAATCTTCTAGAAGAGGGGTATTATCCTTATTTTCCAGGTCAGCATGTTCGTGCCAGTTCATCAGCAGTATTCAAGAATGCCCGATGGTTACAAGGAAGATGGAAAGCAGGCCGCATGGAAGGAATGATAAGTGATGTTGATGTGGGATATGTACATGTCAAATGGATTGCATCGGCCATGCCAGGCTGTGGTTTCCAGTCAATAACCATCCCTGCAGAGCAGCAGAACCCTAAGAAATTGACACGCTTGCCCTGTTTCTCACAGACTAATTGGCAACTTGGTGACTGGTGCCTGCTTACTACAAATGGAGACTTAACAGGTTCAGTCTCTGCTACTGTGGAGTCAAGTGGAGACACAGAAACCAATGTGGACTTGGATTGCTTGAAATTTGATTTGGGAAAAACTACTGATGATACTCTACATCACAGCAAAACTTGTAGAAGTCCCATGAAGCACAATAGTAAAGTGCACAAAAAGGGAGATGTTATTGAAAATGCACTATTTGTAGTGAACACAAAGACAAAGGTGGATGTGGTTTGGCAGGATGGCACTCATTCATTTTGTTTAGATTCACGGACCTTGTTTCCTGTTGATAATTTGGGAGATCATGATTTCTGGCCTGAGCAGTATGTACAGGAAAAGGGTCAGGATGAGGATGGGGTGGCTTCTAATTCCAGACGAATAGGAGTTGTGAAAAGTGTAGATTCGAAGGAGCGAACAGTAAGGGTAAAATGGCTAAAGCCTATGCAGCATCCAGAAGATCCTCACGAATTTGACAAGGAGGAGGTGGTAAGTGTCTATGAGCTCACCGAACATCCAGATTACAGCTACTGTATTGGGGACATTGCCATTCTGCTGCCATCTGTTCGAGAGAGACTAATGAGATCTGGTATTGTCAACCAGTTTAGTCAGCATAATGAATGCCAGAACAAGTTAGAGCCAGAAAAGTATGGTGTATTACTAGAACCAAGTTTTGGGGAAAGAGGTTTAAGAGAGATGATGGATCTTAGAGCAGTTGGTTGCATTCAGGAATCGTATCTGTCCTTTATCGGCTACATTATTGGTCTTAAAGATGGCGACATTGAAGTCGCATGGGCAGATGGGATGGTATCAAAGGTGTGTACACTCTCTCTTTAGTAGTGAGGCAGTGTTTCTGAAATACTTAATGTAACACACATTTGACTTGTAGAGCATCTCATGCATCAACTTTGGTCGATAAAGATGCCAGATCTATATCTCTATACCATAGGAGGTATACAAAGTTCTTGGACATTAATTTTGTTTTCTTTCTTCCTTTCTGTTCCACATGAATTTGTACAATTTTTTTTGGTGTATTGTTTACAAAGTTGACCTTGGTAATTTAGATTAGTTGCTATAGGATTTGTCGAGAATAGCTCCAATTGAAGTGATAAAAAACAGTTCTCTTTGGTTTTTCCAACAGAGCATCGTCTAGCAGTAAGATGCAGCAAATTATGTGATGATGAACTGAGTTCAAGCCATATTAGGCATCATTTATTTATGTGGTTGCCTTTAGGTGATCTAGCAGACGAATCCAAGATAGCTAGATTCCTATAAAATAGGGACAGATTTCCTGTGGCTTGTAATTTGAGATAGCTGTTCAAATTTTGTCTCAGACAAAAGTTTCCTAATAGATATTCTCTTGCTTTTTAATCTTCAGAGGATGCAGGGTTGTATCCACATCAGTATATTGTTCCAAAAGAATCCTAGAATACAAGTTTTAGATTTTAATGCTGGTGACATCTTTAGCTAGTGGTCCTGTGGAATCATGAATGGGTCTTCAGCTATCTATTAAGAAAGTACCTATAGCTGGCTATTAGTTGCATGTCAACAGAAGAATGGACCTACCACTACTTTTCATTGGATTTGGGTTTTTGCACACCATATTTCACTGTGTCCCTTTTTCTGATCCAGAGTTCCTAGTAAATGCTGGATTCCCTGAATACAACGGAACTTTGCTCTTGTCAAATCTTTCTTTCTACCTCCCCTGATCAACACCATAGAATGTTCTTGTGGATTATGACTTTCGCTCATAATGATTGCAATAAAGTTGTGCAGATTGTTCAACCATGCTTTGTCTATCTTACATGAGTTGGGTCAGATATATTTGCTGTTCTTGTTGACACATGCAGGTGTATTCCTTGCTTATGAGGGTATTGATCTAAAGTTCGCAAATGGACCATGCATCTTTCTCCTTCCTATTATAACAAGTCAATTGATTCCATGGTGTTCCTCATCCCATGTTTTCCCCATTGCTCTATCTTTGTCCTTCAAACCATTGGTGTGATTGGTACTTCGTGTCTAAAGTGCCATTCTCTTATTTATAGATAAATCAGGTCATCAAAATAAGTAAAAGCACCATCATGGACCACAGTCCAAACAATTCAATCTTGTTGAAAGAGACTTCCTAAAGCAATAAGGTGACTTCTAGATCAAAAATAGTAGTGAAATGCAAGTTGGATAAATCTCAATAGTATATCAAAAAAATTCTGACATCACCAGAAGAATTGGAAACACATCCATATGCTGAGAACTGTTTTGGGTAAGATGAACCATTAGAAGTAAATAGAAAAGGAAAATCAAGTAACATCAAAGAAAGTAGCAAATTGATTTCTAGATCAATACAAATAGGTGCAAATTCCAACACTGTTCATTCTTTCTATTTGCTCACTCTGCTAGAGAGTGGCATGCCAGAAAGAGAATTCGTACCTAAAGCAAGGATCCAAAGGATGCTTGATTGCTTGACTGATAGGAAGAGCGCTTTTAGGCCATTGGTAATGATCTACAGTTTAGACTAGAGTGATGCTAGACTAAAGTATACTTAAGAGTTCAGACTGTAGTGATGCCAAGCCATGCCATGCAATCAATTGACTTAGATTGGTCCTTGACTGACTCAGTGTCTAGTCTTGTAGTCGCAGTGCTCTACTGACCAAAAAGACTGATAATAGGTAGTTTGTACTTTGTACCCGTGACTGACTTCAGGGATTTCAGGTGCTCAACGAGTCAGTGTTTCACTTCTTGATCAACATCATGTCATTTATGCAAACAACCTTCAGGTCTGTTATTTTACTTGACTGTTGGGATTTGGACAGTAGGATATCACTTGGTGTATCTCTGATTGGACAAGTCATCTATGGACTCCCATGTATGCAGCTAGTGTCCAGAAGTAGTCTATACTGCTGGAATTAACCTCCATGTCCAGATCAATGCCCATTAATTGATGTTCTCCTGAATCAATCAGTCAATGGTGCGGACTTCATCAATTGCTGAGTTAAACCAATTTGTTCCTATATGGATTACATCAATCAATACTCTGACTGAATATTGTGATGGAACTCAATCTTGTTCACTGCCTTTTGGTGACTAGCAGACAAGGCCAGTTGCAAGTCTCAGGCAGATTTTGGTGGGATAGAAATCTGTTGATGCAACTTCTTAGGAAAAGGAAATTCAAAACTTGATGATAGTCCTCCTTGATGGTGATGCATCCTTCTCAAAATAGTTCATCCTTGACATTTAGTGATGACATCAGTCTAAAAATGATTCCAATTTACATCCAAAAATAGTTTTCTGAATTCAGTTGAGTTTTTAGTTCTTGATGTTGGACATTTATAATACAATCTTCCTTTTTGCACAGTTCTTTTATTCATGTTTTTGGAAACCACTCCTTAACAAGCAATCGTAGTTGCTTGAAGACATTTGAATAGCTATAGTTATTAAATAGAGTTCACGTGAAGTGATCAATGGCACAAAATTTCAGTTTTCTCTCCCTTGAACTACATAGAATGTAAATTCAAATATTTTCTTTATGGACAACATAACTTGAAATCACATAAACACATCAATACCATACTTGAATTAATCAATTAAAAGAATGTAAATTAAAAATGAATAAAGTCTTATTCTTAATCATACTTGTGATGAATGCCAAATTGGCTAAGGACGCACCAGTTTTCTTAATGGCAAGAACACAAGTGTAGCAGTAGATGACAACTTCTAATCATGGGTAAATCTCTCCATCTTTTCTTCCAAGCTGGAATTATGTTACAGTTGGAATGTTCTTGTTCAAGAAGCTAGCTCATGGAAATCTTGATAATGTCCACCAAATTTCCACATGCTTGAACAAACACACCCAAGTTTCTCAGTTAAAACTTAAAACAAAGTCATGCCCTTTTCAGGCACTTGGCTGCTTCACTTCAATCAACCTAATACTTGATTTCTTTTCGTATCTAATCCTCACTCCCAACTAATCCATTTAGGTGCTGTAAGACCTTGTTCACCATAACACTTTCTTGTGTATGTGATTGTTAGGAAAGGTGTCTCAACCTTGCTCCTAATGTTAAGATTACAAACAATGCATTTTTTAGGTTGTAGAAGAGAAAAAATCAATTTCTGGGCCATAGAGTTCACTTGTGAGGAAAATAAATATTCTAGGATGTTTGGCATTGCTTCTAGGGATGCCTAATATGTAGATCTCCTCATGCTCTACAATTTAAAAAAAATGGGCCCTAATGGCCTTCCGGATCAAAAGTTATGGCCTTTGGAAGTTGGGCCTCCTACATTGGAAATATAAAAATATCTAGGACACATAAAACAGTTGTAAGAGGGAGTTACACTTGTTAGCCAACTTATAATGCACATTATGACATATCGCAAGACAAAGAGGTAATGGAGCCAAAATGGACTGCCCAAGTTAGTGAGTGGACTATGATGAGTTTATGACAAATGGATAGAATATGTTATCTTTAGCATATGGACTCATCTTGAGATTTGGGTGTTGGATTTAACAAGGAATTTGGGCACCAAATTTTAGGTGGTTTTAGCTTATGGTTTCTTAATTATCATTTGATGGTTTCATGTATTGTGTCTCCTATTTATTGGATGCTTGAGATGGTGTTCTTTATAGTGACTTTTCTGAATTCAGTTGAGTTTTTAGTTCTTGATATTGGACATTTATATTCCAATCTTCCCTTTTGCACAGCTTTTTGATTCATGTTTTTGGAAACCACTCCTTAACGAGCAATTGTAGTTGCTTGAAGACATTTGAATAGCTATAGTTATTAAATAGAGTTCATGTGAAGTGATCAATCACACAACATTTCAATTTTCTCTCCCTTGAACTACATAGAATGTAAATTCAAATATTTTCTTTATAGACAACATAACCTGATATCACATAAACACATAGATACCATACTTGAATTAATCGATTCAAAGAATGTAAATTAAAAATGAATAGTCTTATTCTTAATGATACTTGTGATGAATGGAAAATTGGATAAGGAGGCACCCATTTGCTTAATGGAAAAAACACAAATGCTGCAGTAGATGACAAACTTCTAATCATAGGTAAATCTCTCCATCTTTTCTTCCAAGCTAGAATTATGTTACACTTGGAATGTTCTTGTTCAAGAAGCTAGCTCATGGCAATCTTGATAACGTCCACCAAAGTTCCACATACTTGAACAAACACACCCAAGTGTCTCAGTTAAAACTAAAAACAAATTCATGCCCTTTTGAGGCACTTGGCTGCTTCACTTCAATCAACCTAATACTTGATTTCTTTTCGTATCTAATCTTACTCCCAACCAGTCTATTTAGATGTTGTCAGACCTTGTTCACCATAACACTTTCTGGTGTATGTGATTGTTAAGAAAGGTGTCTCAACCTTGCTCCTAATGCTTAGATTACAAACAATGCTTTTTTTAGGCTATAGAAGAGAAAAACTCAAATTTTGAGCCAGAGAGTTCACTTTTGGGAAAATAAATGTTTCAGGATGTTTGGCATTGCTTTGAGGGATGCCTAGTATGTAGACCTCTTTGAGCTCTACAATTTAAAAGAAATGGGCCCTAATGGCCTTCCAAATCAAAAGTTATGGCCTTTGGAAGTTGTGTCTCTTGAAGTTGGGCCTCTTGCATTGGAAATATAAAAACATCTAGGACACACAAAACAATTGTAAGAGGGAGTTGCACTTATTGACCAACTTATAATGCGTGGTATGACATGTCATAAGGCATCTTTGAATAGAGGTAATGGAGCCAAAATGGATTGCCCAAGTTAGTGAGTGGACTATGACGAGTTTATGACAGATGGATAGAATATGTTATCTTTAGCCTATGGATTCATCTTGAGATTTGGGTGTTGAATTCAACTAAGAATTTGGCACCAAATTTTAGGTAGTTTTAGCTTATGGTTTCCTACTTATCATTTGATGGTTTCATGTATTGTGTCTCCATAGTTTTGGATCGGGACTCGCCGACTCAAGGAAGTCCCTACCTGCGAGCCCACTCGCCGACTCGAGTCGAGTGAACCGGGGGACCCCGGTGGGAACTCGAGGTCTCGAAGATAAAAAACGGTTAAAACCCACGATTTTTTTGCTTTTTTTTTTCATTTTTTGACTGTCACTCTTGAAAACCAGGTCTGCAAATTGCTGTGGGATTGATAGAAGAAGGGAGAACGAACCAAAAAGGTCAAAATCGAGCAAGGTAAGTGATCTAACACTGCTTTTTGTTTGTTTTCTTCAATTTTTTTGCATTCAAAATTTAAAAAATCAAGAAAAATAAGGGGAAATGCTGCCAATTTTTTTTCTATTTTCCTTAATAGCCTAATTCTTATTGTTTCTACTTTCTAGCTTGGTTTTGCATCTTTTTTCTTTTGCAAATGTTTGAAACTTTGAAATTTTGAATCACATTTATTTGCTGATTTTTTTGCAAACCCTAGCTGATTTTTTTTTTCATTTTGAACTTGAAACAGCAATGTCGTCTTCAAATCCAAAGGGAGTAAAAAAAGACCCTGCATGGAAGTATGCAATTCCAGGAAATAAAAAAGGTGAATTGACATGTCATGAATGCAACAAATGGATGACAGGAGGAATAAACAGATTAAAATACCACCTTGCTAGAATCCCTGGGCAAAATGTGGAGGGATGCAAGAATACCACTCCTGAGATCATTAGAGAGATGAAGGCCCTTCTTGCTGAATATGAGCTTAAGAAAGAGGAAAGACAAAAAACAAAAGATGCCCTAACATCAGCGATGAGTGGATCTCAATCCCAATCTGCACCCTCTATGCCCCATGGTGTTGCAAGTCCAAGCTTCCGTGCTCCACATTCATCTTTTGGGGAGAGTCCTGATGGTTCTTTTTCTACTGCTAGTCAGGGTCCTTCATCAGGACCAAATTATTTTGTTCCACGTAATGTTCCAGGAGCACAACCTTCACTTGAAGGTACAGGTTGGAATAAAGAAAAGCATCAAGAAGCTAGGATGGCTGCTGCAAACTTTTGGTACTACAATAATCTACCTTTCAATGTTGCAAACAACCCATATTGGGAAGGTTTGGTGAATGCCCTTACAGTTGCAGGAAAGGGGTTTAAGACCCCATCATCTAAAGATTTGAGTGGGCCATTGCTAGAGGAAGCCGTAAAGAATACACGGTTTGTGGTTGATGAGCAAAAAAAATTTTGGCGAAGAAAAGGTTGCAGCATTTTATCTGATGGGTGGACAGATGGACGAAATATGCCTCCCATGAAGTTAAAAATGCTGAGACTTTATGCAATCTATTAGATGGGGTGGTCCAGGAGGTTGGAGTTGATAATGTTGTCCAAATCATCACGGACAACGCAGCTGCATATGTAGCTGCAGGTAGACTACTTATGGAGAGGTATCCCACAATTGCATGGTCTCCATGTGCTGCACATTGTTTAGACCTATTGCTAGAGGACATTGGGAAGATTTCATGGGTCAAAAGTGTGGTTGAAGATGCAAAAAGTGTTACAAAATTTATCTACAACCATACTTGGGTGCTTTCTTTGATGAGGAAATTTACAAATGGCAAGGACCTTGTGCGACCTGGAGTGACACGATTTGCTAGCCACTTCCTCACATTGCAAAGCATTCTTGGTGCCATTAATCATCTCAAACAAATGTTCGTGTCTGATGCTTGGAAGGAGTCCTCATTTTCCAATAGACCTGAAGGGGAGAGGATTGTTGCCATAGTTTTTGATGAGACATTCATCAAAAATGGAGAGGAGTTGATGGGGGTAAGTAGCAATCAACAAAAATAAATTATACATGATAATCTATTTGCTGTTTTTTTTTTTGAGGGGTTAATTTTGTTATGATTTAACATTTGTTTTCATTTTTTTAGGTGACAGAACCTTTGGTGAGGGTTCTTCGTATGGTGGATGGAGATGGCATGCCAATGGGGTTCATCTATGAGGCCATGGATAGGGCCAAAGAGGCCATATCACGTTACTATGGCGGAAACAAAAAGAAATATGAAATCATATGGCGCATCATTGATCGGAGATGGACACACCAACTCCACCAGCCGATCCATGCCTTTGCCTACTTCTTGAATCCGAAGTTCTACTTCTCGGACACATTTAAGGCGGATGAGGAGGTCATGGAAGGTCTTGTCATATGCATTGATAGGATGGTGCCTGATCCTGAGCTGAGAGATAAAGTGCTTGATGAGTTGGAGGTGAGATTTGTTACATCTTATTTATGAATTTGCAATGTTGAGCCTTGACTATCTATGAATTTTCTATATTTGATTTACTTTTTCTTTTATCTATTCAAGGTCTACAAAGGTGCAGAGGGGAGACTCTTTTCCTCCCAACAAGCAATTGAAAGGAGAGGAAAACAACAACCAGGTAAAAAATGAAATTAGAAACTTGATTCTTACATATAGATTGTTTAAAGTTTTAAACTTTACTTTATTCTTATTTCTTAATACTTATATTTTTTAAACATGTTTTTGTAGATCTATGGTGGGAGAACTATGGTGCTAGCACACCAAATCTTCAAAAGCTAGCCATACGTGTCTTGTCACAGCCATGCAGTGCTTCTGGGTGTGAACGGAATTGGAGTTTATTTGAGAACATTCACACAAAGAAGAGGAATAGGTTGACTCAGCAGCGCCTAAATGATTTAGTTTTTGTTCGATACAACCTTCGCCTTCGAACTAGAAAGGTGGAGGGTGTTTCACATGAGTCCATCGACTTGGATGACATTGATCCATATGGTGAATGGACTATTGATGAACAAAATGATGAGGCTGATGTCTTCCTTACTGATGAGGATCTTGCTGAATTAGAGAGAGCAGCAGCAGAAGAAGAAGCAGCAAGATTGGATGCCATGGAGGACGATGAAGACACATTCGAATATCATGTTTCCCCTTCTCGATCTCCTAGTCCTCGTTTGGATACTATAGCACGGGCACCTTCTAGTTCTAGGCCTCCAAAATTGAGTACCATTGGGAGGGGAAAAAGGAAGATGTAGATTATATGTGGTTGTTAATGTTTTCCTCTTTTTGACATGATTATATGTAAACATTTATAAATTTATGATGCTGTTCTACATTGAAACTATGAGTATTTGATGACTATGAATGATGAAATTTCAATTATTGAGTGTTTGATGATCATATGACATGTGTAATCTTTGAATTATAAGTGTTTGATAATCAAATTAGGCTCTTATGTTCTCTAAATGCATTAATTTGTTCTTGTTTTTTTGTAAAACTACGGTTTTTGCCGAGTCCTTGCCGAGTCTTTTCCCGAGTCCGTGCCGAGTCCCGAGTCGAGTCATTGGGCTGCGAGTCCAACTATATGGTCTCCTATTTATTGGATGTTTGAGATGGAGTTCTTGATAGTGAGTTTTGTAGGTACTGTTGTGCTGCCATAATTACTCCAAATCTTTGGTTGGTGATACTCGTTTAAAGGCTTAGACTCTGCAAATGTGTCATAACCTTTGATTATTGAATAATGCTTTGAGTTGCTTTGGAGTGGGGTTTTTCTCCCAAAAGATTTTTCCCCACATAAGTCACTATGTTATGGTATAGTGTTTTGTTATGAATTTTTCCTTGTAATTGTAAAGATTTAGTTTTTTGGCACATACCTCCTCTCATAGATTAGTGTAGGAAGTGTATTTCACACTTTTGCTTCTTTTTAGTGGTCTTGATTCTTTTGCATCTTGATTTTCAATTTGTGATTATTGTAAACAATTTTAGTTGAAATTATGAAGATTGACACCATTTGACATGTTATGCCACATGCTGGTTGGCTCAAACAATCTATTGGCTTGGTTTAGTTTGCAAGTTGGGTCATGCTATTATTTGTGGCAATGTGGTTCAATTTATTGGCTGGCTCGGTGGGTATAGTATCTTGTCTAGCTCAATTGGCCTAGATGGTTGTTTGTTTGGTTGGGCCAATTTATCACTTGTAATTTGTGCTGATTGGCTTAGTTTTCCCCCCCTTGGCTCAGTTTGCTAGTTGACAAGTGAAATGGTGGAAAAGGGAAACCTTTAGGGAGATTTACACTCTTTAGGGTTTTACACCTTTTCCTTGTTTCATTAGATAGAGACAAGGGATGATGGATGATTGTGGGGGTTTGATAGATTTGGACAAGGTACAGGACTGACTTACAACCGAGAGGTGAGTCAACTAGCCCTTGACCAAATCTAGGATGAATTTAGGGACGAAATGCAATGCAATGACTAGGCTAATAATGCAAATTATTGTTTTGATGTAAATACAACAAACACAGAAAGTCACAGACAAATTTGGACAATAGAAATGGATTGAGTAGGACACTGTGCACCTGTGGTATCAATCTGAAGTTGAAAATGTAGGACTAAGTCGCCCAAGGCGACTATGTCCTTGTATAGGGATCTCAGATCTGTTTTCACAATCCTTGGGAGTGAGGTTAGAGCTTTTGTTTTTTGCTTGTCACACTGTTGGATCACAGGTTCTTGCAAAATTCAAAATTTGAGTGTGTTATATTGTTTAAGGATCTCAGGTCTGTGTGCAAACAGGTCTGACAGTGAATATTTTTCCAAAATTTGCTCAATTTATGATTATGTAACTCAAAATGCAAGTGTGCAACAATTTGCAAAATTTTCAAACAATAAAGGAGAATTGTAAATGCAATTTCTAGATCTAAGATGCAAGAATTGACTGATTCTAAGATGCCAAAATCTGAAAGTGATGATGTTGATGCAATTTTATCAAAAAAATGCACTTTTTACACTTTTTGAGCTATATGAAAGATGCCTAAATGGATACAATGAACAATTTTAGATTTGATTTCAAATTTAAATGACCCAATGCAGATTTGTGAATGCAATTTGAATGTAGATTTGATCAAAGATGTCTGAAAATAACCCTATTGCAACCTATAATGCAATATGATATGCAATTTTTTGAATTTTTATGCCTTTTATGATGCAAAAATGAATGCCTAAATGAACAATGCAAGATAATGCAATGCTAAACCTAGATCTAGGATGAATTGCCTCAAATTTCAGAAGGTATATAATGTTAACCTATCGGGTTCACCAAAATGAAATGGTGGAAAGGGAAACCTTTAGGGAGATTTACACTCTTTAGGGTTCTACACCTTTTCCTTTAGTTTTCATTAGATAGAGACAAGGGATGATGGATGATTGTGGGGGTTTGATAGATTTGGACAAGGTGAGTCAACTAGCCTTTGACCAAATCTAGGATGAATTTAGGGATGAAATGCAATGCAATGACTAGGCTAATGATGCAACTTATTGTTCTGATGCAAATACAACAAACACAAAAATTCACAGACAAATTCAGATAATAGAAATGGACTGAGTAGGACACTGTGCACCTATGGTATGAATCTAAAGTTGAAAATGCAGGACTAAGTCGCCCATGGCGACTATGTCCTTGTATAGGGATCTTAGATCTGTTTTCGTTGTCCTCAGGAGCTAGGTTAGAGCTTCTATTTTCTGCTTGTCACATTGTTGGATAATTATGCAATTGAGTTTCCATTTGTTGTCAAGGTGTAGGGTTTGATTGCAATAATGAATATTTGATCTTCAAACTTCTCCTAATCTTCTTTAGATCTAAAACCTGCACATTCAAAGAGAGAAGAGAGGTTGGGCCATTTGGGGGCTTGCTTTAGTCAAATCCTGTGTTAGTGTTTCCACTTCCACAATGGCAATGTCAATGATAGAAAACCTATCCTTTGAGGGATAGGGTTAAATGATAAAAAATAATGATGAATCCACAAAGTGTCGCAACTCACCACCCTTCAATGGCTTCCTTGAAGGATTGAAGTCATACAAATCTCCTCAAGGCTTGGATCTTGCTTGCTTGAATTGCTGGAAGACCTACAAGGGTTAGATCTCACAAATAATATGATAACATGAACACACTCACATACACTTTGACATGATGCTTGGATCTTGAATTGCTGCAATAAATCTCTGAAATGCTGCTCTTGCTAATAATTTCTCCAATAATTTCCTAGATGATCCTTGTTTGTTTTCAAATGATTTAATAACTAGGTATTTATATGCAATTATTCTAATTTTCCGCAAATTAAATCCCGATAGCCGACTTTGGACATTTGAATTTCAAATAATGAAATGTCAACACCAACATATTTGAATTTGGAGCCAAAATAGGGGGACTAATTTTCCCTGGGCGAATATGTCCCAGCCCTATTTTTTGAAAATTAAGGTGTCGGGGGGAAAAGTATTAGATGAATGCATTTGTTTTCCGCTTGCAATTTGTCAGTAATTGTTAAAAATGGGCCATGGAATGCATAATTTAGGAAATTAGGTGTTCAATTAGGTTTAGTTACTTAGGGGGGAGCAAAACATACTGTGAAATTGTCAAGGGTGACAATTTTCGACACTATAGCAAGTAAGAAGATTCACTCTTGTATGTGTCCTTTATTTGTTATTAGCTTTTAGTTTTGATCTTATTGCTTTTTCCTTTCCTTCTGTGGTTGGATTTCTCCACCCAATGCACAACCTCACCATTGTACATCTATTTAATCCAAAATCGAGAATGTAAAACATGCAATTTTGGCATCAATCTCCTTTATTTCTTTTTGTGCCATGTATTTTCCCTTGTTTTTTGCTAGGGGTTGGGACATATCAGTTGCTATCATGGCCAAGTTCAAGCTTGCACTTAATAGCCACACTGTTGTTGTATCCCTCTCTTGAGGCGGAATGGCCTAGACTTTAATTGTCTACTCCAAAGCATCCTTTTAGATTCTCATATAACAGTTAGCCTTCATTTTCATCTTTGTGGATGACCATTCTCTTTTTGGCACAAACCACAGGTCCACTAAGTTTTACATGCTCTCTTGCTGGGGTGACCCAAACAGATAGCCCATTGTTGCTCCTACAATGCTTCTTTCACTCTTCATCTTATCAAATGTTTCTAAGTCGCATACTACCTACATAGTCTTGAATTCTCAAGATCTGTTTATTCTATTGGTGGATGATTCTAGTGAATCCAATCAATTTCCATTCTTCTTAGTATCATAATATCATTGTCAACCTCCATATTGGCATCCTATTTATCTTTCATGATGGCTTGTTCTTGGCTGCAATCAAATTTAATCTTTAATCTATGTTGCTAGTTGGAGTTCAGGTTTGGTGGTTCACCATTTTTTTTCTCTAGGATCTTTATAGTTAGGTTTGGCATATATATGTAATATGTATGTATATATATGCCTATACACACAAACATAGATAACCATAATTTTCACAAAATATACAAAATTTAGAACACAACTGATAATTGATAATATAATGTCACTTGTCAAATCATAAATGTCAAAGATAAATCAAAATGGTTTGTCACTTTATACCATTGTAGCATTACATGGAATCAAGATTGCCTTATATCATATTTAGGACTCAAGGAGAATTTGGCCATGACACAAAATCAAATGAAATAGTAGGCTGACCAACACTGTAGTGAAAAGAGTTTTGAAGTAGGTGATTTGGTTTTCTTCATATTGCAACCTTATAAGAAAATGTCCTTGAAGTGACAAATAAAAATAACAAGTTGTTACCAAAATATTATGGTCCATACCATATTTTCTAGAAGATTGGCAGTGTTAGTTTTTATGATCAGCTGTAAATAAGCAGATTTTAATTCAAATTCAAACACAAAGACACAACATATACCCTGGGAAAACCCTCCACTTGAGGGAGAAAAACCCAACAACAATATATCACTTATTTATTGAATATCAACAATTGTCTCCTTTACAAGGAGGCCGATAATAAGGCCGAATGATAGCACCTCAACTTGATGCAAATACAGAATGAATTATATCTTCTTGCTGATGATAAACTCAACCTTCTACAATGCTTCGATCTGCACTTGAATTATTCGCACTTAACTGAACTCGAACTATGATAAATATAAATGATGATAATACAATGAAGAATCATCGAATATATATACACATGCTAATGAAAGGACGCATCTCCTTAATCTTCATGTTGGCCTTCTTTAATAATCGTGTCTCCTTGACATATGAAGTCGGCCTCCAAAGATCATAACTCTTCATGAAATCGCGGCTTCAAGATGTCGGCCTTATTAACAATAATTAAATATTAATTGAAGTGTGATGATGAAGCACCTCTTCATCAACCGTTGCCTTACAAATTAAATACCCGTTAGGCTATCATTTAATTTGTTCTTCATAGGACGATCTAGGCTGGAAGTAGAAGCCCGATGCTGCCATGTAACATCAATAGGCAGTGTATCCCACAAACTTGAGTTACCTCCAACAACAAATACATCCAATTTTTCATGCTTTTTGTTTAAAAAAGGTGATTGGTTGATAGATCCCTGCATAGATAGTGTTTCCAGAGCTAGATGAAGGAAATATCATCTTGGATCTAGAGTTAATTCTATAGACACACACAAAGAAATTGAGGACTAGGACAATGGCATAGTATCTCATTCAATGGAAGAGTTTGCCAATCAAAGATCCTACATGGGAAGATGAAGATTTTGTGCAAAAGCATTCAGAATTGATTCACATTGAGGACAATGCTTCTATAAAGACGAGGGCACAGGGGGGTTGGGTGGGGGGAAAGGGAGTGCATGCTATGCCCTTAACCCAAACAACTATATTGGATCATTCATAGTCGACTTATGACTTATGTAATCATTTAATTAATATTATTTAGGTAGTCAAGCTAGCCGAGGTGATATATTTAGGTATCCAAGTTGGTCCAGGTGATATCCAAAGTATAACTAGGGTATATAGAGGAGGTAGTGAGTGTTATTTGATTATCATATTGCAAAATGTGTTCTTATTGGAGATATTTGGAGGTTTTCCCCCTTGAAGCAACTTATTTTTTTAGGTATTATCAAGTATTTGTAGCATACTTCCTATTATATTCTTCTCTTGTGCAAGTTATTTCATTACAATTGAAGAGTAAAGCCCTTAACACCGAGCTCAAATTAAAGGCCTTTGAGGCATAGGGACCTTTATGATGCATGCAATTTTTCATAATTACTATTTTTAACCAAGCTCCAAATTCTTTGTAAGTGCACTTTTAGGGTTAGTTAGCATTTGTTTTGATTTGTTTTAAAACATGGTTTTTGACCCAAGTCTACTAGTTCACCTAGGTTCTCCTTGGATTCAACCAGGGGAGTAGCCTGGACTTGGCCATTTAGGTTGGGAATGTCTAATATTTATCCAAGCCAAATGATAAACCTTGGAGCTAAACCTTGTTTCGGACTAAAGCTAGACCAAGATCAAAACTTGGCCTAGATTTGTTTGGGTTTGGCAGGCATTCTTGGTGATCTTGGTAATGTAGTCTTTAATGATCATATTAAAGGAGAAAAGTATTTTCCTATGTTCCACGGCGTTTCGGGGACAGGGACGGGGGGACAACAAGGGACGCCTTTCTGGGACGTTTCCTAAGGGGCAATTTTTAGGGGACGACAGGGGACAATGACATACAAAATACATATATATATATATATATGATTTTTTCAAAATTTATTAATATATTAGAGAGAGAGGGAAAGAGAGATAGATATGTCAATAAATTAATAATTGATAACAACAATATCAATATGTAAATAAATCGCGAGAGTAGTACTATAACAGCATAAGAAATGCCATCAAAGCATTATAAAATTTATCACAGCAGTATCAAACATCAATAAAACCATGGTCTATCAATATCCAAATGTGCCAAACATGTATCCAAATGTCTAAAACTATTTGTGGTTCTTCTAATTTACTTGTATCTAGATCATCTAATATGGATGGTGACGATATTTTTGAACCCATATGATAATGCTTGATCGGTGATGACTGATTGTTGACACTTGACATTATTATTTTTTAATTTTAATTTACAATATATATCATGACATTCGAGTTTGACTAATTGATACTTTAATATTTTTATTTTTATGGTGGTGTTGTTTACTATACAATATATGATGCTATGTGTGGTATTTTGAACTTAACTACTGCTGCAAATATGTATATATTTCTGATTTTTATATGTTTTCGTATGGATCAACCCAAACCCAAAAATAAATTTGACAAAACACGAACCAATACCAAGACTGGTAACTTGGGACATTAGGGTTTGGATCATAAATAATTAGTGTTAAATTTATGTAGTGTCTTTTTGTCACGGTCTAGTCATAGAGGCAATAGGTATCTTTCTTTTTGAAGTATTTACCTCAACTTTTGATATACTATATCTGATTCATCTCTATTCTTCTAAAACCATAATATTTATTGAACAATCAAGTGATTGTAGAAGGTTTCTATGAGGCATGTTAGAAGTTCTCCTCTATTGCATTTTAAAGAACTATTAAAAAATTAAAATGAGACTTAGTAATACTAAAAATGTTAATATTTTGTCTCCATCAAACTTTAGCCAAAAAAAAAAAATTAAATTAATCATGGGAGAGATGGTGGGCCCTGCGCGACCTTGGGAAGGAGAAATAAACTTTAAAAAAATCAACTTTTTTATTTATTTATAATGTTTGAAGCTCTCAGCCTGCAGGGGACAGCTAGCCATCCCCGGTATGATTGGGGACGTTTCCAACGTCCCCAATCCATACCGGGGACGTTTCCAACGTCCCCAATCCGTACCGGGGACGGGGAACCATCCCCAAACTGCCGGAAACGTTTCCTGGCATTTCCTATGAATTTTGTTGTTTCAGGGACAGTAGGGGGACGTCCCCTTTGTGTCCCCCCATCCCAGGGATGGCAGGGGATGGGGACAGGGGGTTTTGGGGCAGGGGATGTGTCCCCGTGTAACCCTAGTATTTTCTAGATGTTTTTGGTAACCCTTTCTATGTTCACACTAAGCCTTTATCTTTCTCGGGTAAAAGTTAAAAGAACTTTATCATGTTTATCTATATGTATAGATTTAAGATAAGTGGGAATTCTATGTACACCTACGTATCCTTTTTTGTAAAGTTCTTGTAATATGGACTTTAAACATTATTTCAAACAAATTTTTTTTTAAGGGCGTCTCTTACAAGCTTTTTTATTTTTGATTAATTAGTGGGGGATTTTGTTGGGTACCCTACTTGAAAATTAAGCATAATTGAAACAATGTAGACTCTCTAGTTCCTAGCATCAATTTCAAATCTATTGTTAGATCACAAGAGATGTCACAATCAACTCAAAGAAGATCTTTTTAGATTTCTTATAAGAAATTGACATCCAAACATCCATATTCTAATTAGATCCTTCAAGGGCATCAAGAACTTGCTAACAATTGCCCATCTCAAAGGTGCAACGCAAGACCAAATGCTGTAAATTAGAATGTAGAAGAGGGGGAATAGTAGAGGGTTCCACAAAAGCCAAATCAAGAAGAGAGGTTGATGAAGTTGCCAAAGAGAACTTTGGAGAAGGCAAAGGATGAGAAGGTGAAGGAGAAAATTCCAAAGAAAGAAGAGTTAAAGGGAGTAATGAAGTTGGATCCTTCACTACAAATCTAGGAGATAGTCTTTACAAAGACCACCTCTTCAACCCTAGGAGAAGGAAGGGATGAAGAAGTAGGAATAGTCTTAGGAGGAGAGACCCCAACCAAGGGTGGAAGATTTGGAGACACAAGAGATACCTTTTGAGGAGCCATAGTACCAATCCTGCAATCTAAAAATGGGATGGATTACCATCCATCCACCACAATGTTTGATTACTGGTTTGTTGCTCTACTAAATAAAATCCAACCACCCTATAAGCCAAGCCAAAACAATTATGGCACCAAAATGCCAACATTTTATAATCTAATTGTTGTTTCTAGATTTGATCCTTCACTTCAAGCCAAATTTTAATCATTTAACACTTAGAGATATCCATTTCAACTTGAATGTAGGAAAAGGGTAGGATGAGATAAAGCATTAGTTTCATGGGATAGTGCTAGAAATGAACCTAGAGTATTACCAATGACTTTTAAGCTTGAATCTATCCAAAATTGAAGCGGAAGATAAGGTAACCTTTTGCACATTAGAGGCATAAAGAACATCTTAGAAAGAGGATTAAGAGTTGAATACAATGACTTCGACAATAAAATTGCATTCCCACAAAACTATGGTCGTTGAGCTTAAGTTTTAGTTTGTTCAATGCTAGATTCACAAAAATAACAAAGAAATCTACGCACAAGGATATCGACAAATTTTGATAGAAGCACCTAATTTTGAGATACCCAAGGATGGAGAGTTGACTAGCTAGGTTAGTGATAGTGGAGTTTGCAAATGTAACGCATTTTAAGATAAATAATTTTCTTCAGCCTATACATCAGATCCCAAAACCAACAAGCAAATTTTGTTGGAACAAGAAATTGCATAAGCACTAAAGCAGGAAAAACCTCATCCTTACCAAGCCGCTTAGAAACACCATCCAACTCATTTGTCGACTTCCATGCTACATTGGTGAATAATAGCTGGTTAGATGATGGGAAAAGAGGAGCCACATCACCCCTATGTTGCCATTTTCAATCTCTCCTAGGTGTTATAGGAGGCACATTGACTTGCCTAGATCTTAGCAATACATTCAAACCCAACTCCTTTGAAGCTTCCACCATCCTTTGTTCCCTTGCAATAGTTGCAGATGAAGCCTTAAGACTTGTAGTAAATGCAGTAGCTGCTAAATTGGAGGGATTAGGGTTTACAATAAAAATGGGTTCGATTGTGCCTTTAGTTGTCTTAATGTTGTTTTGCTAAAACTTCTCTTCCTAGCTTTTTATTGGTACATAATATTTTTGTTGTGATTGATAAAGAGGGCAAAGCAAAAAAGGACCTTTGTGGGATACCTTTATTTATTGCACCTTTATCTTATTGTTGTGGTTATTGTTGGGAGTCTTGAAAATCCCATAGATGTGACCTATGTCTAGTTGCAACAACAAAATGGGATTTAATTCAATTTCAAACTAATGCAGCAAATGATGAGCATTTGCAAGCATATCACATTACAGTATGCAGCCAACATTATTTCATTGGACATGTGGATTTAGCACCCTACTTTCTAGTTGAACACCAAGATATCTATTTCCCATTTGATGATAACATTCAAGGGGTTTACAGTTTGGAGGTGTATTTCAAGACTCAAGCAACCCATACAAAGCCATGATGCAATACGGTTTGCTGAGGTTCATAAGAATGATTGATCTCTCACTTGGTAGGAAACTCACATCCAACTTCTAGCACAATGAAGCAATTGGCATCGGCAATTGGTATATTGTCAAGAGACTATTAGGAAATGCTTTTATTCCCTTTGGCATAAATAGGAGCTATTAGCACATTGGATATATCTTCATGGAAGACACTTAGTATAGTGGTGTATTCATCAAATTTAATAGCCTCTTCATGAAGTTGTAGGTAAAGGTGCTGATGAGCTTTTTTGAATCAAGTTTATCTTAGGGATGTTTTGTCATCTTTGAAAGAAGTCGGGCCTTTTAATAATCATGGGAGGATCATTTCTTTCTTGCTTTCAAGGTTGAAGCCAAACAACAGAACAGACCTACAAAGCCCAACCAATCTTTTTCTTCTTAAAAATAGAGTTCATCTTCTACCCTTGTTAAGTCTTCTAACCTTCCTAATTCATCATCAAAGAATTGGAATTATTCATAGAGTGGCTCTCCTAAGGGTTTGGCTTTTATTTGGAAAGGGGCAGATATGTTTTTCTTATGACAAATTTGCTAGAAATTTACCACTGAATTTCATTTCCTCAAATCAATGAAGGGAAAGAGCCCTCTTTTTGAGAGAAAAATAGAGTCTAGAGATCAGGAGATTGAGGTATTCAATTCCAATGCTTCTGATCCTTAATTCATCCTCATTGTTAATGTTTATCCAGAAAACAATTGGAAATATTTCTTTGGTTGCCATTGCCAAATTAAGATGGGAATGACAGAGTTTATTGCACTTGTCCCCTATTGAGTTAGTTGGAACCTCCTTCAAACACAAGAATTTTTGGATGGTTAGTAGTGTATAAAGGTTTTGATCTCAAGGCATAGTTGGGTATTGTGGTTTCTTTCTCTCTTGGTGAGAACCCTTTGTAGGTATTTCTTGGATGATTAGTGACAGGCTGACAGCTGAAAGAGTCCTGTAGCTAACAAATTGATTGAAAGTGATTGGTTTCCTTTGAAGGACCAGATTCAAAGCTACTTTTCAAGAAGGTACCTTTCATTTAATGAGGGGAAGTTACAAATTTGTAGGCAAGATGCAAAGCTACTTTTCAGGAAGATAACACCCCGCTCCTTATGGGGAGGTTGTTACCTTTTAGATAAGATTAGGCTTTGATTTTTCAAGCTAAGGCTCAAAGGTTCTGGAATGACGTGAATTCTTTGCTCATTGAAGTGCAGGTTCAGGTACTTTCTTTCCTTGCCTATGTAGGGGGTAGATTTTCATTTTAATTGGTAATGGTCAGCTTGTGAACCATTTTCCTTCTTCAGTAATATAAGATGCTTTTCTTTGAAAATCCTTGACAGTGGCAGCATAAACTTGACTTGGTAGAATCCATCAATTTTGAAAATGAGTTCTTTTAGATAAAACTTAGGATGCCATTAAAAAACAAAAAGTATTTACAATGCCAAATGGATATCAAGTTACTTCGTTTTAGAAATTTGTTTACAAAAATATCTCTCAAGTTTGAGGTATTTTTGTTAATGAGAGTCTAGAATTAATCTTGAGTTTATTTAGGAGAAATACTTGATTGCTGGTACATTTTGATGTTTAAAAGAATACCTTAGATGGTACATTTTGAGGAGTGTGTAGCAGATATCAAGGGAAGAGCTAATACTACAATATGGAAGAGTCAGTTCATGATATTAGCTGAAGAATATGTCCACACAGAAGAACCACAAGAAGGTAAAATTGGATTTAGCAAGGGGATGGATATTCCATTTTGTTTTTCCTTAATATATTAAAATAGATATGAATGAATGGGCATTAAAGAGAAAGGTGATGAAATAATGACATATAATAAAGATATTCTTGAGCTTTTTTTGGACATTTTTCTTTTTGCAATTCAGAAATGATAATTTGAGTATTGATTTGTATGCTATTTCTTGTTGGCTGCTCCAAACAGACAACTTGTGGTCTAGGAAGGGCTAGAGATGCCAGAATGGGGTAGAGTATAGTTATGGATGCTCACACACAACACTTTCAAATGTGTGAGCTATGAAGAACAACAGCTTAAAACAACATTTTATTAATCAAGAGCTGAGAGACCAATGATTAGCTAGCCTGGAGCCCCATTTTTACAAGAGCAAATGAATAGCATAAAATTGTAAAGGTGATCAAAAAATATTTACAAAGAGGAAAAATTCTATACATATAGATTGCCAAAAGGAAGCAATTTCAGTGATGGATCTAATAGGGTTTTATCCAAGGGATCAAAATCACTTGCATGATAAACCTTAAAATAGACATCTCCCTTTTTTTGAGTAACTTTCTCATACTCCTCATAAAGGGGGGATGAAGTTTTACATTAAATATTTAGGGGAAACCACAACAAATGATAATTTAATAACATGCACAGCTCCAAAAGGATTTTGACAAAAAAGAGATTTATTAAAATTCCGTGCTTAGATGTTGAAGAGACAGAGCATGCACTCAAAGCTAAGGTATCCAATCTTTAAGTATTGATGGTCACCAATAATGTACTTAAAAGTGAATACATGTCACAAGGCAGTTTAATTTTACAGAAGAAAATTAATAGAAAATAGTGATTTTTCATGCAACAACAAAATGCAATTAGTTGGATTCCTACACTTATTGTCATGCAATAAAGAGGGATAGCATAGTTGTTGATTGCTATTATACCTGTGAGGCCTAGAAAGGTCTTGTAATGGAGGCATATGTGCTGAGGAATCTAATGTTTACTTTGAAGGGGATAGAATGGGCCTCAAAAGCTAGTCACACAGCTTGAGTTTCAGATCCCAGTTCAAATGAAATGGGATTTTAATATCTTGATATTGGAAGCATCAGTGTTCGGGGGTTAAACCAGGAAAGTTCTAGATATTATTAGACAACCCAAGGCAATTATGTTTTAATTAATAAATTTTTAAAGATATTTATGGAAATGTTTATTTAGACAAGAATATCCTTTATTCTCTGTCCTAGTTTTCTGCTTAATTACAGTTGCCACGAACTCATTCATGATATAGTGTAGTTGGAGGACGATGGTTTGCACAAAGAAACTAATGTTCTTAACAACTGTTGCTTAGGTGATTAGAGTTCTTTAACTATTTGAAGATGAATAGATGTAAATTCAAAATTTTGGGACAATTGGTACATTTTTCCAGCAGTGACAAAGTTGAATCCTTTAAAAAAAAAAATTATGACAAAACAAACATAAATGGAGAACATCTGCCATAGTTCTCTAGTTCATGTACCAAAATAATTTATTTCTCATGTATAATTTTATGGGGATCATGTTGCCACATACATCAAATAAGACAACCAAGGCTGATTTTAGTACCCATAATATCTTCATATTTATATTCCTTTCAGATTGCCTTCCTTTCATGATGAGACCTACACCATGCGCATGTAGATTGGATATTATATGATCAGAAAATGGCCTACTTAGTTCTTTTAGTACAGAGTATGCATGATCAACTATGTGAATGCTAGGTCGAATGGGATCAAATCAATTGGTAAAAGCATTGGGGCTTCCAAAGTGGAGCCCCAGGTTCAAATTCCTTTGAGACATGAAAAAATGTTGAATTTGGGTAAAATACCACATCCAACTTGTTGGCTGTGGTAGCATAGACCAACTGACAAGACTCGTTGCAAGTCTTGATGAATTTGATGAAACATATTGTTGCAAGTATGAAGGTGTTGTTATTGATGCCAACTATGTGTTGAGGAAGTTGTTGCAGGTTGTGCATGTGTAGTTGAGATATTGAGGAAGTGTTGTGAGTACATGGAGCTATCTTTTTGTTGCAGTGTCTGAAGATGAGTTGGAATGAAGTAATGAGCTGAGATGATGTCTCTAGTACTTGGTTTCCAAGTGTTTTTGAGAAAATTTGATAAACAGAGAAAACAGTGTTGTGCAAGTGTTCAGAATGTGCTCCAGTATTGTGCTCTGTGTTTCTTCTATGTTGATGCTATGCCTATGCGGATCTGATATGTTCATGGTTGTCAGAGGTTGTTATATTCAGAATTCGGGTTTCTAGATCGTTGTACAGTGCGAGATATTTTCACCAATGTGTGAACCAGTTGTTTAGTGATGTTTTCTGTGGCCTGGGAGAAATGTATTTGCTTCGTGTTTCTCCGTTGTGTGGCTTCAAGTTGTGCGGATTTGGGAAGTTGCTTATAATGTTTTTATCTTTCTGTATTGAAGGTTTTATTGGATTTGGTGCAATACAAAGCGAGTTTCATTTGTTAGTGTGTGAATAAGGTTTATCAGCTGTTTTGAGATGAAGTATTTGTATGATGCGAATTTGGATGAAGTGTTTGATGAATCTCAGGTGGTTCGAAGATTATTCTAGATCATGTTCAAGTGAAGTTTGTTGTTCGGAAGTTACAAATTGATTGAAGGAAGCATGTGCTTAATGTTTATGGTGTTTAACATGGGTATTGGCCAACCTTGTGTTATCACTACATTTCGAAGTTTATGGAAGCATGTTGAGGCGTATTAGGATCTATTTGGGTCCTAATTAAGGATTTATGTAGGTCGCCTTCGTTCCTATCCACCGTGGGAATGTTTGGGTGCTGACCTATTTTGAATTTATAAGTGTAACGGATAGTTGCCGACCTTGGAGAAGGTTTTCAAGGTTGAGGTTGATATAAATAAGAGTGGAGTTGATGTGAGATGCAAGAGAGAAGCAAGATAGATGCAAGATCAATGTGAGTAATGTGTGTGATGTGAATTTGAGCAGAGGAGTGCAAATTTCAAGTGTTTGGATTCCTGAAGGCAGTGAGCTGAAGGTGTCCGAAATCTTTCATGCAAGACTACGAAAGTGTTGGAGCAATTGTGGTGGATTCCTGTTGCAATGAGAAAGTGTTCTTTATGTAACATTTCTCTTCTATCCTCTTGTATTTCTTTCTATGGCTGTGAGCCTTTTTGGACAGCGTGTCCTATTCTGGCAGTGAGCCCTTGTATCGGTTTTTCTATTACTTATATTGTGAGCTAATCCTCACCGTGGTTTTTCCCTCATTGGGTTTTCCACATAAATTTGGTGTTGTCTTGTGTATGGTGTTGTTATTTCAGTTTTTGTTATCTGCATTTCATAATTAATCACATTAATAGAATAAGGATTTATTGAATGCATGTGGATCTGATTACTTTTGAGGGTTTTGAAGTTTTAATTTGTTACGACTGATTCACCCTCACGCCGCCCCTCCCCCTCAGTTGTCTTGTTCATTTAACACATATACCTAGTCGTGGTGCTAGGCTGAAGGTTGCCAAACAAGGGGATTTTTCCAAGTTAGAAAAATACGGTACATTGCTTAAGGTTAGCTGACCTGTATTCTGTGGATTAGTTTATAGTAGCCAAACTATGCTGTATGCTGTAACACATTCACTGGTTATTTCTGCTATGTTTTTGATTCATTTTGCTTGTGGTTAATTGAAATTAAAAAATTCTTATTTGTTGGAACTCAGAAATAGGGATATGTCTGTCAGATTTGTGTCTGATACCAGGGTTGAGTGCAAGTAGTGTATTTACTTTTTAAATACCAAATTTGAGAGGACACCAATATAGATTTTTTACATGCCTGATAAATGGGTTTGCCTTGTTGAACATAAGAGAGGCATCTCAAAGTTGATATAACTTGACAGAATTGCGATCAGTGTAATGGCCTTATACCTAATTTGGTGCCATGACTCATGACAGCTTTTGTAATCACATTAAACTTCTGGAGAACTTGCTGATTTGTAGAATGGTATTTGATATGCAATTTTGGTATTTTGTAAAATCTAAGATTATTGGGATGAATTTTCATGTTTATTATAATTACTCACCTAATAAAAAATTTAAAGACATTAAAAATATGCATGTAAGGGGTTATTTTACACAATTGCAAGTAGTTCTAATGAAATGTTATTTTTTTAAGTACAACTGCATTTCCAGTGCCATTACACGTGTTCATGCTTCCTTTACTTTTGTTGGGGCAATCTTGTTTTACTTGGATCAAGACAAAACATTCTTGGCACAAGAGCATGACTGTATAACCTTTTCTTGATTTTTCTTTAGGTTGGACCACAAGCTATTATTGTTGTTGCCAGAGATGAAGATACGGATTCAACTCAGAGTAGCTCTGAGGAGGATGTCTATGAAGAGGATACAGAGGATAGTGAAGAAATTGCAGCTAATTTGGGAATTAGTGATTCTGGTGAAGCGTACATGAATAAGAAAGAATGGCAGGTGAGACAGATGCCTTTCTAAATTCCTTTTGGTTGATTCTATTGGACTATGTTAATGTTCTGTTAAGTCTTCAGGATATATGCTTTTCAACTGATAGATAAATGCTATGGCAGATTGAGGAAGATTCTTCAGCCCAGATTGATACACATGGTTATCATGGTATTGCAAATAGGCAACTGGAAGTTAATGCAGAAGAAAGTTTAAACCAAAACAATGGTGGTGCTGTTTCAATTTCTCAGGCTGCATTTGGATTTGTTGCAAGGCTTGCTAGGGGCTTGCTTGGATTCCAAGGATCAAAACTGCTTTCAAACATGACAAGTACTCAAGGAGAACCTTCCCAGAAATATATACTCGATAGCACTGAACTGGGCATTTGGCAAGAAAAGGAGATCATAAGAGGTTCTGAGTATCATCTATCAGAGTCTGTTTCCATGAATGCTGGGGATGGGTTGAACACTATATATGGCTCAGCAGTTTTGCTAGGAGGGATTGAGGAAGCAGAAATGCATGCTTCAAAAGATGAATTAAAAGACACTCTAAGTAGAATTGAGGATCAAGGCTGGAATTTCAGAAAGAGTCTCACTGATTCAGAAAAGTTGACACTCCATACTGTTGAGAAGCAGAAAAAAGAGGAAGATTCTTTGCCCAATGTTTCTGCCCTTGGCAACAATGAATTTGGACATTTCAAACAGTTTGACAGCGTTACAGATCCCAATGACCATTTCTTTTTTAACAAAACCAGCCAGGTATTTTTAACTTATGGCATTTTTCTCCTTTGGTGGAAATTTATTTAACAAGCATTTAGGAAGATGCATTTGTGCTTTTAGGATTTCAAAAAGAATAGCAATTCATTGATCATGAAAACTTTGGCTCTTGTATGCAGTCTAGCAGCCAGCGTCAATGGATAAAGAAAGTACAACAAGAATGGGCTATCCTAGAAAATAATTTACCTGGTAACTACAGTGGGCTTAAGTCTTAAAATTGTTTGTGGGTTTTCTCATACACATATCTAGATCTTTACCTACATCCTGTAAGTGATCTCTTGAGTGATTTATGATCCTTAGTTTCTCAGGCATGTTAGTTTTCTAATATTTAGAAACATTTAAGCTCAGCATTAACTTGTAAAAAGCCAGCCATTTCTAAATTAATGGAGAAACTTCTTACACAATCCTCCAGAAATATTCTTTTATCTGGCATGGATTATCAAAACAAGTTGATTTGTCATGGGCATGATGTTAGCTCACCCCTTTCATGTTCTGGATTGAATACATAATAATTCTTATTTCAACTGGACAGATGCTGTTTGTGTTCGAGTTTATGAAGATCAGATGGATTTGATTAGGGCTGCAATTACTGGAGCAATTGGCACTCCATATCAAGATGGCCTTTTTTTCTTTGATATTCACCTTCCAAATGAGTACCCTTGTGTACCACCTGTAAGCATATTTTTAATACTATCTCATTGTTTTTTCTATTATGCATGGATCAGTGCTTATGTTGGGTTTTTTTGTTTAATTGTGGGCTGAATGGTTCAATCTTTGCAGTCAGTACACTATCATTCTGGTGGCCTACGCCTAAATCCAAATCTATATGAAAATGGGAAGATCTGCCTTAGTCTTCTAAACACATGGACAGGAAGAGGGACTGAAGTTTGGGACCCTATGAATTCGAGCATTCTTCAAGTCCTTGTTTCCCTTCAAAGTCTTGTATTGAATTCAAAACCATACTTCAATGAGGCAGGATACGATAAACAGATTGGTAGAGCTGAAGCAGAGAAAAACTCTCTTGCATATAATGAAAATGCTTTCCTGCTATCATGCAAATCAATGTTATACCTGCTGCGTAAACCACCCAAGGTATAAACACTTGACATTTTTCTTATCCAAGCCTCATTTTTTATCTTTCAAGAATTTACTAGGTAAGTATTTTTTTGGTTATTGGCATCAGATTATTGGTAGCTATAGAAATATGATTTTGTTCCTTGACATTCTTGCAGCATTTTGAATCATTTGTTAAAGAGCACTTTTGCAAACGTGGTCGTTATATACTTGGTGCCTGTAATGCATATATGAAGGGCACTCAAGTTGGATTTCTTTCAGGCGAGGCAGTGATGCCACTATATGCTAGGACTGTTTCTCAATGCAACAGTTCACATGGTTTCAAGATTATGTTGGATAAGCTTATTCCCAAACTTGTTTCAGCCTTCAGTGAAGTTGGAGCAGCTTGTGAGGAATGTCTGCAGGTCAATGTCTAAGTAATTGCATGTGTGGATGATGTATGAATTAGTTTTCTTCTTGTCAAGCTGGTATTGTGGATGCTGCTGTGTTTATGCATTTATAAATGCCTTAGACAAATGGGAGGTGCCTGTGCTTTATTAAACTATTCTATTGAAGTTTGTTGTAATTGTAATTAGGGTCTGGCATGTCTGAACATCTACAAATCTGCAAATGATATTATGGAGTGCATATTAATTGTATTTATATTATGGATACTGTTGTGTTTATGCTTCTCATAATACTTTAGATGGATGGAAGAAGGTGCCTGTGCTTTATTAAAATATTCTATTGAATTGTGGCATAGCTGCATTTTTTTAAACTGAGAAATGATATTACGGAATGGAGTGCATAGTAATTGTATCATAAAGTGCCATGTAGAATATAAATATATTGAAGTTTTTTGTATGTTGCATTTTGATTGAATGGAATTTGGCTTTCCAGTGTGCCGTATATTAGTCACCTATTGAAATATAGCAGCCACGAAATTTCCTTTATATGCAATCAATAAATGACATTGGCTGCAACTTGTCTGAAAGCTCGGAACACAGTGATGAGAAAAACATTTGGAATGTCTTTTGGATTTATTACATCCAGACAACGTTGCCCTAGGTGCCTTCATCATCATGTGTGTACTCATGAGGAATGTGGAAAATGAAACGAAGTTAATGACTAGTTAACATAGGTAGGTAGACATTTACTTTTTGAGGCTAAAGGGTATGATAATTCAAAGAGATCAATAGAGGTGCAATTGTAGGATCTTACCTACTCATGAGGTCACAATATAGAAGAGCACACAGTTGTATGAGGTCACAATATAGAAGAGCACACAGTAGTCGGTATATTAAATTTAGTGGTTTGCAAAGGTTAATGTAAGGAAACAAGTTGACATTGACAGTTGTGAAATTTAGTTGTTTGGCTTTGATTTTTTGTTTGGAAGCATCCAAGTTGGAATTTATGTTGTGTAGTTGTTACCATATGAATGGCAAAATTTTGAATAGAAGGGTGCAAAACTAGGAAATTGTACCTTAAGCTGCAATTGGAACTTGTTACGACCAAGCCAAGAAACCACAAGGATTTCTGTTGAATAAGTTACTAACAGAACTATCAGTCAAGGGAGCTCCAAGAAAAGCAACACAAACTATATTAAAAGAATAGAATACAAAGACAACAAAGTGGAGTTGGTTGCAATCATCGACTAGAGATTATATAGCTAAAACTCAATTAGAATTTTTTATGCAAAGGTATTGGGAATAGTCAATTGGTTTTTCTGTACTTTCAATGTCATTCCACTTGATCAACCTCTTGAATAGCAGCTGTTTGAATTCCAATATGATGTGAATTGTTTGCTCATTGCTGCATGTATAATAATCTTATAATTATGAGTTCTTGATTCCTATCAATAAATGAAATAAAAAACCCCAGTAAACATTGACTTCGGTGCTTGAAGAATTGGTTATATAGCCAATCGGTGACATCTTTTAGTGACTCTTGGTTGAAACACAGGTTCAATCAATCAGACGAACATAGCTTGTAATTAAATAATGCAGTGAAAAATATCAAAGTGCAGCCTATGAGTGAGATCTGAAAAATGTGTAACGTCTAGAGGTGGTTGCTAGCTTCTGAGTGTCACGACCAAGAGTCATCTTTCTATTGAAGACTAGTTGACGTGCAAAGTCCCAACTATTTTGCAGACAAATTTGAAGTAAGATACAGTGATCGGGAAAATGGCAATCCAAAAAATTTGATTGCGCAAATATTAAATTAGATTAATCTCATTCAATGGATGGTATAATTGATCGTCTATTTGTGCAGATCAAGTTGTCCGGGGGATCTATTTTATTGCCTCCACAAATTTCTGTAAATGCATTAAGCTTTGAAATCTTTTATGAGGATCTTTTGAGGGGGTAGGGGGTCATTTTCAAATTGAATAAAGAGAAGCAAAGATCCCTATAATCATTAACATTGAAACCCATCAGTTAGGTAGTACAGATTACATTTGGAAAGAATGAAGAGTGGACTAGGGAAGAGGGGCCAACAGTGGTGCGGGGTCACATAGCGGGGACGGAAGTAGTGAACTGTGGGCCCCACAGTGGACCGCTGTAATATCCAATTGTAAAACATTTTTTATCCATAAAGTCAACAAAAGTAGGCAAATCATTGTACTGTCAAAAATTGTATTATAATCGGTTTATATTTGTCCCAAACACAAATAGTTATTCGTAGTCTTATATCTCAGAGAATATTCAAAGTACATCTAACACCACCATCCTGCAAGCCAATTTGCTTGTTAATGGCCCATAGCATTAAAACATGCAGCCAAAATATAAAATTAGTATAACCCACACTCCCCTTAAATATCACCACTTGCATTACATCACCGCCAATATTTTCATAGATCCAATGCTATGAAAACAACTAAGAGCCAAGACTCTCTTATCACCAAATCCAATTGAACCCACCCCCTATACAACTTGCCCAACAACACAACACTCAAAGGAAAATCAATCATTCACTTGTGTCCCATCGGTCAAATCCCAACACACGACTATTGGCGCATTCTCCTATTTTGCCACTCGCAACCACCAAAACTATGGTGTTAAAGCCACCAAAATCGCCTTAGAAGCAAACAAGGAAATTGCACGCCATAAATACATACAAACTTTGCAATTGAAGGCACTAGATCAAGTTTTCAAATTTGAAAAATGATAGAAATTAAAGACTCCATACCAAACTAGCATTGAACATGTAAAGAGATTTTCAAATTAAAAAATGCATTACTCAATCTTTGTCAATTTCCATTTAGCATGTCTCGCTTTCGTATTCAATTCTATATTTTCCTGGAGGCAGATGAGGAAAGACCAGAGGCAGCAACAACAACACACTACCAAGTTACAGGTATTCTACTGCTACTAATTCTTTATGTCTACAAATGCTAATCTGTTGTATGCTATACATATGTTTTTCACAAAACTGTAAATATCTGGGGTTTCACCTTGATGTTGTTTACGTTGGGTTTTTCATTTATATTCTTTATGCCTCATAATGCAAATATGTTGTAGGTGAAGTCAATGTTTGTCGCAATAACCTGTAACTCAATATTTGGGGTTTCAACTTACACTATTTATGAATGTCAAGTCATTTCAGTTCAATTTTTGGATTTTTTTTAATATTCTATATGCCTGGGAATATATATCAGCTATATGGGTTGTAAATGTTTGTGACCCACTACCCTGTAACTCAATATCTAGGGTTTCAACTTATATTGTTTATGGACGTCAACTTGCCCTGTTTATGGGTTTCAACTTACCCTGTTCCTTACAATGTTATTGTTACACCCTATTTGCTCTAAGTGCACAAGACCATGTCATTTCATTTCAAGTCTTAATGCCTAGCAATGCCTATCTGCTCTTAATGCCTGTTGTGGAGTCTTTGTTTGCTTAAGCACCCATACATGTTCGACTCTGCACTCAAGAAAGCTCCCTTTGTCTTTTAGGTGAGGTTTTCTACCTCACTAGGCCTATACCATTGTCTTTCATTTTGACAATGTTTAACACATATTTACTCATGTCTCAGTAATACTATTTGTGCAATATATATATATATATATATATATAAACACATATATATATATATATATACATATGTACATACATATATGTACCAACCATGCACTTCTAAGAATTTGTTGTAGTTACAGTCAATGTGATTTCATTTATATTCTATATGCCTGAGAATGTTAATTACTTGTATGCACTATAACTATGTCGATGCATTTCTATTCCATACAATGTGATTGCTACACCTAATATGCTATAATTGATTTCACTTCCATTCATAATGCCTACTATTTATGGAAGCCAATGCACTCGTTCCATACATTTGATTTTTACACCTAATCTGCTCTAAGAGATTACACTTTAATTCTTAATATACTATTTATGGATGTCAATGTATTTCGGTTTCATAGAATGTGTTTGTTACACCTAATCTGCTCTAAGTCATTTCACTTCAATTTTTAAATCAAATTGATACCAACAATTACATTACAAACTATCAACATGCACATTAAAGAAAAACAAATTGTTCATGCATCACTGTGACTTTAACAGTGTTCATTGATTATTTTTATCATTGCTTCAAACAAATTTTGTAATAACTATAGGTGCAATCTAAAAATCAAATGAGATCCAATCCAACAAAGAAGACTGGCAAGACAAAGTTGTGTACACGTAAAAAAATAGTAATAGTCCCCTTGTAGAAGAAAACAACATTCCTCAAACTGTTGAGGAAGTTGCGGAGATTGCTGCACCTACAAGCAAGCCGACAAGAGCATCACAAGAACGTGAAGGGTCAACAGAGGAAATGAATAGGGCCCTAGAGGATGTGAAAACCAATGGGATGTCCTCAAGGGCTATTGCCAAGAAATGGAGAATCCCAACTACAACGTTGAGCAATTGGTTAGGCGGGCTCACAACAATTTCAAAGAAGGGTCCTCTTGCTGTCTTCACACAAGAGGAGGGTCTTATTTTAGATTGGTGCACAAAAATGGCAAATATCGGCCATGGCCTTGAGATTATCAATCTCAAGGAAAAGGTTGCCCAAAATTTACAAACTAGACCCAACCCTTTCAAGGATGGGCTACCTGGAAAATCATGGTGAACTGGATTCAAGAGGCATCATCATGAATTGACATTGCACACAACAGGTCTCGACAAGGACAGGGCAATAAACCTGCGACCCACAGTAGTAGCTGGATTCTACAAAACATTGTTAGTAACTTATGAAAATAACTTGTATGGTCTAGAAAGAATATGGAACTGCGATGAAACGGGGATTCAAGTAGGTAAAAATGGAACAATGAGGGTGTTGGCATGACGAGGCAACATGAATGTCTCATACATAATTCCCAAGAGCTGAGAATGGATAACAATTCCATGTTGTGTTAATGCAGCTGGTTAGAGCATACCAAGGTTCTATTTGTTTAAGGGAAAGACAAAGATGGAAAGTTACATTGTTAACTGTGAACCACTTGCTTGTATGACAAAAAAAATTATGGATTGACTAAAACATTTTTGTAACTCGGTTCTAGGGGGTGTCACCAACTAATAGGCACCTTCTCATTCTTGACGACCATGGAAGCCATGTTGTAGTGACAACTATCCACGAGGCAAGGAGGTTAGGAATTGACCTCCTTACACTACCTGCACATACGTCACACAAGCTACAACCTTTAGATGTCAGCATGTTCTCACCTTTCAAGTCATATTTCAAATATGAATGAGCTACATTTTTGACCAGTTACCCAAACATTGAAATCAAAAGGGCAGAATTGGCAGAGCTAGGCAACAAGGCACTGTAAAGAGCATTGACACCATCAAACATAAAAGTTGGTTTTAAAAGGATGATGATGTGGCCCCTCAATCCTGATGCCCTAGCAGATGACATGCATCTGAGCGAGACATATCAAATTGATGACACAAAGGATGCTTCTACAGTGCATAACATCCTTAGTCTTTTGGGAGTTGTTTCAATAGATGAAGCTGCATAGACATTGCATAGTGCAACAAAAATTCAAGTGCAAGAAGGTGCAGATCAACAATTTCATGACATGGTAGACAACTAGTGTAAGTAATTTACCAACAACCTCATTCTTGACTTACATTGTGAAGAAGAGATGGGGAATTTACATTCCCATCTCCAACTCCCACACCTCCAAATGAAACAGTACATTACTATGTAGATGGAAACTAGGAAATTCAAGGTTTAGCTGAGCAAGAGTTCATTGACTCCCAAATCACTGAAACAATTGAATCCCAAATTGGTTTGAGAATCGGTAAATTTTTTAAGTTGTCAGTTCACAATGTCAATGCAAGAATGAGAAAGTCTGCTGATGGGGCTATTCGGGGGAGCAAACAGTCTCAATTGTGTACAGTTGATGATTACGTGATTCTCCTAATGCAATAGGGGCAAAGGAAACAATAAATAGAGGAAATAAAAAGTAAAAGAAGCAACAAAATGAGGAGAAAAAGGCAGCACAGATTGTGGCCTTGGAGTTGAAGGAACAAAGGAAAATTGACAAGGAACTCCAACGCAAGGAAAGAAAGCAGCTTAAATAGTTGCAAAGAAAGGAAAAAGAGTAGAAGGAGCAAGAGAGGGTTCAAAAAGAACAAGATAGGAAGGAAAGAGAGATCGAGGTTGGCCATAAAGCATGTTGAATAGATGGTTTTTGTTGTACCAAAAGATCAACCTGTTAATGCCTGATACAACCACCAGAGTTAATGAATCAATGAGAGGTGGTTAAGCCATGTCACGAACCCAAGCGTTGCACTACACAACACAAGGAGACCAAAGGTGCACACCTTGCAACAATCCCCCCCAGTGCAAGCGAGGGGTTCGAACCTATGACCCAGGCTCTGGTACCAATTGTTGCATAGACGATTGTCGTTGCACCAAAAGATCGACCTGTTAATGCCCGATACAACCACCAAAGTTAATGAATCCACGAGAGGCAGTTAAGCCATGTCACGAACCCAAGCATTGTGTTGCACAATACAAGGAGACCAAGGGTGCACACCTTGCAACAGAGCATTGTTGCGAGATAGATGATTGAGCACTCATGCAACCCCCTTATCCGAAAATCATGGTTTCTATTAGGAAATAATGAACAATAACATCACACACTTTGCTATATGTAATATGTGTTCGAGTCCCAACCCATCTCAAGTAAGTTGCACTCAATTTTCAGTTGGATTGACTTGTTCACTAGTAACCCCATCACATGTAAGTTGCACACAATTTACAAATACAAATGCAAATCATTTAATGATGTCAAAATGCAGTAGAAGGAGACAAGAACACGTCTCCAGATTCTTTTCTTGGCACCTTTGACTGAGGCTGGGAGGGACCAACTCTACAAGTCCACCATATTTTGGTTTGTTTTGGTTATGCACTATAAGATCATGTTTGTAGTTGGGAATGCCAATGTCAGTGTGCTACAACTCTATCACTTTTTGGTTTGAACTAAAATTGTTTATCAATGTGAATGGCATTATATTCTATACAATGTGATTGTTATACGATGTTATTTTGTGACCCACTGCAATTTGATGTATGCAATGTAAATGTTAGTCAACTTGTAGTGTATATGAAAGTCAATGCAAATGTGTTGCATAAATTGTGATTGTCACACCTAGCCTACTCTACCTGCAATTCATCAGTTGCTTTGAGTTCAATTCTTAATGCTTACCAATGCTTTCAGTTCAATAGGACCAACCTGTTCATGATGTGCATAAGTTGGTTGAACTTATTTGTTTTTGGTACAATGATTCGACTACTTTTGTTTACTTTATGGATAAAACTTGTTTTACAATTGGATATTAAGGGGCTCCACTATGGGGCCCATTAACGACTACTAGACCCATACTATGTGATTACCTTTTTATGATTGTCATATAATCTACATTTTAGAAAATACATTCTATGTTGATAATCTAACATTTGAAATTGCATAAGACATTTCATATTGTCACTCAAATGGTCTACTAGACATGTCTAAATTCAACAAAGATTGAAATCTAATTCAATTTTGTTTACAACAATTATTATGTTTATGATACCTAACTTGCCACATTGACAATTCCAACATATATATTTGTGTCCTAGATTCAAAGATAATTAAATATAAGATATAACATTCCAAAGAACTCAATCTTATACAATATTTCAGAAAATACAGTCTATGCTGATAATCTAACATTTGAAACTACATAAGAAGACATTTCATATAGTCACTCAAAAGGTCTACTAGACATGTCTAAATTCAACAAGGATTGAAATTTGATCATTCAGTTTTGTTTACAACAATTATATGTTTATAATACCTAACTTGCCACATTGACAATTCCAACATATATAATCTTGTTGTAGATTGAAACATAATTAAATATAAGATATAATATTCCAAAGAACTCAATCTTATACAATATTTCAGAAAATACATTCTATGTTGATAATCTAACATTTGAAATTGCTTAAGAAGACATTTCATATAGTCACTCAAAAGGTCTACTAAACATGTCTAAATTCAACAAGGATTGAAATCCAATTCAATTTTGTTTACAATAATATTATGTTTATAATACCTAACTTGCCACATTGACAATTCCAACATATATGATCTTGTTCTAGATTCAAAGATAATTGATTATAAGATATAACATTCCAAGGAACTCAATCTTATACAATATTTCAGAAAATACATGTACAAGGCTATTGGCTTGATAAAGTCTATAAACAAAGTACAATAATCTCACACAATAATATAACAACAAAATATTACCACCCACAGAGAACATGTTAACATTAGTCACTACCTCTGCAAAAGTCAACATGTTTCCATGTCTTATCTCAAGATTGTTTGTTTGGGTTTGCATCTTAACAAAACATATATAGTTTTTATCAATTATAAGAGTTCACTCTATTTTTGAAAACCAAAAACCACATTAGATTTATCGTAGATGTTTGTAATATCAAAAATTATATGATTCATTTTAGTAAATACTAATTAGATTATATTGGTTAACACTTAGAACATAATTATATAAATAGTTGATTATGAGGGTATTACTATGGAGGCATGCAAAGGGAGGTTCAAGGAGTGAAGGGTATATATTACTTACATAATGAAAGAGGCCATTTAATGGCAAATGGTTAGACATTAAAACAGGCATGTCATGAACAAGTTGGACCAATTGGACTGTAGCATGTCCCATAGATAATGTGGTAGGCAATTTTAATTTTAATTATGGTCCATGTGGACCTGCCAAGGTAGGGTACTCCACTATGGGGTGCTCTCCCCTATTATTGTGTTCATCATTGCACAAACTTTAACTCTGCAATTTGCTTTTAATATTTGCTTGTTATTCCATGTTTAAAAAATAATAAAGCAAAAATATTATGAGATGAGAAAATTCGCACAGAACTGCGTAGGTGTGAAATAGTGTGAAGGGCATGCGTGGATGAGCGAAAGAGGTTTCAATGTTGTTCATGCGCGCAATGGTCAGGAGAAGGCTCAACCAGATGGCATGCTGTGCAGGTCTTCTGCGTTGGTTTATTCATTAGCAAAGGCTCTGGATGCGACTTCTACCCTAGCTAGGGCTTCTTCGGATGTGCCTATGCCTCAAACTAACTCTCCTCCCATGGCTCCCCTCTCCATGGTGGGTTGCAAAAACCATGGAAACCCCTACCATGAATGCAATAACTTTTGCAAGGCATAGGTCGCCACAGCTAGGTCTTCTTCAGAGGTGGTCTCTCCTCGCCTCTTTGTGGTGGGCTACAAAAACTGTGGCAATCCCTTCCACGAGTGCAATGTTTTTTGCAAGACCCAAGTGGCTGTGGCTAACTCTTTTCCGACCCATCACCCATCCATGATGGGATCTGACTCTCCTACTACATTAGATTCTCGCACCGCCCATTCCTCATTGGACTTACATTCTTGTACTCTTGGAGACTCAAAGGTCCTACTAGCGGTTGACCCTACCGATTTTCATATCCTAGAATCATGCATTGAGGATGTCTCTATAGGGGTTGGGTGTTGATCCCTCATTGTTAGGTGCATGTACAAATGCCTGCTTGTGGATCTGTTCGTTGCCTAGATGGAATCATCCTGGAGCTCTATAGCCACCCTAGAAATTGATATTCTAGATTTTGGCTTCTTCCTCCTTCATTTGGTTTCTATGGAAGATTGCAACTTTGTGCTGAATGGTCCTTGGTTTTTTGGTCAGGCAGGCCTATTCATTTCACCTTGGTCTCCCTTCTTCGATCCTACTGCTTCTAAAATCACCACCATTCCCATTTGGAATAGATTGTACAACCTCCCTCCTATCATGCAGACTCCTGAACTGATTTCCAATTTGATTGATCAAATCAGATCCTTTGTTAAGCTAGATGCTGATCCAAGGGTGCCTCTTCATAGATACACCAAAGTTTGTGCAATCATCGACATTTCAAAACCAGTGCATCATTCTATTCTGATTCACTATTCCCTTGGTGTTTGGACCCAATTTTTAAACTATGAAGGCCTTGTTAGGAAAAAGGTGTGTTGTACACCCTAAAATTATGTATTTAATGTAATTATTCTTGGGGCCACTTAATGTTGCATGTAACATTGGCACATAAGTTAAGTTGTAAAAATGTAATTATTTAATATTGGGGAAAAATAATAAATAAGTAATGGAGTTGTATGTAATTTTTTTCTTACATGTATATGGGTTGATGGCTGTAAGACCTGGTATGGCTTGTTCGATCACTGAAAGGAAAGGTCTAGTATGTGCTTGTGGAAGGGGGGTTTGGTGCTAACCCCAAGACCAAGTTTAAAGGGGGTATTGTTGGGTTAAACTAGCTCTTGGGTTAGAGTTAGTGGATTAACCATAAGTGGTTTTGAGCCCATGGTTTTGCATGTATGGAAGTCTATATAATGGCTTGGTGACTCCATTGTATGTGTGGCTGGTTGAAGCTTCCAGGCTCAGCCCAATTGGGGCTGAGGGTTAATATGAAGATCTTCATTGCTGGTTTTTCCCCAGTTTGGGGTTTTCCAAGGTAAATCACTGTGCTGTGATTGTATTCTTGTTTTTATTTTCATCTGAGGAAAAAGGTGTGTTGTACACCTTGTATTATGTATTTAATGTAATTATTCTTGGGGCCACTTAATGTTGCATGTAACATTGGCACATAAGTTAAGTTGTAAAAATGTAATTATTTAATGTTGGGGAAAATAATAAATAAAGCACATAAAAATGTAATTATTTAATATTGGGGAAAATAATAAATAAAGCACCCAATATTAAATAATTTTGTGTAATACCACTTAGTGGTTTTGTGGGAGCTTGCTTCTATAAAAGCAACCACAAAGGTAGTTATTGTGAGATGCAATTTTGCATGATTAGCTCTGATTAGCATTTGTGAGGGTTTGAAGCATGGCACAGGATGTGTGGTTGCATGCTTGTTCAAATAGATTGCTTGGAGAGAGCTTGTTGCTTCAATGGTGTTTATGGAGACTCAAAAGATGTATTGTAATCTTTATTGTTGAATAATACATGAGAGATGAATGCTTTTGGAGGTTGGGTTTTTTCCCTGTTGAGGGTTTTCCCAGGGTATATCTTGTGTCATATTTTCATGGGTATGTTGTCTATTCTCTTGCATGTGGATTCTGAATACTTAGATGCATAGATTTCTTTATGGGTTATGTGGAAATTGTCTTTAATTGGATGCAAGTTTCCAACAAGTGGTATCAGAGCTTTGGTTGTGGTTGTATAACCCTTGGTTGAGAAAAATCTTGTTTAAGTTTGAATCTATGCATTGCATGTGAGAATCAAAGACATGGCAGAATATGAAGGTTTTGCAGGTTGTTTATTGCAGATCTAAGGGTTTTGGGTTTGCTGATTAAATGGGTTGTTTGTGGATCTGGGATGTGAGAAATTTTGGGTGAAATAGGTTTCTTGGTTTTGTATTCAAATGGGGGGTTTTGGGGGTGAGCTTTCACAGATGATCTCCTAGCCCAAAATAGACCTCACGATTGGATCCGGGTTGGCCAAGAGACGAAAATTGATATATAATTTTACCTATTTCTGATACTGTGAAAAATTGTAATTTTTTTGTGCCCATGCCCAGATTGTATGAATGTCAAAATAATATTAAAAAAATATATTTTGCCTGTTGCCATTAAAATTCGTACCTGCACAAATTAAAAAAAAAGTTTAGAAATCAAAAAAAAAAAATGATTTGAAAAAGTTTTTTGAAATAAAAATAAATAAAAGAATTTTTTTGAAGGGGGGTCAGGACCCGCCCGTACCCCTTGCGCCATCACTGTCGGCCTGACGCTGATAGGTCGGACGGCGCTGTCAGCGCCGTTGACCTGCCAGCAGTAGGGACCCACCGGCGGTGAGTGGTTGGAGGCCCCCGCTGGGGGTTTTAAACCGCTGCCCTTTGGGGCTTTAATACCGCCAGCGATGACCTCATTTAAAAGGTCTTTTAAAAACAAATTTTTTATCATTAAAAAATCTCCATTGAATATTTTTCAAGGGCCCATGCAAATTTTTGCATCTAAAATAAATTTATTTGGATTTAAATTTTATTTCGGGTTCGCCACCAAGGAGCGGCGCCGCACAGGTGGGGCCATCGCTCAGCCACTAAAGGTGGCTAAACTTTTTTTGCCTCATGTGTAAACTGGTGTTTTATTTAAGAGGGGCATAAATTTTTCCCAGTATATCAAACTTTTGACTTCTTGGACTCATTGGAAAGATGACTCAGAGCTTTATGCTGTGGCGCAAGAAAATTTTCTAGATTTTGCAGTTTTGACAGCGTTTTACTTGGTTAAAGTCAGGTGTTTATTTTGAGCTTCAAAAGGGCATATCGGGTGCATACGGAGTCAGCTTTTGGACTTCGAATAGTCAACAAAAAGCTTGTTCAGAGCACTATACAGTGGATCAGGTTTGGAGATATTTTGGCATAGTTTATTTGTTGTTTTCTTTATCTGAGTTGTTTATGGGTTTCTTTGACTATGGTGATACTTTGAGTTTATGGATGATCGGATCTTGGAGATTTGATATTGGATTCATTGTATGATCAGTTATACATCTCAGAATATTATCTCATTTGACATGGTTATCAGTATATGGTTGGATTTATATGCTTCATTGATGTATCTACAAGTTGTGCAATGTTGTAGGCGGTCTATACTTACATATTGCATTTATGACTTGGACATGGGTTGTCTTTTCCCATTGATATTTCAATGTTGATGCATGTTTAGTTCTGGTGGCTTGGTTTAGTCATTTAGTTTGCTGGTTTAGTTGTCATGTTGAGGAGGTGAGATGGTATTACCAGGTACAGTCATGATATGAGACCTATGTAGTCGACTATGATTATGCAGATATGTGGACACAGTTGAGTTGAGTTGTTACATTTGGTGGTGATCATGGTGTCATGGATGTTTCTTGTGCTTTAGAGACTTTGGCATGTCATGATGGTTTATGTAGGTGCATTGTTGGTGGTGTTGGATTGGTTCTTGATTATGGTTGTGGTGGTGTATCTTCATGGTATGAGGATCATGGTTTTACTTTTCCTTTTGGGAGCTCTTGTTATATTTGAGTTCTTTGATTGTGTGAGGGCCTTTGGTTGATCTTCATGAGGAGATTGTTATCATGATGTCATGGATAGCTTGATTACACTTTTCAGTGGGAGCTTTTGACAGTGATGGTTTTGGTGGTGATGGATATGTTTATGATGGTTTGGCGGTTGTAAGTATCTTCTTGGCTTGGAGATTTTGGTTCTACTTATTATGTTTCTGAAATTTCAGTTGTGTGTGTAGACCTGGATGATCTTCATGGAGAGGATGGTTGTCACGATGCCATGTGTGACTCGGTATCACAGTTCAGTGGGATTTGTTGGCAGTGATGTGGATTCACCATTTGATGGTGGATGTTCTTTTGCAGTGATTGTTGGTGTCATTGGTTAATTGGCATCTTTGGTTTCATTGATAGAGGATGGTTTTATTCATATTGATTACATATGTTGATTCTTGGTTTATGGTGTTATTGTATTATGTCATGGTTTACTCTTGATCATATGTTAAAGTTTTGGCATGGTACTTGTTCTCTTGAGACTAGGATGTATGCATTGTTGTATGAGAACTCCTATTAGGAGATGGTTAGATCATGTTGTCACATGGTTATTTTCTTGATTCGCGATTGGATATATGACATTGATCTTGTGTGGTTCTCTTGGTATTGGGTACATTGACATTTGATTGATTACTTCATGATGGTGCTATATTGCATTTGGAGTTTAGCATGGATTGGTTGGTTACAGGTACTCATGGATACTTGGAGACATAGGTGAGGCATGAGTTATCTTATGATTAGAGACATGTGTTGAGATGGATACTCTTGATGAGATTTCACTAGGGAGTCTGAGGAGCCTACACCTTGGTTGGAAATGAGTTCAACATGGACCTATGAGGAGAGTGTTTTTGGATGATTCATGATGACTTGGATGTCTTGGAAGAGCATTCTCATTCCTCACTCGGTCTACTCGGCAGTTTCACTTGAGAGGTATTGCCTATTGTTTCTTTCAGGTGCTTTATGTTTATGCTTTATCTTCTCATGCATAAGGATCTTGAGCTATGGATATATGGTTTTGGAGGGTTCATTTTGAGGAGTGTTGGCATGTTTATCTCCTTATGCATTGTGATTACATTCATTGATGTTGAGTTTAGGAGATGTATTGGGATTATTTCCTTCATTGGGAATGGATTTAGTTTGATCTTCTTTGGTTATGAGAGGCTTACATCCATGTTGATTACATGATATATATGTTATGTTTGATCTTGGTGATTGAACAGTTGGGTGTTGTTATGGCTTTTCTTTTGGGGTGTTGTGGAGGAGATCATACTTGACACAGTTGGCTTTTAGAGGTGTATGTAGGAGATTTTTCTTACAAGTTATTGATATACAAGTTTCCATATCATTGTGGATGATTCCTTGTTACTACATGATGTAGTTTACACTTTATACATGATGTTATTGGTAGACTTGGTATTCCTTGATCTTTTTCAGACTTGCATTACCCATGCAGTGGGAGCTCTTGGATGTGTATGCCATTCTTTCATAGGTTTTGCACATGGAGTTTATGATTGCAGTTTATGGGTGTATATGTTTATGGCATAAGTTTACTATGTTTTGTATACCTTGGAGGTATGGATAGTTGGATGTATTGGCACTTGCTGTGGGTGTTATTTCAGCTTTGGGTTTGTGTATCTTGATAGCTACTGGTGCATATTGATACTTTTGGTTTGAGTGTTTGTGTTTGGGATATCAGTTGAGCAGGACTTATGCTTTGATGTGCTAGATTGTGTGGCTTCTCTATTGGATGGTTTCTTATCTTTATGCAGTGGCATGATGGAGGATGAGAGCATTCATGCTTGGGATAGTAGTCACTTTGATTCTTATTGCAGGTATCTTGATGGAGCACATGGAGCATTTTGATTCCATGATGGTATATGTGGCTCTATGGATTGTTCATTTGATTCATGTTTTGAGGTTACTTGTTCCCCTTATGCAATGTATACAACAAGTGGGAGAATGTTAGGAAAAAGGTGTGTTGTACACCTTGCATTATGTATTTAATGTAATTATTCTTGGGGCCACTTAATGTTGCATGTAACATTGGCACATAAGTTAAGTTGTAAAAATGTAATTATTTAATATTGGGGAAAATAATAAATAAAGTACCCAATATTAAATAGTTTTGTGTAATACCACTTAGTGGTTTTGTGGGAGCTTGCTTCTATAAAAGCAACCACAAAGGTAGTTATTGTGAGATGCAATTTTTCATGATTAGCTCTGATTAGCATTTGTGAGGGTTTGAAGCATGGCACATGATGTGTGGTTGCAAGCTTGTTCAAATGGATTGCTTGGAGAGAGCTTGTTGCTTCAATGGTGTTTATGGAGACTCAGAAGATGTATTGTAATCTTTATTGCTGAATAGTACATGAGAGATGGATGCTTTTGGAGGCTGGGTTTTTTCCTTGTTGAGAGTTTTCCCAGGGTATATCTTGTGTCATATTTTCATGGGTATGTTGTTTATTCTCTTGCATGTGGATTCTGATTACTTAGATGCATAGATTTCTTTATGGGTTATGTGGAAATTGTCTTTAATTGGATGCAAGTTTCCAACAGGCCTTCCCTTTAGATGTTTCTACTACAACATGATTGGTCACAAGGTTGCGGGATGCTCTGCTTCCATAAAACCTACCTCTAGAAAGTTCAGTTTGAAGAAATGGATCAGAAAGCCAAGCTTCCCTGATGAGGATTTTGTTTGGTGAAACCAAGCCAAATTCTCTGTTCCTTTCAAGAAGCCTAGTCCCATTCCTACGAAATAGGCTACTACCTCTTCTCCTTGGTCTCCACCCCTACTCAACACTTGGGCATCCCTTCCTCCACTTTGTCCCCACCTTCCTCTCAACTTGTTGAGGATCCTTTGGGCGCTACATAGGTTGGTGAGGATGTTGATGGGTGTCTCAACCTTGAAGGTTCCTACCCATTCATGGATGATATAGATGACAATTATGCTGATTTCATGGATGATTTTGTTGTTCCAATTAAAGAATGTTCCATTTCTTAGACAACTAGCACTAAAGAAAACATCCCAAAAAAGAGTAAATCAAAAGGGTGTAAATCCGATGTTGAAAAGCTTCATATTGAAGGTCATGAAGTGGTTGACAATGGTACCCAGTGGACCATGGATGCCCTCCTCACTAGGAGCAAGAGGAAGGGGCTAGCAACGAAGGCTAAATGGGTTGCTATCAATTAGTGCTTGATCTTGTTGGATATCTATTAGTTGCTCCTATTTGGTTTTGAGTCTTTTCAATTCCAGGTGCTCTCTTTTGTCTTCTAAGCTTGCTTGAGGTCTATATGATCTTTTTCAACATTTTTTTGTGCTCCCATCTTTTGGGTATGAAGCGGTCTTATTTATTTAATTTGTTTTATATTAGGTGTGGGAACTAACCCCACTATTTAACTATAATTTTTTTTTGTTTGTTATTCCAAAATATGAAAATGGTTTCACTAGTTTTCATTTTGAGGATATTCTACCATGCAATTTCATTATTCTATTCTTCGTTGCACAATAATTCACTTGGTAGTTATGCATTGTTGGGAATAGGATGCCATTTAATTGCAATCCTAAACATATTTCATGTATCTCCTAAGTCCTTGGAAAATGTTCCCCAACACTAGGGTTAGAAAGAGATTAAATTCGAATGAAATGAACATGTAAATTGAAATTTGTAATTATTCCTAAATGATAGGAACATGTGGGGATGCCCAAGAAGATCTCCTAAAAAATAGGAGCACATGGGGCACCCACATGGAAGGTGGAACCCACCTTGCTTATGTTAATTGTTTGGAGGATAGATAAAACTTTAGTAATGCATGTAAAGATCCTACAAATTAGGGATTGATATTTACATGAGTGGAGTTTAGTTTAGTTTAGTTTAGTTTAGTTCAGTTAAGTATCAACTTAGTTCAGTTCAGTTTAGTTTAGTTCAGTTATGGTTCAATTATCTTCAATTGCATGTAGTTAGTTTTAGTTGAATGCTAGTTGACTTCAGTTGACTTGAATTGCATTACTAATGACTTCAGTTGCATGACAGATAATAGGTGGATACATTCAGTTAATGGGGATGATCAATCATGCATAATTTTTGCATGAATTGGTGGAGAGATATGTTTTAGTTAACTAAGATTGAATTGGACCCACCTTGGGCGCCCAAGTTGGCATCTTTGAGTTAACACCTTTTGCATGAGAAGATATTTACAAGGCTTAGTTAAGTGGGCCCATTCTTGGGTGCCAACTTTGAGGTGATGCTTGCAAGATATTTTCTTGACCAATGATCAATTAAGTGTTCAGTTTGGGGTGCCTAAATTGAGGATACTTTGGTTTTGACTCCATGTTATAGTGTGAAACTCTACTTGTACAATCTAGGCATAGATTTTTGAGAGGAGCTTTATGCTCTTGCATATGATAACTCTTATGAGTTTACATGCTCATTAATTTTCTATTTATTGCAGCAATTGCATCAGAGTTTATTGCAGGTTAGCAGGTATAGCTTGTGCATGTGTGATGGTTTTAAGCATGGCATGGGATGTGTGGATTCATGCTTGGTCACATGGAATGCATGTATAGCTTGTGCTGCAAAAAGTGTATGAGAGTTTTGTGTAGGTTGTGAAGAAGGATTGTTCAAGGAAAGGAAGCATATCAATCAAGGATTGATACACTATTATTGTAATCTTGTTCTAAGGTTAAATAATACAAGCACTATTGATTTTGGTGGAGTTTTTTTTTTTTTTTTTTTCTGAACGGGTTTCTTCACGTATATGTTGTGTCACTTCTATCTTCTTGTCTCATTCTTCTACAATCTTATGTATCTTTCTACAATTGGTAAAATTGATCTAAATAGATAATCATACACAAAATTGTGACAAAGAACACTTAATTAAATATACAATCTCATAGGTTTACAATTTTTAATCTACAATTTCACTGTCAGTTTTCAACATTTGGTATCAGAGCTAATGGTTGGTTAGAGTTTGGGACACATTTCTCTTAAAAGTGTGAAGGTTTTTTGGTTGTAGTGGGAGATTTTACTATTGTGTTATTACAGATTTGTAAAAGAAGTGTGTTTTATCTTCTTGGTTTAGAGATTATGGTTTTCTTGACCTTTTGGGAGCTGTGTCGTTAACAAAAGTTTCTTTGATTGTTTTGAGGCCATGGATGATCTTCATTTAGGAGATGGTTATCTTGTTGCCATGTGTAGCTCGGTATCACAATTTAGTGGGAGCTTTGGTAGGATATTGTTATCTTCCTGTGATTTGAAGAGGTTTTAAAATCTTGTTTCATGGAGGACCCTTAGAGTCTTTGGTAAAGGTGTTATTGTTCTTCCTTTGGAGAGGATGTAGTTATTTTTGGTTTTGAGTATTAATCATTTGCTTGGAGCTTCATGATTATGCAGGTTGCATTTGTAGTTGACATGGATTGATTGGTGGGTGCTCATGGATACTAGAGAGACTTGGGTTAGGATGGATATTTCTTATGTTAAGAGATATGTGTTGGAATGGTTACTTGTTATAAAAGTTTTTCAACAGTAAAGACCAAGAAGCCTACACCTGGAAATGGATGTGAGTCCATCATAGACCTAATGAGAAGGTTGTCTTTATTGAAAGCCTATATTGCTTGGTGTTGTATGCACAGGACAATCTTGTATCCCACTCTTGGTCTACTTAGCAGGTAAATGATCTAAGAGGTGTTGCTCGCCTAATTATTAGATGCATTATTTATCTTGTCTTCTCTTATGCATTAGTCTTGAAAATTGAGTTCTAAGGGATTATTGAGAATTAGATGCATGATTTTATGTATTTCCATTTTTCTCCTTGCAATCTTGAACTTGAATTAGTTTTGATGATTTGGGTAGGAGAGCTACGAGAGATAGTGGCTTTGGGCATATTCGCTGTTGTTGTGGGAATGTTTAGCTAAGTTTGATCTAATTTCTATGAGAGGTTTACATATAAGTTCTGCCATGTTTCATTATAAGTTGAATGGTTAGATGTTGATATCCTTTCAGTTTGGGAGTGTTGAAGGAGATCTTACTTTACACAGTTTGGCACATGTTAGTGTGGTATAAGAACATGGTTTGATTTGCAGGTTCTCTCTTTGTGGAATATAGTCTTCTTATTGAAGGTTCTTATGTTATGAGAGATGTATTTTACATATCATTTTATGCTTCTTTGACACTATGATAGAGGAGTTAGCCACATCCTCTATGTGAAGTACTATAGGAGGACTTGTTAATGTTGTGATCTTGTTTTCAGATTTGACAGTACCTGTGCAGTGGGAGTTCCAAAAGGTATTGTAGACACAAAACAAGTAACCCTTCTACTTTTTCTTGTTTTGTCCCTCCTTGTGCTTATTTGGCTTGATTTCACCATAATTTAATGTTGCAATGTGTCCCACACATTCACATTAGGTCTTAAATATTTATGAATCATTAAGACTTTGAGATGTCTTGTAAAGGTGTTGTAACACATTTTCACACTTTTCTAGACTCTTCTTATTATAATTCACTTACATACCCCCTTTTTATCACTTACCAAGTCTTATTTTAAAGTGTTGTAAAGTCTTGTAACAAACTAAGTCACACTTTTTTAGACTTGTCATTAACAAATACACCTTTCTTATGCTTTATTTGGCCCCTTTATGCACTTACAGGTCTTAATTAAGTGTATTTTTGAATATAAACCCAACAAACATAATTTAAGACAACTTAATTTTTGAAACCCATTCACATGCCCTTGAATGGGACTCATTCACCACTAGGGGCGAATGAGTCCCTCTTGGCACAAAAATCAAAATAAATTTAAATTACTGGCAGATTTTTATTTCTTAAGACCTAAGGTCGGCCTGTGATGTTGTATTTTTAGGAAATTAGGGCATAATTGTGTATAAATATATGATTTTATATTCATTTTAACCCCCATTTATCCATTTATTCATTCATTCAAGTTTCCATGCATTCATCATAGCACTTAAGCATTCTAGCACTCAATCAAGCATTCAAGCATCTTGGAGCAACATATCTTCAGACTTCAACATCAAGGGTTTGGTGAGATTATGAAATTGCATGTTATTTGTTCATCATTCTCTCTTTATTTCATTTCATTATCAAGGGCTTGATTACCAAACTGGGGTTTGACCAAGGCAAACCCCTATACTCCAACCCTTAACCCTTTTCCCCCTCTTTGCATGTGTGTTTGCAGGTCTTGTAGGAAAATTTTTCAAGGATAATGATTTGTATAGGATCTAGACTATTTGTAGTATTGAATGCTTAAAATTTTACAATGATTATTCCAAGTTAATTAGAACAAAATTAACTTATGAAAATAACAAAATGAAAGAGATAACAAGGTGCTTATAACAGAATGGAAGAAAGTGAGAGAAAGAAAAAGAGATGCAAACAAAGTTTGATTTCGGAGTTCGCCACAATGTGACTACGTCTCCGGGTCCGCTCCAATGGAGTGTGACCGATCCGATTAATCTCCAAATCAAAATTACAATTGCACCAAAACCATTTCTTCTAGCACTTTGGCAGCATATCCATACTCTGATGTATGAAAATGGCTCCAAGAATCTCCTAGAACTTCTCTTTGTATCACCTAGCACCAGCTTTCCTTGAAAATTATGAGTACCCCAAACTCACTCCTACCCCCTCTTTTATACATAAAAATTGCTCAAATTGGTTACTAACCAATTGATTTACAAAATATTCCCCATATCTCCTAAAAACAATTTAAACTCCCAAATTTAACATTTAGATTTTAATAATCTCCCTTAAAATATTCAAAATAATAATAACCTTTAAATTTGTTTAAGCCTTGTCAGGCTATTTGTTTCTTTGGAAGGTTATTGTTTGTTTTTTTTTAATTTGTTTTAGGTTAATTTTAGGGGAGTTTGTTTTAAATAAAAGGCATTCGATTTTGATACTAAGTTAAATAAAACCGATGCCATCCATATAAGTGACCTATTCGATGGCTCATTGGTGTTAATATTTTTTGGGAACCCAGCGGTTCTGGGTTCCACTCCCGGCTGTCGGTTCCCTTTTCACCATTTACAACAAAAAACATAACAAAAGAAACTGCCTGCCGGATCTAGTTAAGTCCGGATTCTTAGCCGAGTTGGTAGGAGGTTTTCACGGTGAAGAGGAGGTGAAGGGTTCGAAACCCTCTAACAAACCCCTTTAACAAACAAACAAACAGACCCGCCAGACGAAGATACAGGCCAAGTGGCATGCCGAGGAGGTGCCATGTGGCAAAACCTAATTCGACGACAGAGCTGATGTGGATGCTGACTAGGCCGATGATGTGTCACTGACTGGACTGCTGACTCTGCGATGACGTGTCCACTGAATTGGATGATGACATGGCGTACGGATGCCACGTGTCAGCCTCTGATTGGATCCATACATTATCGACGTGGATGCCACATGGCAGATTTTGGTTCATCCACTTCACCGTCCGTACAATACGGAATGCTGATGTCAGCATCTGTACGGTCCACCTCAAAAGTCAACTGCAAACTTTGACCACTGATAAGTTGAGCATACGATGTCGGATTTTGATGAAACGAACGCCATCAAAATCATCTCGACGAGCTTTTCACGATGATGCCAACTTTGACAAATTTTGACGACATCATTTTTTTCCACTTCTTGGATGCCCCTGATCCCAGTTTGACCCAAGGTTTGACTGGCCATAACTTGCACAAACATACTCCTTTTCACTCCGTTCAAGTTGCATTGGAATCAGGACGCTAAGCTCTTTCTAATGGTGTGGATTCTGGAGAGAATGCAGACACTTCAATTTTCACTAAAAATATCCACCGGATCAGGCCTCCCCACTGAAGACCTTTTGGACCTCCAAAAGTGGCATTTATTCTAACATTAAGTGAGGACTTGGCCTCCCCACTTGTCCTGTATCCTCTGTACATCTGAATACATGGCTCACAAGCACAATGAAGACTACAACAACATTGTTTAACATAAACATTATTCTATCACTTCCATAAGCTTCTACATCAACTGTCGTAGCCACTAACCAACAAAAATTGACTAGCATCAAGCTGAACAATAATGCAGAAATGAAAGAGAATAAATCAACAAGATATCGATCCTTTACAATAGGAACATTTTTACGCATGGAACCATCAATGCTTTCAATCATCATTCCCTCATGCTGTACTGCGGGTGCATCCTGCAACATCTGACCCTGGTTAGCTACTCCAAGTTCAAGTTTAGAACCACCTGTACTGACAGACATAAGAGTTAAATCTTTACTTGCATTAATTACCCTCTTTAACTGTCCTGTGTTCGCAAAAGAATGATCAGTCTTAATCCTGTGAGAATGTACAATATACTGAATGCCATCTTTGAACAAGTGATAATGATTCTTTTCCCTGTACAAAATAGCTTTCCTATTATATAAATAAGGGCTACCAAGCACTATCCCACAGATATCTAGTGGAACCACATCAAACTGTACTTCATCCACAAATTTACTAGTGATTGCGAGTCTTAAGGTGCATTGTCTTGTTACTTGTAACTTATCATTTTCACAAATCCAGCCTAGTGGATAAGGTTTCTTATGCTGTGTAGTTTTTAATCCCAAGTTTCTTACAACACTTTCAGAAATTAAGTTCACTTGAGAACCACTATCTATGAGTGCATCAATTTTACTATTCTTAGCAACAACCCTTAAGTGGAAAAGTTCATTCCTTTTCTTATCTTCAGAGAAATCATTTACTGTAGATGAAGAAGCACAACTAGCAATAGAAACACTAGAAATAGGAGCTTTACCTTTCAAACCCATAGCCGTTATCTTAGTCTCATCATCTGAATTTGAACCAAGATCCAAAACAACATTCATGGCTTTCTCCTTACCCTTCTATTTCTGATTCTGTCTCTGAGCCCACTTAGGCTTCAATTCAGGATGTAACTTCCAACAGTGATCTTCATCATGACCTTTCTTGTCACAATGAGTGCAAGAAAGCTTATCATCCTTCTTAACTGTAGCTGCCTTCTTTCCTTTCCCTGTCTTTGCAACCTTAGAAGATTTCTTTACATCATTATCAAACTTATCAATAAAAGATCCTTTCCCTCTTGACTCTAAGTGTGTAGCTTGAATAGACACTTCATCCAAATTACAAGGGTTCAATACCAAAATAGAATGCCTAAGGTAGGAATGCAGACCTCCTATGTACTTCAACAAAGTGTCCTGGGTGTACAAAGGAACATTCAAAGCAATAGCCCTTTTCCTAAATTCATGGGTGTACTCTTGGACAGTTTGACCTTTCCCTTGCCTAAACATTTGCCAGTCCATCATTAACTGTTGCATATGTCCTAGGGGATAAAACTGCTTCTTAAGAGCATTAACAAACTCTGCCCAAGTTAAACTAACTCTACCATGTTGTGAAACTTCTGCCTTAGACTTACTCTCCCACTAGGTTAATGTTGTACCTCCTAAATGAAGAGTAGCTAATTGGATCCTATCAACATCATCTAATAGGTTTTGGACTCTACAATAAACTTCTACTTGTTGAATCCAATCATCCAATTTTTCAGCATTAAGTTCACCACAATATTTTGGTAAATCAAATTTTACATCCAATTTAATTTTAGACTTATTCCCACTCTTGAAAGGATTAAAAGAAGTAGAATGAGGAGAATATGGAGAAGAAGGAGAAGAGGGAGGAGAAGAAGAAGAGGGTGGATCTAGTTGCTTGCCACCATCTCCACGTTGTTTCCCTTTCTTGTCTTCACGAGCATCTTCCTTCGACGAACCTCCTTCACATTCCTTCCGTTCTTGTCTCTCCTGAAAAAGAATGTCGACCTTTGCCTTCATCTCAAGAAATGCTCTTCGAAACTCCTGCTCACTGATTTCTTCAGGAACCTCCATTCCAGACAAGGACATCTTTGGAAAAGTTCTTCGCTTCCCGATCTCAAGATCAAAGTCTTTGAGCTTTCCTTCACCCTTCTGAATCCTGGATCTTGTTAGCATTCAAGAAAAATAAATAACTACAATAATAGTCAACTGAGCTCTGATACCAACTTGATCTGTATAGGATCTAGACTATTTACAGTGTTGAATGCTTAAACTTTTACAATGATTATTCTAAGTTAAGTAGAACAAAATTAACTTATGGAAATAACAAAATGAAAGAGATAACAAGATGCTTATAACAGAATGGAAGAAAGTGAGAGAAAGAAAAAGAGATGCAAACAGAGTTTTATTTCAGAGTTCGCCACAATGTGACTACGTCTCCGGGTCCGCTCCAATGGAGTGTGACCGATCCGATTAATCTCCAAATCAAAATTACAACTGCACCAAAACCATTTCTTCTAGCACTTCGGCAGCATATCCATACTTCGATGTACGAAAAATGGCTCCAAGAATCTCCTAGAACTTCTCTCTATATCACCTAGCACCAGCTTTCCCTGAAAATTATGAGTACCCCAAACTCACTCCTACCCCCTCTTTTATACATAAAAATTGCTCAAATTGGTTACTAACCAATTGATTTACAAAATATTCCCCATATCTCCTAAAAACAATTTAATCTCCCAAATTTAACATTTAGATTTTAATAATCTCCCTTAAAATATTCAAAATAATAGTAACCTTTAAATTTGTTTAAGCCTTGTCGGGCTATTTGTTTCTTTGGAAGGTTATTGTTTTTTTTTTTAATTTGTTTTAGGTTAATTTTAGGGGAGTTTGTTTTTAAATAAAAGGCATTCGGTTTTAATACTAAGTTAAATAAAACCGATGCCATCCATATAAGTGACCTATTCGATGGCTCGTTGGTGTTAATATTTTTTGGGAACCCGGCCGTCGGTTCCCTTTTCACCATTTACAACAAAAAACATAACAAAAGAAACTGCCCGCCGGATCTAGTTAAGTCTGGATTCTTAGCCGAGTTGGTAGGAGGTTTTCGCGGTGAAGAGGAGGTGAAGGGTTTGAAACCCTCTAACAAACCCCTTTAACAAACAAACAAACAGACCCGCCGGACGAAGATACAGGCCACGTGGCATGCCGAGGAGGTGCCACGTGGCAAAACCTGATTCGACGACAGAGCTGACGTGGATGCTAACTAGGCCGATGATGTGTCACTGACTGGACTGCTGACTTTGCGATGACGTGTCCGCTGACTCGGATGATGATGTGGCGTACGGATGCCACGTGTCGGCCTCTAATTGGATCCGTACATTGCTGACGTGGATGCCACATGGCAGATTTTGGTTCGTCCACTTCACCGTTTGTACAGTACGGAATGCTGACGTCAGCATCCATACGGTCCACCTCAAAAGTCAACTGCAAACTCTGACCACTGATAAGTTGAGCATACGATGTCGGATTTTGACGAAACGAACACCATCGGAATCGTCTCAACGAGCTTTTTGCGATGATGCCAACTTCGACAACTTTTGACGACATCATTTTTTTCCACTTCCTGGACACCCCTGATCCTAGTTTGACCCAAGGTTTGATTGGCCATAACTTGCACAAACGGACTCCTTTTCACTCCATTCAAGTTGCATTGGAATCAGGATGCTGAGCTCTTTCTAATGGTGCAGATTCTGGAGAGAATGCAGAAACTTCAATTTTCATTGAAAATATTCACCGGATCAGATAAAGGTGTCAAAAAGGTGTTGCAAAGTCATCAAAGTCAACATAACCCTATTTGAAGCTTGGAAAGTACTTTCTCGTCATATTTTCTAGATTTGGATCCGGTTAGCTATCAGCAGAAAAGTGCAGACTAGGACCCATAGAGTTGACCTTTGAATTTTTAGAAATATGCAGGTGGACTAATTCACCATCTATGGAAAATGAGTCACACTTCCAGGCTGTAAAAAGTTTTTTTTGAAGTTTTGTGTTTTCGACATCCCGAAACTTGTTCCATCAGTTTTCAACAAAAATAGGACTAATTCACCATCTGTAGCGAATTAGTCCCAATGGGCTTTAGCACTGATCTGTGTAGCATTCCAGAACCTTTCAACATCAGCTCTTAGCCTCCAGGTGCACCTCATTCAATCTCATTAAATTTTGTCTTTTTTTGTTCATGTTTTAGTTCATGTTTGCATACAACACTGTGTTTTCAAATACTTTGCATTTCTTAGTTTTCATTCAATTAGTGATCTATTTTATTAGTTGTTTGCATTTAGTTCATCTCATCTAGGCACATTGCACCCATATTACATTAATTCTTGAATGTTTACATTGAATTTTTGCCCATTTCTTTCCTTTTAGGCGAAAAACCCTAGAAGAGTTAGAGAACCCTTGGAAGCCAAAATCTTTGTTTACAGGTATACGTGTTCTGTATGAGAGGGGTACCTCTCTTGGACTGGTTACACTTTACTATAGTGAGTTACTTCAAAGGTTTTTTTATCACATGTTTATGTGTGTTATTACCTTGAAGTCTTATTTTATAGGATGGTGGATATACAGGGACTTGTTTGCAGATTTGGGTTATGTTGATAGCATGAAGTTCTACCTATGATAGTTTGGTTACAGAGACCTGGGAAAGGTATTGATTGAGAAAGTTGACACTTTGATCAATGTTGTAGATAAGTTCTCTTGGTGCAGGAAGACCATTGGCCTTAGTCATGTACTTGATTTATAATAATGATTCCTTGTTTAGAATAATTACAATGTATAATGTCAAGTGGGAGATTGTTGGGAATAAGTTTCCATTTAATTGCAATCCTAAACATATTTCATGTATCTCCTAAGTCCTTGGAAAGTGTTCCCCAACACTAGGATTAGAAAGAGATTAAATTAAAATGAAATGAACATGTAAATTGACATTTGTAATTATTCCTAAATGATAGGAACATCATGTGGGGATGCCCAAGAAGAGCTCCTACAAAATAGGAGCACATGGGGCACCCACATGGAAGGTGGAACCCACCTTGCTTATGTTAATTGTTTGGAGGATAGATACCACTTCAGTAATGCATGTAAAGATCCTAAAAATTAGGGATTGATATTTACATTCAAGTGGAGTTTAGTTCAGTTCAATTCAATTCAGTTATGGTTCAGTTATCTTTAGTTGCATGTAGTTAGTTTCAGTTGAATGCTAGTTGACTTTAGTTGACTTGAGTTGCATGACTAATGACTTTAGTTGCATGACAGTAAATAGGTGGATACATTCAGTTAAGTGGGGATGATCAATCATGCATAATGTTTGCATGAATTGGTGGAGAGATATGTTTTAGTTAACTAAGATTGACTTGGAATATATTTACAAGGCTCAGTTAAGTGGGCCCATTATTGGGCTCCAACTTTGAGGTGATGCTTGCAAGATATTTTCTTGACCAACGATCAATTAAGTGTTCAGTTTGGGGCACCTAAATTGAGGAGACTTTGCTTTTGACTTCATGTTACAGTGTGGAACTCTACTTGCACAATCTAGGTGTATATTTTTGAGAGGAGATTTATACTCTTGTATTTGATAACTCTTATTAGTTTACATGCTCATTAATTATCTATTTATTGCAACAATCACATCAAAGTTTATTGCAGGTTAGCAGGTATAGCTTGTGAATGTGTGAGGGTTTGAAGCATGGTATGGGATGTGTGGATTCATGCTTGGTCACATGGAATGTATGGATAGCTTGTGCTGTAGAAAGTGTATGAGAGTTTTGTGTAGGTTGTGAAGAAGGATTGTTGAAGGCAAGGAAGCATATAAATCAAGGATTGATACAATATTATTGTAATCTTGTTCTAAGGTTAAATAATACAAGCACTATTGATACAGTGATGCATGAAGAGAACCATATTTTTCCTTGAAAAAGTGATTGTATTTTTTAACACAAATATTGGAAGTGTTCATAAACACCCTAGATGCCATATACATCATCAAGCACATTATGGATGTACCTAGAACACAAGAGAACCTTCGAACTATGGATAACCAAAAAAACACTATAAATATTATGTTCAAAATTAGTGACAAAAAACATAACCTTCAACTTACATAACACAACACATTCATAACAAATCAAATAAATAATACAAAGAAAGAAGCAACAATTGACAGGAGACATGGCACAACCTTAGTGAGGTTAAAAACCTCACCTCTATGAAATGGTGATGGCCAATGATATGGTGAATTTCTCCAACTCAATCCTACAATAAGAAATGAAAGGAGGCATCAATCAAAGACATGTAGCAGTGTTTACCTTTATGAGAGAAAGTATAGTAAGTAAAGTGTATACCTTTGAAGTGCAATTCACCATCGCCAAGCCGTTGTAGAGAGAATGGGGTGATCCAAACATGAATTGAAATTGCACACCATCCAAGACACAAATTTACAAGTGTCAACCGAATATACCAACATTTTTATAAGATTGAAACAAAGAACACATTTAAAGAAACACACACACACACATATATATATTCGGTGAATCACTGCTAAGGGGTAGCACCTGCATCGCTTTTGACTGGAGCTATGAACTAGTGAGGCCACATTCAGGGGACCTCATCCCCACCATTCTACGCCTACTTGCATTCCTGCCAAGCTCCTTGTAGGACCTGACGACATTCCTCCATTTGCTATGCCTACCTGTATTCCTGCCAAGCTCCTTGCAGACACAATGACATTCCTCTATCTGCTATGCCTGCTTTCATTCCTTCCAAGCTCCCTGTAGGACCCAACATCAAGTGGACACTCCTCTCCTCCTCTCCTCTATCTTCTCTCCTCCATCGCTCCCCTCCATCCCTCTTATTGTCACCTCGTGGCTCACCTAGCCATTCATCCTCTTGCTCATGTGGCGCACCTAGCCATCACCTCAATCACCTACTTGCAGCCATTGAGCTTCCTTCACTGACCCTGCAAAGACACTCGCCAACTCCATCTGTATTTTGTCCATACCTCCCTAAGCGTTGATCGCTGCCACCCTTTCCAAATGTCTCCTTCCATCTGTCGTGCATTCAACCTCTATCCTCTATCCTCTGAGCATAGTCCTTGGCCAACAATCGACGAGTGTTCATCCCACCATCCACCGGTGGGATTCAAACACAGGACAATAGATTTACTACTGCTTGCAACTTGCCATTGCACTATGGGATCATCCCCATATATATCTATATACCAACATCTGTACATGAGTTAAATGAGGAAATTGGACATCAAATTAAGATTGGATTACACACTAAGATAACTGAAATGACTTGATCTTTAGCACTTGAGAAGATTGGGTGTAACAATCACATTGTATGGAACAAAAATGCATTGAAATTCATAAACAATATAAGTTGAAACCCCAGATATTGAGTTATAGGGTAGTAGGTGACAAACATTTACAGTGCATACAACTAGTCTATATTCCTAAGCATATAGATTATAAATAAAATCACAATTACTTGAGCACTTACAACAGAATGGGTGACACAATAACATAGTATAGAACTGATAGGCATCAAGGTAGGTATTAAGAATTAATTTGAAATCACTTGATCTTGTGTAGTTAGAGTGTAACAATCACATTTTATACAACAAAATATTACAAGTGCATGCCATGTACATATGTTGGTATATATATAGATATACTACAAAAAAACTATTATATTTGTATAAATTTGGCCTTCATTTGTAGGTGAAGGAATATCATATATATATATATATATATGTTAGTTTTAACATGTTATTCATTTTAGCCATCTCAAAATGAAAGACACTGGTACATGTCTAGTGAGGTAAAAAACATTACTAGAAAGAGAAAGGGAGCTTTTGAGAGTGTAGAGCTGAATAATGAAGCGTGCAGAGCCGAACAATGAATCATGGAGAGCCGAACATGTATGGGTGCATAACCAAACAAAGACTCTAGAATAAACACAAACAAAAGGAATGACAATGAGAGGGATATGGGAGAATTTGGAGCATTGAATGAACCTTGATCTCCAAATTAGGAACTTGTCAGGCTGAGTAACTGCGGAGGGATGCATAAGGCAAGTTGCCTAGTGGAGGTAATGAAGGTGGAAAGGTGCAATTAATGCTCTCAATTGGACATTCTAGGTGGGGAAGGAATGTATACATATACATATACATATACATACATATAAATACATATACATATACATATACATATACATATACATATATGCATATACATATATATGCATATATATACATACATATACATACATATATACATATACATATACATATACATATACATATATATAATTACATATATAATGAGTATATATATGTGCATACATAAGAACAAAATAATACAATTGCATGACAAAATATCTTTGAAATAAAAACCAGTGAAACCATTTTCATATTTCGGAATAACAAACAAATATAAAAAATAATTTGTAGAGTGAATGTTTGTGCAATAATGAACACACAAATAGAAGTGCACGACAGAAAATCCTCTAAAGGAGAACTAGTCAAACCCTATCCATATTTTGTAGTAAGAATGAAATATAAAAAGAAAATTGCAAAGTGAATTATACATTAATATACATTGAAAGGAGTCTTAAGTTAATAGGAATGAGCCCTTCTTTTGTGATAAGACGAACAGTGATATACATACATATAAGTCTTATCTGTTCAAGATATACATGATGTCAATGGATCAAAACATCCATAGTAGATCGTGTATATATTGAACAAATTATCTAAGTTCTTTCAATGTATATCATTGTTTCTAGATGTACCTTTGTGGCACATCTAGACCTTTTTTAGTGCACATGTGGACTTTCTAGGCCTCTGTAGTACTGAAATATTTTGAGCCAATTTTTTTCATTTTTTCAATTGCAAGTTACAAACAATACGCACCCGTTAAGGTTAGCTCTAAACCAAAACGATGTTGAAGCAACTCTAACCAGAATGTACACAAGGATCCCGATGTGGGCCAGGTGTGAGCATTGGTCAGAGGATCTGAATTGAAATGCTTATACAAAAACTCTAACCAAGAATGTGCCCGCGAAGGACGATCATATGGTCAAAGGATCCCTATCACTAATAAGCTAAAATAACTCGACGTCAAGAATGTGCTTTCCAAACCGAGATGGAATGGGAGCTACCATATGACGGAGATGCTAGGAATTACAATGCGATTAAGGGAAGTAAGCTAGAATGCTGAAAGTAACTCGACACCCAGAATGTGCTTTCTAACCCAGAGTGGGAAAGGAGCTACCATAGGGTGGAGATGTAAGATTATTACAAGCAATTACAGATTGTAAAGATGAGTATTACAAATCATGAAAAAGTAGGATTAAAGAACTGCTGTCAGTACTACTGCTAGCTTACAATAAATATGAATCCTTGCAAGATCAAATATTAGAGCTCTTCAAAATTGTTGCAACAACAAGGGATCTTTCACATAGCTTTTAATGGTCTCTTAACACCAATCCAATAAGGAAGATGCATATTTTATCAAATCTGTTATGACAGACCTGCACTTTTAAACATATAACCAGCAACTCAAAGATTCAATGATTAGCTCATAAATCTCTCATTTCTCACTCAAATGACATGATCTATGATGCAATGTACTCCTAATATGATGGCGCCCAAGATGACAACAGGAAATAGAATTAAAATGCTGACATTCATTTTTTGCACGAATCCCAAGAAGGTACAGAAATGTACGGCCCAACAAGAGGGGCGATTTCAATTTAAAAATCCAATTCTTTATTAAAAATTCTATAACTTAGCAAATAGGGTCGCCCTTCCCAAACAAAAAGAAATATGCAGTACCCAGAAGGATCTTTTTGGTAATTTATGACTTATGAATAAAAAGGACAATCTGCTGTACTAAAAATGCAATTCCAGAATCTCTCTAATATGCATAAATCTAATCTACAAAGCCACACACTGACTACAATGCACAAATCCCAATACAAATCTCACAAACTACACTATCTCACCACTAGTCACTATCTTTCAATCGAGAAGCAATGCCAAGCTAGGAGGCTTTCATTCCTTGAAGCAATCCCAAAGCCAATTCGGCAGCATAACATTCCTGTAGACAAAAGATGCTGAATTGAGTACCAAAGGCTTCCTTTTATAATTTGCTGTTGACCTCCTCAAAACCCTAATCTTCCTTTTTGAGTCAAACCCTAATCCTCCAATAGATGGCATCCCTTTCTTCAAAGCTTCAATTTTGACTTTTTAATTAAATTCATCACTTTAATACTGGCATTCAACTTAAGGTTTTTTAATTCAACCTTAATAATTATAAAATTATCTCAATGATGGCGCCACCCCTTAAAGACCACCTTTTAAAACAACATTAAGTTAAGAGATTAGGCCAAGGGGGGAATATAACATTAAAACATAATGTTATTTAAGTGAAATGAACTTATCTCTTCGAAACTGCATTCCAAGTCCAGAATTTGAATAAACCAATTGAATCGATTGAAGAGGAAAGTCAACTATGTCGAGACCAACAGGACCACTGCCAGAAATAGAATTTACTAAAAATAGTAAATTCCTGAAAATGCTCAGAATGCCATGAACAACATATCGCCGTGAAGCTCTCTGAAAACCCAGAAAGAATCCACCATTGAAACAACCAACCTCAAGCAAGAGCATCCTTCAAAACTAGAAACCCTAATTTCACCTTCTGAATAGCCTACGGGTCTCCAAAATAGGCCAACGGTCACTCGAAAGATCATGCTCGAGAAGGGGATATTACAGTCCACCCTCCCCAAGATTGCTTGTCCTCAAGCAATCACAACCCTGGATGCTGCAGAATCTCATCATTCTCCCAAGTTGCATCCTTTATAGGAAAGTTTTTCCACTTCACCAAGTATTCTCTGATTGTTCTTTTCCTCAAAGAACGCTCTCGAGAATCAAGAATCTCCTCTGGAATTAAAACCAACTGTCCTTCTTCATCCAAAGGAGGCAACTGTGATGCAACAATAACATTATGTCCAAGCGCCTTCTTGAGGCGAGACACGTGGAAGACATTGTGCACTTTGCTACTTGAAGGTAGCTCCAACTCATACGCTACTGCTCCCACCCTTTTGATAACCTTGAACAGCCCATAGAAGCGAGGTTTGAGCTTCTCTGCCCCACTCTTCTTGAGAGTAGACTGTCTATAAGGTTGTAGTCTGAGATAAACCATATCCCCAACCTCGAAAGAGTGCTCAACACGCCTCTGATCAGCATACATCTTCTGTTGATTCTGTGCAATCTGAAGATTGTTCTTCAATGATTTCATGATGTCTTGACTCTGCTGCAATAAGTCCTTGGCTTGAGGAGCTTTGCTATCGCTAAATACCAAATCAACAAAGCTAGGTGCTTCATAACCATAAAGAGCCAAGAAAGGTGACATCTTTATTAACATATGAAAGGAAGAATTATAACAGTACTCGCCTATGTGAAGCTACTTAACCCATGCTCTTTGCTACTCCAAAACATAGTTTCTCAAGTAGCCTTCCAACCACTTGTTCACTATTTCAGTTTGTCCATCTGTTTGGGGGTGATAACTAGTGCTTGGAGTAAGCACAACACCACTCATTCTGAAGACCTCTTGCCAAAAAGTGCTTAGGAACTTGCTGTCCCTATCACTCACAATGTTCTTTGGTAGCCCATGTAACCTAAACACCTCATGAAAAAATAGATCTGCAACTTGGGCTGCTGAAAAAGAGCTGGTAATGGTGAAGAAGTGAGCAAATTTTTTTAGTCTATCCACTACAACATAGATACAATCCTTCCCTTGGACCTTGGGAAACCCTGTGATGAAGTCCATCGATATGCTTTCCCATTTTTGATTGGGAATAAGGAGAGGTTGCAGCAGACCAGCTGGTAGAGTATGCTCAATTCTTGTTCATTTGACAAACGGGACACTCCAGAATGTAGCATTGAACTTCTCCTTTCAACCCTTTCCAAGAAAATATTTCCCGGATCTGCCTATATGTCTTAAAGAATCCTTGATGATCAGCAAGCGGAATGTCATGAAATGTCAACAAAATCTTCTTTCTGAGCTTAGAATCAGCCACCAAAAAGATTCTACCCTTGTAGTGTATCAACCCTTCAATCACCTTGTACCTTTCATCATGAAAAGTACCCTCAATGATGCTAGTTGCAAACTGATTTTTGGCATAATCAGCAAGAAACATGTCCTTCCAATCAGCAGTAAGCTCACACAATGAGCTCAAATGGGGTCTCCTAGACAAAGCATCAGCCACAACGTTATTTTTCCCTTTGACATACTCAATGTCAAAGTCGTAAGCTTGAAGCTTACTCACCCTCTTTTGTTGCCTCTCATTCAGATCCTTCTAATGCATGAAGTGTTTGAGACTATTGTGATCAGTCTTGACCATGAACTTGTTTCCCACTAAATACTGTCTGAACTTAGCTAATGCATGCATAATGGCAAGCATTTCCTTGTCATAGATTGAGTATGTCCTTTCAACACCCCTCAGTTTTCTGCTCTCAAACACAATGGGATGTTTATCTTGCATCAAGACAGCCCCAACTCCTTCACTGGATGCATCACATTGTAGCTCGAAAGGCTTGGAAAAATCTAGAATGGCTAGAACCAGACATGAGCTCATGATCCTCTTAAACTTATCAAAAATAGTTTGAGCCTTTTTTGACCAACAAAAAGCTCCTTTTTTTGTGAGATCAGTAAGAGGAGCAGCATTCTGCAAATAGCCTTTCACAAATCTTCGATAAAATCCACAAAGACCCAAGAACCCTTTCAACTGAGTCAAATTCTCAGGAGGTGGCCAATCAACAACTGCCTTGATCTTTTCAGGATCAACCTTTACTCCCTTAGCATTGATTATGTGGCCAAGGTAAAGTAGCCCCGTCATTCCAAATTCACATTTGGATTCTTTGGCAAAAAAGATTTCTGATTCTAGAATACTAAGCACTTCCTCCAAGTGCTTGATATGTTCTTCCCAAGTCTTTCTGTAAATCAAAATGTCATCGAAGAATATCAAAACAAACCTCCTTAACTGCTTTTGGAAAACTCTGTTCATACAAGACTGGAAGGTAGCAGGAGCATTAGTTAGCCCAAATGGCATGACTAGAAACTCAAAGTGGCCATAGTGACATCTAAAAGTTGTCTTCTCAACATCAGATCCTCTCATCTGAATCTGGTGGTAGCCTGATCTCAAATCGATCTTTGAAAAAAACTTTGCCCCGTGTAGCTCATCAATGAGCTCATCTATCCTTGGAATGGGGTATCAGTTTTTGATGGTGCTTTGATTCAAAGCACGATAGTCCACACACATGCACATGGTACCATCCTTCTTCTTCACAAGAACCACTGCTGAAGCGAAGGGACTCTTGCTTGGAAGAATGAAACCCATCTCCAAGAGTTCCTGAATATTTTTCTCAATATCATCCTTCTGCTTCTTAGGGTACCGATATGGAGTTGTAATAACTGGTTTAGCTCCTTCCTTGAGCTCTATGATATGCTCTGAACCCCGTTCAGGTGGTGGTCTGGGAGGTAGATTAGCAAATACCTTGCTCTTCTTTGTGAATAAAGACTAAACATTAGGAGGATAGTCTCTCTTAGTGTTCACCGGACTAGCAGGAAGAATCATACATTTTGCAGCCCACTCAACTTGATCATGACGAACCAGCCTTGCCATTCTCTTGAATGACACAACCCGAGGACCCCCATTGGACATTCCTCTTAGTACTACCCTCTTCCCATCGGATTGAAACTTGAGCTCCATAGTTTGCAAATTTAAGGAGATCCCTCCAAGTGAACGCAGCCATTGAATGCCTAGAACGACATTCGTATCTCCAATGTTGACCACATAGAAATCATCCTTGACTTCATAGTTTCCCAATTGCATGGTCATGTTTGAGATCTTCTTGGTACATGAAATGTGGAATCCATCAGCAACCATGACCTTGAAGCCTTCAAACTCTTCTGTTTGCAGCCCCTTCTTTGCCACCACAACTTCATCAATGAAGTTATGTGTTGCCCCGATGTCAATCAAAGCAACTATTTGCTGCCCCTTAATCATCCCTCGAACCTTGAAGGATTCATTTCTTTGAAAGCTTGAAAGTTGAGCCAAAATAGCTCCGCTTTCCTTTTCATCTTCAGACTCTTCTGGAACTCTTTCCACTTCACTATCTTCAAAATCAGATTGCTGGTCTAAAAAATCAGAATTACTTTCACCAGCTGAATAGTACTCAATCTGATTAAATTTAACTCCCTTTGGGCAAACATGATCTTGAGACCATTTTTCCCTACACCAGAAACATAACCCCTTTCTTCTGAGTTCGTTCAATGTCTCTGGATCCAATCTTGTGACATGAGGATTATGCTATTTGAACTCCTTATGTTGAGGTCTCAAGGGAGGTCTTTGATGAGGTCTTTTTCCTTTATCCCCTTTGTGAAAGGATGGCATGGGTTGAAACTTTGCCTTAGGAGCCACCCACTCCATGTTTCTTGCCTTCTTCATGGCCTCCTGCAGGGAGGGTGGATCAAAAGCTTTAATCCAACCCTTGAGTGGTTCCATCAATCCTTCACTGAAAAGGATCACTAACCGCCTCTCAGTGATTCCTGTGACCATGACTGAGAGTCTCTGGAACTTAGCTATGTAGGCATAAACTGTGCCATATTGCCTAAGCTGTGCCAATTCTCTGAAATGTATTTCAAGATCTTTTTTCTCAAATATCTCGATGAGCCTATTGGTGAACTTATCATAGGTAGTGATAGACCGATGACCCAAGGTGACTAGGCCATGGTACCACCATTTGTGCACCACCCCATCTAGGTGTAGCGTAGCGAACTTAATCGCCTCCTCTTCTGCCATGGGTCTAAGAGCTAGATAGTTATCTAGCTTATGTATCCAAGCTCGAGTTGAACTGTTATTACTCCCATCATAGTGTGGAAGTATAACCTTATTGACAGCTTGATACAAGTCCCCTTGAACTGTTGTTCTCCTTTGCTCATAATGTCTCCCTTGTCCCTTATTCTTTCTTTTATGATCCATAAAATCATTATAGGACATATCCATCTTGATTTCATCAGGGAGAGAATCATACTCCATACGGCCAAGTCTCAACTGTTCCACGAATGAAGCATTCTCTTCAAGTTCAGGTTGAGTGTTTACTAGTGCCAAGAAGGTGGGTTTGAATGGCCTGGAAGAAATGTATGTGTTGTTTGACACAGGTTGAGCAACATGTCCATCATGCTGGTTGGTGGCACTATGTTCTCCTCGATGTCCTGGGTTGCTTTGTGGAGTTGTGTTCTGGCCCACTTTCCCCATCATGAGAGATACCATATCCATTAAGGCATCCATCTTCCTCTCAAATCTCTTCCCCGGACTTACCGATCTTTCTCTTCCCTTCCCACTATCTTCTCTGTTACCACCCGATGTCCTCTCATTATCCCCCATTTCTGTTTCCTGAGAAGACTCCCAATGAGTCCCCAAGACCTCTGAAGCTGTCTGACCTTCTGGAGCTTGATAGAACTGAAACTGATTTGTAGCCTTCTTGTCTTCCCTTGCTACGTATCTCTTTTCTCTGTCACTCATAGATGGTTTGTTTCACGGGATGGCAGGATACGTGGCTCTGATACCACTGAAATATTTTGAGCCAATTTTTTTTTATTTTTTCAATTGCAAGTTACAAACAATACGCACCCGTTAAGGTTAGCTCTAAACCAAAACGATGCTGAAGCAACTCTAACCAGAATGTACACCAAGATCCCGATGTGGGCAAGGTGTGAGCATTGGTCAGAGGATTTGAATTGAAATGCTTATACAAAAACTCTAACCAAGAATGTGCCCGTGAAGGACGATCATATGGTCAGAGGATCCCTATCACTAATAAGCTAAAATAACTCGACGTCAAGAATGTGCTTTCCAAACCGAGATGGAATGGGAGCTACCATATGACGGAGATGCTAGGAATTACAATGCGATTAAGGGAAGTAAGCTAAAATGCTGAAAGTAACTCGACACCCAGAATGTGCTTTCTAACCCAGAGTGGGAAAGGAGCTACCATAGGGCGGAGATGTAAGATTATTACAAGCAATTACAGAATGTAAAGATGAGTATTACAAATCATGAAAAAGCAAGATTAAAGAACTATTGTCAGTACTCCTGCCAGCTTACAATAAATATGAACCCCTGCAAGATCAAATATTAGAGCTCTTCAAAATTGTTGCAACAATAAGGGATCTTTCACATAGCTTTTAATGGTCTCTTAACACCAATCCAATAAGGAAGATGCAGATTTTATCAAATCTGTTATGACAGACCTGCACTTTTAAACATATAACCAGCAACTCAAAGATTCAATGATTAGCTCATAAATCTCTCATTTCTCACTCAAATGACATGATCTCTGATGCAATGTACTCCTAATATGATGGCGCCCAAGATGACAACAAGAAACAAACTTAAAATTCTAACATTCATTTTTTGCATGAATCCCAAGAAGGTACATAAATGTACAGCCCAACAAGAGGGGCGATTTCAATTTAAAAATCCAATTCTTTATTAAAAATTCTATAACTTAGCAAATAGGGTCGCCCTTCCCAAACAAAAAGAAATATGCAGTACCCAGAAGGATCTTTTTGGTAATTTATGACTTATGAATAAAATGGACAATCTGTTGTACTAAAAATGCAATTCCATAATCTCTCTAATATGCATAAATCTGATCTACAAAGCCACACACTAACTACAATGCACAAATCCCAATACAAATCTCACAAACTACACTATCTCACCACTAGTCGCTATCTTTCAAGCGAGAAGCAATGCCAAGCTAGGAGGCTTTCATTCCTCAAAGCAATCCCAAAGCCAATCTGGTAGCATAACATTCCTGTAGACAAAAGATGCTAAAATGAGAACCAAAGGCTTCCTTTTATAATTTTCCGTTGACCTCCTCAAAACCCTAATCTTCCTTTTTGAGTCAAACCCTAATCCTCCAATAAATGGCGTCCCTTTCTTCAAAGCTTCAATTTTGACTTTTTAATTAAATTCATCACTTTAATACTGGCGTCCAACTTAAGGCTTTTAATTCAACCTTAATAATTATAAAATTATCTCAATGATGGTGCCACCCCTTAAAGACCACCTTTTAAAACAACATTAAGTTAAGAGATTAGGCCAAGGGGGGAATATAACATTAAAACATAATGTTATTTAAGTGAAATGAACTTATCTCTTCAAAACTGCATTCCGAGGCCAAAATTTGAATAAACCAATTGAGTCGACTGAAGAGGAAAGTCAACTGTGCCAAGACCAATAGGACCACTGCCAGAAATAGAATTTACTAAAAATAGTAAATTCTTGAAAATGCTCAGAATGCCACGAACAACATATTGCTGCGAAGCTCTCTGAAAACCCAGAAAGAATCCGCCATTGAAACAACCAACCTCAAGCAAGAGCATCCTTCAAAACCAGAAACCCTAATTTCACCTTCCGAATAGCCTACGGGTCTCCAAAATAGGCCAACGGTCACTGGAAAGATCATGCTCGAGAAGGGGATGTCAATGGATCAAAACATCCATAGTAGGTCGTGTATATATTGAACAGATTATCTAAGTTCTTTCAATGTATATCATTGTTTCTAGATGTACCTTTGTGGCACATCTAGACCTTTTTTAGTGCACATGTGGACTTTCTAGGCCTTTGTAGTACGGTAGAAAGACAACAAAAATTAGGTGGGAAATGTTAAGGGTTGGGGAAGATTCATACCTTGGACTAGGTACTAGGACAAGTGGATTAGTTAGGAAGGGAATTATTGTGCAACAAACAACAAAATAATACAACTGCATGCCAAAATATCTTTGAAATGATAACCAGTGATACCATTTTCATATTTTAGAATAACAAACAAATGTTAAAGGAAAATTGCATAGTTAAATTTTGTGCAATCATGAACACACAAATACAAGTGCATGGAAAAAAAACCCTCTAAATGAGAAACCAGTGAAACCCTTTCCATATTTCGTAGTAACAATCAAATATAAAAAACAATTTGTAGAGTGAATTATTGTCCATCGAAGAACACAATAATACAATTGCATGGAAAAATATCTTTGAAATGAAAACAACTGAAACCATTTTCATATTTCCGAATAACAAACAAATATTAAAAAAAAAATGCAAAGTTAAAGTTTGTGCAATGACGAACACACAAATAGAAGTGCATGGCAAGAAACCCACTAAATGAGAACTAGTCAAACCCTTTCCATATTTCGTAGTAACAATCAAATAGAAAAAGAAAATTGCAGAGTGAACTATTGTGCAACGAAAAAAAAAAATACAAATGCATGACAAAATATCTACGAAATGAAAACCAGTGAAACCATTTTCATATTTCGGAATAGCAAAAAAATATTAAAAACAAATTGCAAAGTTAAAGTTTCTGCAATGATGAACACACGAATATAAGTACATGGCAAAAAACCCTCGAAATGAAAACAATCAAACCCTGTATATATTTTGTAGTAATAGTCAAATATAAAAAGGAATTTGTAGTGTGAATTGTTGTGCAATGAAGAACACATTAATACAAGTGCATGGCAAAATATCTTCAAAATGAAAACTAGTGAAACCATTTTCATATTTTAGAATAACAAAAAAAATTAAAAGAAAATTGTCTAGAGTTAAAGTTTGTGCAATGAAGAACACATGAATAGAAGTGCATGGCAGAAAACTAGTCAAACCCTTTCCATATTTTGTCATAACAATGAAATAAAAATGAAAAACTAGTTAAACCCTTATCATATTTGATGTCAAAACAATGGAACCCTTTTCATATTTCATAGTAGGAAGCAAATATTAAAAGAAAAATGTAGAGTAAAACGTCATGCAATGAAGAACATAAGATTACAAGTGCATGGACGACTATAGACGAAATGAAAACTAGTGAAACCCTCCCCATATTTCGTAGTATCTATCTTTTTTAAAGAGAAATTTGCACAATGGCAGCTTGTGCAACAAATAATAGAATGATATAAGTGCATGGAAAAATACCGTCGAAATGAAAGACAATGGTACATGCTGAGTGAGGTTAAAAACCTCACCTGAAAGAGAAATGGAGCTTTCAAGAGTGTAGAGCCAAACAATGAAGCATGTGGAGCCGAACAATGAAGCATGCAAAGTTGAACCAATATGGATGCATAACCAAATGAACACTCAAGAATGAACACAAATAAAAGGAATGATAATGAGTGGGATATGCGAGAATTTAGAGCATTGAATGAACCTTGATCTCTGATTTACGCACTTGTCAGGCCAAGTAAATGCAGATGGATGCATAAGGCAAGTTGCTCAGTGGAGGTAACGAAGGAGGTGATGAGCAATTAATGCTCTCAATTGGTCATTTGGGGTGGCGAAGTGGTTAGAAGCCATGCATCCGCTTGATCTAACACACATAGATTTTTGTACTGATGAAGGAGGCAAATGGGCTCCACTGTCAAGTGAAGGTCAAAATGGGCCTATAAGGAACACCATGGACAAATCAGTGTGTGACAGGTGACAGGGTGCTCAAAATAAAAAATAAAAAATGGAAAATGCACAAGTGGCAGGATGACGTGGTGGCAATTTTTTTTTTTGATACACGTAGCACTCCACATGGAGCTCCAAAATTAGGGTCCCCTACTGTGGGCCCCTCTCCCCTACATGCTTGTTTAACCAATACAACAAATACATATTTACACTAAAGGTGTTTCCTTATTTGAAGTCACAGAGCTTCATTTGTCTACCAACGACTGGATCTACTCGAGAAAGAAGGCAAGAAGGTTGAATTGGTTTCAACCATCGATCACTTTTTTAACTTTTTTAATTGGTTAAAAATATGATGATTTCTAATACTTTTCTTGCAAACTCTACTCAATTTTAATCTCATCGTTGATAGTAAGCGAATGTTGTATGTTGCCTGCAAAGATTTAAGTACATTTACCTAGATAATTATTATTTCATGAGCACGTTCAACACACAATTTAATTTCCGCGCGTATCTCTTTTACTACTTGTACGCCTTCATTCATAATAGGTAGTTTATTTAAATTATTAAATACATTTTACAATTAATATTTTTTTACATTATTCAAATTTATTAAAATATTATATATAATATTTAATTATGTATTTATTTTATATATAAAATTATATTATATTATATAAATTATTTATATAATATGTAAGGATTTTATTTTATTAGTATATTTTATATTTTGATTAATTTCTATAATGCAAATTATTAAATAATATAATATGCAATGAAATTATTTTATTATTATATTTTATATTTTTAATTAATTTTTTATAAGTAATATCACTAAATATATTTTAAAATGTATATATATATGTGTGTGTGTGTTCAATCTTTATATATATTATTTATTTATGTATTATTTTATAAATAAAATTTAATTTATTATCTTATATTATATAAATTATTAAATATAATATAATATGTAATGAATTTATTTTATTATTAGATTTCATATTTTATTTCATCTCTCCTTACATCTCTCTTGCTATCTATCTCTCACTATATTTATTATTTTATATTATATAAATTATTAAATATAATATAATATGTAATGGATTTGTTTTATATATATATTTTATATTTTATGTCATCTCTCCCTCCACCCCTCTCTATATCCCTACCTCTATATATCACTTCCTATATCATTATCTTTCTCTTTGGATCTCCCCTCTCACATTGTATTTATCTCTTTAAATTTTTAACTAAACTTATATATTATATGTATACTCCCAACATGATTCAATTAGCCATATGATATAATGCAATATAATAATATAAATATGATATAATAATATAATACATATTAATATAGTATATAATACAATATAAAAAGTAGTATAATACTCAAATAATAATATAATATAATATCATATAATAAATATTCTTATAAATATAGAAATAATATACTATGATATAAAAACAATATAATATAATATAAATTATTATAATATAATTACAAAATAATAATATAATTAAAAAATATAATAATAGTAAATATAATTTAACATAATACCAAACAATAGTATACTAATAATAATAAAACAATAATATAATAATACTATAATATACTAATTTAATATTATTAATATAATATTAAGAATAATATATTAATAATAATATAATAATAGTAATATAATCATAATAGTTTAATAATATAATAATTTAAAACTATTATTAATAATATTAATAATATTTTAATATTTATTAATAATATAGTAATATAATAGTGTGGATAATTTAATATTAAAAAATATGATATTAGAATAATTAGAATAATATAATAATAATATCAAAATAATAATATAAAATTATGAATATTATAATAATTTTAATATGTATATTATTATTATTATTTTACGCAAATTGCCATCGAAGAGGATGACACTCCATTGATAGAAAAAAACCAAGATTATAAAGAACCATCTTGAGACAAAACACCCGAAAAAACCAACCAAACAATATGCTAGAAACCCCCCAAATAACTGACAGTCCCGAGCACAAAACCAAATACAAAATGAATACCCGCCAAAATAACATGGCTAATCCCTATAGCACACATTAAGATAGGAACAAACAATAACAAGAACCTGCAAAACAAAGTCAGATAAGGATATCCCAGGAAACCAACAACACAATGATGCCAACACCAATCTCCGTCAGCCGAGAGTACTGAAGCAAATGAGGGGAAAGGACGCCCAATCAAAGTGGCAGCATAAGCAGTCAAACCAACCCAACAAGATCAACTTTCAACAACTCATCAAAGGCTAGCCAACTATGAGGATCCACAGAGATAATCCAATCTTCAGATTGGAGGACCCCTGCTTTTGACAAGAAGTCTGCAATGACATTTGCTTCTCTGTACACATGAGATAGACGAAAATCACGAACATTTCTGAGAGACCGATTGATCTCCTCAACCCACATATTTAGGTGCCAGCTTGGTATTTGATTAGACCACACTGCTCTGATTATAATGAATGAATCACCTTCAATGTCCAGTGAGTGCCAATTTCTAGAGATGCAAAAGTTAATGCCTTCCAACAAAGCAGAGCACTTTGCCACCATATTTGTTCCAACAGGGAGTTTGAGAGACCCCACAACCACCAATTGGCCTTGCTCGTTACGCACAACAAAGCCTGCCCCCGAAGGGCCTGGGTTCCCTTGCGAGGCCCCATCAAAGTTTAATTTCAGCCTGCCTTTAGGGGGGAGGACCCACTTGGATTTGGGCCTTGACCTAGTATCCTTGCCAAGCACGTTCCTGGGAAGTTTTACCAAGTTCCCTCTTGCTAGCATTTTATTGTCCTAGGCCAAGAAATGCTTGAAGTTTCCTTTCCTCAGTTGAACATTAAGATGCTCGCTGATCCCAACTTTGACTTTGTTAAGAATGCTTTCCAGGGAAGAAGCTTTTCCCTTAAAGATCCTCACATTGCGATCTTTCTAGAGTTGCCAGATTACCATCGCCAAAATTTCACACCATAGGCCCCCAACGCTGAGACAACATAAAAGGAAGGCCACGATTTGAACAGGTAGGTTAGATTGTTCGGAAGAGGCCCTGCCCAGTCCAAAAGACCAACAAATTTCTGCCAAATAGCCTACGCCACCTCACACACGAATGAGCAAATGATGAACATCTTCGGAGTTCTGCCTACACAACATGCACCAATGCGGACCATGCACACCAATTTTGACCAGCCTGTCGTCTGTAAGAATGCGCCCATGTAGAGCCACTCAGGCGAACACTCCTGCCTTAGGAAGAACATATCGGCCCCAACAAAGTTTCTTCAGCCAGGATGCCTGAACTCTTTCATCCTTGAGAAGCTTGTAGCCGAGCCTGACCGAGTATTCCCCTATTTTCGCAGCACACCACAGGATTGAATTAGGGGAACCAATAATGAAGAACCGTCTTCGAGATACTATGTTCGTCAAAGCAACTCTTTGAGGTTCCTGAAGGAAATCAAAGGATTGCCAAGACCAGAGCCAACGATCCTCAGATTGCCAGGCATTTATATATCCACTCAAAGTTTCACCGTAAACCTGCTTGCACGAAAAGATTGCTTCTTCAAGATCAGGAAGATCGCATAAGACTGGGTACACAATAATATATTACTATTATTAATAGTAATATATAAATAAAAAATAATATAATAGTAAATGTATAACAAAAAATAATAATATAATATTATTATATAATAAAATATATAGAAAAATAATACTAAATATACTACTTATCTGATTTCAACCCTTATCTTAAATACAAGTAAAGAATATATCTTATTGAATACCACCCTTAATTGATCCATAATCCAAACCCATTCAATTAGCAATATGATATAATACAATATCAATGAAATATAATATAATATAGAATAATATAGTAATTATTATTATATTATAATAAAATATAACAGCATAGTATAATTAATATTTTTATAACATAATATTATATAGTCTAATTCAGATCCTTTGTATGAGCCAGAGTGATGTTTTTGAAGAAGAGGTCCCCAATTTGTGGCCTCATGATGTGGGTGAGGCTAAAAATCCCGACTTTACTGATCAAAAGAAAAATTATTATATAGTATAAATATAATATAATTTAAGAGAACTATATATTATACTATACTTTAATATTTACATTATATAATATGATTTAAATATATACAATAAATTTTAATATGAATATAATCTAATCTAATATCTAACCCAATTATTAATAATACAATAATCATAATGTAACATAATGAAACTTGATATATTAATTAATATTTAATAATATAATAATAAATACACAAGTGTCTTTATAGTATTGTAATTATTGTTTTCTAGATTTGAAAAAAAAAAGGTAAGTTTTATTAATGTGAAAAAATATAAGTTTTGTTAATTATAGTGTTTTAGTATTTTTAATTAGTTATTTGTATAACCTAAACCTAAACCTAACCCTAACTCAAAGCCTATCTCACACCCTTACTCTAACTCTATCCCTAATCCTAACGTTAACCCTAACCTTAATTTTAACTCTAACAATAAATCCTAAACCATTATCCTAACCCTAGACTTATCTCTAACCCTAACTATGATTGTAACACTACCCATAACTATGAACCTAATTTTAATCACTAAATTTTAAATAAATAATATATTCAATAAATGTTTATATTACTAATTATTATATATTAAATAAATTTTATAAATAAAATAAATGTAATATATACTAAAAATAATCAAAAGTTAGATATTACACGTTGACATTGTTTCTTCTTTTATTATTAATATAGAATTGTTATATATTAAAATGATTATTTATTACAAGTTGTTTATTTTTAATTTAATATATATGAATATATATAAATATTAAAAATAAAATATATTATATTAAATTATTAGGTTTGCAACTCAATCATTTCATTCAAATCAATAATTTTTAAATATTAATGAACCAATATTTAGTATTAGTTAAATATTTTACAAGTTGACTTTACAAAATTGATTTTTTTTTTTTTTAAATACTGATTTTGTTTATTTTAGAAAGATTTAATGAAATGAAAAACCATTCTTTTAAAAAATAGTTTACTTTGTTTTCCTTACAAATTCTCCAATAACACACGTAACTTTTTAACCAATCATATGCAGAAGAAATAATTCTTATAATTTGTAAAGTTAAATATTTTACAAGTTGACTTTATAAAATTAAATTAAATTTTAACTTTTTTTAAAATATTATTTTTGGTTGGTTGAAAACTAAATTATTAATAATATAATTCTTATAATTTGTAAAGTTAAATATTTTACAAGTTGACTTTACAAAATTAAATTAATTTTTTTTTTTTTAAATATATTTTTGGTTGGTTGAAAACTAAATTATTAATAACTAATTAACTAAAACAACAAAACTCATTACAATAATACTATGCACAAGTACTAATAATAATAATTAAAAATCATTTTCTAAATGACCCATCAATTGACCTCATATATTGCACACCTCTTGTACCCATTGCTAGTCTTATACCGTGATGTGAATATAAAATCTGTCTTATAACATGCCAATGTTTTCAACGTCTGAAGTGTTTGGATTCATAAACAGATCTACTATGCACCACCGAGTCAACTGACAATTTGGATTGCCGCCTTGCTTCTGCTACTCTTGGATGGTGTGTACAGTTGTACCCAAAAATTGAAAGAAAACAAACTAAACAAGTCACAATCGATAGCTGCAGTTACAAATGGTAATAATCTTTTGCTTGGAAAACATCAACATCCAGACTAGGAGAGGGAACTATTTATGAGCTTGTAAGTTTATAAACAAACATCTTAACCGGAGCATTATTAGTTGCGAACATGAATGGACGAGAGATGTACGTAATGCCATTTATAAATCAAATGGAATGATCTCTCCGACACCTAAAGGAACCAGAGAATTGAATAATCCCATTGCTCTCTTTAAAATTTGGAACCTGAGGACTGGAGACATGGCGAGCGCACTGCAGAAGGAGCATTAATGGCCGTAGGCCATTAGGGTTTGGTGTTCTTACCCTAAAGTACCTCTCTTTTTTCATGGATGTTTTTCCTCATTTCAATTTGCATTGTCATTTATTGTTCGCATGGAATGAAGTAGTATTGATGTCCGGTGTATGTCACATCTTTTACTCCCACCGCCTAAGCCATTGAATTCTAAGGGGAATAATACCAGTTTCAATGGAGTCTGATGTACTGGTTTCGGGGAACCCTCCCGATAGTCCGAGTAAGACATTAGAGTTAGATTCTGCAAAAATTTTAAGAGAGGGTGATGGCGGTTGCGTGGAGGACCAGGCAGTTGGAGGAGCAGGTAAGTGCTCACCATTCTGACGAAAGAAATTAATCCTATCCCCGAACCTTGAAATGTTATGTGCCATTGAAAAGGAAGAATCTAGATTGGGTAGAATTGCAATTTTTTTGGCAGCCTTAGACGGCAATAAAATTCCTGAAAGAAAATATTTAGATGAATGGTTTAATATTGTGTGGTTTAAAAAATTTGGAATTCAAGTTTCCTTCTGCAGAATACTGCAAAGAGGTCTATTCTTGATTTTTTTTAGAGACCATTAATGCAGGGAAAAGTCTAAGAGATGGAGTTTTGGAATATTGGGGACTCCATTTTTAGATTGGTTGCCTGGTCACCGAACATGCTGAATGAAGAAATAATGGCACTCTCGTACCCTAGGTGGGTGAAGATTAAAGATGTGCCTCCATTCTGCCCTAGTTGGTATCTCCATTAGGCAGTGTTATGAAAATTGAAGAAACTAAAGCTACCCTGTTGAACATGGATGTTAGGGTATTAGTTGCCCTTTCGCCAAGAGTAGACATCCCGGATGAAATAGTAGTTGAAATTTCTGATGAAGTTATAAGTTGTAAATTGGAATTGATGGGGGTTCTCAACTCATGTTTTCTTTGTAAAAATGAGAGACATGTTAGGAGAAACTGGCCCATTGTGAAAGGAAAGATTGTTAGCGAGAAAAATAATGCAAACCATAATATAGAAGAGAGAAAACAAACCGCGAATGAAGAATCTGAATCTAAAGACTCCATACAAATAATTAACCCTGACTCTACTTCTAACAAGGAAGTAACTCGGGGTCAAGAATTTTTTTTGAAAAGCCTAGAAATTATTGAAGCTGAAACATAGGAAGAAGTTATAAATGAAATTTCCAATGTGATAACTCAAAATATGAACTTGAACTTGAAGATGTTAGTGTTTTATAGCTTTGGTATATATTTTCTCTCAAATAAAATTAAACAAAGACAGGTCAGCCCTTTCCTTTTGTTAAAATATTATATTCAACTGAAGGTCGGCTCTAGAGGAGAGCACCTAGTTTGACATATAAAGGAGAAGGTGTCTATTCATTTGAGTATCCAATCAATTCATTCAAGTTTAAATTCTTTCAGCAGTAGGCCTATTTTTTCTAAGTAGCAGATTAGCATCAAGGAGAAGTGTCATTACTTTTGTGTATTCAAGATTCGCTTCAAGGAGAAGTTGTATTATTCTTTGTATGATACTCGGCCTCTTCTAGGGCTTGATCTTGTGTGCTATTTTTGCACATATTTTTCTGATTTATAAAGAGAATATCTTGCTGGGTTTTTCTCCCTCGAGTAGGAGGGTTTTATTGCTAAGTGATTTCTGGATTTGATTTGTTTTATTGCTAAGGGTTTTCCCAGGGCAAAATATTGTGTTCATTGTTCTATGTGTTGAGTTTTTCTGCTTATTGCATTTCTGATCCTAAAACTAACAGAAGATCCTTGAAAATGGGGACATAAATCCACAACCCAAAAGTGATAGCATACGAGGGAGCTCATTAAATAATTATACAAATACTCCTAATTGTAAGGGCACCAAAAAAAATGCTTAAGAGTTGGTAATGGATAAGATCAAACTAAGGATTTCCCAAATGAACAAAAACCAAAAACTCTTCTAAAAAAGAGGAACACCAAAAAGAATTGGTCATTAAGAATTCAAAAAAGTGTGAAAACTCTGTAAAAAATAAAACATAATATAAAGCAAGCAGAGAGTTGGGCTTTAAAAGAACCCCTCTAAAAGAGAATCGCTCTAAAATAAATGGAAATAAAGTATCTGAAATTTATACTACGAATATAATAAATGGTTCATCTAAATCCAATTTGAATCGCAGATAGATAGTTTTGGGCAAAGTGATGTTTCCCTAGCATCAAATATAGGTAAAGTCCAACAAACAACAAAAATAAAAGAAAAACTTTAGACTACATCATCATGGAATAGTTTGGAGACTAGTATTTGCAATAATGAGGAAAGCAACAATAGTGTGTTTCCCTTGTTTAGCACTAACCTAGTTCAAATGGTTCCAGATGAACTTGGATTAGTATTAGACAAAGGACACTTAAATAGTCATGACCATGTAGAGAAAAGTCCCTACTCCAAGAAGGAGGTTTCGTGGGTGGTTTTGAACACATTTCATTTGACAAGAACTTAGATGAGGGGCCTTACATAGAGGACAAACCCTTCGTTATCCAAAAATAGTTATGTGAACAAAAGAAGACCCTTGCCTACCAGTGGGTATAGAGTGTATTAAAAAGAAATTGAAAAGAAGGAAAACTAGGATAGTGGAAAGGGATCCCTATCCAAAAAGGAAGAATAAAAATAAAGATGAAAGTATTCCTAAATTCTTTGATAGCTTTAGGAATAATAGAGAGGAGACTCAACTCATGGATTCTGATGATCTTTAATTGCTTGAGTTGGAATGTCAGGGGACTTGAATCCCCTAACAGAAAATACATTATTAGAAGGTATTTAAATATGGAAAAGAACAAAGATGTTGTCCTCCTCCAAGAGGTTAAAGTAGTAAAATTCACATTAGAGAATAATCTCAAATTTCTCTAGAAAGATGATAAACAATTTTATACCAATCATAATAAGGGCAAAGGAGGTGTAGCCATATTGTTAAACAATAGATGGTAAAGTTATGTAACAAACAATGGTTCTTCTCCTTGTAATATAGAGTGGTTTGGATAGTCATAGAAAAAGACAATAGATAGCTAGGAATTTGTTCTATATATGCATCCAATGAATATAGAGAAAAATAGAGATGTGGAAACAGATGTGTGATCTGCATAACATTCCTTAGATAGTTGGTGGAGATATTAATACCTAGTAATGAATTTTTTTTTGGGAAAAAATGAAAAATAAACTTAAGCTTTATGATCCCCTAAAAGGTTTGAAAAAAGATAATAAAAACATATGGTATACCTAGTGTAATGCACAAAAAGGTAATAAAAGGATATACTCAAGACTTGACAAATTTTATGCCAATAGAGATTATTTTTGTTTTCATAAATTAGAGGAAGATGCAAGAGAAAGGGTATACCCTTGTACTCTTTCTGATCATCATCCCATTAAGTCCATACTAATAATGAATAATCAAAGCCTTAAAGAAAGTAAGAAAGAAAAACATCATCCTAAGCACTAATTTGTTAAATGATGAAGATTGTAATAATGCAATCTTTACTTTTAGAGAAATTAATAAATGGTTACTTGTAATGATTTGGACCAATTTTTTTTAATTTTTTTTATTACAATAGGCAATGCAACACACACCTGTTAGGGTTAGCTCTAAAACCAAAACAATGCGGAAAACAACTCTAACCAAGGATGTACACTAGGATCTCGATGTTGGGCAAGTTGTGAGCATATGGTCAGAAGATCTTATGCACTGCTGAACTGAAGTAACTCTAACCAAGAATGCGCCCTAAGACCCGATGTGGGAGGAGGGGTGAGCATATGGTCAGAGGGTCCCTACAAACTACTGACTGAAAGTAACTCTAACCAAGAATACGCCCTAAGACCCGAAGTGGGAGGAGGGGCGAGCATATGGTTAGAGGATCCATGAATTTTGTGATGGCTCAGCCGATCAACAATTTGAAATACAATGCAATTTTTGAAAGTAAATAGGTGGCAAGCCAACCTCTTCCACTTATTTAGCGAGAAGTACAAGTAAGTGAAAAAGAAGAAGTGAGAATGCTGACAGTACTACTGTTCAACTTACAATAAGATAGAGTGCTTGCCAAGAACACAAGATTAGAAGCTTAATAATGCTGCAATAATGTACTAAATGCTCCAATGCTCAATAAGAATTCCTAAAACTCCACTCAAAACACCAACTTTTATAATCTGATTTTGAAAGACCTGCAACTAAAAATGCATAAACAACAACTTAGAAACTCACTAAAATGCTTATATCTCACCCAAATCTCACTCAATTGACATGGAATAAAATGCATAGACTCCTAATGTTGATGGTGCCCAAGAAGGAACAACAAAACCAACCCAAAAGACTCGTATTAATTTTGCACGGAATTCCAAGCATGTCCAGAATGGTACGACCCTCAAGGAGGGGCAATTTTGCTCCATAAAATCAAATTCTTGATATTAAAATCTACAAATTGGCATACATGGTCACCCTTAGCAAGGAATTAGATAGGTAAAGTACCCAGAATGAAGCTATTTTTATTTTTGGATTTATGAATAAAACTTACAATCAGCTACTCAAACCAACAACTCCAAAATTTGACTAAAATGCTAGGAAACTGAACTACAAATGCAAGAAACTCACTACAAGTGCAAAATAACTCAACTACTATCTATCTCTCAACTAGTTGCTATCTTTCAAGCAAGAAGCTGAGCCAAATGCTAGGAGGTATGCTTTCCTCGAAGCAACTCACTCATCATTTTGGCAACATAACTTTACTGTAGACATGAGATGAAGAAATAAAGAGAAGAGGCCACCTTAAATATACTTGCCAAGCATCTTCCAGAAGCATCTAGAAGGGCACCCAAAACAGTAAAGCAATATTCAAATTTGAGTTGACCCCTTATCCCTCCAAAAGTAGTGTCCAAACACATAAAGGCAATATTTCTTTAATTTAAAAATTATATTCTCTTCAAAAGTTGGCATCCCACCTCTAAGAGCAATATTTGACCTTAGAAACATTAAATTTCCTCCTGATGATGCGTCCACCTATGAGGTCCCCCTTTTTAGAACAACATAAAGTCATGTAGCTATGCCAAGGGGTCATAACATTAAAATATAACATCATTTTAATTAAAATACTTATCTCTCCAGAAAATGCATCAAAAGGCCAAAAACAACCATACCAACTGAATTGACTGCAGAGGGGAGCCAATTGTACTGAATCCAATAGGACCACTACTAGAAATAGAATTTACTAAAAATAGTAAATTTAGAAAGTTGCTCAGAACACCATGCATGCTATACCACTGCGAAGCTCTCTGAAAACCCAGAAAGAATCCGCAATCCAATCACCGAACTTCAAGCAACAACCTCCTCAAAAACAAGAAACCCTAATTTTCACCCTCCGAGTAGCCCACAGGTCTCCAGAATAGGCTAACGGTCAACTGGATTGATCACAATTGAGAAGGGGACATTACATTACTAAAGGACTAGTCTCCAATTGGAAAATGGAAGAAAAATACTAAGGATTGGGCTACTATTTTCTAGACGGAGGGGGAAAGGAAGCAATGGATGGTAGACTTTATAAAAATGCTCTCCAAGAAAAGCTTTACAACATTGAATGCAAGTTATAAATTAAACCTATAAAGGAAGAATTATTTGAAGATTTAATCAAATAAAATGAATTGAGAAATATGCAAAAAAGGAAAATAAAGGGCTTAAAGAAAATAACCAAGATGAATTGGCTAATAAATGAGGATAAAGGTACAAAATTCTTCTTCAATTATTTAAAACAAAAGAATATAAAGGAAAAGGTAGGTTGTGTGTGGGAAGGAGATAATTCAATCATTGATCCAGAGGAAGTGCAACACCAGTTCTTCCTTTTCTTCAAAAACCTTTTTACCTCTAATGAAAGTGGTTCTCATTCCCTTAAAACAAGGGATATGTGCAAAAAAATAATTCCAAAAGCGATCTCTGAAAAGAATGCAGAAAAGCTTAGTAAAGTGATTACAAAAGATGAAATAAGATAGACCATTCTAACCTTTAACCTTGATAAAACACTAGGTGCTGATGGGCTGCCTATAGAGTTCTACATGAAAAATATAGATTGGATAAGTGAAGACCTATGCCAAGTGTACAATGAAGCAATTAATAAGGGCTCTCTAGAGGTAAGGAGATTAATAAAGGAATAATAAAACAAATACCTAAAGAAGGAGATAAGACTAATTAAAAGTTGGAAACCAATCACAATGCTAAATGTATCGTATAAGATACTAGCAAAAATATTGGCATTGAGGTTAAGAGACATCCTCCCCTCACTCATTAGCTACACCCAAATTGGTTTGATTAAAGGAAGATATATTTTAGAAAAATTGATAACAAGTTGGGAAGCTATGGATTGGAAAAATGCTCCAATCAAAATGTTGGAATGGTCTTACTGGACTTCGAGAAGGCCTATGATAGAGATGAGTGATATCTTTTCCTAATGGCTTTAGATGCATTTGGATTCCCCAAAGAATTTTGTAAAATGGTTAATTCCCTATTGCAAGATGCAACTACTCAATTAGAGATAAATGGGGCATTGACAAAGCAATTTCCTCTCAAGCAGTTACAACACTATTTGTAATTGCCTGGAAGCTCTTTTCTATCTGTTAAGAGACTACTATCAGTCCAAAAGTAAAACATACACACTTTGCTGATGACATAACCGTATTTGTAAATCTTGAAAAAGATCTTGAATATTTAATGTAAAAAATTAATATATTTTTTTGAAGCCCTAGGACCAAAGATTTCCAAGGAAAAATGTATAATGTTAAGCTAGAAAAGCAACCCCTCTGAGCGGTTCAACTAATACAAAATAAAATGGGGAGGCCCAAGTAAACAAGCTAGGTATCTAGGTATCCCCTTCGTGATTAACCCATACTTGAAAGATATGGGGATTTGGGTCAAAAGAAAAATAGATAAAAAGATTGATACTTGGAATAGAAAATACTTATCTTTAGCAGGGAGATTTCAAGTTTGCCAAAAAAATCCTCTCATCATATACCCTATATTACTCATCAGTTTGGCTATTTTGTAGCTATTAATCAAAAGAAATATAAAAGAAAATAAGGCATTTTCTCTAGTTAGATGGTAAAGGAAAAAAATAAACATGTTGTCAATTGGGAATGGTACTGTGTAGATAAACAAAATGGTGGATTTGGTCTAAAAGATATTATAAAACAAGGTATAGCCCTTGCTGTGAAATGGATAATTAAATCACTTGACGAAGATGAACCTTGGAAACTCTTAGTTAGAAATAACATACAAAAAGTTATCCCTAAAATAGAAAAAAACTTGGAAGGATATCCCTATGTGTGACCTCCTATTAGCTAACTTCCCTATTTCTCCCAATGGGTCTAATGTTTTCAAAACAATCTAGAAAGCATGAGAACAAATAAGAAGTTTGATTAATAATAAAGAAAAGGAAAACAAAGATAGAAATAGAATATGTATTAATAAGTCAATTTGGTGGAACTTATTCCATAAAGAGAAGCCTCTTGCTTTACTACTAGGATGCTCTACTAGAGCCTAGGCAAAGAAATGTGTACAATGCTTTAAAGACATCTTATTTAATGATCACTTAAAGTCATGAGATGCTCTAAGAATAGAGTATGATCTGCCCCAAATCAATGGAGAACATACTTGGTGCTAAGAGAGTCATGCAAAAAATGGAAGTTCCCTATCATCAAAAAATCATGTTGTGAGAACTCTTGTGCAATTAAATTGGATAGCTATAACTAGATAGAAGGATCCAATATAGTTAATTTGAATCCTAAAACTCTTTATAAAGCTCTAAGTGAATCAAAATCCATAATTGATCGTGTTAACAAATGTTGGAGCCTGAAAGAAACTGAAATTAAATGAAAAAATCTCTTTAAATAGAATTGGAATAGTGTATTAGAACCTAAAAAAGAATGTTTTAAATGGCTTATGGTATTACAAAAACTTCCAATTTACTTATCCATTTCTAATTTAGAAACTTGTGAGTTATGTAAAAAACTTGAAAATGTTGCTCATATCTTTTTTGATTGTTTTTTGTAAAATAAATCTGGTATATATTTTGTGCAGAATGGATGGGGATAATTAGGAAAAATTAAGAAACAAGAAATTCTATTTGGACAAATAGAGGGTGTTGAGAAATATGTAAATCTTTTCTGGTTATTTTATCTAGTGAAATATTATGGTTTTTATGAAAAGCAAGAAATAAGGAAAAATATCAAGTCAAAAGGAGAGTACTTATTGAGTCTTCTAGAAGACTCATATTTTTCATGATATCTATGCAAGTAATAGTAACAATGGAGATGTCAAAGACAAAATTCCTAAAACTAATGAAAAATAAAAAAGTGGAAATCAACAAGAGTGAGATCAAGTACGAGGCATTGGCCTTTCAACTCTGATGATAGTGTTCCCTTCAAGAATGATTACTTGGAGTTCCAAAGGAAATACAACAAAAATATAAGTTGGAAACATTGAAAAAAGACCTAGGATTGAGGAATAAAATTTCATAAGAATCATGGTGAAAATGAGATGCTGGAAATAGTGAGATCTAACTCAAACTATTCAAACATAGATCCATCATTGGGTTACATTGAAACAGGTAATGGGAGTGAAAGTAGGAATATGCAATCAAATTTCTATGTGCAACAATATATTTTGTAAAATTTGTTTTGTTTAGTACTTAAAAACCTTATCCTATGATAGTTTGGCCTTGCATGACAATATTAATAAAGTGTTGATATGTAAATTTTTGAAGAAAATCGTTGTATTTTGATAATGTTAAACTATATTTGATATATAAAAAATTTGGAACCTTATGTGGAATTTTAAATGAGACAAAATTTCAATCAATATTTTTTCACAAATGTAATGAGCACTGATTCCTTGGTTCTAGTATGTGATCACATAAATGATCATCATGCAAGCAAGTGTGGAGGATTTTAGATTTGATTCCAAAAGAATAGGAGCTTTTGTCAATTTGTTGGGCCATTAGAAGCAATAAGACATTTTCTTAGAAAATAAGTGAGATTTTACAAATAATGTTGTAGGCTAACTAAATTAATGCAAGTACATTGGTCACAATTAACCTAGATTAATCACAATGATTTTTAGGAACGATAAACCATGTTTAATGTTATTTTAAGAAATTAAAATATAAGGGGTTTAGTTACTTTCCTTGTGGAACAAAAAGGAAGATAAATGTCAAATGTACTGTATAATTTAGTTGTTAGGTATAGAAAAATAGGTACATTTGGTATATGCTCACTATTTGGAATTTTGTGTAGACTTGTAACTCTATTTAGGTTGATTTTGTGACTATAGATCAATTCCATGTTGTAAAAAAATAATCATTGAAGTGTGGTCCTAATTTGGTCCATTGTGGGTTTTTGCTATCCGATTTGTTGAAATCATTGCTCTTTATTGATGGTTAATGATTGGTGGTATTTAAAAATACCTTGGAGAAATTATTGGATTACAAGAGCCAAGTTCTTTGAGTTTACCACTTGAATAGATCAACTTTACAATTGTATAGAATATTAAAGACAATAGTCTTCAGTCATGCATATGACCTAGAGTAATCTAATGCAAAATTTCGAAGCTTTAGTGATCCAAAGTGAAGTGTTCCTATATAATGATTATTTTCTTAATGCATAGGATTTTTGAATAAGAGGTGCTTGTCAATTAATGTTCAAACAAATGTCTTTAAATAGTAAGATGCAATGAATCATCACATAAATATGTTGCAAGTATGAGTAGATTGGGGTTGTCATTGATGTCAACAAGCTTGTGTTGTCATTGGTGTCAATTGTAAGAGGAGGAAGAAGATCATTATTGAGGGAGATTGTTGCAAGAGTATGTTGGTGTTATCTATGCTTTGATTAGTTGCATTATGTTGTTATTAGTAAGCTACTTGTGTCAACCTCTAGTGTTGCTTTGATAAGCTTCTATCTATGGATATATGGTTGAGTTGCTATGTTGCAGTTGGCTTGGTGGTGATGAGGATGTGTCTTTGATGCTTGTTTTTCAAGTGCTTTTGAGAAAAAATGATAAAAAGAGGAAACAGTGTGTTGTAGTGTTGTTTTGGGTTGCAGAGTAGTGTTCTGGTGTTGCTTCACATTTCTTCTAGGTTGAAGATCTATCTATTCATTTTAAATATATTGATCAAAGGTGTTTAGAGGTGTTGTATTCAGAATTTGGTGTGTTCGATCGTTGTGCATAAGTTGTGTTCAATAGTGTGTGAACTATGTATTGTAGAGGTGTTTGGGAGAAATGTCTTTGCTCTGTGTTTCTTCGTAGAGTGGTTTTAGGCCTTGCAGATCTAAAGGTGTGTTTATTATGTTGATATCTTCATTCAAACAAGGTGGCTTGAGGTTTGGTGCTTTAGAAGTTAGTTTCTTAAGATGCAGTATATGCCAGAGTTGTTTGAATGTACCGAGTGTGCACATTTCTCAAGTGGAAGTTGTTGTGAAGGAGTTTGTTGGATTTCAGGGTGTTTATGGAATATTCTAGGTTATGTTCAAGCGATATTTGTTGTCCACGAGGTGTTGTTGGATCAAAGGAAGTGTGTACTTAAAATTTTAATGGTGTTTACATGGGTAACTTATCAACCTGATGTTTACACTAATTGTGGTGGATATTTATTGTTTATAGAAGTGTGTTGTAGCGCGATGTTATAGTTTTGGGCCCCAAATAAGGAGTAGTGTGGTACACTTTCACTTCTATCCATCATGAAAGTGTTTGGTTTTGACCTAATTCAAATTTGCATGTTTGAGGTGCATAGCTGACCTTGGAGAAAGTTTCAAGTTTGAAAATGTTATAAATAAGAGTTGAGTTGTTGAAGGATGCAAAGATAAATAAGTAAGATGTGAATGATGTGAATTACAGAGTGTTATAGTGTGAATTGGAGAAGTGCAGTGCAAGCTTTCATGTGTTAGATTACTGGATGTAGTGAGCAGAAGGTGTCTACAATTCTTTAGTCATGCTGCAAAGGTGTTGGTACTATTGTGGTGGATTTCTTTGTTGCATTGAAATAGATTTCTCTACGTAACATTCTTCTCTATCTTCTTTTCTATTATGGTAGTGAGCCTTTCTTTATTTGGGAAGCGAGCCCTTCGACAGTGAGCCCTATTGTATTTGGTGTTGATATTAATTTATATTGTGAGTTAATCCTCACTATGGTTTTTCCCATCTTAGATTTTCCACGTAAATTTGGTGTTCTCTTATGCATGGTGTTGATTTGTTTTAGTTTTTGTTATTTGATTTTCATGCTAAATTATTATAATAGATTAAGGGTTGATTAAGTCATGGATTTGAATATGTATGAGGATTTTGAAGGTTTAAGGTATTACTAATTCACCCCCCTCCCAATTGTCTTATGCATTCAACAATTGGTATTAGAGCAAGGTTCCTTGGAAGAAAGCTTAACTGCTTAAGGTAGATCTAGGATTGCACACAAGAAAGACATCCCTATATTTGATGGAACAGATTATGCATTTTGGAAGACAAATATTTTTTTTTTTGGTAAAGCAAGGTATGCTCTCTTAAATAGTCTTACTAATTTTGAATGAGTGAAAGTGATGAGTCTGAAAATTGCTAAAGCGATTTGGGATAAGTTAGCATTTATGAAGGAGATGATAAGGTCAAAGAAGCTAAGATGCAAAATATGAAGATCATGTTTGAGAACCTATGGATGTCTAAAGAAGAAAATGTTACAAGCTACATGCAAAGGGTAGATGAAGTTTTCAACTCCATCAAAGGTCTTGATGGCAAACTCAAAGAACCATAAGTGGTAAATAAAATTCTCAAAATGTTAGCTCCATTAGAGGTCTTGGTGGTGAACTCAAAGAACTAAACATGGTAAAAAAAATTCTCAGTACTCTTCCTAAATCCTATAGTCATAAAGTTTTTGCAATTGAATAATTTGCAAATTTGAATCAATAAACTAGAGATCAGTTGTATGGATTTTTAGTTGCTTTGAAGATGAGAGAATTTGGTACAAGTAGTGGTGAAAAACTTGAGACTGCTTTTAAGGCTGCTAAATCAGAAGAGATCAAGGAATCATATCAGAATGACCATGATGAGGTGGAAACTAACTTTGTAAGGAGAATGAAGAAGGGTACTAGTAAGTATACATATGTGTTTGTAGATCCCTTATACATACCTTCCAAATATGTAAATCTAAGATTCCATTTTTTAAATATACGTTTGAGCCATTCTTGATCCCCACTTATGCGGGTAATGGCATCCCTCAAATTTAGATATGAAATAGATGTATTTTCCAACCTTCTTAAGATTTTAGACAGTTTGTACTCCAGGATACATGTTACAATATGCACATTCTCCTTTTGTTGAGTTTGTTGAACATTCTTCAACTACTCTTCTAGCATTTAAACATTTTCTATAAGCTTTATGTTCTCAATCATCACATGAGTAGGGGGAACTATAGAAGAGGAGCCTACTTCCTGTATACTTACAAGAAGGGATGTTTTTTGAGCCAATAATACTTGTTGATAGTTGTAAGCTTCCATGAGATCATTATGTTCCTTCAATAATGTATTGTTTATTTCTTGCAACTTTCAAATAGTAGCTTCATTAAACTTGGCAACATCTACCACTAACACACCAGCTTCAAAGGAAGAGTGTTAGAAACCCTCTTTACAATCACGATCCCTTTGATATCCTTCGATGCTTCAGCAATCATAGGCTTATTTTTAGTTGGGGAAAGGACCCAAATTGTAAGGACTTCCCAATGTGGGTTGAACCTTGATCTTGACAATACCATCTTTACTTCCTCTTTTGTGGAGAAAAAAATCCTTCTTATTTCCTAATAGTATCAAAGATAATTGTAGAAGCAATTTCCCATTCAAGGAGCAGTCTAGCAATCCACTATCTTTCACCATTCTTCTCCCTTCTTCAGGTGTAATGTTTTTGGACTCAAAATCAATTTCTTCCCTTACCTTTGCAACTACTTCATCATACGTTTCTCTAGGCACATCTACTTGTGCCGACTGAAGTCTTTTCTGGTACTCCCTCTTTGATCTCAAAATAAACTCTTTCAACTCCTAGTATTTTTCAAACTCATCATCAAAAATTAATTGTGAACATGTCAATTCCCTCACATCATTGAGGTTATCTCTCCCCATAGCCATTTCCAACCCGAACCTTTGGTGAAGAAGGCCAATAATATTTTGTCTTGGGGGGGATGGAATATATTGCTTAATTTTATCCATGGTGATATGAACATCTTCACTTTCATCTAGATTGATGGCATTTTCAACCAAAAATGGCAGTTGCTCAACTTCATCCTCTTTTGTGGTTGCTCTCTTGAGGGATAATGAAAATCCACACTGACTATTTGAGGGGAAGGAGAGGGAGCAACCTGTGGTGGGTCTGATTGCATATTTTCTCTAATAACAAGCCCCTGGGGCCTTTTGATAGAAAGGCCAGGTCTAGAATGCTTTTCTAATTTCTCTTCCAGGGTAGGGGATTTACCTACAACCCTGTCAAAATTATTTAACACCACCCAAATCTTATTGTAGACACCTACATTTGGCCACTCCCATATGATCAAATTTACCCGTATATTCTCTTATCCCATCTCCATATCCATAATAATTAAATAATTCATTATTTGATTAATATTTATCCTAAATTCCTAATATTCCCTAAAGTGTTTAATTATTTAATTAAATACTTTACCCCTTTCCTCTCTAAATTAAATAAATAGAATAATTTATTTAATTCATCCTTTTTCTCTCTCCACAAATCACTATCCTCCATAATTCTTCCTTAATCCAAGTTAACTTAAGTAACTTGTGATTAGGATGTGCACACCACTAATTGTGGTTAGTGTCACATCCTCCATAATTTGTAAGTTGCTCTTAATCCCTCCATTAGCCTAATTAATTTGTTTGCACAACCTAAATTCCTAATTAATTAGTCTAACCTATTTCTCTTTCCAATTATAGTGCGAGTACCTAGTTTAACCATCTTAAATGCTTTCTCTTTTTGGATAAGCAATCCCCATCCCCCAAGGAATTTTTAATTCCTTTTTATCTTCCCAATATGTTGACTTGGAATTTTTAATTCCATTTATTCATTCAAGGTATCCCATGTGGAATTTTAAATTCTTCTTTATCCTTCCCATATCCTTGGAGGAATTAAAAATAATTTTTAATTCCACCCCCATATCCCAATGTCCTTGCAAGGGGAAAGTTTAATTCCCCTTGTTCTTCCCAATTCCTTTTTCTAAAATCTAGGGAGATTTTAGAAAAAAAATTAAATCTTTCTCTTGTCACATCCTCTCCATGATTTGGGGAGGATAAGAAAAGTCCTCCCTTTTCTCTCTCCCCAACGTACTTGAAAGTACCTACACATGGGAGCCACATCATTTCACCTTTACCACATAGCCTACCACATGTCTCCATCTCATGTGTTGAGATGTCTCATGAAATCTCAACCATTGATCTCCAAACCTAGGGTTAATCCTATCCATCCATCCCCTTTTCTCAAAAATTTCTAAATATAGCCAATTTCATTCATTCACATCACTTTCACAATTGCATACTCTCACACTTAGCTTTCAAGCATCAAAATCCACCACCATTGTTGCAATATTTTAGAGCTTTCATCTTGCATCCAAGTTCATGAAAATAACTTTCATTCCATTCACTCCAAATTCACCATCATTTTGAGCTAGATTGCATAGCATTTTATCACACAAGGAGCATATAAATCCACTCAACAAAGGGCCAACTAATTCATCAATCTTGGAAAGGTATAATTTTTGTTTGTTTTCTTGTTTGTTCTTGCTAAGATTCAACTAGGCTAATCTTGAGGTTTTGTATTGTTTCCTTCTTTGGATTTGATTTTCACTTGCATAGTTAGGTAGGAAAAACACTACACACACTTGGAAATTGGATCAACAATATCAAAAAATACTCTACAATAATTCTTATCATTCTCTATCTTGGTAGCCTCTGTCTTGATGAATGTAATCCATTTCATTTTTCTATTTTTTACCTCATATTCATCCTTGCAATTTCTTATGACATATTCATTTTTATCAACCTAATGGTGAAAATCGAACCTTCTAATACTTTTCTTGACCTCGTGTATGAAAACTTCAAGTTAAAAATCTCTAACTTTTAACTGAACTAACTTGTATTCCCCAAGCATTTCTTTCAACCTACCTAAGTCATCTCTAGTTGAAGTGAAATTTGAAAAGGTAGTAACATAAGGGAAAAAATGCCCTTTCTTTTGTTTCCTTAAATGAAACTGATCAATCTCATTCAATTGCCATATAATTTCCATGAATTCCAACCTAGGTGACACATATCTAGGTAGAACATGGGGGGCTTGAGGGCATCCTTTAATTATAATAACAATTGAGGTGTCATTTAGGTAAAATAATCTCCCTAGTTATGTCGTACTCCTAACTCTGGCCTCCTATGCTTGGGCCTAAAGAAATCCAACATTTCCTTATGCAATCTAATTCTAGGTAGACCTACCCTTGCCATGACTTGTCTTACAAAGCAATTCTAAAAAAAAACATAGTCGAACTCACTACAATGTTTGTCTCAAATATGGTTCAAACATTGCACTGGGAGATCATTACCCTCTTTATCTTTCATGTTCAATTGTAAAACTCTGTTGAAATGATCTTTCCCTTTGTACGAAAGCATATGGAAAAGGAGAGAATACCACTTTAAATTCACCTCCAGCTCCTTACCACTTTTCCTTTTCTTAATGTACACCAGTTGATTGTGAATAACCTTAGCTAAAAAGTTAGCATATCCAAAGTTACAATTGACAAAAGGATGTTGTATATCAACAACCATATACATAAGAGGTATCTGAATTTTTGAGTGCATCTTCTCTGAACACTTGGCATAATTTCCAATATGTTCCTCTAAAATAGTCTTCAAAAGACTTGACATCAAAAGGCTCAAGTTCATTATCAAGGATTCTCAATGAATTTCCTTTGAAGCCTTTATGTCTAAACCTAGGGATTCATTTCACTTTGAAGCTACTTTTTTCTAGGTGGTATTTTTTCTAAAATAAGCAAGGTCTATAACCTTATTTGTGGCCACATTGATTCTAAAAACCTCATAAATAAACTCCCTAGTTATATCCATTAGGACACTTCCATCCAATGCCCTAATTACTCTGATATTTTCATCATTCTAAGAAGCAAGGAATCTAATGATTCCCACATTTATAAAGAGATTAGGAACAACTCGCTTCCCCAAATCATAGGTCCATGCATTAGAGATAGGGAAATGGCAATTTCTTTTTCCACACTAGTGTAGGAACAATTCCCACCTAGTGACTATGCCATCCTAGTTCTTTAGCTCAACATCTCTATAATTTCTAGCTATGTCTACCCTCCCCTCTACTGCATTAAGGTTGAGGTTACGTTGAGGTTGTTTTGAGGAACCTGGCAGCTAGGCCAAAATATCCTCCTCAAAGGGTATTTTAGATGTAGAGACAGAGGGTTGGGTGTTTGACTAACTCATAATTCTAGAATGATTTAAAATTGATTTCTGCAGTATCTTGTTGGAACTGTGCAATCTTACACAATAGATTTTATAAACTTGATTATGAGCTTCAAGACTAACAATGGTGATTTTTTCCAAGAAGGGCGGTACTTGTTTTTAATTGTTCAGAGCTCAAGTTGACATGGAATGAGCACACCTTTGCATTTTTTCTACTATAACAAACCAAACAAATGAGATGACTAGATTTACAATGAATTGAAAATTTATGAAGGAAATTAACTAAAAATATGAGCCATCATCTGTCACATCCACCATTACTTCTAGTTTGTGTGAGTGTAGTTCATTCATCTACTCATTTATCAATTTTGAACATGGGCCATCCATCTAGAAGGGACATACAAATCTCAATGATGAGTAGGCTTTGACTTTCTTGAAAGGGTGCAATCATCCCCTCTCTCCTATAGGATTCTCCCATGTCCCATGTGATAATATCATCACACAATGTCCTGTGATTCTGCAACCAAGAAAAGGACATTCTGCTATGGCCCCACAGACTTGCAGAATCCTTTATTTTTTGCCACATGCTAGCATTATATGGAGCTTTTATTTTCTTGAAAAGGATGCAACCATCCCCTCTCTCGAATAGGATTTTCCCACATCCCACGTGAAAATATTGTCACACAATGTCCTTTTGCAATTCTACAACCAATAAAAGGACATGCTACTATGGGCCCACAAACTTGCAGAATCCTTTAATCTTCTACCACATGCTAGCACTCCATGGAGCCTTGATTTTCTTAAAAGGTTCAAATAAAGGAATGGGTAAGATGAAACCCCAAAGGCCACCACCCGAAAGGGTTAAAATCAGACTTTATTCTTTAGTCTTGCTTCTTATTATCTTCGAAGCCTTTCAAGCATGAGGTAAGGATTGTTGGTTGTTTTTAATTCCTAACTAGATCTCATAGATAATCTATGGTTTTTCTATTTTCAATTGTCAATTATTTAGAGGTAATGGCCAATGAACAAGTGAAAGTTAAAATAACTTTCCCTATACACTTTGGGCTCTGTAAAACTTCGAAGGGTGATCCCATAACAATGTTCTCAATATCTCTTGTGCCAATTTAACCTAAACATTGTAAACAATAGATATGGCATACACATAATTGCTTGACAATTACAAAAATGAAAATATTTGGAAATATCTTTAAGCATTTAACATTTCATAAAAGTAGAACATGATATTTCATAAGACTTTTCAACAAAAAACATAATTGAATTTAAAGATTTAAAGTATTTATGTGTGAAAGACCCTGGAGATGCAACATAGATGCAACTTTAGTGATTGGTGCCTTAACCTACAGCATGGATGCATAACCAATGTAATCAAAAATATGTAATAGCATTCTCCCTAAACATAACAAAGCTATTTAATGATTCATTACACCATTAAACTCATAAATTTCAACCAATTATACATATTATATCTATGTATACATCCACACAAATATTTATCTCTATTAAAGAATTTATTTAACTTCTTTGAATAAGAACATTAATAGAAAATGAACATCGAAAGGAAAGACAATGGAGATGAATTGAAAGATCTTTAATTCATTTCATTCATAACTAGTACAAAGTATATAAAAGGAGAAGATTGGCTTTAGACATATGTTGATGTATTAAAAAATGATAGTACTGTCATACAATTCTTTCAAAATTAACAAAGACTAGACTCTACAACCTAGAAAATAACTTAAACTTTATTTCTTTTCATTTTGTATTACAAAACTCTCCAAAATTGATCAATCATCTCATGCAAATGGCCTTGAATTCCATTTTATAAGACAAGGGAGCAACAAGCCTCGAGCCATTTACACATGTCATATTTTCAATTGACATCCATTTACATTTCAAAAATACAAGTACAACTTTTTCGTGGAAGGAATATTCCAAGGACAAATGCAGTTATATTTACTTTTTGTAACAATCCCAATCATTTCCCAAAATATCCGATGTCAATGGTTGGCAATTTATTTCTTCATTCTTCTTAATATGAACCTAGGAAAGCTAAGTAGATATGTGAAGACAAAATCCTAGTGTGAAAAGATACAAGAATACCTCATGTTGTCATTACAGAAGTAATTGGATGGTGTTGAATGTGCATAGAAGACAAAAAGTGTCCACATCACCAAAAGTAATCTCTAGAAGTCGAGAATTTCATTCTATTTCTCATCCCATGTGTCATAGTCTTCCTCTAAAGGCCAATTGAAAGCCATCAATTCATCCAATTTATTTATATATGGGGCATATTTTTTACCACCTGATTTGCATCCTTGTTAAATTCTTCCAAGAATTTATTGGTGAAAAACAATTTATCCATACTATTCTTTAGCATATCAATCTTAACATCTCCACCTTCACATATTAAAAAAAACTTTGTGGAAATGAAACTATCCATTTGTGTTTTCCATTGCTCATATATTTTTATAACTCTGCTACTATCTAGAATGTCTAGCACTAGACCAAGATCATTCTCATCAAATTGTTGGAGAAATTCCTTAACTCTTTTCTCCAATGGATCCACTAATCCATGACAATAAATGATTCCTTTTACCACTTTATAGGTGGGAGCAATCTGTGTTGGTTTATTAAGCTCATGAGTAGAACCCTTACTCATATCAACTAATGGATCAGGTCTAGGTACCCATAATTGCATCAGTGGGACTGCTACTACTTTATCCCTTTCAAACATTCTTATTTCATCAAACATTAAAGAATAATTTGAATGAATGCTATTTACCCTTTTTATTCACTTCCCCATTAAATGCTCCAAAATAGTTGTTACAATCAATACATTATTCTCAAATTGGTTCTCTTCAAAATAATGGAGTAATTCATTATATACCTTGAGTTGTTGAATCAACTCTTTCCTACTAAATCTTCTCCTTGGAGGGGGAGTAGTAGAAGTGCTTGGCATAAGTGACATCTCTTCATCATATACAACTAATTCCATAGATTTTGCTAGAGGTGGAGGTGGAGAAGATGGGGAAGGAGCTATTTTCTGCACTTGTGGTTGTTGGTTCTTTAACATTTCAACCATAATCTCCAATTCTGCAAGTCTCTAGTTATCCTTATTGTAGGTGTTGTCACATAAAACTGCACCCTACTGAACAAGAGTTCAATGTTCTAATGACACAATGGAAATGACCTCAAGGTGTGGGACCCTACAAATTGAGGTCAAGTCTCTAGAGAAGGTCAGATTCCTCTTCTAACTAAGTGCAATTTGTTGGTCTAACCCTATAATTCCCACACTCTCTTTCTTTTTTATGTAATGCCCACACTTTTTTTTTTCTCTAAACAACCTAACAATCCACAATGACTTTACTAATTTTCCAATATTTTTTTTTTGTTTACATAAATGATAAAACAATACAATTCACTACTTGTAGTTATAGTCAATGAACACACTAGTTAGAAGTAAAGATATATATGATTCACTATTTTTGGTAATAGAGTCTACTTACTTGGGGTTGGCTTAACGTACCTCTTACATTCCATCGTGTCCATGGATTCCTCACTCACAATACCTATACTTGAAAGGTCTGCATGACTTGGAACACACATAAGATCAAGGTAGTTAGCACATGATTACCAAGACAGACTATGTAAATCAATGATAGATTACAATATCATGAGAAGATAATAAGTCATATACAAGACTTAGAAGAACAGTCTTAGGGACTCATCGCTTGATGGCCTTACCTACGTATTTATTTTGCAGAGGCACCGTAATTTTCCCAACTTGAGTTCTCCCAACTCATTGACTCACCCTCATAGAGTATAACCTCTAGGTTTTTCAAAGGTGACTACCTCAGACATGAACTTACACCATAACACTGCTATATGCTAACTCAAACCACTACTCAAAGGAATCATGTATTTCGTGCAAATTATGTACTATAAAACAAATGTGGGTATGCAACCCTTTCTAGGGTCCATTACCCCAGACAGTTTCGCAATCGGCTACCACCCACTTAGGTGAAGTCGGGGTTCGAAAAAACTTGTTAAGGGTTTAATAACAACATGAGGTATATACTAGATCTATGATAACTTAACCTATTCCAATCATGTGTTCTACAATTTGAATACTATGGCTTAATACTCAACATGATGAAATCTCTTAAAGTGGACAAAAAAGAACACATTAAAAATACATTTATCTCTTTCTAACATGCAATAAAACATAAAGAACAAATGTCACTACTTACTAAGTTTATGATCTATTAACATTATTAAAATCATAACAAGGCACTTAAACTCCCAATGAATTTCCATGGAATCATAATAACAATATTACAAGTAAAGAACCCAAACCATTGGATTTTAAGGGTTCCTAACTCATAGTATGAAATGACCAAATTAACATACCAAGTACACATAAACAATAAACCACACCCATAGAATAATAGCCAACTTTATTAGATCAATATTAACGAATATTAGCCAAATTGAGCATGCTACTCGTAGAATAATGAATTTTCACAAGCATAGTGGAATATACAATTATAAACTCGCAATTCCTTTTAAACCCTCAAAATCCTTTTGTTAGTAGTTTAATAAAATTAATGTTAACCATACTATGAAAAGAATAAATAATTAACTAAGAACAATTCTTTTTGATAACAGGGTTATCCCAAGTGATAATGAGATAAGTGATAATGACTTGACATTGTCAAAATAATAACCTACTATGAATACAACTCCTCATTAGACAATATGATATCCACTTATGAACATGGAGTATGATAGCTATTTAGTACTATAGAATCCAATAATTGCAATTATAAGATAATCCACCATCAAAAAAAAGTTAGGTAAAGTGCCAAAAGAAGGGAGTCATTTCAACGTGGCAATGTAATGCTCATTAATTCATGAGCAGAAAACCATTACACTTAAACACAATAATATTATTATTAAATGATGAAAGTGCAATGCCTTAACCCCTGAAAGGCAAAAACACAACTAAATATATATTAACATAAGTATTATCCAAAATTAATATTACTATAAGTATTACCCAAAAATAATATTATTATAATTATTACCCAAAAATAATAATATAAGTATTATCCATTATCATACATGTCAGTTTATTTATTTTTTTAATTATCAATTAATCTTAATATTAACATTGATAATATTAAAATAAATATATGTTTATATAAATAAGAATAAGAATATCAATATAAATTAAATTGAATACATTAAATCCCTTGCCTTTCTTTTAAAATACTAAGTAATAAAAATTACTTTTAGATCCAATTAAATCCCCTCTTAATTTATTTATTTCTTTATTCTATGACCTATCCTTTTATATATAATTTAACATATTTAAAGAGAAACTTCCACTTTTTCTTTTGTTTATCTTTTCTTTATGTACAAAATTTTGAAACTCTTTTAGATAAAGTTTATGTTAAGAGGGCATTCTAATTTTACCGAAGACACGTGTTTTTTTTTTTTAAATATAGATTTTAGATTACACTAGTCTTGTTACTTTCACCATATTCACCGTATAACTTATATTCAAGAGGTAAAGAATGACATTATATGTTGCTGGATAAATAGTTAACTATATTTTGCTATGCAGCCTGGAGATATAGGTTTCAACGGGGTTCAAGAGTATGTTTATTAAAATTGAAAATTACGGCCAAGGTTTTAATAATGAGCACATTTAGGTTTTAAGATTACAACGAGATTTTAGTAATGAGCACATTTAGGTTTCAAATTACGGTAATATTTTAATAATGAGCACATTTAGGTTTCAATATTACAACATCCACTACCCAGTGTAGTTGAGGATATAATAGCATATTTTAATAATTTCTCTCATTCGTTGAAAGCAACTTTCCACCCTATTATTTTCTACGTAGAAATATAACCTTCTCTCAACCCTATTTTGTTATCATGTGGTTGTTTTTGACTGCAGGTGAGCTAGGCGCAGCTGAGGGAAGGATTCAGAAGATTTTATGTTTGATGGGCATTGAAAGGCATAGAGGCACATGCTACCTGCAGGATTCAAGTTTTTGTTATTGTTTTATTTTATTAGACCATGTCTAAGCTGATGCAAGGAGATTTGATATCATGATTTACACAAATAAATTGTTTCAAACCCAACACTGGCAGATAATCATGTAAAAAAAATAAATGCGGAAGCATAGACAAAGCGTGAGAGCTGTTTGACAGAATTCCCTTATCATTTATGCTTGAGGTATATCCATACCTTGTTCCAAAACTCCCGTTTTGACAAAGGCAGTGCAAGGTTGAGAAATCTTTACACCTACCAATTGTACATGTGTGTTTAACATAAATATTCAAGCATCTACATATATAACAAATCCATTATGTGCATATCTTGTAATCATGGCACATCAAGAGACTGCAATTGTCTGAGGAATCCTATCAATAGTTCACATGCCCAGCTATTAATATCATATATAAAGCAACCATAGATAAACCCTCAGAACCGATGTCCTCTTTTAGCAAATAACACCAGAAATTTAAAATGAAATAAAATATAACCAAAAGTAATCCAGCCATGTACATATTGCATAACAATGATAAAAATAAATTCACTAATACCATGGGAAGTGACTTACCTCAAGATTCTGCACAAATTGTGTTAAACTATCAGCAATGTTGATGAGAAAACAAACAGAGTTTATAGGAAAAATATTACATACCACTACCAAAGCAGATTTCTTTTTCTTCTTTCTTTTTTTAAACAAAGAGATGAAATAAAACATTCTCTCAACAACTGTTATTTCAATAACAATAAAATTGTTTTAAAATGGAATAAAACACAATCCAGTGTGGATTAATAATATAGAGCACAAATTGGAAAACTCACCTTTAACCAAATTAACAGACCGAGTTATGCTGTGAAGCAATGATGCAGAAATTTCAACATAATGTTACCGTTTAGTTTCTCCATTCCACTCAAGCAGATGGTTGATCATAAGAATGGACAATGGAAAAGAAAATTTCCAACACTTTAAAGTAGAGCGTACCTATTGGAACAGTTTTCCCATCCCTTCCAAATGAAGAAGAAAATAAGTGCCTCTACGTCTTCCAGTCACCCAGGAACCCACCTATCTCTTTTGCAGTTTGCGCCCAAGTGTAGCAAATAAAAGCCTCACAATTTCCTACTTAACCATCTGAAATTGTTGCTTGACTACTTGCCCTCCTGCATCTTTCCATCCTTTCCTTTTCTTCCTTGATAGCCTCCCCCTTTTTATTTTTTTATGGTCCAAATTTAATTCACTGCCCAACTCCCAATGTTCAACGTGGAAAATCAATATGCTCTAGTCACCCCTTGAAGAATAAGCAGACTACCACGTCTCAGTTTACACATATTACAACATATTAGTTGGTATGGCATTCATTTCACTATCATTTCCACTCTTGGAACTTTATCCAGCCAACACCCCAATTTTCTTAGCAATAATTTTAGCACTGACACTAAAGGATAGATAGATCTAGGGAATCTCCAAAATATAAACTATAATTTAATTACTGGAATTGACATCTACCATTGATATTAATATAATAATACTATGTCTCCACAGCCTACTCCTAACCCCACTCTGATGAATATCATCTATATAAGAGTTAAAATAGAGAAACACGGGTTGGTAGAAAAGAAGGCTTCTATTTACCTAATGACATTTTTTTATACTAATTTTCATCTTGCAAAATTGCTTTCTTATGATAATAAAATCAAGTAGATAACAATGAACTTAATATTCTTTATACCCATAATATTTAATCCTCTTGTAATAACCATTATTTTGAGTTAATAAGAGTAGCTTCCTAGTTTACCAAGACAATATACTTTTACAATAGTAATTTTGGACTTATATCCAATTTATCCTAAACATATAGTATAATCTTGTCTCAATATTTTTTTTTTACATGCTTGAATAGTGTGGTGACAATAATATTATCCTTATAGTATTCTATTAATCTCTTTAACCTCATTATATAATAATCTCATACGCCACTACTTTATAAAACAAGGTTAATGTCAATACCATTTATAATCTCCTATGACAATCCAAACTATGACAACTTATAAATACAAATATAATAATATGGATTACAACTAGTTCACGATGGTAACTAACTAAGCGACATAACCAAAGCAACATGAGCTTACTTATACTCTACCTCTCACAAAACAACTGAATCAACTTTACCATAATTCCCTTAGAGTACTTGTTACTAGCTATTAAAATATTCTCAGTTTGTTATAGAGAACTGATTGGGGTGGCTAATTGATTGAGTGGCCTTAGAATTTTACAAGCTTTCTGTTATTAAAGTTTTGTTACCATCAGTAACATAAAATTCTTATGACATGCATTTACTCCCTTTCTATTCTACATTTTATCATCACTTTATATTTGTTTTTCTTCATTTATTACTTACCATGTGCATTAGTATATCATTCTTCCTTACATCTGCTTCTGTCATCCATTGATTACTACTCCTTTCTCTACTATTCGCATACATATGTATATGTATATATCAATTTAATTATCACTTAATAAATATACCTTTGATACAATTAAAATATTGGCTATTATTGAATACAAGGGTAAGGCCTTACAAACCCAACATAAGAAAATCCTATCACTACTCTAATCTAACAAATCACAAAGGAAAAGGGATAGAAAGAGAACATAAAATGAAAATAGGGGTGATATCCCAAGATAGAAATTTTTTCCTTCCTACTTAATAATATTATAATATGTCAAAGAAACAACTAAAACATCCACTCAGATATAAAGATAAATGAATTTCACTCGAACATGCAAGAGGTAATGGTGATAATAGTTTAATTTCATTACTATAAAAGCTTGAAGTACCTTTTACAATGCATAATGCAAGAGTTGCAAGCTTGCAAAAGAAAAATCCTAGAGGGGCTAGTGGAAGGATGCCAAAATAATGATATAATATATTCCTTTATGGTTTAAGCATAACCAAGAGTTGAATCCAAAACCCTAACTCTAAACTAACTAGGGTTACAAAATATGAAATCAATCAAAAAATGATCCTAATTTATCCCATCACAGAGCAACATAACTAGCCATAAAGGCTATGACATCTCGAGCATGTCCCAAGATGATGAATCTCATGAATGCAAGGATGGGAACCCGCAAATTATATAATAAAATCTAGACCAACACACCCTAACAGAAGAATATTGCCTCTAAAACACATCAAGGAGTAATGGCACCATCCAAAAATGAAAAGCAACATTGAAAAGGCATGAAAAATCAGTCCAAGTCGATTAGATTTGATCTAGTAGCTAAGAAATGTCGTTGAGCCATTACTTCTACAAAATCTATCATGAGCTAGAGCAATTGGCCATTGAAGTTTGAATGTTGGTCATTGGATTGGGGATGGATGACTAAGATCGAACATTGGGCCAAGTTTAAAATGTCATTTTTGATCTCCACCTTCAAATCAGGTCCATTCATCATGCATCGTGCAAACCACTCCACCACCTTGCTTCATAACAATGATGTGAAGCAAGGATGCAATGCCACCTTATCCGTTGGATATTCATCATTTAATATTAGCCCTTCATCACCCATCATGAAAAGGAACCAAGATTTATGAAATGAAATCACAATGCAAAGACTGCATGCGATAGCTATTGGATCATTTCTTTACATCTGGACCATTAAATGTCCATCATGCCACAATAGATCCTCGCAAAAAGCACTAGGGTGGCATCATTCACAAAATCGATGTGAATGATGTGTGTGATGACCATTAGATCTTCTTGTACTAAATCCAAGCCATTGAATCACACACAACAAACCAAGACTCATGCCCACCATGACACATGTCACCTCTCCACTATCCTGCTAGTCTCAACTCAGGACCATCCATATCACCAAGGGATAGCAAGCAACAACCACTTGTCCATGCTGATTTCATACACCATCCCATCAAGATGTTTAAGGGACCATTACTTATGTTCTACCGATATCAACTTATAAATACAAATATAATAATATGGATTACAACTAGTTCACGATGGTAACTAACTAAGCGACATAACCAAAGCAACATAAGCTTACTTATACTCTACCTCTCACAAAACAACTGAATCAACTTTACCATAATTCCCTTAGAGTACTCGTTACTAGCTATTAAAATATTCTCAGTTTGTTATGGAGAACTGATTGGGGTGGTTAATTGATTGAGTGGCCTTAGAATTTTACATGCTTTCTGTTATTAAAGTTTTGCTACCATCAGTAACATAACATTCTCATGACATGCATTTACTCCCTTTCTATTCTACATTTTATCATCACTTTATATTTGTTTTTCTTCATTTATTACTTACCATGTGCATTAGTATATCATTCTTCCTTACATTTGCTTCTATCATCCATTGATTACTACTCCTTTCTCTACTATTAGCATACATACATATATATATATATATATATCAATATAATTATCACTTAATAAATATACCTTTGATACAATTAAAATATTGGCTATTATTGAATACAAGGGCGAGGCCTTACAAACCCAACATAAGAAAATTCTATCACTACTCTAATCTAACAAATCACAGAGGAAAAGGGATAGAAAGAGAACATAAAATGAAAATAGGGGTGATATCCCAAGATAGAAATTTTTTCCTTCCTACTTAATAATATTATAATATGTCAAAGAAACAACTAAAACACCCACTCAGATATAAAGATAAATGAATTTTACTTGAACATGCAAGAGGTAATGGTGATAATAGTTGAATTTCATTACTATAAAAGCTTGAAGTACCTTTTACAATGCAAAATGCAAGAGTTGCAAGCTTGCAAAAGAAAAATCCTAGAGGGGCTAGCGGAAGGATGCCAAAATAATGATATAATATATCCTTTATGGTTTAAGCATAACCAAGAGTTGAATCCAAAACTCTAACTCTAAACTGACTAGGGTTACAAAATATGAACTCAATCAAAAAATGATCCTAATTTATCCCATCATAGAGCAACATAACTAGCCATAAAGGCTATGACATCTCGAGCATGTCCCAAGATGATGAATCTCATGAATGCAAGGATGGGAACCCGCAAATTCTATAATAAAATCTAGACCAACACACCCTAACAGAAGAATATGGCCTCTAAAACACATCAAGGAGTAATGGCACCATCCAAAAATGAAAAGAAACATTTAAAAGGCATGAAAAATCAGTCCAAGTCGATTAGATTTGATCTAGTAGCTAAGAAATGTCGTTGAGCCATTACTTCTACAAAATCTGTCATGAGCTAGAGCAATTGGCCATTGAAGTTTGAATGTTGGTCATTGGATTGGAGATGGATGACTAAGATGGAACATTGGGCCAAGTTTAAAATGTCATAATTGGTCTCCACCTTCAAATCAGGTCCATTCATCATGCATCGTGTAAACCACTCCACCACCTTGCTTCATTACAATGATGTGAAGCAAGGACGCAATTCCACCTTATCCGTTGGATATTCATCATTTAATATTATCCCTTCATCGCCCATCATGAAAAGGAACTGGGATTTATGAAATGAAATCACAATGCAAAGACTGCATGTGATAGCTATTGGATCATTTCTTTACATCTGGACCATTGAATGTCCATCATGCCACAATAGATCCTCGCAAAAAGCACTAGGGTGGCATCATTCACAAAATTGATGTGAATGATGTGTGTGATGACCATTAGATCTTCTTGTACTAAATCCAAGCCATTGAATCACACACAACAAACCAAGACTCATGCCCACCATGACACATGTCACCTCTCCACTACCCCGCTAGTCTCAACTCAGGACCACCCATATCACCAAGGGATAGCAAGCAACAACCACTTGTCCATGCTGATTTCATACACCATCCCATCAAGATGTTTAAGGGACCATTACTTATGTTCTACCAATATCTACCTATTTACTTAATGAAGAGATCCCCTCTCTTACATCGCTCATCACACAAAGGACCTCATTGCTCAAAAACATAAACATAATGTGAAGGAGGATAGCGATATGATGACACCTAGTAGAGAATATTCTGACCCTTGATACCTTCTCCATCAGAACATTGAAGGGACCACTACTTATCTTCCCCTGATATCTACTTGTTTCCTCAATGAGGAGATCCCCTCTCTTACATCGCTCATTGTGTAAAGAACCTTGCTTCTCAAAAACATAAATGTGATGTGAAGGAGGATAGCAATATGATGACACCTAGTAGAGAATATTCTACCCCTTGATACCTTCTCCATTAGAACATCGAAGGGACCATATAACAACTCCCTCTGATATTGATCCTTCTCCTTGACGAGGATCCCTACGATTCATTGTGCATCACGTGAAGGATTTCATTACTTTGGATCATAACCATGATGAATAGAACACTTGTGATGATCGTTGGATCTTCTACCCTCAAATATGAACCATTTGTAAAATATCACAAAAGTGAAAAACAAGGCCAAATGATTGCAACGATATGCAATTCAAAGGAAAAGATCATCACTTATCACAGAAATGGAACCAATGAGTGACAAAGTTTCAATGATAGGTGATGGAAAGACCTAAGCAACAAGATTTTAGTACGTGCCTCAAAGTCGTTCATAAAAGGGGGGCATGCTTAGGTAAATAAGACTTGGGAAAAAAATATTTCTCGACCTTCTACATAAGAATTTAATCAAATATTTAAATTGGGTCTGTGAACAAAAGACATGGGTAAAGAGGTTGATAAAAAAATGACCACCTAAGACATAATTTTTAACTTAGCCAACCAGGGACCGAGTACAAAAGGTCATGAGCGAACAAAACAAAAATGACAAGGAAAAAATGCTAGATTTTTAGGAGGGTTTAAACATGAGGTTTTGGAAGCTCTAACTTGAAAATTAAAAACCCTAAATTAGATACAATTGAGGAACTTCAAAACCTCAAAGACCCAGATCATTAAGAATAATATGGATTTCAATAGGATGCACACAAAGGATCTCTCTAATCAGATATAAATTATGTGCATCCAAGGGTAGCTTAAAAATGTCAACATTTTTGCAATTTATATGGGATGATTGTCTGCTAATCATAGAATTCAAGGGCCTTATCAATTCATTAGGCATAGAGTCATGAAAGGGATCAACAAAACTGGGCCTTCCAAGGGAAAAAAAAACAAAAACATATGTAGGCCTACACTTGGAGGAAAGAATGGAAACTAGGAACATACATTCCCCTAAGGAGAATGTAGGGTGTGAAAATCACTTCATGGAAAGCAAAAATATTTACAATATGTACATGAGATCGACTAAAAAAGAGGAACATCACATAAATTTTCTTCTATCAAAAATAGATCCTCTAAAAGAGCCCATCCTTTTCAAGCTGAAATTGTGATCTTCAATCATCTACAACCATTGAAGTAAACAACCTAAATGCATAGGGTTGCATAATGAATTAGCTTGGTGAAGAATCACCTCATCATAGACCTTTTTGTTGGAAGGTAGCCATATGATGCAAGTGTCAAACTCCTCTGACAATGGCACCTCAAGAGAAAAAACAATACCATGGGAAAGATTCTCTAAAAATAGGTCAAAATCAAAAGGAGAACCTTTGAGAAATGAAAAATAAATCTCCTTACATAAGAGTGGGCCACTACTATAGTCATTGGATTTCTCAAAAATATATTTCTCACAAAATTCCCCCTCAAGTTCCTCTTCATTTCTTTGCATGAAAATGTTGCTCTTGATCTCATAGCAATTTTCCTTCTCCATTTGATGGCTACTTATAACAACCTTAGGCCTATAACCTAAAATATCCAGCATATCCCTTTGATTTACAATGAGGTTGGGAATAGGAGTGTTCTCTTTAAAGTTGTAGAATATGCTTTGACCAAAATCCTCTTCTTCAACAGGTGAACCAAACTGAAAAGAATTTCCCAATACGTTCAGAAAGAAAACAAGGACCTCCTTTACTTGAGTAGTAGGTTCATGAACAACACACTCATTCCCTTGATCATGCAAGGTAAAATTCACATTTACAAGACTAGGAGTGTAAGGTTCAAAATGATCCTTTGAAAGTGGCTTGCTAAATTTATTTGGATTCCCTTCCTCTGTTTTAGGCTACACTAGGCCGATTAGAGGAGTAGTATACTCCTTTTCAAATACATCCTTTGGTTCATTATGCTATTCTAAAGCTTCTTGTAGTAGATCCCTCTGAGGTGGTATGGAAAAGGCCTCCAATATGGTGACATTCAAGTTAGCCTTCTTCATTTGATCAACTATATTGAAAGGGGACTAACTAACCTTAGGTGAAGCATTTGGAACAATGAAATTGAACCTTGTTGATTGGTTACTTGAGGTCGCTCCATGATACTGTTGCTCTTACTACTAGGCTGATCCAATTGTAGAACTATTGTTCTACCTATTTCTCCAACAACTACTACATTTTGAGGTGGTTGGGAAGATGATTTTTGGCGCACTGTGTATGAAGAAAAATTATCCATTTATCTCCCCTTTGATCTAGTATCCCGAGCTATCTGATTCACACCACAAAAGTCCTCTTGATTCTAGTTGATAAATGTATAGTCTCTTTGCAAATGATCACGCTTAATAGCAACTATTTGATTTGCATTAAATTGTTTCCTAGATGTGGAGGTCTCATTCTGAATCACCAAAGCCTTTTCAAACTCACCATTTTGACAAGCATTTTGGTTATGAGGTTGATTGCATGGATAACACCAGTCATGCTCTTGAGCAAGATTATTTTGAATTGAAACCAAGGCCTTTGAAGTGTTGAAAACAATAGTATGCATGTTATTCATGGGCTTAGCATAATTCCATTGATCCTTCCCCTGATAAGGCGGCCTATTTTGTTGATAACCCTGATATTGAGGCTCATAAGTTTTATTATTTTGATCTTGTTGCCTCTTTTCTATTGCTAACTCATTATTAAGCCTTTGTATCATGTTTCTCATTTCTTGCACCTCCTCTAGAGATGTGATTAAAATAGTTGGTTGAGAAATTGTTGCCACTGGACTACTAGCCACAAGAATAGAAGCCACCATTGGTTGTTGGGGAAGCTCTAGAAATAAAGGTGTTGATGGCCTTGGAGCTATCTTCCCAGCTTGTATCAAGAATTTTTTTTACCTTATGGCTATGTCATGCATTTGGCAAGGTAAATCCTCCCATATACTGAATCATAACAGCTATTTCACTATTAAGGGCCCTTAAGAAATATAGAAAAGCATGCTCAAGAGAAGGCTTCACCAAGACATGGATTTTATTCCAAGTCCTTTGAAATATATAATTGAAATCACTTATGAATTCATGAGGTTCTCTTTGAATAGTTGTTATTTTCTCTACCAAGGAAAAATGGTCACTTTTATCTTCAAAAAACTTGCATAAACTCTCATCCAACTCATCCCAATTGTGAATGGTGTTAGGTGGGAGACCTCTATATCACTGTAATGCTTTTCCTTTTAGGGAAGTGACAAACAACCTAATAGCCATGTTGTCTTCTATTACATCATGTATAGAGAATATATTTTCCACATCTAGGATGTGCTCTTCTAGGGTTGTGGATGTATCACCAGTGAAATGGCAAATACTTTTGAGGGCATTGACTGGTATATCATCTTTTTGGGCTAGAATCAAGGGGCTTCCACTAGTAAAAGATACAAAAGGCTGATTTTTGGGTAAAGCCATATAGAATAAATTTATGTTTGTATGTATAGGAGGTGTTTTATTTTGAAATAATCTAACCACATGTGGTGTAGATTGATCTCTATAACAAGGACTTGAACTTCTATTCCTTCTTAAAGGTGACAAATATTGTCTATTTCTTCTTCTAGAATTAGAAAATGAGAGTTTGATATATTGAAAATTACCTCTAGAAGATGATCTTGTATGAATCCTTGGCATGGACTTGCAAGTTTTATCTTGAACCAGGAGTTATGAGTAATAGCAGAGTCACCAATTCATATGTAGAGTCATCCCTTGACAACATAGTCACCAAGTACTTGTTTAGGGCTTCTTCAAGACCAAAATATTGAGAGCAACACCACTCTCTCAACAAATTGAAATGAAATTTCTTCTTGTCCCACCGGGAGTGCTAAAAATTGTTGTCACATAAAACTACACCCCACTAAACAAGAGTTCAATGTTCTAATGACACAATGGAAATGACCTCAAGGTTTAGGACCTTGCAAATTGAGGTCAAGTCTCTAGAGAAGTTTGGATTCCTATTCTAACTAAGTGAAATTTGTTGGTCTAACCCATCACAAGAAAATACTATCACTACTCTAATCTAACAAATCATAAAGGAAAGGGGATAGAAGGAGAACATAAAATGGAAATATGGGTGATACACAAAGATAGAATTTTTTTCCTTCCTACTTAAAAGTAGCATAATATGTCAAAGAAACAACTAAAATACCCACTCAGATATGAAGGTAAATGAATTCTACTCAAACATGCAAGAGGTAATGGTGATAATAGTTGAATTTCATTAATATAAAAGCTTGAAGTAACTTTTACAATGGTAGAATGCAAGAGTTGTAGGTCTGCAAAAGAAAAATCCTAGAGGGGCCAAAGGAAGGATGCAAAAATAATGATACAATATTTACCTTTATGGTTTAAGCATAACTAAGAGTTGAATTCAAAACCCTAACCCTAAACTAGCTAGGATAACAAAAGATGAACTTGATAAAAAAATGATTTGAATTGCTCCCATCACAGAGCAACATAACTAGCCATAAAGGATTTTACATGTCAAGAACATCCTAAGATGATGACTCTCATGAATGAAAGGGTGGGTGCCCATGAATTTTGCAATAAAATCCAAGCCAGCATACCCTAACAGAAGAATATGGCCTTTGCAACACATCAAGGAGTAATGGCACTATCTAGAAATGAAAAGCAATGTTAAAAAGGTGTGAAAATCAGTCCAAGTTGATCAAATTCAATCTGGTAGCTGAGAAATTTTGTTGAGACATTACTTCTGCAAATCTGCCATGAACTAGAGGAATTTTACCATTGAAGTTTGAATTTTGGTCGTTGGATTGGAAATGGATGATTGAGATCAAACATTGGGCCAAGTTTAAAACATCATCGTTGATCTCCACCTTCAAATCAGGGTCGTTCATCATGCATCATGCAAACCACTCCACCGCCTTGCTTCACAACAACAATGTGAAGTAAGGGTGTGATACCACCTCAACTGTTGGATATTCATCATTTAATCTCATCCCTTCATTACCCATCGTGAAAAGGAACCAAGCTTTATGAAATGAAATTGTGATGCAAAGACTGCATGTGATAGTCATTAGATCATGTCTTTACATCTAGACCAAAGAATGTCCATTGCACCACAATAGATCATCATGAAAATTACTAGGGTGGCATCATTCACAACAATGATGTGAATGATGCGCGTGATGACCGTTAGATCCTCATGTATCAAATTTAAGCCACTGAATCACACATAGCAAACCAAGGCCTGGGTCCACCATGACACATGTTGCCTCCCCGTTGTCCCACTAGGCTCAACTCAGGACCCACCATATCATCTAGGGATAGTGGACAACTACCACTTGTCCATGCTGATTTCATACACCATCCCATCGAGATTTTGAAGGTATCATTACTTATATTTCACCAATATCTGCTTATTTCCTCAATGAAGTGATCCCCTCTCTTACATCACTCATCATGCAAAGGACCTTGTTGCTCAAAGAAATAAACATGATGTGAAGGAAGATAGTGATATGATGATGCCTGGTAGAGAATATTCTATCCCTTAACACCTTCTCCATCAAAATATCAAAGGGACCACTAATTATATTCTGTCAATTCTTCCTATTTCCTCAATGAAGAGATCCCCTCCCTTACATCACTCATCACACAAAGGACCTCACTACTCAAAAACATAAATGTGATGTGAAGGAGGATAATGATATGATGACACATGGAAAAGAATATTTTTCCCCTTGATACCTTCTCCATCAAAACATTGAAGGGACCACAAAATAGCTCCCTCTAATATTGATCCTTCTCCTTGATGAGGATCATTTTCATTCATCGTGCATCGTGTGAAGGCTTTCAATACTTTGGATCATAACTATGATGCATAGAATACCCGCAATTCCCATTGGATCTTCTGCCCTCAAATCTAAACCATTTATCGTGCATTGTGGAAGTGAAAAATAAGGCCAAATGATTGCAGCGATATGTGACACAAAGGAAAAGATCATCATTTATCGCAGAAATGGAACTAATGAGCGACAAGGTTTCAGTGATAGGCAATGGAAAGACCTAAGAGGAGGGCTTTTAGCACGTGCCTCGAATTTGTTCATAAAAGGGGGTCGCGCTTAGGTAAATAAGACTTGGGAAAAACATATTTCTTGGCCCTCGAACATAAGAATTTAATCAAATATTTAAACTAGGGCTACGATTAGAAGACATGGGTAAAGAGGTTGGTAAAAACATAACCACATAAGAAATAAGTTGTAACTTAGCCCACTAGAGACTGGGTACAAAAGTTCAATGAGTGAATAGCACAAAAGTGACAAGGAAAAAACACTTGAGTTTTAGGAGGTTTTAAACATATGAGGTTTTGGAAGCCCTAACCTACAGATTCAAAACCCTGAATTGGAAACAATTGAGGAACTTCAAAACCTCAAAGACCCAGATTATCAAGAATAACATGGATTTCAATAGGATACACACACAAGATCTCTCTAATCAGATATAAATGATGTGCATCCAAGGGTGGCATAAAATATGTCAATAGTAGTCAACCATCAAATCATTATAGTTTTTAGTTTCTACATTATATTTGTCTTGAAGTTGCTCAACAAATTTTGCCTTTGTGAATTGGGCAACATTTACAACCAATGTGGTTGCCTCTACTATTGAGGTGTTAGAAACTCTCTTGATTATTAAACCTCCCTTCAGGTCACTTGTAGGCTCTGCAATTTGAGGCTTATTTGTATTAGGGGCCAAAGCCCTTATGGCAAGTGTGTCCCGCTATGGACTAAATGTAGAGCCTGAAAAGGAATTTAGTACATCATCATCTATTGTAAACACATGCTTGTCATGCTTCCTCACTATGCCAAATGCAAATGCATATTCTATGTCCCATTTAGGTAGGCGAAGTACCCAACTTTCTCTTACAAGTTTTCTTCCCTCGTTAGGGGTCTTCTCTATCCATTTTTCTTCCATGTCTACTACCTCCCTTGCAGCAATAACATACCTAGGTAATTCAGGAGACTTGGCCATCTCATCTTTCAATCTCTTATCATACTCGTTCCTTTTTTTCCTACAGGCACACTCCTTGAAAACATTACTCTTGACAAAATTATCATCATCTATAAACTTTGTGCATTCCTTTTCCCTTACATCATCTGCATTGTCCACTCATGTTAGAACTGCTTTTGAGACCCTGTTCTTTAGAGCTTGCACAACATGCTCTAATTGTAGATGTGGCATAGCTTTCATGATATCATTAGAGGTTACAACAACATCATCATCAAAATCCAATGAGTAATCAACAAGTCCTAATGATTTCTCAATCTTTCTCCTCTTTGGAGTCGATTCCCTTGGGGAAGAATCTATATCAAACATATTGTCAATAGGGGATGGATGTTCCTGTTACATAAGGGAAGAAGCTCTAGACTCCTCACATTGGGAAGGATTAGCTCTTATTTGTTCCTTCAAAACAAGCCCCTTAGGTCTTCTGGTGAAGAAATACTATGTCCTTAGTGGCTGGTAAGTGGGCCTTTCCTCAATCAAAGGGGCCTTCCCCTTATCCCATATTTGAACTTACTCCTTAAGTTTTCCAACCACCTTATCAAAATTCTAAAAAATTGCTTCAATCCTAAGGATAGGATCATCAATATTAGCAAATATTCCTTTGAACATTGGATCTTTCTTGTACTTTTCTCTTTCCAATTTTTCAAAAGCAACCCATTTTATCTTTCTATTTGCAATCTCATTCAGGTCAAATCTATTCTTGATGATGTTTTCTGAATAATTTACCTCATGATTGAACTTCCTCTATTAATTCTATGTCTTAGGGCACTAATAAATTCTTCAAGGTCATAATTTCTTGCCCCACAATTCTTAATTTTTAATGGGGTTAGAATCATAAGGATATGATTCCATCCTTCCTTGTCCTTTTCCATGAAAAAATTAGAGAACATTTTGTAATTAGGGAATAATGATCCCTTCTTTTGGATCTTTAAATGAAATTCCTTTACCTTCCCCAATTGATACATCACCTCAAGAAAATCAACTCTAAAAGGAATAGATTGGGGTAAAAAGTGAGCCACTTTTGTTCCAAATACTCTACACTTTTGTTCCAAACACTCTAATGATAGTGTAATCAAGAAACACAAGCACATCTCCCTAATTATGGTCTATCCCTAGGTAAAGCATTCTCTCCTTAGGCCTCAAAAAATTATGCAATTCCTTTAGGATTCTTGGCACCTCACCCCTCAAATAACTCTTCACATTAGAAACAAAAAGTTTGTAAAGACTACAAAACTTGATGATGAGTCATGTATATCCAATAAGGGTGTCCACATTTGGACAAAGAAATATTCATTACTTGCACTTATCATTTTAATATTCAAACTAGGACCTAGCTTTTTTGATCTAAATATCAAGATCATGTGGCACAATAGAGAGTACCACCAAAATCTAACACCACCTTCCCCTACTTTGAGAGCCACCAATGCCTTATGAATAGAATTTGACAAATATGTGGAAAAATTGTATTCTTTATTGACCATCATGCTCTATATGATTTTAGCCATATATATGAGGGCTACTAGTATCCTCTCCCATGAATCAATTCCCAAAATCTAGCACATGGTGTAGTAGGTTTTAACAAAGTAATTTCAAATCAATCAACTTTGAAAGGCTCCTTTTCAAAAGAGGCGAGCCTAATCTTATTCCTCTTTCTATCCTTTATCAAAAACATAGGCAAAAATGTCACTCTATATGTTCTCCTATTTGTTTCACATTCCTCTTTCAAGGAATGAAGGTTGATAGGTTTATTTTCATGGATATTGAGATCTAACACTCCTGCAATTGAATCTTTATCCAGTTTCACCATCTCTTTTCTAGTGTATGTCCTAACATTCCTTACATTCTCATAATAATTGGTAATGATAGCTTTGAAAAAATCTATATCCAAATATACAATGGGAACTACCAAATTTCCCACATCCAAGCTCCATACATTGTAGCTTGGAACTAAGGCATTTATTTTTCCATATCAGTATTTGAAAAGATCCCACCCAACAATCTTCATGTCTCTATCCCTAATTGCACAGAATCTATCCACAATATTGTTATTCACCCTTGGACCTTACAATTTTTTCTAACCAAAGTTTTTATCCATAGTCAAATCAGGCAATTGAGCCAAAAAATCATCATGGAGAGCTCATTTGGGGGTAGAAATGGCAGAGGAAACTAGGGATTTATATGGTGCGACTAGATTTTTTGTCATGTGGATAGGTTTTAAAATAAATACACAAAGACTAGGGTAACTTCAAAGAAATATAACAATAATTTATGAACATCAAACCCTAAAAGAACTCTATCAAGTAATTCAGAATACTTAGTTGGAAAATGCACATAAATTTATTAGAAATTGATCGTAAAGAAGGATATTTTTACTTACTAGTGTTCAAATGTTGGAAACCCTATTTTGAGCACTGCAAGAAGCTTGAAGAATCACCATAGTTGATCTCCGAACACTTTAAAATACTTTGGTAACTTCGAATTGTTCTTTAATCTTTGCTTTTATAGTGAAAAATTTCTTCAATTTGATTGAACAGTGTTGTGTCCACCATTACTACTCACTCATGAGAAGTAGAAAAGATCCAACTACTCATTAACTCAATTTTGAATGTGATTCATTGATCTCATGGTGATCTAGATCTTTGGATGGCTTAGATTGAGTCAACTTAATTTTGAAAAATTTGACCTTCACTCACCTCAATATCGATCCAATAGAATATTTCCATGTGGAGAAGCTCCTTTGTGTCACCATGGACCCTACTACCTATGGGAAGAATTGAAAAGGATGATGTGTCAATCCCCCACATTCCCACATTCATCCATTATGAAAAAGATCAAAGGTTGCAGGATTGCGGGGAGTGCCACCATGTGTTGCCACATGTCCAATGTGTGCACTAGTTAAGCTCCCAAGTATCCGCCCCACTTAGGTGAATTTTACCATATGCTTTAACCTTCTGTAACTTGAACGATTGAGATCATATCATCTTTATCACTATTTTTTTAGAAAATGACCACATGTACTCAGATACACATCTTTTAATCCTCTATATGTTTCCTTTATATTTAATAAAATATTTCATTTGCTATAATGGTCCTTTGAAAAACCAAGATTGCTCCATTATAGCAAAGGACATATTTACAGTAGAGCTGAGTTATTTCATTTACAGTAGAGCTGGGTTATTTGAATACATAGAGGCAATACAAAACCTTGCTCAAAGACAACTCTACATAGAGCTGAGTTGGAACTTGGAAACTCATATTATCAATATCAAATCATTCTATCAACTTTTCTAGTAACTTCCACTATTCAATTGATGAAAGTGTCATTTGTTCTAACTGATGTTGTTTGACTTAAAAAATTGTTAATAATTAATTATTAAAATTGGAACTTGACTTCAATGTTTCAGTCAAAGTTGCATTCAAGGTTATCAATGGTTTGATGGAATCCAAATAGTTTTCCTCGTATGGGTTTTGAGGAAACTAGTCCAAATCAATCTTCCTTGTATCCTCCATATTTCTGAAATCATCTTTTCCAATGAATCGATAAGTTGTTTCAAAAGCCTCTATCAAACCAAGCTCTGTCAAGTTCCTTACGTTTTCATCCAACTTTTTCATCTTTTTTGTAGCTAGATCTAGAAATTCCTCTGTTTCACACATTCTCAAAAACTTTTGAATGATAGATGACAACTTCATTAAGGCACCATTCTGATTATTAATTCCTTTTGATTTCAATTCATCATCACTAGCTTTATAGACTGTTTGCTGAATTTGATTTGCAATTTTCTCTATTGCCATCAGTTTTTTGTTGTCCATTAAATATTTCTTGAGCTTCTTATAATGTAGCATCATAGCATCAATCAATTGAAACAATTTACACAAATGATCAATCCTCTGCATTATTTTCTCTTAGATCTTTTTTTCATATGCCTTATTGTTTCTCTACAAAATGCAGTTAACTTGTTTTGACAAGAGCTTATTTCATTTTTCGCTTTCCTCAGCTTTGCCACCAATCTTTCACTTTTTTCTCTCTTCCTCCAATTTTTGTTCCCATTGTTGATTTGTTTTCCCCGGGTTTTATTTTAATTTTTCTCAAGTGAATTTTTCCTCATCATATTTCTTTTTTATCTCATCTAACATTTGCTTTGGTTCATTCAATTCCACCTCTGTTTGTTTATCCTCTTTGCTTGTAGATGTAGAGGTAGATTTTTTTATTCTTTTTTCTAATTCATTGGTCTTGTTATCTACTGGTTTCCTCTTTGCTTTCTCATTTTCTAGGTCTTTCTATAACTTCTCTATTTGAATTTGCAACCTTTTTTCTCTATCTTGCTTTAGCAATGATGTGTACACCAATTCATTTTTCTTCTTTGATACATTAATTTTGTCAAAAAAATTGTATCTAGAAAAATCTAATTGAAAATTACTCACCTAAAATTCAAAGCAATCCATCTAATTTTTTGGTTTATTTTGAATTGTTAGAACAAACATGTACTCCATGATTTCTTTATTTGGGTCAAATGTGGGTAATACCCTGGTTGTTGCAAGCTCTGAAGTTATAGTAGATGAACTCTCTTTCAATTACTTCCTTTCTTTTTTATACAATTCTGATTTCTTTTTAAACTCATCATTGTAATCAAAACCTAGGGATGCAAAAATAAGGGAATGCTTGAATGGTGAAGGACTAGGACTATTTGCAATTTCTATTATAGCCACACTAACTAGAGAAGTGCCTAGAAATAACTCCTTTGGGGTGGAACTAGTAGTTGGACTTGGACCTATCATAATCCTTTCCCTCTTTAGTATGCCTTGATCACTGGGTATTTGTGTGGTATCTTGTATTTTTGGCCTCTTATGTGTAATTTTTTGTTGTAGCACATGTTGACCACTACTATTACTACTACCCATACCTTTGCCACCAGTGGCAATGCCAGTTGCACTATTTTCGCCACCATGGGCATGTCCTAGTTTTGATTGTATCTGACCATGAAGATTGGGATTTGAATCTTTAACAAGATGAATTGTTTCAGATGTACTTGTATGTCCTTGATATAATTTATCTTCTCCAAGGCCTTGTTTATCAATTGGTTTTCTAGGGTCTACATGTATTTTTGTCTAAACTCTTTCTCTTTTGGACCCCAAAGGACCACCTTCATAACCCATTTTTTTAGCTATGGTTTCTCTTGAAGTAAATGTTTGTTTTGTGGTCTCACTTAAACCAGATTTGACTTTACTTGTATCACCATTTTATTCATGTTCATTGGGATGCTCTATATTCCACAAATTGCTAACCTTAGAATCTTCTTTGATCTCTCCAAACTCTGCACTAGCTTTTGGTTCACCTAGATCCTTCCTCATATATCAAAAGGAAGTATTTTTTTATTATGACCAATTTTCTTCTCTACAATACTTATCTAGAGATTCTAGTTTTTTTACTCTACTAGATGGTAGACCACTTTTTTCATAAAAATTGTGATGTAGGAGATCTAGCCATGTAGGGAAATCTCGCAACACCCAAAAAAAAAAATGTTTCCTTAATTTCTTTAGTTGTTTTGAGTCTCATGATGGCACCTAAGGGGTGTAAGATAGTCAGGCATCAAAAATAGCAAAAAACAGGCACTTACAATTTTTAGTAAGTCATCCTAAACAGGCTCGTATGAACTTGAAAATTTACCCCAAGGAGCAGAACTGAAAAACATTTTTAGTTGCGAAAGAATCATCTCAATACCCTACATGGTTTGGGAGAAATTAAAGTTTTCATTGAAAGAAATTTCTCCAATGTAGCTTCAAATTCAGATACGAAGACTTTAGAGACCCCGAAATAGGTTGAAAACTCAATGAAATGACCTACAGTAGGTTTGTGTGGTGTAGATTTCTTTGAAAGATTTTCAATGATATGTAATAATTGCAAATCAGACACCCGGATCAAAATTTATGGCCACGTGAAGTTTCCCCTCTAAAAAGTGAATTTCATTAAAATTTCTTCCTAGGCCAAAAATCAAACGGCAAGACTTTTGGCACCAAAATAAAAGGGAAAGATGAACATTCTAGGGTAGTTATTGGGGTAAAATAAAAAGGTTTGAGTGGATGGTTGTAGGGTGGCTCCATTAGTGTAGATTGTGGCTCCAAATAATATATCTTGTTTTCAAAGTTGATTTTTTTGTAATGAATCAAACCCATGAGGTTGTAGCATGTAAGTTTTGAATCTGTAATTTCATTTTCTAAAAATAATTGAAAGTGGGTAATTTTTCTTTCTCATATCTTTTGTGTTGGTATCTATTGTTATGATTTGTGTGGATTTTAACCAGTTTGGCTCTCATCAATTGGTATCATAGAGGTAGTTCCCGAGTCTATAACAGAGCATCAAATGTGAGGCAGTTGCAACAGGACCTGTGAGTGTGCGTTGAGTTCAAGATGCCTCCAAGACTTGCCCAACATGGCAGAGGTAGAGGCTGAGGTGGTGGAGCAAGAGATCCATCTAGAGATGAAATCAAATCCATTAGAAGGAAATTAGAAACCTTGCAACAAGATACTCGAATAAGAGATGTGCATTGAGAAAGAGATGATAGTGAAGATAAAATGGAAGAGGAAATGGAAGAGGAAGAGCGTGATCCAATGGATCCTAGAGAAATAAAATTGTTGCAAGCGAACTCAAGCATTGGGAAGAGACCTAAAATGGAGGTTTCAACTTTCAATGGAAGTCTAAATCCTAAATAATTGATTGATTAAATCAATGACATGGAAGAATTTTTTTAGTTTGAGGAGATTGAAGATCCTCAGAGTGAGGTTTGCAAAGAAAAAATTGAAAGGTCATGCCAATATATGGTGAAAAGAGGTCCAATTAGAAAGAGGAAGATAAGGGAAAGATAAAATTTCTAGATGGGACAAAATGGTGTCAAAATTGAAGAACAATTTATTCTAGTCAATTATGAATTGTAGCTACTCAAGAAGATGCAGAGCTTGAGGCAAGGAACAAGGACAGTGAAAGAATACACAAAGGAATTTCACAAGGTCCTGATTTGGACAAGACATTTTGAGGTGAATAAAGAGAAATTTTCTGATTATATTAATGGGTTGAAGCCAAGCATATAGGAAGAATTGGCACTAGTAAGAATGACCACAATTGAGGATGCTTATCAGTTTTGTCTAAAATTTGAAGAACGACTGAATAATAGGTTTGAGAACAAACAATGAGGTGTGGGCCATGGTGGAAAGACTTTAGTGGATGGTCTTATGGAGGTCAAAATGAAGATCAAAAGAAGGATGAAGGATCCAATAATAGCCAGAGCCAGAAAGGAGATAACACCTACCCCCCTTGTGATCAGAATAATGGAGACCAAAGAGGAAGAGGAATATTTGGATGAGGACCGAGAAGAGGAGGCTTTCATGGAACCTATTTCTAGTGCAGACAAGAAGGAAATAAAGCCTATGAGTTTCCTTAACATCAAGGAAAGACAAATAGAAGACCTGAGGGTAATGCACAAGTTGCACATGTAGATGAAGATGTTGAGTCTTCACATTCTAAGGATGCAAAAAGAGGATAGGTTCTTGTTACATGTAGATGAAGATGTTGAGTCTTCACATTCTGAGGATGAAAAAGAGGAGAGGTTCTTGTTACTAGAAGAGCCTTGTTGAATGAGAAGGAACCAACTCAAAGGAAAAATTTGTTTCACACCAAATGTAAGTGTGAAGGTAAAGTTTGCAATGTTATTATTGATGGAGGTAGTACTGTTAACCTTGTTTTAGAGTAAATGGTTAATAAGTTGCAGTTGGAGGGAAGAAGGCATCTGAACCCGTACTAGATTCCTTGGTTGCAGAAGGACCATAAAGCCTTGGTAAATGAACAATGTCTGGTGTTGGTCTCCTACAATGATTCCATAACTAAGCCTTTACAGCCACGATTCAAAGACTAGACATCTAACTTGAATAGCTATTCAATCATCATGAACATGCATTTAACTTGTCAAACTAGGGATGTGAGCTTGAAATGGGTCAACACAATATGTACACTAGGGCCTCAAGTAGTCATTGCACTCTACAACTAAGAAACACAATACTGAAAGTAAATTGCTTAAAAGGAAATAAAGCAAATGTTGAATATCAAACAACAACTATGCTAAGCTAAAATGTAGAACAAGAATGAAAATTTGAGCAACAAAAAAGAGACTACTCTATCTGCTTTGGCTACAGGACAGTCACAAAATGGAATTCTAGTGGTTGTAGGAATAGTCGATGCCATATTTCTAACTATGTACTAAATAGTAAATAATACTAAACTAATGCTAAACTAAGAAGATGAATTACTCACCAAGTGGGGCCCCTTGGATAAGTATCCTCTAAACTAACAAGAACTCAGATGCTCGAACTCATAACTTTATTTTATTCGCTGTAAATCATGCATACAAAGAGTAATGTATTTGTATTACTAAAAATGGAGAATGAGAGTACAATGTCAAATCATGCAACCTCCTGAAGAAGGAGCATCAAATCATTATTTATACTATAGCTAAACAAGGCAGTAAACTCTATGACTAGGAGGACACCATTTAGGGAAAATAGGGGAAAGTGGAGCGATGGCGGTTACACATACATGGAATCTAGTCAGACATGCAAGTCAAGTGTAGATCCAGCACAACAGTATCATTAAGTTCCACTGCAAGACGGTTACGTTTAGTTGCATGAAGAATCTTTGTTATCGGTTGCCTTTGACTTGGAGTGATTTCTCAGCTAGACATTATGGTGCATGCCTAGCTGGCATTGTCTTCCTCAACTTAGCGTATTAAATCTGCATGTCAAGGTTAGTACGCATAATAACTGCACATCTATAACCACTCTAAGAAACATTCATTAATCAGATGCAAAATCAATATAGATGACCCAAATATTATGCCAAATATCATTAATCTTGTAGAGATAGGATAATATCAAATGTTAATGGTTTGAGGGAAACATTATTCCAATACCAACACTTAAGCATTAAATTCCATGGCATCTATGAGAAAATAGACTATAGATTCTACCCAAAACTAGACCAAAAACTAGGCTTATCATTTGGTAAAGTTCAAGATTGGAAATTACCATGAGTTATTGTGTAATATTATGCCTATGGATGTTTTTCATATGTTGTTAGGAAGATAGTGGTAGTTTGATCGACGAGTAGTACATGATGGACATGCCAACACCTATTCTTTGAAAAAGGATAGGTTTGTTGTAATTTGAAGCCCTTGAAAGAGGTAGAGGAAAAGGTATGCAGTAATGAAAGAATTTTTTTGGTTGATGGAAAAAATTTCCTAGAAGGTATGATGCATGAGCATATGTGTTTTGCATTGATCCCTAGAATTGATAAAGAAGATACTATTGAGGTACCTATAGAGGTTTTAGATTTGTTGAATGAGTTTCAAGCTATTATTTTTTATAATGTACTTGAAGGTTTTCCTCCAAGAATAAAGATTAGTCATCAAATGGACCTTATTCCTAGAGCTAGTTTTTCTAATAAAATCTCATCGTATGATTCCAACAAAAAGTGAAGAGTTGAATAGACACGTGCAAGAGTTGTTGCAGAAGGGATTGATTAGAGAGAGATTGATTCCATGTGTAGTACCTGCAGCACTAGCACCAAAGAAGTATGGAGAATGGCATATGTGTACAGATTCTAGGGCCATCAACAAGATCGCCATCAAGTATAGATTTCCTTTGTTGAGAATGGATGACATTATGGATTATTTGAGTGGAGTTGAGTACTTCATGAAGATATATTTGAAGAGCGGATATCACCAGATTTGGATTAGAGAAGGAGATGAATGAAAGACAACCTTTAAAACCAAGGAGGGCTTGTACGAGTGGTTAGTCATTCATTTTGGGCTAACCAATGCACTGAGCATATTTATGTGGCTTATGAATGAGGTATTGAAATAATTTTTAGGAAAAAAAATTATTTGTTTATTTGGATAATATTTTGATTTTTAGTAAGAAATTGGAGGATCATTTGATGCATATCTAAAGATTTTTTGAGAAGCTAAGAAGTTGTTGATTAATTTGAAGAAATATAGTTTTGTGAAGAGAGAGTTGGTGTATTTGGGATTTATTGTCTCAGCAGAGGGTCTTAAGATGGATCTAGAGAAGGTGAGAGCTATCATTGAATGACCTACCCCGAGGAATGTTACAAAGGTAAGATCATTTCATGGTCTAGCAAGTTTTTACAGAAATTTTATTAAGAATTTCAGTAGTATTTGTGCACCTCTAACTGAAGCAATGAGAGGGGCTAGAGAAGAGTTTAAGTGGACTATAAGAGCAGCCAAAAGTTTTGATATGTTGAAAAAGAAAGTTATAGAGCACCTTATTATGGCACTTCCAAATTTCAATAAGGTCTTTTAGGTATATTGTGATGCTAGTGGCACTGTTGTACGAGCTATTTTAAGTCAAGAAGGTAAGCATGTTGCCTATTTTAGTGAGATGTTAAATGATGCTAAGAAGAAATATTGTCTATGATCATGATTTTTATGCTATAGTTCAGGCTTTAAAGAAATGGACACACTATTTTTTTCCAAAATAATTTATTTTGTAAACTAATCACTAGGCTTTGCAGTATCTCAATAGTCAAGGATAGTCAAATCGAAGGCACTTAAAATGGGTTGAATTTTTGTAGAGTTATACTTTTGTTTTGAAGCACAGGAGTGGAAGGTTAAACAAAGTTACATATGCCTTAAGTAGAAGGAAAAATTTATTGATAGATATGAATATAGAAGTTTTGGGGTTCAATGAACTCAAAATTCTATATCCTGAAGATCTAGACTTTGCGAATGGTTGGAAGGCTTGTTTGGAACTTGTTACATCAGATAGGACAAGATGGTTGGATTTCTTAATCCGAGATGGGATGTTATTTAGAGGAAGATAATTGTGCATTCCAAGGAGTTCTATGAGAGAGAATCTAATCAAGGAGAAGCATAGTGGAGGATTGGTTGGACATTTTGGTTGAGATAAGACCATTGCTCTTATTAGTGAGAATTATTACTGACCACAGTTACAACAAGATGTGAAGAAGTTTGTACAAAGTTGCATAGTATGTCAGATGGAAAAAAGAACAAGTCAAAATACTAGATTATATCAGCCATTACTTGTACCTGAGAGGCCATGGGAGGATATTAGCATGGATTTTGTTCTTGGATTGCAACATACACAAAGAGGGAATGATTCCATATTTGTGGTGGTGGATAGATTTTCAAAGATGGCACATTTAATTCCAAGTCATAAAACCAGTGATGTTCATATTGCTACAAAGTCATTTTTCATAGAGGTGGTGAGACTACATGGTCTACCGAAGAGTATAGTTTTAGTTTACAGAGATACCAAATTTTCTAGTTATTTCTAGAGGACATTATGAAAGAAGTTGAAGACATATTTGAAGTTCAGTTCTACACACCATCCACGAACTGATGGAAAAATAGAGGTGGTGAATAGAAGATTGGGTGACCTGCTAAGATGCTTAGTATGAGATAAGCCCAAGGGATGGGATTTGATTATACCACAAGTAGAATTTGCTTACAATAATTATTTCAATACGAGCACTGGTAAATCACCATTCCATATTGTATATGGGAGTAGTCCAAGAATTTCTTATGAACTAAGAAAGATGGATAAGGAGGAGAAGAGTAGTGTTGAGGCTAAAAAATTTCTTGAACACCTAAAGACTTTACATGAAGAAGTGAAGAAACATATCAATAAGATGAACTCACAATATAAGGCCAAGGTAGATTAGAAAAGGAGGTATAAGGAGTTCCAAGTAGGAGATGAATTCATGGTTCATTTGTGAAAGGAGAGGTTTCCAATTGGTACATACAAGAAGTTAAAGATGAAGAAGTTTAGGCCATACAAGATCCTGAAGAAGCATGATTTAGGAAATGCATTTAGGTAGAGTTTCCTGATGAAATTCATATTTCATGTATGTTTAACATTTTAGATTTAACACAATATCATGAAGGGGGAATTAATGAAGAAACAATAGAATCACAATGGAATATTCCAGCACCTACTTCAAAAAAGGAGATAAAAGAAATTTTAAATAGTTGTGTGGATAGAAGCATAAGAAACAGGAAATATGCAAAGTACTTGGTGAAGTGGAGAGGAAGGCCTATTGAAGATTCATTGTGGTTGTTTGAGGCTAAGGTTAACCATCTTGGTTTTCCTCTAACTCCTGAAAAGTGACAGGGTCACTTTTCAATTACCTTGGGTGTCTGATGTAAAAGCATCTAGCAGTGTAGGGAAATCTTGCATCACCCAAAAAAATAAAAAATCCTTAATTTCTTTAGTTGTTTTGAGTCCCATGATGGCACTTAAGGGGTGTAAGATAGTCAAGTATCAAAAATAGCAAAAAATAGGCACTTACTATTTTTAGTAAGTCTGCCTAAACAAACTCCTATGGACCTAAAAATTTACCCCAAGGAGTAGAACTAAAAAACATTTCTGGTCACGAAAGAATCGCCTCAATACCCTGCATGGTTTAGGAGAAATTAAATTTTTTGTCTCAGGAAATTTCTCGAATGCAGCTTCAAATTCAGATATGAATACTTTAGAGGCCCCAAAATAGGTTGAAAGGTCAATGAACCGACCTATGATAGGTTTGCACATTGTAGATCTCTTTGAGATATTTCTAATGATATGCAATAGTAGCAAATCAAACACCTAGATCAAAAGTTATGGCCTCACGAAGTTACTCCTCTAAAAAGTGAATTTCATTAAAATTTCTTCCTAGGCCAGAAATCAAATGGTGGGACTTTTGGCACCAAAACAAAAAGGAAAGTTGAACATTCTAGAACATTCTAGGGTGGTTTTTGGAGTAAAATAAAAAGGGTTAAGTGGGGGGTTGTATTGTGGATCCATTAGTGTAGATTGTGGCTCTGAATAATATATTTTATTTTCAAAGTTGATTTTGTTGTAATGAATCAAGCCCATGAGGCTATAGCTTGTAATTTTTGAATCTGTAATTTCATCTTCTAAAAATAATTGAAAGTGGGTTATTTTTTTCTCGTATCTTCTGTATTGGTATCTATTGTTGTGGTTTGTGTGGGTTTCGGATAGTTTTGCCCTCATCAAATTTTCATACCTTTTGATTTGCTTCTATTGGTGTAATGTCATAATTTCTACTAACAATTGTTCAAAAGAAATATCTTTCTCAACAACAATTTTTTCCATTGTTATTTTGACCTCATCCCAAGAATCCTTATTTCTCAAGTTTTCAAAGGTTTACTTTGATGTTGAATTCTACTTGTAACATTCTTATTAGCCACAATCCTTAATTTAATGGTGTCACATGGATCATACTACTAGTGACAAATAACATCAAATTTAAAAAAAAATCAAAAGATCATGTGCTACACTAAATTCTTTTCTCTCAAGTGTTAACCCTCCACATGAAAAAGGTAAAGAAGGAAAAAAGGTCTTTTTTTGTTGACTAAGAAAGTATTCAGTACTCTCCATATGCCTTACATATTCCAATGCAAAAAAAATTGTCACATGTATTGGATGTTTGTATGGCTCTACTCTTGATCCATAAAATATTAGCACAATATATTCTTCCATTAAGTACCAATCAGCCAATTGTATTTATTTTCCTAGTTGAATGTCATTTCTACAAGAGAGGAAATCTAGGCATTGGAGTATTTTTAATTTCTTGATACAATGGAGCCAAAAAGTTATCTACAAAATGATTGTACTTCCTTCGAGAATCATGCATCCTTATCTTAGTGGTCCAATCATATACTAGAGCCATTTTCTTTTCCTTAGTATTCATTTATGGTTGAATCTTAAGCTTGTTGGTTTGAAATATTCCACTAAATTTGAATAGAAAAAATAGCACAAGTAGGTTGTGAACCTAAATGTCTTAGTGGAACCTCCTTTAATCATTAAAAAATTGTTTCTACATTGATTCTACAATGTGCTCAAGAAATTTATATTTTACAGGTTGTTCATTATAATGGATATTAAATACCATTTCAAGGAGGGTTGCACTCACTTCTTAATTGTGATCTAGTTTGAGGAAAAATACTAGCATGGAAATAGTATCTTGAACCCATGGTCTAAAAAATTACAAAATCATAAGGAGGATTATGATTACTTTTCAATAAGTTTCTATGAAAATCCTAAACTATTTTATTTAGAAAAGTATTTTTCTCCCTTTCATCTAATGCTTCATAATCACTAGGAATCTCTTCTAGGTCAATGTGGAAGTTTCTAAATTCTTCGATTGTAAACCCCATCACATTTCCAAATTCTTTTACAAAAATGGATAACATTTCTTCTTTGCTATTTGTATTAACAATTACTCTTTTGTTATCATCATAATTCTGGGCATAGGCCATGATAAATTTTGGGCAAGGGGAAATCTCATGTAATATTATGCACCCTAATCCACTTACCATGGTGTGGTGATACTATTAATTGGCATTCTTTGACTATTTTGCATTTGGTTTGTAGCCTTATTTTCACATGAAATTCTAAGTTATGAGGTAATCCTACCATAGATTTTAGGATCATAAATATCATGGTATTCATTAGTGAAACCTAGGGTTTTAAGCACTCCAACATAATCTATTTTTCTATATGATTTTTCTTTGCCTTTCCCAACAACTTTGTTTGGTCTGCTAGTGTTGGTAGACATGCTTGTATAGTGTGAATTCCCTCTTAAGTCCTTAATTTTTCTTAAGTCTCTCAAGTTCTCAACCCTAAACCCAAAGTTTGACAAAATAAGATTTTAAAAAATGATGAAACGTAAGAATTATGTCTTTCACTTACCCAAATTTTGATTCTTGAAAATATTAATAATAACATGCATGGGCTGGCTTTGTTGGAACCTAGAATCTCTCTGGTGCACTACAATGAGCAATCTGAAATCTCCCTATCAGCTAACCCTCTCACCTAAAATAAAATCACTTAACGATAGAAAATTCACTTCTTCTTTTTTAATATTAAAGTGAATGAAATGTCAACATGTTACCTCTGAGCTACACAATTAGTACATTGTATTTATATACAAACACTTAAAAATAAATTGAATAGTTGTCCTACATTGATGTACCTTCTATTAATTGATCACTTCCTATGAGAGGCATCATCAATATCATTCAAATGTTCCATCTCAAACAAATTCTCAACCATTGATCTTTGTAAATCTAATGGTTATAGGATGATTTCGAAGGTTTAAGTTTGTAATCCTAGCAATCTGTGCATTTCATTCTGGAATGCAACTATAACCATCCATCAAACATTCATCGAACGATCGAGAAATTTATGATATAAACAATAAGCATGTGTTTTAAAGTTGTTTTAAACTTTAGTGCGCTAGGATACAAAATCCTCATGAGATATGTCTTTGATAGAAAACTCATTGGAGACATTGACATGATTCCACATGTCCATTTTGTGGTTTCATGAGTCACATATATATCTACTTGAATCATCCCATAAACTCACATAATCCCTTTAAAAGCGAGACATTGATTGACACCTGTGACATTAATTGACACTTGTCCCCTTTCCGTTGTTCTGATACAATTAATTTAACCTTTATAAAACTATATGTGAACTTGAGGAACCATAAAGTGCAGGCTCACTTAAGCCATTTAATTAAGCATATGCAGAATCTTCTTCTTAAGTGAGTGATAGGTAAGAGGCTAAAGCCTCCAAAATCTCACTTATCACATAAAAGGTACATAAATATTGATTTGACAATATTTTATTTCTAGTTTTAATGTTTTTTGTCAATTTGATGGTAACATTCTTTTTTCATTTGTATTGCTTTATGTTCTAAATCTGCATACAAATATTTCATAAATAAATAATACTTAATTTCTTTAAGGAAAAATATGGATTTGTCTAAGTTTATTTCATTCCTTTATTTAGCACTTGTTAATGGTAAACCTATTTTCATTTAATTGTAAAAGCCTCCAAAATATAAGGTAAAAGGATAAAGCCCCAAAATCTCACTTATCACATAAAAGCCAAATAAATATTGATTTGACAATGTTCTATTTCCATTTTTAGATTTTTTTGTCAATTTGATGACAACTTTCATTTTACATTTGTATTGCTTTATGTTTTAAATCTGCATGCAAATATTTCATAAATAGATAATACTTAATTTTTTGAAGGAAAAATCTAGATTTTTCTAAGTTTATTTCATTCCATTATAATTTATTTAGCTTTTATTATTAATTGTTTAATCCAACCACACGCAACTAGAACTTTCAACTTGCAGCCTATGTATGCACAAACACATACTCTATAATATATTAGCATACATAGATTTTTCTATCAGTGTAATCATTGAATCTCCTTTAAATTTTATGTGCAAGTTCTACTGCTATAAACATTAATGATATTGCTAATTACTTGTATGATTTGAATAGACACTGAACACACAAAATAATATTTTACTGTAAATTCATAATGAAGAATAACACAACATTTATTTTATTACAACTAAATTACAATGTACATTATTACATAGCTTTTAATGCAGGAGCATCCAGGGTGTAAGAGCAATCTTGCATTACCCAAAAAAAATGTTGTTTCTTTTCAATAAAGGCTAAATTTGGTAGGGTTACTATTATAGTAAGTTTGCATTTAAGCACAGTTGGACACAAAATCTTACACAAACCAAATCACTTCAATACCTTTTGTCATTTGAGAGATTAAAATTTTAATTTTTGAAAATCCTAGTAAAATCTTCGGGGTCAATTTTGAAGCACTTAGAGGATTTGGATGGGCCTGAAAATTGGTGGAAAACGAAAGTAGTTAGCCTTTAGGCCCTACTTTCTGACGAAATATTTCTCAAGAACTTTTTGAAAACATATTATAATAGAAAATCTGATAGTCGGATCAAAAGTTATGACCCCACAAAGTTGTAATACCAAAATTAATAAAATTTCAAAATATCTTCTTGAGGAAGTTACACTTTCCAGAAGATTCTAGGGAGGTTACACTTTCCAGAAGATTATAGGGTGGTTACATCTTCCAAATAAAGAATGTAAAGGGGAACTACAGAGAGGAGGTGAGAGTAGCATAGATGGTGTCTCTGATTTGCAGATTTGCAAATTTATGTAATCAGAAAGCCCATGTGATGGCGAATATAATGTTGTAATTTCATTTTCATTTCAGTGATAATAGAAAATATTTGTTTTCCTTCTTGCATTTTGTTTGTGCCATTATCTATTGTTTTTGTGAGTTTTAAATTGTAAGGGGAGTACCCTTCATTAGCTTTTTAAAGATGAGTAGAGCATGCAAGCTCTTGTTTTGTATAAATGATACATGTCACATTACATCAAACACAATTGACTACAAGCTGGTAGTGATGGCAATGGGATACAAACCATATTCTTAAACCACACCCATGGGGCTTGTCGATCATGGTTTGGATCTTGGGATGTCAAATATGGTTCTATATTTATAAGAAAATTGTAGTTTGGTTCTACATCCCACTATGGTGAAGTATGAGATGATAATTTAAAGTATTTTATATAAAATATATTGCATAATATGCTCAATATGATGCACCAAAGAAGCCCAAAATGACACAATTGATTCCAAGATGGTAGTGGCAGCTATGAAATCCAAACCATATAACCAAACAAATGATTTTGAGAATCTATAGGGGTTGCCTACCATGTTGGGGAAATGGGAGTTGCAAATATAGAAATGTACCTATCTTGGTTACCAATTGAAACTATGTAGAAGATAAGGGGTAGTAAATATACTACTGCCATCTTCGGGTACCTCAGAGGCACTAGGATGGCGTAGAATAAATCTGAAAGTCCATAGCTCCTCTTTGAGGGCCTCTATCAAAATGGAGTATGAGAAGTCATCGAATTTGAATGCAAACAAGATTAAAATAGTTATGTGGTTGCACTCTCTGTGAAAGCACTTATCTCAATTAGAGCTCCTCATCCTAGTTCAAAACCTGTCTCAAAAGCTAGTAAACCAGAGCAACTTCTTTCCAATTCCACCTATTCTAAAATTGAAGGAAATTATATTTTACTCTATAACTACATAACTAGAGGTAAGAGAATTTAGAGTGTCCCCAATAATACCATACCATCTTATTCCTTATTAACCTTGCAAAATGAAAACCCTTATCATAATTTGGAACAATGCACTCAATAGTAAAGCCTTCTATGAAATATTTTAGTTTTTCTCACTATACCTATTTATGGGCCATTTATGAGCTCTCAACTCACCATCATGATCCCTATTTACTTGTGAGTCTTGTAAGGTATAATTTCTCAATTTTGTGCTAACTAATTAACCAACTTCAATCGTTTGAGAGCCACTTACACTAACAATGTTCGTTTTGATTGATGTCTAGCTACATGCACACTATACCTCAAGCTAACAAGTTGTTAAGAATGCCACTCAAACAATATGAACTCATTACAAATCTTATTTCAAATGATCATTGGATTAATGACATCATCATGTATAGTATGTCATGAAGTTTTCAATATCAAGTTATCCAATCACTTACTTTGGATGTACATAAGGAATTAATCCACGGTATCCCAACCACATTTTCTTCAAAGAAAGACAATCTGGTGAATATGTGGAAATCGATAAAAAGAAAACATGTGTCATACATTTTTCCATTTTAAGTATTAAGTTATCAAATTAAACATTTTTCTCTCTTTGAATTAGAAGAGGAACTTACTTTTGAATATTTTAAATATTTCCCAAGTACATACGGCATTAATTTGTAGTTCCACAACCACATTTTCTTCAATGAAAGACAATATGGCAGATATGCAAAAATTGACAAAAAGATTGAGTATTAAATGGAAGGTAGAGTACTACGAAGAATTAAAAAGATGGAGAATTAAATGGCTTGTTGTAGTTTAATCATTATCAATGTCCACTAATAAGTTACAATAAATTACTCTCACTTATGATCAGAACTATATGTTGATAATTAGTCTTAAAAGCCTCATTTTTATATTGAACAAAGCAAGAAATATTTATAAGAATGGAGCCACGAAAAGTATTTTAATTTAATTAGTTGAAGATTGAAGTACATAGAAAGCCTAGCCAAAAATCCACTAACCGTGACAAAAAACTAGTCATAAATATATATTACAAGAGTTGTACGATAAAATATAGACACAATTCATTACTAAAAAATTCTATAACAATAGAAAAGGCCCTAAACCAGGTGTTTGAGAATGATGTGAATTGAATTAAACAAAGTAAGAGAAGAGAATAAAATGGAATCACCCAAATCCTTCCTCCAAAACTCTATACTTTGTAATTATTCATTTGTTGTACCATAAACTAAACCACACCTCATAACAACCAGGGAAAGAGCTTGCACTATAAAAGCAGCAAGTTCAAATTTGGGAAAGATTCCACCAACAAGCACTAACCAAAATTCAAAATTGTAATTATCAAGTATCAACTCCAATGAAGAAAGAGAGTAAATGAAAGGCTACAAATAATGTATTTCCAATGTCTTCGTCAAATTTTTATCCAACAAAATTTCCATGCAATGGACAAGAAAGAAAAAGATACCTCATAAAATAGAGCACGGGGGTTGTTTTGAATTCATTCCCTACCCACAATTATTCTTGTAGCCTCCTCAATCTGCACACAAGGAATAGTAAAAAACCCAACTTTTGTCTATCATATACATTGTCGCTTCTTTTCTCCCAAAAACATTTGGGTAGCATGACACACCATGAAGACTCCATAATATCACAATAAAATTTTGAATAAAGAAGAATGAAAGAAAAGAATTTAAATATATTATAAATGATATGAAGAACATCAAGTTGGTGAAGTATATATAGAACAAAGACATCAATATTTGGCACTTGAACATTTAATTCACCACTTGATGTGACAATATTATTTCAAGAAAATTGAGTCATGACTTTAAGTGATTTAATAAGTAATAAAACGTCAACCGTTGATATTTTCAAATCTAATGGTTCTAGCTCTATTCCGGAGGTTTGAATTCACAAGTCTAGTGCTTCAGACATTTTCTTTCAAAATGCAACTATAGTCGTTCATCAAACATTCATTGAACAGTTATAATAATTTTCTAATTGGATGTGAAAATATTATTTCACAAAAATTGAGTCATGACTTTAAGGGATTTAATAAATAATAAAACATCAACCATTGATATTTTCAAATCTAGGGGTTGGGGCCCTAGCTCGGTTGGCTAAATCTTTCCTGTTGCAAGAGGTTGGTCATGAGGTCTAGTCTCCCCCACCCCCGTGGTACCATAGGGCATGTCGCACCAGTGCCGCCGATCACGTTAAAAAGTTTACCAGGTGCACTGCAGTTTATAGGGGGTTGTGCTACATGATTTCTGCAGTCTAAAATATATATATATATATATATATTCAAATCTAACTGCTCTAGCATCATTTCATAGGTTTGAATTCGCAAGTCTAGTGCTTTAGATATTTGCCTCTGGAATGCAACTACAACTATTCATCGAACAATCATTGAAAGGTTATAATAATTCTCTAATTCGATGTGACAATATTATTTTATAAAAATTGAGTCATGATTTTAAGTGATTTAATAAGTAATAAAAGGTTAACCATTGATATTTGGAAATCTAACGATTCTAGGGTTATTCTAGAGGTTTGAATTTGCAAGTCTAGTGTTTCAGACATTTTCTCCTAGAATGCAACTACAATTGTTCATCGAACAGTTGTCAGTTATATTAATTTGCACTGACATCTAGCTTCATACATAGTACTTAGCTCAATGGCTCACTTGACACTTTTGATAAGAATTTATAATAATATTTTGACACTTGTCCCCATTCTCAACACTTTATGAAGGAATTTGGATGTGTGGAAAATTTGTCTCGAAATAGAACAATATATAACATTTGATATTTTCGCCACCTACATTATGATTTTTTATTGGCATACTAGTTTATTTGGCCAATGCATTTTTTATTGCTTTGAAATTATGTTTAATTTGCCAATGCATTTTTTTATTGGTTTGAAATAGGTTTAGTTTTCCAATGAAAATACTTTTTTTGGTTTGAAAACAAGTTTTAATCGCCAACAAAAATATTTTTTATTTTGAAAACAGGTTTAATTCACCCACAAAATTATTTTATTGGTTTGAAAACAGGTTTAATTCACTAATGAAAATATTTTATTTTTTTGAAAATACATTTTAATCACCAAAGAAAATATTTTAGTAGTTTTTAAAAATTATAATTTTCCAGGGTTTTCCATAGACTTCTAGTGATTACAAAAGATTTACCAATTGAGATTATTCTTTTTCCTGAAAAAGAAAAAAATTGCCAATAATTTTTTTTTTTTTTGAGAAGTACATAAGATTCACCAAGTTTTTACACCTTCTCTGAGGGGGGTTCTTAAATTTATCCCTATACATATGGGATGGATTGTTGCCTGAAATACCTTCACTTAGCCATGTCCATTCCTTGTGGGAACTCACCTTTTTGGAGGAAATGAACTATATCCCATACCCAACTTTGGGGAAAAATATGTTCAGTTATTTAGGGTTGCTCTTGGATGGCTAGGATTGCCTCTACAACCTCTTTCTCGTTCTTTTTGATATTACTAACTAGTTGTTCGCATAAACTTTTACCTCTTACAAGCTTTATGACCTTGATTTCCATGTCATACTCCATTACTTTGGTGACCCACCCTTGACCCTTTTTTCACTCAAATACTTATTCAACAGGCACTCTTTAACACTTGGGTGGGAAACCATTAATTGAATCTTGTTATTGTAAACCAAATAGTAGAAGATTTTAAGGCTCCTAATTACAACAAGTACATGCTTCTCAATATAAAAGAGTACCTTTTCTCATAACCTTCTAGGTCTTGACTAAAGAATGTTATTGGTTGCTCCAAATTTTCTTCATTTTTCTACACTAGTATAGTTGAGATGGTATTTGTGTTCCCATAAGTATAGAGAATGAAATCCTTGGAAATTTTGGGATTTATCAATGTAGGTATCATTACTATGGCTTCTTTGATGGCCTCAAAAATTTCCCTTCCTTCTCTTGACTAGCTAAAACTCATATTTTTCTTCAACATAGTTGTTAGTGGTTTTAATAGATTAGCAATATTAGGTATAAATCTCTTAACAAAATTTATCCTTCCTAGGAAACTTTGCAAACCCTTTTTATAGCTAGGTAGAGGCAAAGATAAAATAACACTTACCCTTTTAGGGTCAATGGTCACACCATGTTTTGACACCACATGACCTAGTAACCTACCTTCATGCACAACAAAAATGCACTTTTTGGGATTAAGTGATATCCCAAGCTCTCTACACCTGTCAAAGATCTACCTCAGGTGAGTGAAATGTTCCTTTGCATCCTTGGAGAAAACCATAATATCATCCAAATATATACATGAACAATATTGTACATGAGGCCCTGGAAATCCATATCCATCACCCTTTGAAAGTTTGACCTAGCATTGGACAATCCAAAAGGAATCTTCTTGTATGCCATTATTCCCCACTTGGTGGTGAAACCTATCTTATACTGGTCCTCTTCCTTCACTATTACCTAGTGTTGGGAAAATGTATCTCAACCTTGCAAACACATAAGGTACTATTGATACGTCAACGTGGGGGGGCACAAGGGGGGTTGATACATTTTATGTATATTTTATTATTTTAAATCTAGACCATTTATCATTAGGTCTCAAATTTGACGATTGATATTTTGTTGGCTTGAGTTTCCCTAGAAGGCAACCATATTTTATGAGGGTGTTGTATTACAGTTGTGTATTGTGATGTATTCTAAGAGTCTAATAGTAGTCGTGTTGCTTCTAAATCTTTGGTTAGTAATACTCATGTGAGAAGCTTACTCTGCAAGTATATTGTAATCCTTGTGATTTTTGAATAATCTATTGCATGGATTTTAGAGTGTGGGGTTTTTCTCTCGAAAGGTTTTTCCCCATGTAAATCACTATGTTGTGGTATGTATGATATCTATTTTTCTTTCTATTTAAGTTTGTGTAACTATTAAAGATTTGTAAATTTTTTGCATAATTCTCCTCTCAAGATTAGTGTAGGAAGTTGTTTTACTACCTTAGCTTCCTTACACTTGGTTGTACCCATAATAACCATCCAACAAAGAAAACCTCTCATAACCTACAACTTGCAAAATCTGCTCCATAGAGAGCAATGGATAATGGTCCTTGAGTGATGCCCTATTTAGGTCTCTAAAGTCAACACAGTCTTATTTCTCTACTCTTCTTCCTTACAGGGACAAGATTATAGACCCATGAATTTTGTTTTATCAAAAAGATAATGTTTCTCTCAATCAAATTTTTCAATTCATTTCTCATGAGTTGCTCAAGCTTGGGATTTGCAAGCCTTTTCTTTTGTCTCACTGGTTTTGCATTTGACTCAAGCTCAATGGTATGTTGAGATATCTTGAGATCAAAGCCCTTTAAATAAAAATATTCCCAAGCAAAAAAATTACAAAATTCTTGACAAAGTGCAACAAAATCTTCTTTATCCTCTTGAAAACAAAGTTTACCAATTTTAAGAAGCTTTCCTTTGAATATTTCCACTTCTTTATAGTGCTCCTACTTAACATGCATGCTTATTTTTCCTCTTTTTAGTTGATCATATGAATTGAAAATGGACTCCAAACTGACCAAATTTTTTGGCAATTTTTTTTTTCTTAGCTATATAATCTAGTCTCCATATTGTTTTTGTAGCTCTGTTTGGTTTCCAGTTGTAAGCTAAACCTCTTCAAGTGAGAAATTGAGCACTTTCTTATCACTTTCAAAAACTTTCCAATGGGCATTGTTGTCAAGAAAATATGGACTTACAACCACCTTCGCATTTTGTTGTATCTTATCATTCTTAATATCATTTGGAATGACAAATTGGGAACCTATAGTAGCCAACCTATCAGCATGTTTATTCTGATTGCTAGGTATGGACAACAGATTGAAAGCATCAAATTCTTCTATCATATCCCATACCCTATGTTTATATGACTTGAGCAAGTCATTTTTTGTCATATTCAAGCCTCTTACCTAATTCATGATCAATTCACCATCATGAAACACTTGTAGATAGTTTATTTTCCTTTCCCTTTCCCACTCCAAACCTTGTATTAGTCCTTCATATTAAGCTATGTTGTTAGTATAGATAAAAGAGAAACAAAAAGTTGAGTAATACTTTTCACTTTGAGGAGATACAATCATGGCACCCCCACTAGCTCCTTTGATACACCCACATTTGATAGGGAAGCTTCTAATAAATACCTTTGACCTAGGATGGACAAAGAGTCCCACATAGACATACTAACACTAGCCTTCTTCATATGCTCAAGTATATTCAAAGAGGAAATATTTACCTTTTGTTAAGTTTTTGTAACATCAATATCTCCTTGTGAGTGGTTTGGTTGAGATTGAGTTCCAAGTTGTCATTTAGCGGTCCCTTGTTGATTCTTTTGTGGGACGTGTGATACATGAGGCATATATGGCCTATCACCCTCTTGATCCACTCTAGAAACTTGATGAGACTCCTTACTTGATGATTGCACTACTTCCATGGCTCTTTTCTTGCTTCTTGTGTTAGCTGATATAGAGTTATGATCTTGGTTAATCCCACAAAACTTCTCTCCTTGCCAATTTAGTAGTGTAGTGTCACTTGGAAACTACTCTTGTTATTGTAAGGGTGCTTCATCTGGTGCATTTGGTTCTAGACTAGGTGTATTTTATACCATTAAGGCTTGATTAATCTCCCCATTTGAATAAGTAGACTGGTTATGTGGTTGATTGCAAGGAAAGAACCATTCATATTCTTAAGCAAGGTTTTTTTGTATAGGTACTAGCTCTTATATGTTCTTGTTATATTTGGGTTATGATGTGCCCTTAGCACACATGCCCCGTTCGGAACGGGGACCCTCTTTCCTTTCCCTTGCTGGGTCATTTTTGTTGCTGCCTCGTTTTGCATTCCCCATTTGGTCAATGTACCTCCAAAGTTTCATCATAAGTTGATCGTGCTTCCCCTTGGCTAGTTTTGTCAAGTTTTGAGGCCTTCTGGGGTCTCTCTGGCAATTTTCTTCTACCAGTGGCCTTGGACCCGGCCGGGCCCGCCCCCTCGGGTTTCCCTGGCCGAGCTTCCCTCTCGTGACCGCCGTCTTGGACGACAGATGGGCTGCATCCTCCCGGACCCCGGGTCCTGGCTCTATCTTCACCATCTGAAATGTTTGCGAGGAAACTGTGGCTGCCTTTGACCCTTCTGAGCTTGGGCCTTCGGACTTCTATCTCCAGAGTTCCGTGAGGGTTTCGTCACTCCCAACAGAAGAACCTCGGCTTGCGGGCCCCAACCTTTTGTGTGTCGTCGGTAATTTCAAAGTCGAATTTTCAAACCAGCCGCCACCTTGCACCCTCCCGACCACCGGACCCTGGGTCTCCCGTCGCTATCCATGTGTTTTGAATCCACCAAATTTTGTTCCGCTGTACCTGCATTTAATGAGGCCATTAATGGTGGTGGGGGTATAAAATTCTTGCCCAAACTTGTCATTTTCACTTGACAGTGTCACAAAGAGAGATCAGAGCTTGCCAAAGAGGAGTCCTTTGTATTCGAAAGCTCCGCGTTCGCACTCGCTGTCGTCACCTTGCCAATCATGAGTGGATTCCACACCTCCCCACGTCGAGTGTTCAAGGTAGGTTTTTCGTTCACCCTCCCGAACAATTTTTTCATGATTTCTAAGGCTTAAAATGAACAACAATTATTAAAAAGACATGTGTAGGATGAAACATAGCATAACAAACAAAACTCATGTCCCCAAAAATTGAGAAGGCCCCTGTAGTTCCCTCGGCGTCAGTCCGGAGCTTTATCCCCGCGCGGCTATTCTTCGCAGGGGCATTCGTGCCTCTTGAGCCCGGACACTCCCTTCACCGACCTAGACTTAACGAAATAACTAAATTCTCAAATGGCTCCCTCGTCCCCCGGGCCTGAAACCTCGGTCTTCCACTTGCAATTCATCGTGCGACGAGCTGAGGACTTAAGTTTTGAGGACGGAACTCTGACCTCTGTTTTGACCTCTCAGGCCCAGGCCTCTGGGCTTCTGCATCTGGATTTCCGCCCCTCTCCTATTGTTCTCTGATGGCGAAAGGGTCCCATCCTCCCGGTCCTTGGGTTCCAACCTCCAAATTACCGTCTGCTAGCGAAACTTCTCAATCGCCCTTCGGTCCGCCAGGTCCCCGTTCTCAAACTTTTGTCCCTGGGATTCCGCATGGTTTTTGCCGTTGCAAACGGCAAATGCCTGAAATCCCTCCGCCCCCGCGTCCCAAACCTCCATTCACCGCTGGGAAGCCCACATATACACTGAACGTCCTCAACCGTGCCGGGCTCCACCATCCGGGACTCCGTTCTGTTTCTGCCAAGGAAAAATGGAAAATCTTGACGGCCCTTCTGAGCTTTGGGCTCCGCCTTCCCGATTGCCGTGAAAGTCACGATGAAATCTAGCGTCGAACTGAGGAGTCAGGTCTAGTCCACCAGGCCGCCCCCTCTAGACTTCTGTTTAATGATCGTCGTCCCAAGCGGCGAAGGCACCATGACATCTCGGCCCTCTGGGCCCGATAACATAAATTTGTAGGCCGCCCTAGGACCTGTCGGGCCCCGGACCCTGGAGTTTCGTCTTCAAAACTCTATTTGTTCTCATCCATCTCTGGACGGCTTTCTGGCTTGGGACCTCCATAGTCTTCTAAATCCATCCAAATGAGCCCAAATTTGAAATCTAATCCCAACCCACGTCCACAGTTTTTGTCCTCTTCATTGCGACTCCTTTAAATTATCAAAATTCAATCAAAAAGAGTCTCCCAAATCGTTCTGCCCCATTTGTCTGCCCAAACAGCATTCCTACCAGGGAAGTTCAACCCTCCAGGCCTGAACTATCCAAATTCCCTCAAAAGACCAATGACATCGGGAGATAAAAAGTATCATGTTATGCTTGATAGATTATTTAAAATGGATTTCATCTCCGAGATTTCAACTAACATGAATGCTTTCGTGATCAATTGCACTTACTACGTCTTTTCTTGCAAAATATATGAAATCTGGTGCAGGACCTTCGGGGATAGCCGTCAAAAAGGACAAAGGAAAGAAGTCAGGAAAAACTCCTTGAGGGAAAGAAGATAAGGACCAAATGAAATACCAATTCCAAGGTGAGCCTATGCACTCGAAGGTTACCATGGACTGGAAAGAAATCACCGACACCAACATACGCCATGTCAATATTGACGAGTTCAAGCAAAGGGTCAGAGTCAATCCAATGACCAAGAATACAAGACTGATAAGACAAAGTGGAATAGCAAAGGCAAAAGGATTTCCTCCATCTCTTGTAGCCTCAGAGCTCGTCATGGCCTATCGGCAGGCATATCAATCAGATATAAGAACAATTGTCGACAGGGATGGTAACATTCTCGCTGACATGTCGGCTGAAGGAATCATAGAAACCTTCCATATCCCTACTTTTCAAGAAATGGAAACGCCCACCATTGAAGAATGTCAGGCAGCATGGGATAATAATCCAGTAGGCTGTAAAAGGATAATAAATTAGCATTGGCTTAAGGAAAAGCGGGGTAGTACTGCGAAGGTTCCTCATGAACTCTTCCGCAGTGACTTCCATGAAAACTACCATGACTTGGTCACTATGCTAAGCAGGGTGATGGGCCTCCATTCGACTGCCTTCTTTCAGGAATGGATGGTATACTTCATCGAACAGATACTTCAGGGGAATGAGGATGTTATCACAAATACCTCACTCTATTGGGGAGGTATAATAAGCAACTGCTTTCATGAGTAGTTCCTCAACATGAAGAAAAGCTCCAAATTCTATATGACTTCATACCTCGTCTACTCCTTGGTTGATCGGAGGAAACACAATGAGTTTTTTGTGGCACCTGATGAAGGGCAGGGCTGAAAACTGAAACCTTATGACAAATACCCTCAGCTCCAGTACAGAAACTTCAAGAGGGAGTATTGCAGAGTGAATTATGCCTTCATCGGCCATATCATCAAAATGATTGCCGAGGATTTTGAAATGAGGGTTTCCCACAGTGCTCGGGCATTCTTAAAGTAGTATGCCTTCCTCTTCATTCAATACCCAAAGTTCACATACATCCGTGAATAGGGCTTCATTGAAAGGTTGAACAAATTTCCTCGATACCCCAATGACCGAATCATCTTATTGGAGCTTTCTCGGTAATTCCAGCACATATAGGCAATCTTCAGTGGCAAGCATATAGCAGGGATCTCTTATCCCATGACACTTGGCTGGGGCATGTATAAACTACAAACTTCCCAATGCGCTGGTAACTCTGAAAAAGAACTTAGGGATTACCATTTTCATCTACACACTGCTTGCCCACAGATGGACCCGCATGGTCAGGTAAGGAAGGCACTAGGACCGGGGTTCGCTCATCTCCACCACATTGAAGACTTTTGGGGGGATTTTCAAGATGATAAAGAGGTACATGCAAGGCACTATATGCGGATGACTACGCATTTTATAAGTAAGGTGCAACCATTTCCCATACCGGACCAAGTCGAAGAAGATGAGAGCACCATAATGGACCCCAGGTATCCCGCAGTTGCCAACTTGCTGCTACCTACAATAGACTGGGATGAACAGGAGGTTGATGACCTTGACATTATAACCAAGCCAATCTTGGCCTATACTAAGGATTGGGTTGATGGGCAGGTAGCCCAATTGAAATAGCGGGGGGTGGTCCTAACTTATGAAGGGCTTAAAAGTGAGCCAAGTACCACAGAGGACACCAACGCCACCACTTCGATGGGCGGGACATCCAAGTCTCCTCCAGTCACTAGACTCAAGAAGAGAAAGGAAACATAAGCAGAACAGTCTCCTAACCCTAAAGTCTATACAAGGAAAGAAATAGGGGGCTCACCCTCCAAAAAACTTGAGCAATCAGGGGGCACGACAGAACAACTCTTGACGCAAGAAGAAGTAAAAGGTACTAATCAAATCAAACCTATTTTGGCTCTCCCTGCTTTGGTTCCCCCATCATCTACCTCCCTGGCTATGGTCACCGCATCCCCGCCGGTGGTGGACATCTCTGTCCATCTTTCTCCTTCACCTCTGACTGGGTCCGTAATTGTGATTGACTCTTCCTCCACTATCATTACTCCTTTCTTTTCTACCATGTCACCCACTACATCACTCCTATTACCTATAGTGGCAACCCCAATGCCCACCCCCACCTTCCTTGAGGCCTTCTCAAAGCATATGCAAAATATCCATTCCGAGCTCTCCCAGATCCTCATGGATCCCACTCTTTAAGCTGCCTTTGCTCAAGTCCTCGCTACTGCCCAACCTTCACAGCCTCCAATAGGGTTCCCAACTATGGAAGCCAACATACTAATCTATAAGGAGTGGGAAAAACGAGAGAAAGAAGCCTCGAGGCCCTTTGAGGAGGAGGCTAATGAATACCATGAACACCTGGAATATGAACATCGCACTATTGACAGGGTGGCTTGCAAAGAAGAGGGAACTGGTTCCTCAGAGAGCGGGGATGAGGAGGAGACTGGTGGTGGTAGGGTCATCATGCAGGCATTCGATGATGATCTTGAGGAAGAGCTAGCCCGGCAGTCGAGGGGCACTGAAACGGAGGCGAAAAGGTCGCCCCTTGAAGAAGAAGGATAACAACAGAAGGATAGTCTGGGAGAAGATATACCTGAGTGGGGCTCCAGCTATAAAGAGCATCGAAACTAAGCAACCCGAAGAACACAAACTTGAAGGCGAGCAAACCAAGGAGATAGAGAAGGAAGAAAGTCCACAACAACTATTATCCACCAAGCTTCCTGTCAAGCACCTCGTGTTCACCCAAGACTTTGATGATGAAGAAGGAGATGCTGCTGAAAGAGAAAAGGTGCCCCCCAAGGGTCAGGAAATTAGGGTCACAACCAGGGAAGGGGAGGGTGATCGTGAGTCACTCAAGGGAAAGTTTATCATACCAGAGTAGTTAGAAAAATAGCTCAAAAAGAAAACCCTCGTACTCAAGGACTCGAGGGCGAGACTAGAAGTTATCTTAGCCAGAGCCTAGATCACAAAAAAGAAGGAAAAATTAAGATCCGATCCAAGGTAACAATGGATGCTTCTGGGTCTCAAGCTGTGCAAATAGCCACACCTATCGTAGGTCAAGAAGGAATAACTTACAACATATCCACCATGGATCTAGGGGCCGCCACCAGAGAACAGAAGGCAGGGCATCTTGAGGAGTCAGTGGCCACGGTGGTGTACCTAATGAAACAAGACAAGACTTCAAAAGATGACCTTAAAGCACAGGTGGTTGCTTTAACAGATTATATCCAGCAGTGGTCATCAGTGGATGACCTTCCTACCACGTCCACAACCATACCCCAACTACTGTCCAAAGAAAAAATCGATAAGATGGAGAGAAGAAAGAACTTGGAAAAGACTACAGAGGACTGGTTCCAACAAGTCTTATAGGTTGGAAACATGGGAATTGGTTGGGCTGTTCGGACATCCAACAAGTTGTTGGACTTGCAACAATCTTTGGAGGGCACAAAGAAGCTATGCACTGACTTCCCTGCGGCATATGACTCCACCTTCCCAAAGATCAAGGCTATCCTTCAATTGCCATAAGCCACATGGGAAAAGGAGCTTGCGTTTCAAAAGGACGATCACTGACTGATGGATGTATGACGGTGGGACTTTGACAATAGAAAGGAAAGGTTGGACAGATAATGAGCAAAGTGGATCCAGATATAGAATGGATCAAGGAAATCAGGGCGGAGTGTGCTCGTTACCTCAAGCTGATGACAGAGTATGACATGCCCATAGTGCAAATGGATCCAGAAAAGGTGAAGCCCTACTTCCAAAAAAAGATTTAGGATGGGATATCTAGTGAAATAACGGTAGAGTTCATGAGTTTCGCTGCCCGTGCCTTCGATCAGTCAAAGCTATTCAGGGACCAAGGGGAAAAATACGATGAGGACTGAAAGAGGTTATAGGACAATGCAAAGGAGTGGAGCTACCAAGTGCTACGGTATGAAATCATTGAAGTAGACAAACTCCAGTCGGTCATCCTGAAGTTCGTGGAATACACAGCCTCTAAAAGGCAGGAGGACAGCCCTGTCGATAATAAAGAGCTCCCTAAAGAGTAGCTATAGTAAAACAACAATCAACTAAAAGACAAAAGGCTACAGTGTCGTCACTAGAGGACAAAATAGGGAAGGGACAAAATATATTTTTTAAATTGTAACATATTGGGGGTTGGTGAAACCCTATTTTGTAATGAATCTTGGCCACACAATGAGAATTAATCTTGGCCATTCATTTGACTTTTGGGGCACTATAAATAGGGGTCTCCTCTCATTTGTAAAGAGAGTTGAGTTGTAAAGACATGCTGCAGAAATTTATAATGAAAGTACATTGACTTGGTGCATTTTCTGAGTTTCTCACATGTTGCTTGATTCAACCTCCATTGTTAGATGTTTAACTTAGATTTTTATTGTCGTTCTAGTTAATTGTTCTCTTGCCTTGATAGATTTTAGGAATGTTTTCTTATGATTATGAAAATGTCTACTGTGTAGATGCCTTCTTAGTCCATACTTTTTGTTGTTTGTTGATGGTAGATAGCTGTGTAAAGTTAGCCTTGGCTTAAATTCAAAGCTGCCCCACATTTTCGTCTTTGTTTATGCATGAACATGGTGGATGAAAAATGAAACATTCGCATACCTTAGAAGATAGCACAAATTTCATGAGACTGTGATATTTCTGGTTAAGCGGAATATTATTTCCAAGAAGCCGTCCATTGCAGGAACTCCATTATCACTGTTCACAGTTAGTTGCAGATCTAGGAACTTTCTCTCTTTCCTATCCTTTTTCCTTTTTTTTTAATAAGTAACCTTAGGAAAGGTTCATTGCACATTGTAAAGCTAAATCCAATGATAAAAATGGATTTCAAGAATGTTGTTTGAACCTACAGCTCAATGCAAAAAAATTTCTCCATCTTAGGAACTCCATTTCAAGACCCAACTTCACTTGCTTTGTAACTCATCCGTAAGTCCGCCTTGTGATTCCAGCAAATCACATCAAACAATTGAGATATTCCAAGTACTGTCAAGACCTAGTATTATAGACCTTGGGATAGTGTTCTGTAATCTGATTGTGGAAGATTGTCTTTCAAGAGAGGTGATGCACCTATGCATTACCTATGTTGAAAAGTGCATAAAAAACACATCAACAGAACTGACGTTAGAGGGAGGGCCACACGTTGGAATACAAAGCTAAGGGTTTTAAAGTGAAGCTGGATCGAATTGAATCTTTCTCTCTGGAAAGATTTCAAAGAGTTCTATGGTCAACACCAAACAAGGGAGAATTTGAAGAATTGCAGCCTCCTATAAGGGAAAAACAAGTTAAGGGAAGTAGCATTATTTCTTCCTCTTCCTCCATTCCACCTGCTTCAATTCCACCCTCACCTTCATTTAGCTGGCCTTTGTCTTCCATCCCATCATCCGAAATTGCATTTTCACTTCCCATCTCTGGCAGCCAGGGGATTGCTTCCCTCCCGACCCTTCCAACCCAAGGCACAGTCCAAACAGCTCCAGCTCAGGTGTAGTCTCAAACTGTTGTTCTAGTGCAGACGCAAGTCCAACTTGCTTCTTTTCAACAGCAAACACTACCCCCGCCTCCCGCCATGGCTTGGTTGGCGCATAACCCCTCGCTGATACATTTTGTCACTTACCATGATATGCCCAAGAATCGGGAAGGATTTTGCTTGAAGTTCTATCCTCGCGACCCACAAAGAACAACTGAAAAACATATCAAAATATTCGAGACAACAATTACTAAAATGCAAGTCAACCACGAGGACGTTGCATGTTGCTTTTTTCGCATTCGTTAGGAGAAGAAGCCTTCTATTGGTACATCAATCTACCTAGAGGATCTGTTACCTCATGGAACCTAATGAAGAATGCCTTCCTGTAGAAATATAAGATTCCCATCAGTCCTTCAGAACTTTACCAGTAGTTTATGTCTGTCAGAAGGAAAGTCAACGAACCTATTGGGTCCTTCAATGACTGCTTTCATCGTGCCTTAACAAGGCTTCAGGACCTATACCTTCATAATGATGTCGCAACTCTCCCAGTCTACTATGTGGCATTGGACAACCTCACGTCGGCTTTGGTGAAAAGGATGCGACCGCCACCCGCCTCATTGGTGATGGCCTATAAAGAGGCCATTGTGGCTAGTGCAGATTTGGAGCAGAATATCTCCGGCCCGCTGCCTTCTTTGGGGCCAGTAGCTCACCTGATGTAGATTCAAGGGCTTAACCAAGCATTCGCTCATCAGACCCCTCTTATGAACCAAGTACCTCAGTTTCCCATTGTCCCACATCCAGGGCAACCACTAAATTATGCGCCTCCCACGCCTTCCTATTTGCAGCATCAACAATAGTATAACTATTCTTAGGCTACTCCGCAACAGCAGGTGTATTCCCAGCAGCCCCAGGCGCCGTTGTACCTATCAGGGCTAGAATTTCCTCTAGTGTATTAGAATCAGTCAATAGCCCTGCCCACTTTTCTCCAAAATTTAGCGCTGCCACCTAGGAACAGGACCGAGAAAGACGAGTTAGAGGAACTGACAGAGATGATAAAGAAAATGTCCATAGAAATGATGCACCTAAAAAATTATAATAATTAGTTACAGGCCTCCCAGCGTAACTTTCAATCCAATCTTAATTGGGACAGTAGGGACAACCGAGAAGTAAGCACTTCCTCTGGGCAGAATTATGATAGGGGACCAAACATTAATCAAATTTCTGAAAGGAGATCTTCTCAGAGGCAGAACCATGCATGGAATACATGGCCCAATAACAGAGGTGTCCCTAAGCCTTTCGACCAACTGGAAAGCAACGAAAAGATGACCAGTGGAGTGTACCTTACTGAGGCAGCCTTGTCCGGATGGTGTTGGATTCACAAAACCAGCAGACATTCCGAGTTGGATTGCCCCAAATTCCAGACAGCTGCTGAAATATTCCACGTGGAGGTGCAAAATGCAGTCGATAATGCCGGCTATAGGGACATTATCCCATCTAAGCCATATGATTCCTCTTGTCTTGTGGTTAACCAAGTGCCATTTCTGTAGGGCGACTGCAACAAGCCCGAAGTCAAGCCTGTTTCCGTTAGGAGTGAAGAAGTGTAGGAGGTAAGTAACGAACAAACTTTGGCTCAACTTTTCGATCCAGTAGATAATGGTCCAACAGACGAAGAAGAGTCATTTGTAGATGAGGTCCACATGTTCCATCAAAGTTCAACTCCCTACTTCTTCAGGAATAGACAGGCGAGTGGACCCTTTACAACGTCTATTCCACCGAACAATTTCACCACCCCCTGATCCTAATGCCAGCAATAACCCTGGACTCCCCCATATACCCACCCAATACCTCAACAAAAATAGGTCTCAAAACTAGTCACAAAATCAGGCTCAAGGCCAACCCCAAAATTCGTCTAGTCAAATGAAAGTCCAACCTCCTAGTTCCGCCATAGGTCAGGCTTTTAGTTCAGAAATTGAGCAAATGGGTGAATACGTGGTGAAAGAGTTCAAAAGGGTGAAAATCAGTTTATTTTCCTTTGAATTACTCAAAGTCCCAGCCATAAGGCACGCCTTCTTTAGGGTCCTTAATGGGACCCCATCCTCCGGGACAACGCAGGAAACATCAGCTAAGAGGGTTACCTTTGAAGAACCCAGGCCAAAACCGGTAAGACATGAGGATACCGAGAAAAAGAAGGATGTCCCTGTGAATCAATCCACAAGTAAGCAAATGGAAAAGGACCTAGAGCAGGGTAATAGGCCGATCTCCGAGGACCAGCCGTTTAGGCAGACTAGGGATAAAGGCAGTGATAAGAACAAAGGTCAAGTTGCTCACATGGATACACCTATGGGCATCTTTCAAGGAAGGATGGAAACTCCCCCTTTTCTTACCACCATCTGAATATTTGGGAAGAACTTGCATAACTGTCTACTTGATTCAAGAGTGTCTACCAATGTCATACCTTTGGCAGTATGCAAGGCTCTTGGCATCACTCCCACGCCTTTAAGGAGGAAGGTGACCCAGCTGGACAAAACATAGATCAACATCGTGGGAGAAATAAATTAGATCTCGATGTAGATTGCTATAGATCCAAGGATAGAAAAAGTCATTGACATTCAAGTGGCAGACATTTCTGATGCATATGGGATCATCTTGGGGAGGGAATTCACTAGGGCACTAAACAGATATACTGCCACAGATCTTTCTCACATGTGGCTGCCATGGAAGGGGCTGCCAAATCAAATCTATATCGACCGCAAACCTCGTATGAAATACATGATCACGAAATACAATAATCTCAGTGAAGTGTTGTTTGCCGAGACTGACCTGGGAAATTACCATCCTTTTGCCTACCAAAACAAGGTCGAGCCCCAAGAAGAATGTGCTGACGAAGTACTCCTAGTGTTGTGTAGTCCTCTGATCGATTTTACTCAAATGCCTCCGAGTACATAAATGTTGGTAGAGTCTGATGACAAACTCGATAAAGACGACAACTAGAGACTACTCAACGGTTTCTAAGAGTTCATGGAAAAGTGTGCTAGAGACCAACTCGGCTTGGGTGCCTAAATGGATTTGCAAGATCTCTTGTTGTCAAATTGGTGCAGGATTCACAATGCTGCCCACTCCAAGTTTGACTGCTGCTTATGTCAAACGACAGTCAAACATGTTAAAAAATTAGCTACTCCTCAAATGGAGACACCAAAAGGGGCACCAGCAAAACCACCCACTGATCAGTACATCGAGCTAGAAAATTCCCCTAAGATCACAGAGCCAGTCACCCAGCTGAAAGGGAGCAGGAACTTAGTCGGACCCGAAGATAAAGAACTTTCCATATGTTGGACGCTTTGATTTGACGGATCTAAGTCAAAGCAAGGAGTTGGAGCTGGGTTCAAACTCATCAGTCCAACGAGTAAGACCTTTCTTGCCACCCATAGATTGTAGTTTTATTGCACCAATAATGTGGCAGAATATGAAGCTTTGGTCCATGGCCTTCTCATGGCCTTGAAAAAAAATGTCAAAATGCTGCAAGTTTTTGGGGATTCAGAACTCGTAGTTAAGCAAGTTAGGAAATTGTATTCCTACCATGATAGAAGGCTTGCCAACTATATAAACAGGGTTTGGGACCTCTTGGAAGGCTTAGATGCATTCAATATATGATTAATTCCCTGTGCTCAGAATTGTACAGTTGATGCCTTGGCTCAAGCGACCAACACTTTGCAACCCCTCTCTTTATTAGGGCTTAAGAAATTCACAGTTGAGCTGACATCTACACCATCAGTCCCAAATAATTTCACCCACTTGCAGGTCTTCAACGATGACAAACATATTCTCGAATTCATCACAAGTTATGATGTCTTCACAGCCCAAATAATTGATGAAGTTGATCTGCAGGAAGCCGAACTGGACATAGAGGGAGTTATTAATCTCAAAACCAATACAATCCCCAAAGGCATGGTTCAGTTAGAACGTATATTCGATCTGGATCATATCAGAGATCAGAATCGACAAACGAAGAAGGAGGTGATAAGCAACCAATGTGATGCTTACAACCTCAGGACAGCCAAGGAGATCAAGAATGTCTTTATTAGAAAAGTGTGCACGCCTGAGGAGAAGGGAATTATTGATGCATTGCGGAAGTACCATGACGTGGTGGCATGGAGCTACGTAGATTTAAAGACATATGACACTTCTGTCATCACGCACACCATCCCTCTCAAGACAGAAGTGAGGCCATTCCGTCAACGGCAACACCCTATCAATGCCTTGTTAGAACCAATCATTTACAAAGAAGTGCAAAAGTTACTTTCGGAAAGGATTATTTTCCCAATCAGACACTCTACGTGGGTGGCCAACTTGGTCCCGGTCAAAAAAAAGAATGGGGAGATTAGATTGTGTGTAGATTTTTGTAATTTGAACCGAGCTTCAGAGAAAGATAATTATCCAGTGCCTTCATTGGATGAGGTGTTTTAGATCATCAACGGCTCCCAGATGATGTCTTTCCTTGACGGATACTCTGGGTACAACCAGGTAATGGTACAATATGAAGATTGTCACAAAACGGCGTTCACCACTAAGTGGGGGATGTTTGCGTATAGGAGAATTCCTTTTGGGCTCATCAACGCTGGTGCTACCTTCCAACGTGCCATAGATATTGCCTTCAGGGACCTGATCGGCAAGCACATAATCATCTACATGGATGATTTGACTATATTTTCTAAAAGGCAGGGTGATCACGTCTTTGATTTATGCAAGGTGTTTCAGAGGTGCAGGGAGTTCAAGGTTTCCCTTAAGCCCAAGAAGTGCATTTTTGGAGTGACTAAAGGTAGATTTCTCGGACACATCATTTCAGAATAGGGAATCTCCATAGACCCTGAACATATTCAGTCATTGCTGAAAATCCCACCGCCAGGCAATAAGAAAGAGTTAAAGTCCTTTTTTGGGAAGATCAACTTCACCAGGAAATTCATCATGGGTTTTGCAGAGATTGTTAAACCTCTCAATGCTATGTTGAAATAGGATGCCAAAATTGAGTGGACTCCTGACGCCAAACAAGGTTTTGAAGAAATCAAATGGGCCATTGTTGAGGTGCTGGTGTTAGTCAGTCCGGATTATTTGAAGTCTTTCTACATCTACTCATTCACTTCAGAGCATTCTTTTGCTAGCATGTTGACTCAAAAAGACGATGAAGGAAATGAGCATCTGATCACCTTCATGAGTGCTCCCCTGAAGGACGCTAAATTGTGGTATCACAACGTAGAAAAATAGGCATATGCTCTCGTCAGAGGGGTGAAGAAATTTAGGCACTACATCCTGCACGATAAGGTGTTTTCCATTGTCCCTGACCTAGCGGTAAAAATGTTGCTCATGCAAAATGAATTGGGAGAACAAAGAGCCAAATGGGTCACCCTGCTCCAAGAATATGACATGGAGATCCAACTGATGAAGCTGGTGAGAGGACAGGCACTCACCCGCACGATTGTTGAAGTAGCTGCAGAGGCTACACCCGAACTCACTGTGCAGTAGTACCAGCTTGAGGATGTCTCCCCGGGAGAATGGTACAAGAATTTCGTTTATTATATGTTGAACCTCAAGTGTCTGTCGCACTTGCAGGGGGTCCAAAAGCGCGCCCTTAGATTGAAAAGAAATGGTTACATGCTACAAGGGTCCATTCTCTATAAGAAGAATCATGAAGGCATTTACTTAAGATGCCTTGGTAAGGAGGAAGCAGATCGAGTCTTAAAAGAGTTCCATGAAAAATTTGGCACGGGCCATGGTTTTGGTTCTTCCACGACACACCAGATATTGAGAGTAGGGTATTATTGGCCAACTATCTTCAAAGATGCTCATTGTCATGTCTGCTCATGTCACATGTGTCAAAAAGCCGCCACCAAGGAAAAGAATGTTGTTGTCCCACTGCAGCCTGTGCTAGAGGTAAGGTCATTTGCGCAATGAGGCCTCGATTTCATCGGTCTGGTAAGCCCTCCATCGTCTATGGGACACAGGTACATTCTTACTGCTACTGGTTACTACACTAAGTGGACAAAAGCAATCGTATGTAAGCAATGCACAACTGAAGTAGTTACTAATTTTTTGGAAAGTTTCATTTTAAATCACTTTGGTTGTCCTTATGCTTTGGTGTGTGACAATGGACATGCTTTTGCTTCACTAAAATTTGCTAGTTGGGCATTTGACTACGGGATCGCTCTTAAGTTTTCATCTAATTACTACCCCCAAGGCAATGGCCTCACCGAGTCCACAAATAAGAACTTGATTACTGTGATCAAGAAATTGCTAGACAGGAATCCCAAGGACTGACATACCCAGCTCCATTTTGCCCTTTGGGTAGATCGCACTCTCCATAAGGTCGCCCTTGACGACTCCCCATTCCACCTCGTTTATGGCCTAGAACCCATATTTCTTATCCATCTGAAGATTCCTACTCTTCATTTTATCAACGACTTTTATGAGGGAGGAGATCGTAGAGAAGCTCGGTTAGCTGAGCTCTTGCATTTAGAGGAAGTCTGAGACCGTGCAATAGAAAAATTTTCCAAGCATCAGGGTGTGGTTAAGAGATGGTTCCACCACCGAGCCAAAATCAAGGCCTTTAGGATTTCAGATTTGGTCTCGTATTGGGACAAGGCCCATGAAAAGAAAGGGGGGCATAACAAATTCGACAAGCTTTGGCTTGGCCCCTTTCAAATAGCTGAGATTTTGGGAGACAATGCCTTCCGCCTAAAGACCTTAACTGGTGAGAACGTCCCATTGCCGGTCAATGGGTAGCACCTGAAGCATTACTTCCAGGCTTGAACTCATTCAAGCCCTTCTTTGTAAATATTTTTATATAGGTTAGAGTAAATTGCTCTTTCTGGTTTGTTTGCATCTTTTGTTTTGCGTCGCTCTTTTGTTTTCTCCCTCCTGGTAGTTTTTTTCTTGAAAGGATGCTTCCCACCTCTTAGCGGTGGCCATGCTCGCTCGAAAAATGGTTTACTTTGTTGTCCGTCCTTGGTGTTCTTTGGTTAAATATTCACTCTCTACCCTTGTTCTCTGAAGACTGCCCATAGATGATTTCCCTGTCTGAACTCTGTCCTAGAACTCGACCCTAGGTTAGATCTCTTCACACACATCTCGAATCTCACACAAAACATATAATAATCATTTCTAAAGGATTGTGCCACGGTTGCTATGACACCTAGTGAGTGAAAAATCTTAAGTCTACTCCAATGACCACTGCAGTCTCAAACCCATTGTAGGCTTCAGTGCTTACCCGGTCGAGCAAAATGATAAATGAGAAAGGTACATTGAAAGAAATATCAAAATGAAAGAAAGGGATTTTAAAAAATAAGCGACCGTATGGGTGTGCAGGTAACTCTACTGGGGCTATGGATGTTCGGCCGATAGTAGAGCAATATTAGTGGGATTACAACGACAACTCTGTCAGGGCTATGGACACCTGACTAGCAGTGGAGCAATGTCTAGGTTACTTTTGGTGCTAGACGAGTTAAGTAGCTTGCTCGATTGGCTTAGCAGCCCTTGGTCATCATCCCTCAGAAAGGAATGAATTCACTAACACACACTTTTGAGATGTCCTGTAAGCTAACCCAATTAAGGATCCCATTCTCCCAGTTCACCTTCAGAACCATAGATTTTGGGTCTTGAATGAATATTTATTTTTTGAACGCTCAGGCGCGTTCCCCAGCGGAGTCGCCATTTGTTGTGCCCTTAGCACACACGCCCCGTTCAGAATGGGGACCCTCTTTCCTTTCCCTTGCCAGGTCATTTTTGTCACTGCCTCATTTTGCGTGCCTCATTTTTGTGCCCCTAATGGTCAATGTACCTCCAAAGTTTCATCATAAGTTGATCGTGCTTCCCCTTAGCTAGTTTTTTCAAGTTTTGAGGCCTTCCAGGGTCTCTCTGGCAGTTTTCTTCTGCCAGTAGCCCTAGACCCGGCCAGGCCAACCCCCTCGGGTTTCCCTCTCATGACCGCCATCTCAGACGGCAGATGGGCTGCGTCCTCCTAGACCCCGGGTCTCGGCTCTATCTTCGCCGTCTAAAATGTTTGCGAGGAAACTGTGGCTGCCTTTGAGCCTTCTGGGCCCGGCCCTTCAGACTTTTGTCTCTAGAGTTCCATGAGGGTTTCGTCGTTCCCAACGGCAGACCTCCAGCAGAACCCCGGCCTACGGGCCCCAACCTTCTGTGTGCCGCCGGTAATTTCGAAGTTGAATTTTCAAAGCGGTCGCCGGCCTGGGCCCTCTCGGCTGCCGGACCCTGGGTCTCCCGCCACCGTCCATATTTTTTGAATCCACCAACCTTTATTCTGCCATACCTTCATTTAATGAGGCCATCAATGGTGGTGGGGGTATAAAAGTCTTACCCAAACCTATTATTTTCACTTGACAGTGTCATAGAGAAAGATCAGAGCTTGCCAAAGAGGATTCCTCTGTGTTTAAGAGCTCCGTGTTTGCACTCGTTGTCGTCACCTTGCCAATCGTGAGTGGATTCCACACCTCCCCGTGTCGAGTGTTCGAGGTAAGTTTTCTGTTCACCCTCTTGAACAATGTTTTCATGATTTCTAAGGCTTAAAATGAACGACAATGATTAAAAAGACATGTGTAGGATGAAACATGACATAACAAACAAAACCCTCGTCCCCAGAAATTGAGAGGGCCCCTATAGTTCCCTCGGGGTCTATCCGAAGCTCTATCTCTGCGCGGATGTTCTTCACAGGGGAATTCACGCCTCTTGGGCCTAGACACTCCCTTCGCCGACCTGGACTTAATAAAATAACTAAATTCTCAAATGGCTCCCTCGTCCACCTGGCCTAGAACCTTGGTCTTCCGCTTGCGGTTCGCCATGCGGCGGGCTGACTTGAATTTTGAGGACGAAACTCTGACCTCCATTTTGACCTCCTGGGCCCGGGTCTTCGGGCTTCCGCATCCATATTTTCGCTCCTCTCCTGTCGTTCTCTGACGACGAAAGGGTCTTGTCCTCCCGGTCCTCGAGTTCCGGCCTCCAAATTGCCGTCTGCTAGCGAAACTTCCCGACCGCCCTTCGGTCCGCTGGGTTCTAGTTCTCGAATTTCCATCCCCAAGATTCTGCATGGTTTTGGCCATTGCAAACAGTGAATGACTGACATCCCTCTGCCCCCCAGGTCCAAGACCTCCATTCACCACTGGGAAGCCCGTGTATATAATGAACGTCCTCGACCGCGCCGGGCTCCGCCATCCGGGACTCCGCCCGGTTTCCGCCGAGTAAAAAAGGAAAATCTTGACCGCCCTTCCGAGCTCTGGGCTCCTCCTTCCCGATTTCTATGAAACTCACGATAAAATCTAGCGTCCAACCGAGGAGTCGGGTCCGGTCCGCTGGGCCGCCCCCTCCAGACTTCCGTTTGATGATTGTCGTCCCGAGCGGTGAAGGCGCCATGGCATCCTGGCCCTGTAGGCCCGATAACTAAAAACTACAGGATGCCCTGGGACTTGCTAGGCCCTGGACCCTGGAGTTCCATCTCTGAAACTCTATTTGTGCTCAGTCGTCCTAAACAACCTCTCCAGACGGCTTTCTGGCTTGGGACCTCCAGATTCTCCTAAATCCATCCAAATGAGCCCAAATTTGAAATCTAATCCCGACCCACATCCTTAGTTTTGGTCCTCTTCATTGCAACCCCTTTAGATTATCGAAATTCGATCGAAAAGAGTCTCCTAGATTGTTTGACCCCGTTTGCTTGCCCAAATAGCATTCTTGCTAGGGAAGTCTAGCCCTCCAGGCCCGAACTGTCCAAATGCACTTAAAAGACCAATGACATCGGGAGATAAAAAGTATCATGTTATGCTTGATAGATCATTTAAAATGGATTTCATCTCTGAGATCTCGACTAACATGAATTCTTTCATGATCAATTGCACTTACTAAGTCTTTGCTTGCAGAATATATGGAATTTGGTGCGGGACCTTCGGGGATAGCCATCGAAAAGGACAAAGGAAAGAAGTCAGACAAAACTCCTTGAGGGAAAGAAGATAAGGACCAAATGAAATACCAGTTCCAAGGTGAGCCTCTGCACTTGAAGGTTACCACGGACTGGAAAGAAATCACCGACACCAACATAGGCCATGTCAATATTGAAGAGTTCAAGCAAAGGGTCAGAGTCAATCCAATGACCAAGAATGCAAGACTGATAAGACAAAGCAGAATAGCAAAGGCAGCAGGCTTTCCTCCATCTCTTGTAGCCTCGGAGCTCGTCATGGCATGTCGGTAGGCATATCAATCAGATAAAAGAACAATTGTCGACAGGGATGGTAACATTCTCGCCAACATGTTGGCTAAAGGAATCACAGAAACCTTCCATATCCCTACTTTTCAAGAAATGGAAACACCCACCATTGAAGAATGTTAGGCAACATGGGATGATAATCCGGTGGGCTGTAAAAGGTTAATAAATCAGCATTGGCTTAAGGAAAACCGGGACAGTGTTGCGAAGGTTCCTCACGAACTCTTCCACAGTGACTTCCACGAAGACTACCACGACTTGGTCACAATGCTAAGTAGGGTGATGGGCCTCCATTCGGCTGCCTTCTTTCAGGAATGGATGGTATACTTCATCGAACAGATCCTTCGGGGGAACGAGGATGTTACCACAAAGACCTCATTCTATTGGGGAGGTATAATAAGCAACTGCTTTCATGAGCAGTTCCTCAACATGAAGAAAAGCTCCAAATTCTATATGACTTCATACATCGTCCACTCCTTAGCGGATCGAAGGCAATACAATGGGTTGTTTGTGGCGCCCGATGAAGGGCAGGGCCAAAAAATGAAACCTTATGACAAATACCCTCAGCTCCAATATAGAAACTTTAAGAGGGAGTATTGCAGAGTGAATGACGCCTTCATCGGTCATATCATCAGAATGATTATTGGGGATTTTGAAAGGAGGGTTTCCCACAGTGCTCGGGAATTCTTAAAGTAGTATGCCTTCCTCTTCATTCAATACCCGAAGTTCACATACATTTGTGCCCAGGGCTTCACTGAAAGGCTGAACAAATTGCCTTGATACCCCAATGACCGAATCATCTTATTGGAGCTTTCTCGGTAGCTCTAGCACATAAAGGCAATATTCAGTGGCAAGCACATAGCAGGGATCTTTTATCCCATGACTCTTGGTCGGGGCATGTATAAACTACAAACTTCCCAATGCGTTGGTAACTCTTAGAAAGAAATTAGGGATTACCATTTTCATCTACATACTACCCGCCCACGGATGGACCCGCATGGTCACGTAAGGAAAGCACTGGGACCGGAGTTCACTCATCTCCACCACATTGAAGACTTTTCGGGTGATTGTCAAGATGATAAAGAGGTACGTGCAAGGCACTATATGCAGATGACTGAGCATTTTATAAGAAAGGTGCAACAATTTCCCATACTGGACCAAGTCAAAGAAGACGGGAGCACCATAATGAACACCAGGTATCCCGTAGTTGCCAACTTGCCACTACCTACAATAGACTGGGATGAATAGGAGGTTGATGACCTCGACATTATAACCAAGCCAATCTTGGCCCGTACTAAGGATTGGGTTGATGGGCAGGTAGCCCAATTGAAATAGCTGGGGGTGGTCCTAACTTATGAAGGGCTTAAAAGTGAGCCAAGTACCATGGATGACGCCGATGCCACCACTTCGACGGGCGTGACATCCAAGTCTCCTCCAGTCACTAGACTCAAGAAGAGAAAAGAAACAGAAGCAGAATAGTCTCCTGACCCTAAAGTCTACACAAGGAAAGAAACAGGAGGCTTGCCATCCAAAAGACTTGAGCAATCAGGGGGCACAACGGACTACCTCTTGACGCATGAAGAAAAACTAAAAGGTACTGATCAAATCAAACTTGTTTTGGCTCTACTTGCTTTGGTTCCCCCATCATCTACCTCCCTGGCTATGGTCGTTGCATCCCCGCTGACGGTGGACATCTCTATTCATCTTTCTCCTTCGCCTCTGACTGGGTCCGTAATTGTGATTGACTCTTCCTCCTCTATGGCTACTCCTCCTTCCTCTGCTGCCATGTCACCCACTACATCACTCCCATTACCTACAGTGGCAACCCCAATGCCCACTCCCACCTTCCCTGAGGCCTTCTCAAAGCATATGCAGAATATCCATTCTGAGCTCTCCCAGATCCTCATGGATCCCACTCTTTAAGCTGCCTTTGCTCAGGTCCTCGCTACTGCCCAACCTTCACAGCCTCCAATAGGGCTCCCAACTATGGAAGCCAACATACTAATCTATAAGGAGTGGGAAAAATGAGAGCAAGAATGCTCGAGGCCCTTTGAGGAGGAGGCTAGTGAATACCATGAACACCTGGAATATGAACATTGCACTATTGACAGGGTGGCTTACAAAGAAGAGGGAACTAGTTCCTTAAAGAGCGAGGATGAGGAGGAGACTGGCGGTGGTAGGTTCATCGTGCAGGCCTTTGATGATGATCTTAAGGAAGAGCTGGCCCGACAGCTGAGGGGCACTGAAATGGAGGCGGAAAGGTCACCCCTTGAAGAAGAAGGATAGCAACAAAAGGATAGTCTGGGAGAAGATATACCTGAGAGTGGGGCTCTAGCTGTAAAGAGCAATGAAACTGAGCAACCCAAGGAGCACAAACCTAAAGGCAAGAAAACCAAGGAGATAGAGAAGGAAGAAAGTCCCTAATAGCTATTATCCACTAAGCTTCTTGTCAAGCACCTCGTGTTCGCCCAGGACTCTGATGACGAAGAAGGAGATGCTACTGAAAGAGAAAAGGAGCCCTCCAAGGGTGGGGAAATTAGGGTCACAACTAGGGAAGGCGAGGGTGATCATGAGTCACCCAAGGGCAAGTCTGTCATACCATAGTGGTTAGAAAAATAGCTCAGAAAGAAAACCCTTGTACTCAAGCACCTGAGGACAAGACTAGAAGCTATCTTAGCCCGAGCTCAGATCACAACAAAGAAGGAAAGAAAGCTTAAGATTCGATCCAAGGTAACGATGGATGCTTCTGGGTCTCGAGTTGTGCAAATAGCCACACCTATCATAGGTCAGGAAGGGATAACTTACAAAATCTCCACCATGGATCTAGGGACCGCCACTAGAGAATAGAAGGTAGGGCATCTTGAGGAGTCAATGGCCACGGTGGTGTGCCTGATAAAACAAGACAATACTTCAAAAGATGAGCTTAAAGCACAGGTGGCTACTTTAACAGATTATATCCAACAGTGGTCATTGGTGGATGACCTGCCTACCACATCCACAACTGCACCCCAACTGCTATCCAAAGAACAAATTGATAAGATGGAGAGAAGAAAGAATTTGGAAAATACTACGAAGGACTGGTTCCGACAAGTCTTATACGTTGGAAACATGGGAATTGGTCGGGCTGTTCGAACATCCAACAAGTTCTTGGACTTGCAGCAATCTTTGGAGGGCACAAAGAAGCTATGCACTGACTTCCCTGCGGTGTACGACTCCACCTTCCCAAAGATCGAGGCTATCCTTCAATTGCCAGAAGCCACATGGGAAAAGGAGCTTGCGTTTAAAAATGACGATCACTGGCTAATGGATGTATGGTGGCAGGACTTTGACAATAGGAAGGAAAGGTTGGAGTAGATAATGAGCAAAGTGGATCCAGATATAGAATGGATCAAGGAAATCAGGGCAGAGTGTGCTCGTTATCTCAAGCTGATGACGAAGTATGACATGCCCGCAGTGCAAATGGATCCAGAAAAGGTGAAGCCCTACTTCCAAAGAAAGATGGAGGATGGGATATCTAGTGAAATAATGGTGGAGTTCATGAGTTTCATTGCTCATGCCTTCGATCAGTTAGAGCTACTCAGGGACCAAGGCGCAAAATACAATGAGGACTGGAAGAGGTTAGAGGACAATGCAAAGGAGTGGAGCTACCAAGCGCTACGGTATGAAATCATTGAAGTAGACAAACTCCAGCCGGTCATCCTAAAGTTCATGGAATACACAGCATCTAAAAGGCAAGAGGATAGCCTTGTCAATGATAAAGAGCTCCCTGAAGAGTAGCTACAGTAAAATAGCAATCAGCTAAAAGACAAAAGGCTACAGTGTCGTCACTAGAGGACAAAATAAGGAAGGGACAAAATGTATTTTTTAAATTGTAACATATTGGGGGTTGGTGAAACCCTATTTTGTAATGAATCTTGGCCACACAATGAGAATTAATCTTGGCCATTCATTTGACTTTTGGGGCACTATAAATAGGGGTCTCCTCTTATTTGCAAAGAGAGTTGAGTTGTTGTAAAGACATGCTGCAGAAATTTATAATGAAAATACATTGACTTGGTGCATTTTATGAGTTTCTCACATATTGCTTGATTCAACCTCCATTGTTAGATGTTTAACTTAGATTTTTATTGCTGTTCTAGTTAATTTTTCTCTTGCCTTGATAGATTTTAGGAATGATGTCCTGTGATTATGAAAATTTCTGCTGTGTAGATGCCTTCTTAGTCCATAATTTTTGTTGTTTGCTGATGGTAGATAGTTGTGTAAAGTTAGTCTAGGCTTAAATTCAAAGTTGCCCCACATTTACGTCTTTGTTTATGCATGAACATGGTGGATGAAAGATGAAACATTCATAGACCTTAGAAGATAGCACAAATTCCATGAGACTGTGATATTTTTGGTTAAGCAGAATATTGTTTACAGGAAGTTGTCCATTGCAGGAACTCCATTATCACTGTTCACAGTTAGTTGCAGATCTAGGAACCTTCTCTCTTCCCTGCCCTTTTTCCTTCTTTTTTAATAAGTAACCTTAGGAAAGGTTCATTGCACATTGTAAAGATAAATCCAATGATAAAAATGGAGTTCAAGAATGTTTTTTGACCTTACAACAACGCAAAAAAATTTCTCCATCTTAGGAACTCCATTTCAAGACCCAACTTCACTTGCTTTGTAACTCATCCATAAGTCTGCCTTGTGATTCCAGCAAATCACATCAAACAATTGAGATATTCCAAGCACTGTCAAGACCTAACATTAGAGACCTTGGGATAGTGTTATGCACTCTGATTATGGAAGATTTTCTTTCAAGAGAGGTGATGCACCTATGCATTACCTGTGTTGAAAAGTGCATAAAAAACACATCAACAGGTTATATTCTTGAAAGAGTCTTGAGTTAACGGATTTCCTTTAGCCCTAATTGTTTTCATGATAAGGTAGCCTATTTGATTGGTTTGGTTGGTAAGGCACTTGATTCAAGGCCTAGTAAGGCCTATAATTTAGAAATTTTTATTTTTTAATGTTTACCAACTCATTCCCAAATGTTTGGAGGTTTTTTATCTCTTGTAGCTCAAAAGATTATGTTGGGACAACCTTTTCTTGTATAGGAGCATATGGTAGAGAGGTTGTTTACGGCACTTACATAGGTGTAGTTGGTGGAATTTCTAGAAAAATAGGCATTGGAGATCTTGGGGAAGTTTTCCTAGCTTGGATGAGGTTGTTCTCAGCTCTTACAACTACCTCATAAGCATTAGGAAGTATATGTGCACCCATAGATTGTATCATTATGAAAATTTCACTATTGAAATCCCTCAAAAAATATAGGAAAGCATGCTCAGCTGAAGATCTTACCAACAGTGGGATTATATCCCAAGTCTTTTGGAAGAAAAAATTGAAGTCTGTCATGTAATCATGGTGAGCTCTCTTGATATTCGTCAGCTACTCCACCAAAGACAAGTGATCTGATTTATCTTCAAAATGCTTGTAGAGGCTATCTCCTAGATGTTCCCAAGAGGTGATGGATTTGACTGCCAACCCTCTAAACCACTGTGATACTTTGTCCCTAAATGAGGTAGCCAGGAGTCTAAGAGCAAGTTTATCTTCTATAATATTGTGGACTGCACATAGTAAAGCCACATCTCTGATATGTTCAATGGAGGTGGTTTGGTCTTCTCCATTAAAAAATGGGAATCTTTTCAAAGCAATCATATGGATGTCACCATATTGTTACAAATTTAGTGGGATACCCCCATTAAAAGGCACAAAAGGCCTATTTCTAGCCATGTGGAATAAATTCATGTGTGTGAGCAGTAGGTATCTTAGCTTCAAACAATCTCCCAAATGGTGGTGTACATCAAGCCCTAGGAGAAGGAATTGTACTTATATTTCTCCTAACATATGATAAAGACTATCTATCTCTTCTTATAGAAGTATGAAATGGTAGTTTAGTATATTGATAAATGCCTCTAGAAAATGCTCGTGTTTGAATTCTTGGCATGAATGTGCGAGTCTTCTTTTGACACATGATTTTGGGTAGTAGCAGAGTCACCAAATTTTGATGTAGAGTCATCGTATGAATACAGAGTCACCAGGTGTAGTGTTTGAGTTCCTCTTCAATATTTGAACCATTGAGAGTATCACCACTCTCTCAACAAGGTGAAGTGAAACTTTTTCTTGTCCCACTAGGTTTGCCAAAAATTGTTGTCACATGGAATTTCACCCTATTGAACAAAAATTCCAACACTCCATTGAAACAATGGAACTAACCTCAAGGTGTGGGACCTTGTGGATGAGGTTAGATCTTTGGAGAAGGTCAGATTCCTCTCAAAACTAGTTGTAACAAAGGCTGGTCTAACCTAGCAATGTAAAGCTCTACACTAACCCTAGACGATGAATTGAAGGAGGAAAAGGGAGAAGGAGGATGCTTAAGATAAGGGAAAATGGTGATACACTAAGATTTGAAGTGTTTCTTCCTACTATTATTGCATAGGGTATCAACAATATCACTTGAGAAACTCACATAATTATCCATTTTACTAGATTTGTAGGGGAAATATGAAGGCTAAATGTCTAAGAGATCAAAAGGGGTAGGGGTTACCCAAAATTAACACTTCCACAACCAACTAACACAATAATGCAATCTACAAAAATTATAAAAATAATGCATGCATAGAGGTATCAAACAATACACAAGATACTAGCATAGAGAATTGGGAAAAATTTTACTTTTATTGATACAAAGGAATGGAAGCCAATTTTACAGTTATAGAATGCTAGAATAGCATAAGCCTATTAGAGAAAATCCAAGGAAGAACCCCTTGAAAATATACAAGCATATCCTTTATAGCTTAGGCATAAATTAGTTGACTCCAACCAAACCCTAACCCTCACTAGGGTTGGAAAATAGTAGAAATCCATGTAGGAAAGAGTTGGGGCAACCAAAACATGGAAAACTGTGCAAGAGGACAAGCTCTGGATGTGCACCATACCCTACAATAAATTTTGTGACCAAAATTCCCTCATAATTTCAGTGATTTGGGTATGGGGCAAGAGGGAAGGACAATAATCAGCAATTAATGTGCATGGATTCCCATTAGATCAACCACAACCATCAAGAAGTGCAATAAATGATTTCCTCGAGCCTCAAAAATCAAGCAGGCAATTGAGAAAGTCACTCAGCCTCTAATGGAAGTGACCCCAAAAACACATAAAATTATGAAAAGTTGGGGCATCAAGCCCAAAAGGAAACTTTGTTTGATCATGAAATAAATGGTTCAAAGCCCCAAAATAATGTCTCCGTTAGAGGTCAGGCATTAGGCCTACATCATACCTCCTATTGCAGGTTGAAAAGTTAAAGACTAATATTGAGAAAAACAAAAATTGGAACTTGTCAGGGGTCGGTCCTCAGGCCTACCTCATACCACATACAAAATATTGGGATGAGGGAAGCTGAAAACACAAATTCTAAAAGTTAATCCCTATCAGGCGTCACCGATCAAGAGGAAGGGCTACCTCTTACCGAATGAGAGGCAAGGAGAAAGATGGAAGCCTAACCACTGACATCTAAAGGATATAGAGTCGGTAAAATATTTTGAAGGCCCTATCAAGGGTTGAGTGGAAGAAGTATGGAAGGTGATAGACAAAAAGCCTGATCTCTAACATCTAAAACATGAGATCGAGGATTAGAGGTCAGGGGAGAAGGCTTACGCCTTTCTGCAAATGTGAAAAGGGTAAAGGGGAAGACCGACGCTCGACACCCAAAAGAAGCTATTGGAGGTCAAAGGTTTGGGAGAGATCTTCCTTCATGTTGAAAGAAAGGTAAGAGGGAAGGTGAATACCCGATATCTAAAAAATTAGATTAGGGATTGGGGGGGAAGAAGAGCAATAAGAGGGAAACCCAACCCCCCAAAGTCCAAAATGCAACACTTTGGAAAATATTGAAAGACTTAATCAGGCTTCAAGGTCAGGTGGGAGGCTTATGGCCTACGAAGGGAAAGCAATAAATCTTAAAGGGTAAGGCCAATGGCCAAAACCCGAACCACTTAGGGGGGAAAAGATGATGAAGGTGGAAGAGGTGGAAAGGAGGAGCGATAAGCAAAAGCATGTTGGGAGGGAGGGAAGCGACAACCCAAAAACTCAAAACACCTAGACTTAGCCAATTTTAGACATTTTCAAGTGAGACTCATACGATATGACCCATATGATATTTCTCAAAATGGTTTTCAATGATGGGTCATCAAGATGGCACGAAATGGTAACACATCCCTCTAATAATTTCATCTTAATCATTTTCTTCTCAAAATTCTAATTTAATTCATCATAATCTCATTCTCTTCTTCCAATTCTACTAAACCTCATTAAATTTTACCCTATATTTATTTAGGTGGCCTTGTAAATTTCAATATCAAGCCTAAATTTTAGCCTAACTCTATTTGGGTGGCCTTTTGTTGTGTTTAAGAAACCTTGTTAAAATTTGGTTTTAAGCCTAAAATTCACCATATCTTTATTTGGGTGTCCATTTCATAGTTGGGTGGTCCTATACTATATTTGAGCAATTCTATAAGGCTCAATCCTTAGCCCAAAATCTAGTCTTCTCATCTAATCCAATCAATCAACCTAACCCCAAATCTTAGCTTAATCTAAATCCTAATTTGACCTTTAGTAGATCTACCCTAAGATCTTTTCATATAAAAAATATTAAGATGTAATAATCAGCATTATTATTTTTTGAAAACTTATTAGCTCAATAAAATGGAAATCGCTAAACAACTTTCCTTTCAACTTTTTGATCACCAAGTTCCCAGTTTAGGTGAGGTGAGAACATATGGTGTATGGGATTATAATAATACTTGAAATGAATCAACTAAAATTAATCCACTTATCCAGTGGGGTTAGCTTAGCACTTCCAATTTTCAAAGGGAAAGCATCAAACAATACTAAAATGTAAAGCCAACTCTTCCACTTTTTCAGTGGTGAGAAAATACAAGGAAGAGCAACCCTCCCACTTTTCAATAGTGAGTGAATATAATAAGAGAGAGTAACTCTTCCACTTTTCAAAAGTGAGTGAACCAATAATCCACTTATTCAGTGGGGTAAGTAACAACAAAATATCAAAAATAGATCACTATTGTTACTATCCCTTAGTGTTAAAATGTTAGCTCACTTAAAAACTTCTAAATTCAAGATATGCATATGTTGATACAAGTATGGTCATGAAAAAATTTTATAGAATATCTCCACATGTATCAAAATATAAAAGAACTAACCAAACATCATGTAATTAATAAATATACCTCAAAGATTAGAAAATGCATGGTTGGTGCAGGTTTGAAAGAGGTCTAAAACCTCGTTGTTACAATCTAGATAACAAGATATAAGCTCATAAAACTTCACCAAGTCACTCTCACAAGCACCCAAAATGAATGCAAGATATAACCATGTTTCTCAACAAATCTGAATTACTTATCACATCATCAAAATATTCATTTCTCAACAGATCTGAATTACTTATCACATCATCAAAATAGTCATACTAAAAAACTAAAATTGAAACTTCAAAGAAGCTCCAATGGTGACTCCTAACTGAAATCACACCTAATCTAGCTAGGGAATATCTTGGAATTCTCAAACTAGAAATCTATGAGGGATTTCTTCCTCAAAGATTGAAGAGAGCCAAAGCCATTTTGGTAGCATGAAATTATCATTCTTCAACATAACCAAATGATCCCCCAACACCTCCTTTTATATATTTTTCATTGCTTTTTTGAAAAAAAAAAATTCTTTTCACTACTTTTTCGAAAAAATAATTTTTTTCTTTTTTATTGTTTTTTTTCAAAGAAAAACACTTTTTTATTTAAATTAAATAATTCATTATCTACAAAAGTTTCATCACCTTTCCAACGATCTATTACACTAATTTTTCCTTTAATTATTTCTCAACATTAGACAACATTAGTGAAATATTAATTAAATAACTTAATAAGTCGTCCAAGTTTTGGAATGTACTCCAAAATCATCAAAATAAAATTTTGATCATACCATAATGAAACTGGAGTAGTAGAAAGATGATTGAAATCAACTTGGTAACTTTCTAAAAATATCCTACTCCTCCAAGAAATTTGTAGAGCACCCAAAAGGTCAAAAATCGATTCCAAAAGCATCAAAGGGCTTCAACTAACCAACTAAACTCAAACCCAAGAATAATTTCTCTACAATACTGATCAAATACTTCTCCAAAAATCTTGGATTTCTCCCTAATTACTAATTAATTAGCCTCTAGAATACTTGGAAACTAGCTAAATATACACAAATTTTCTAAGCACCAAAAGGGGACATTACAGTCCTCCCTCTCCAAGATTTATTGTCCTCAAGAAATCTCAATTAAATATTGATTGATCTTGGATAGATCCAAAGAAATTATAGGATCCCAAATGAGTTTGAATAATGCTTCTCTATGATTTCATTTCTCTACATTGATGCAACTGAATATTTTCAAACTAGCATTCTTGGTTTCCCTATGAAGCAATCTACCAATCTCACAAATTCTTGGATCCCAAATCATTGTGTCATCAAATAATATAAAGGTGAAAAATGGTGTACCTCAACAATCCATCAACACAATTCATCCATCTCAAAATTAATGTTGTGGGAAAAAATATGAATTATTCCTCATTGAAAGAACAAAAATCAGCTTCTATGCAAGTTGAAAACAAATTATCACAGTCATAAGTCACTTGATTTTCTACCCCAAAAAAACTTATGATGATATTATTATTTAATTTTTTCAATTAAAACTACTTTCCAACATACTCCAATAGTTTAGTGGTCCCAAAATACTCAATTTTGTAGTTGATCAAACATATAAATAGCAACTCATAAATTGATGTGATAAAATCAACAACCTTGAAGTAGGAAAAAGTTGCATAAATGCAACCTCTTTGCAAGTACATGAATGATGAGAATTTGAATGCTCAAAATCACTTTGGAAGTGGTTGAAAAAGGCTCCCAAACAACCTCCAACTAATAGTTCGTCCATCCCTTGACTAAATATTTTTCCATCCTACTCAAATGTGAGCAAACCAAAATATGAGTTTGCTTATTTGCAATAAAAGAGCAGAGTCGAAACTAAAATTTGAATTATTTTTTCAGAGAGCATCTCTCGGGTCATTATAATCTTCCAACATAATTTATTGATGACCTCTACACTAATTTGAAGGAATTATGCAACTCCACCATGCCTATGTTGCAAAAATTTGTTATTCATGTGAGCCTCATCAAAAGACCTCTTGTTGGAATTGAAGTTGTCTTCTCCAAAAAGAATACCTCTCAAGTAAATCATCCAAGTGCCATTAATAAATTGCACCCCTAAAGCACTAGGACATTTGTAACTATCATATAATATTACATCCATCTTGAACTCCTCCTACTTTTTCCCATGTAGGATTGTGACATCCTTGACTTCTTGCAACTGAACCATGAAAGCATCACCAATTAAGGGTATAGGAGTAACTGATATTCCATATTTCATTTTGAAGAAGAATTAGCATATGTCAAATCAGCTCCCAATCAGAAAAGGTGGATTTTCAAATAAGTGGGAATCATTTTTAGACCCTTGTCTTCAATTTCTTTTTGGAAAATCTAGCAAGCTCAAAATCACTTTTTGGAAAATCATCAAGGTTATACATGATGTAATCTCCATATTTCAATATATTCCATGTGGAAACTTCATCTTCAACCTAACTTATACATTATTTATCAAGTGGCCTTCCTAGAGGATTACCGATCACAAATTTTGGCACATCCTCATGATATGATCTTGAATCAAGCTAAAAAACTTCATTTTATCCCATGCTTGGGAACTTCACCAAGATCACATATCTTGACATTGTCACTAGATGTTTTATCTTCCATAATAAAGAGTGAATTATCATTAGTTGACTCAACACCCACTTCAAATATAGGATTATCAAGAAGTTTAAATTCATTCCTTTCGTCTTGCTCTATCCCATCTTGTTGATCCACATCTGCAAATGCAATTTCTAATTTCTTTGGGAAACCTTCTAAGTAAAGATCCTCTTGAAGACTATCAATCTCATCAATTACTTTCTTGATTTATTTAGCTCTTTTTTTATTCTCTTGAGCTCCCCGAATTATTTGGCCAAATAAATTTGATCTTCTTCTTCTAGGTTTATTTTGGACACTCTCTAATGAAAGCTTCATGGAATTAAGCTCAATGGTGAGCTTACTAACTTCCTTCTCCTTTCTTACCAAAGCACCGAGAGCCTCTTCAAGCTTGAAGATATCCCTTTCTAAAAGTATATTCAAATAATCTAACTTCATTATTTCCAAATCCTTTTTAACTATTTGCAACTTTGCAAGAGTGGCTCCTCCTTCAATATCTCCTTGTCTCTCCTTAACTTGCGCCTCCCAAATGATGTATTTGATAAATTCATGTGCGCCATCAACTCTAGAAAAAACTTGAACCATACCCTCTTCTATGACTAGAAAAAAATTTTAATCCTTGTAATTCTTTAGGCTATGGATCCAAATCGAAAAAGTCACTTGGTTCTTCACACAATAAGGGATCATGTGTTTCACCTTCAACCTCTAAATAGACTTCACTTCATATTGTTCTAAATCAAAAAACTTGAGCTAGAACCAAAATCAACTCTCTCATTATTAAGGAGATGAATATGCTCATTACTATTTATTGGTTTGAAAGAAACATCTTCAAAATCAACATTGTAATTTTGAACCATCCTTGCTTTAGCCTCCCCTTCTATAAAAGGTGATTCATATGATTCTTCATCAATTACCTTTCCAATGTTTTCATCATGGGAATCAAGTCCTTGAAAGAGATCATTAATACATACCTCTTGAAATATGCCTTCAATCTCTTAAAAATAAATCTTTTAGGGCTCTTTATCTTCAAGCTCTTCCTTTGTGTCAAGCTCTACAGTCACAAGTTATTTCTCAACCTCAATAGGAAAATAAGGCTTTAATTTTTATTCACATTGGTTGACAATCTTTTTAACTGAACTATGTTTAGCTGCAAAATTATTTGGTTCTTGCCTCAATTCAACCAATAAGGTAGATAAGAGTGATTGAGAGATTTCATCTCTCATTCACAATCAAAATCATGATGGCTTACATGGAAGATGTTAATTTTCTTTCATGATTCTCATTAATAACACCCATGAAAAGATGAAACATTTCAAGAATAAGATCCTCACAAACAATATCCAACATGATAACACAAGATCTGATTTTTGCAATACTTTCCAACATTTCTACCCCCTTAACAAATGGACTCTTTGTATCACCCAAACTCAAAAACTTCCCACAATCAAATAAAATACCTATTTCATGATACTATTACCATAAGGGTATTGAGGGGTTGTTACTCTCATAATTTAATTGACATGGGAATTAACTGTAAGTCTTATCTTCTCTTTTGGATGTCTCAAAATCTTTGACTTAACCAAATACTTCATTGCAGGAAATGCAACAATCTTTATCTCTATGGAATCAAACCAGTGGTCTATCTCTGTAAAGTAGCTTTCAACTATATCTAGGATGCATAGTAGTTCATCCTTAAGTAGAGGAAAGTGCTTAAGTCTCTTTCCTGCACCATAAAGTTTTTTCCCTAATTCTTATTCAATACATAAGGCCATGATTCATAATTTTTTACAATGCCTTGAATGATGAATCCCTTGTTGAGACTCAAAGCCATAGAAATTTTCTATACAAATGTTGAACCAAAGCAAAGCACTTGAAAATTATGGTAACAAGGGTTAGTTTCCCACATGCTAGCAAGAAAACTAGCTTTGATACCCCTATATTAATTACCCTTAATTTTTTTTTTGAAAACTTGTTAGCTCAACAGAATGAAAATTGCTAAACAAATTTCCTTTCCACTTTCTGATCACCAAGTTCCCAAAGTGGGTGAGGTGAGAGCATACAATGTATGGGATTATAATAACACTTGAAATGAAGCAATTGAAACTAATCCACTTATCCAATTGGGTTATCTTAGCACTTCCACTTTTCAATGGGAAAGCATCAAACAATACTAGAAATGTAAAGCCAACTCTTCCATTTTTTTGTGGTGAGCGAATACAACAAGAAATAGAAACTCTCACACTTTCTAGGGATGAGTGAATACAATAAGATAGGGAAAAATTTCCACTTTTAAGAAGTGATTGAGAACCAATAAGACACGTATTCCGTGGGGTAAATAATAACAAAATATCAAGAGCAGTTTACTGGTGGTGCTACCACTCAGTGTTACAATGCAGCTTAATTGAAAACTTCTAAATTCAAGATATGTATTTATTTTTAAGAGTATGGTCATGAAATATATTAATAGAACATCCCCACGTGTATCAAAAAATAAAATAACTAACCACCCATCGTGGAATTAATAAATATACCTCAAATATTGGCAACTAGATAGCTAATATAGGTCTAAAACCTTGTTATTATAGTCTGAATAGTGAGATATAAACTCAAAAAACTTCACCAAATCACTCCCAAAAGTACCCAAAATTAATTCAAGCTATAACCATGTTTCCAAATAGCTTTGAATGGCTTATCACATCATCAAAATATTCATATTGAAAAACCAAAACTAAAACTTCAAAGCAGCTCCAATGGTGACTCTTAGCTAGAGCCACACCACAGCCTAGCTAAGGAATATCTTGCAATTGTGAAACTAGAAATCTATGAGGGGTTTATTCCTCAAGTATTGAAGATAACTGAAGCCATTTTGGTAGAATAACATTATCATTCTTCAACATAACCAAATGAGCCCCCAACACCTCCTTTTATAGCTTTTTTGTTTCTTTTTCGAAAAAGCACTTTTTGGCTTTTTCATTACTTTTTAAAAAAAAGCATTTTTTACTTTTTCACTACTTTTTTGAAAAATACTTTTTTGATTTTTTTGAAAAAGCACATTTTTTCTTTTTTATTATTTTTTGCAAAAAAGTGCTCTCTTTAAATTAAATAATTCATTATGTGCAAACATTTCATCACCTTTCCAAGGAGATATTACACTAGGTTTTCCTTTAATTATTTCTCAACATTAGTGAAATATTAATTAAATAACTTAATAACTAACTCAAGTTACAAAAAGTATTACAACATAACTAGAATCCAATTCTGTCCACACCATAATGAAATTGAAGTAAGAGAAAGATGATTAAAATCAACTTGGTGACTTTCAAAAAATAGGTTGCTCCTCTAAGAAGTTTGGAGAGCATCAAAAGGTTATAAATTGATTCTGAAAGCATAAAAGGGCTCCAACTAGCCAAATGGACTCAAACCCAAGGATAATTTCTCTATAAGATGGATCAAATGTTTCTCCAAGAATTTCAAAGTTTTACCTAACTAACTAGATAGTCTCAAAAAGAATTAGAAACTGTCTAAACATGCACAACTGGATAAGCACCAAAAGGGGAAATTACATAAGATCTCTTCAATTTTCTTCTAATTCATTCCATTTCTCTTCTAATCATCTCTTCTCATCTAATATCATCTTTCATCTCCATCAAACTCATCAAATGATCGTCATGACTCAATTTTACTTTGATGAGTTTCTTCATCATTACCATTCCTGAAACCTACCCCATTTTGATGATGGTGATAGTCTTGTTGATCAAGATGAGTATGAATTTGATCCTCTTGATGTCATCAATAGCAAGCTTCCACCATGCACCCATGCATTATGACCAAGAAAAGGCTAGTACAAGCTATCCCATCACACCGCCATGCATATCCATTGGTCATCCTTATATTACCTATAACAAGGGAAATCTATTTTATCCCCAATCAACATTTCCTTATCATCCCTCACATACATATACCATTATCTTCCTCCCTAGTCATATCTCAAACTCCATCTATGTACAACAAAAACATCACCTCCATCCTTGCCCCAAAGCCATTATCCCACTATCCCCCAATCCATAATCCTAACCCTCCATATAATCCTAATCTTCTATCTAATCCTAATCCTTCATCCAATATTTCTCTACAAAATTCCTCTAAGTACTCCTAGCAAAGAAATTGTCACAACATCCACATCCCAAATTTTTGGAGTCATATCACCCCACTCAACCATCAAATTTCATCATCGATGAGATCATTCTTCATCCCTCACCTATCATTTCTGTTAAAACTCCTAGCACCATCAAAACCATCCTACTCCAATCCCAAACTCCTACTCCTAGTATTGTCCAACCCCAACCCCAAGAACCTCATGCATCCTTCATCTCTCTATTCACTCAATTCAAGGAGTCTATCCAACACTCCTCCCCCATCATATCATCCACAAAAATTCAACCATGCCAAGAGCTTGTTCCAAATAATATTAAAATACCCCCTATCCAATTCAAGATCATACCATCCCATCTAATCCCCCTTATGATTTCATGCCTCCCACCTAAACCATCAAAACACCATCACCTTATCATATTGGTCCTCTTACCTTCACCCATGGTGGTTCTCTCATAGAAAAAGAAAAAATTATATCCACCACCCATCTTCCTCCACCTATTACTAGACTCGCGTATTGATTGTAAAATAGTAAACATCACACTATAAATTAAATTCTCAAGAATATGAACTATCAAGGAAAAGGAATTGGAATTCATTAGAAAGGTATCTTAGAACCCATCTATATAAAAAAAACTCATGTTCACAAGGCCTTGGTTATACATCTCAAGGATCACCATCCAAAAAATTTGGTACAACCTTTGTGCCCACCAAGGTGGATTTTTCCAAAATCATAATAGGTGATTTCCATCATTCCTCCAAACTATTTATTGTCATCCCCTCCTCCATCATACCAACCTAAAACCATAATTTTCATCCATCCTCTATATTCTAAATTAATTTTGGGTCCTTGTGTCCCACAATACACCACCACACATATTCCACCTACTAAATCCACTTTAGGCCCTTATAACCCAATATTTCATCTCCCATCTTATCCTAATCACTCTCTTATCTAGCCATACCCTATTACCCATAATAAACATCTTTCTCCTATAATCCCAAAATAGGATCAACAAAGGCACACCTTCATGAATGTCATCCACCATCCTCCTATTATCCCATCCATATTCTCTCCACAACATCCATATTCTTACACCCATACCATTGCTCTTGGAAACAATTGAATGCCCAAAAAAATGCATAAAGCCAAATATTTATAAAAATATAAGGATTTCTAAGTCCCCTCAAAACAACATATTAAAACAAAGAAAAATATGATCCAAAATTTTAATAAATCCTAAAGGCCGGAATGGCCCACAAAATAAAAACTAAAACCATGTGGATCCAAAAGAGAAATAATCAATAAATCCAAAATGATATACCAAGTTGCTATTCCAAGAGATAAGTGTCCCCCTCTTCCATATCCTAAGTCCATTTTGGGTCCCTATGTCCCAAAATTCACTATCACATGTCCTCAATCATCCCCAAATCCTACAACCACTTATCATCCAATCACTCAAAACCCATCATGGCATGTGTCAATGTTGGTCCTAACAACATTCCCCCATCACACTTCCATCCTATCCTTCCATCCACACACTTTCCACTATCCTATTCCTTATCCCACATATCTCCCTAATCACATCCCTTTAATCCATATCTTCACATATTCTACCCTTCCTAATAAGGCTATACCAACATCTAACTGTCACTTCCAAATGGGATACTAGCACCTTAGTATGGAAACAAATGCTTGAGTCATAAATCTACATCCCCATCACCCATTCACTATATTCCAACTCCACTTATCCATGTCCTTATCCTTCCCCATCTCCATCCATACTATTCCGAAAAAATAAAAATTTAAATAAAAAAAAGAAAAAGAAAAGAAAAAATCTATCCAATGATGAAAGCTTGGAAAATAGGGGCCTTGGGAAATTACTATGATGAAAAGCTATAAAATATGTGTCATGTGTATATTCCCAATCTATTCTCTCTCTAAACTTGGGGGAAATTTTCTTCTAGCTATCCATCCATCATCTCCTCCATCCCATTTACCATCTTATCAATTCCAATCCCTCCACTCTTCTTCCAATCTTGATAAAGGTAGGGGAAACTATCCATACATGCTTTGGAAACCTCTTGGAATATACTCCCTCATTGCACCATTTATTCCTCAATCCTCCTATCCTTTCATCCTTCCTTCCAATTCATCCATCTTATCTATCCATAATATCTTATCCATCATTCTTTCCACCATACAATTCCTCTAAACACCTTCATATCCCTTATCATCTAATCATATCCTATCCCTCCATCCTCCTTTTAATCTTGATATAGATAGGAGAAACTATCCATACTTGCTTTGGAAAACTCTTGGAATACATACCCCTAATACACCTTTCATCTCTTCATCCTCCTATCTTACATCCTTCATCCCCTCCAATATTTCCATCATATTCATTCATAACATCCTATCCATCATGATTTATACCATCCAATCCTTCCAAGAACATTCATATCTCTTATCCTTACATCATCCTATCACCCATATTATCATGAGAATATCTTGAGTGGGGAATATTATTTATTTGCCATGTATTTCTTGGAGATTCTATCTAAGTCCTCTTATCCATCCAATAATTCCCCTCATACCCTATACAAAATTTTAGCCCTTCATCCCATAATCCTTTCAACTCCTAATCCTCATCTCCCTATCTTCCATCCATCACTCCTCCTACCACCTCATCCTCTCATCCCATAATCTCTTGTCATTAGTAACTAGCTATAGGATACCCCCACACAATCCATTTCCATCCATCCCATCATTCCATCAGTCTCATGTAATCCAAATGCTCCTTACAATTCAAAATTACAAAAAAATCCCAATCCATCTAGTCTAGTTATGAATTCTACTCAAAATAATTCAATCACATCCTTGGTATTTTTTGTAGCCTTGTTGCAAGCCTTGATCCAAATATAATCATCACCATTGGTATCCTTCCTAATCAAGAACTTGGAACTTGGAATATACTCCCTTAGTGCACCAATAACTTGGAACTTGGGTTCCAAATTTTTATCAAGACCCAAGGTTTGATAAGAAAAGATATGAAGGGATTATTATGAGTGGAAGGTGAGTCATAGGCAAGTCATAGGATTATTATATTCCAAGTCCTTGGTGAACTCTGATGTTTAGGGCTTGAAAAGGCTTAACTACAAAGTGAAAGGTGGAGAGAAAAAGGAAAAAATAAACATGGACATAGAACCAATGGTTCCAAATACATGGTGAGTACCAAAGTGTGAGGTTCAAAATGAAAACAATGTGTACTTATGTCAAGACTTTATGAGGCTTGGGAGATAGAGGGGAACAAGAAATAGGGGCTTGAAAAATATAAATTCATGTTTCCCTTTTGGACCTATGGTCTAAAAGGGAAACTACATTAGGGAATGTTGTGGGTGTGAGTTAAATTGGAAAATGAACTTTTGAGTTTAAAGTCATCGTTATCCTCTAAGACCTGAGGTCTATGAGGAGTTTGGAAAATGATTTGGGCATGGGAGAATAACTAGGAATAGGACCCAAAGGTGACCATTTCAAAATCCTATGACACCAAACCAAAGAGGATATAAATTTACCATTTTAAAACTCCTAATTTAGCATAAAAACACAAAACTAGTAGAACTAAGCAATAGATACCAACTTTAAAACACCTAAACTCTAATATAAGGAATCCCTAACAAACAAACTCTACTAGAAACTAAAATGAAACTCTACTACATTTACTAATGAAAAATAAATATTACACCACAAAAACATAGAATTCAAAAAAGAAAAAAATAGTATAAACTATAGTAGAGATTGGATGGGAAAAATTAACCTCTGATTGGGATGAATACTAGAGTAAAGAATTGATAACACTAGAAAACCAAGCAAGTTCTCTACCCATGGGAAATTCTCTAGACACTAATTAGGAAGCTAAATCAATCACAATATGCAATATTATTGGGAAGACGAGAGCAAATAAAAATATTCTAATGCAAAATGTGAGGCCAAAATGGAGACAAAAGTGAATATAAACCTTTGGAAACCCCACCCATGAGCTAGTCATAAATTCTTAGTATGAGGTGGGGATCAACCCTTGGGGTGTAATTGGAACTTTGAACCTAGATTCCAAGTTCCTTCTGAGGTTTGTGGTCCATGAAGGAACATTTCAATGAATGCAAGATGGGAGGTAAGGAAGTTTCAAGAACATAAAAAGTTACAAAACTTAAAGAGGTTCTAGAGTTCCTTGGAACTCCAAGACCCCAATGTTGGAAATGTTATCATTGATTTCAAGATGCATGAACAAGATTGTTGATGTCAAAGAGTTCATCATGTTGCCATTGATGTAAAAGGGAAAGATATTGATTACAAAGAAAGAGGAAATTTTTTAGAACTTCATGACAACACTCTTTGGTGGATTCAACAAATTTGAGTTAAGAATGGAAAAGAATATTACATAAGAAATGAATATGGTTTGGCCAAGTAATAGCATAATGAAGCCACTGAGTTGTATAGAAGTCAAAATTCAATTGAATTAAACTAAAGTTAATGTAAGATAAAATCAACTTGAGATATCCATAATTGGTCGACCTCATGTTTGGCACCCATTTTAAATATCTGTCGACCATCATTTTATATGTTACAAGTCATGTATATAGAAGAGATATGATGGTGCCCAAGTAATAAAAAATAAGAGATATAAATGATAGCTGAACCTTGGCGCCTATGTTCAAGGCATTAATAAATAAATATTATTCGCCATATTATGATTAAAATTGTGTAATAAATGACTAAAAATCAACAATGAACAAAGGAAACAAATCATTATGAGAAGGAAATGATTTATTATAAACTAAAAGTGGTATCCCTAAAAATAATTCGTCTCACTTAAGGACATTAAATAATATATAGCGCATATATTAATAATAAGGGATGTCTCCCTTGGAGAAGGTATGTCCATTGTGAAAGGGTGTTTCTTGGAAATATGAACATATAAAAGGTAGAAGGTGTGGGTAGAAAACAATAATTCAATCATTTATTTTTTATTAAAATGAGAAAATTAAAAAAGAGATAAAAAAGGGAAGAAATGAAGAGTATATCATATTCATATTAAAGAATATATGCAACCTATGTGTGAAGGAAAATTGCAAATATATATAATGAATATATGTGTAAAGTAAGAAAGTAAGAGAAAATTGTAAAGAAAATTAGAGGAGATTGTAAGGTAGAAATTTATGTAAAGATAATGTCATGATTATGATCAAATTTGTATAGATGAATTATCTGTGATTTGGATAAGACTTTAAGGGAAGAGTGAATAATTTAAAAGGAAAATTATTATGTGATTGTGGATCAAATTCAAGTTTGAAGCAAATTCATACTTTGATCATATTTGTGCAATGAATTGGTTTATTATATCAGCATTGAAGAATTAGAAGGGTTGAAGCCTATCAAATAGATGTTGGAGCTTAGTTTGTTTTGGGGATTGGAGTTTCCAGTAGGTTGGAGCCTCTTGTTGAGTTAGAGCTCAGTTTGTATAAAGATTGGAGACTTTGATAGTAGGTTGGATCCTACAAGAAGATTAAACTATAATATCTAAGCAATATTGTTCCATTTTTTTTTTGAAATGGTTTTCATGTAAATTGTGTGTTCATATTGTGTTCTTGTAGTGTCGAAAATTGTCACCCTTAACAATTTCACATTATGTTATTTCCCCCTAATTTATTCAACTTAATTAAGCTCCTAATTTCCCAAATTATGCATTCCAAAGACTAATTTTTACTATTTTCCAAATGATTACATGCATTGAATAAATGCATCCAATTGTTATTTTTCTCCTAAGTGTGTCCTGCAATTTTGGGTCAAGACCCATTCACCCATGTGCAAATAGGTCCCCCTTCTTAGCCAGGACCTAAATATAAATATGTTGTTGGTGGCATTTTAACATCCAAAATTCAAATATCAAGTGTTGGCTTTTGGAAACTATTTTTTGGGAAATTAGTGCAATTGCATATAAATACCTAGTTATTTTATTATTTAAAATCCATCTAGGAATAACACACATTATCTAGCATTCAAGAGCAGCATTTCAAATCCTTTATTGCAACAATTCAAGATCCAAGCATCATTTCAAAGTGTATGTGAGTTCATGTGTTCAAGTTATCATTGTTTTGTGAATACTAACCCTTGTTGTAGGTCTCCAAAGCATTCAAGAATTAAAGCAAATAAAGATCCAAATCCTTAAGGTAATGTGTATGACTTTAATCCTTCAAGGAAGTCATTGAATGGTGGTGAGTTGCATCTTTTTGTTATTTCATAATTTTTTCCTTTCAATTATCCATTTATCATCAATATTGTCATTGTGGAAGTGGAAACACTTACAAGGGGTTTGACTGAGGAGAGCCCCTAAAATGGCCCAACATTTCCTCTCTTGTGAATGTGCAAATCTCAAGTTGAAAAGGATTGAAGATGGATTGAAGACAAATTATCCATTGTTGCATTTGTTTCCATACATCTTGTCAAGCCACAAAAACTCACAAAAATATCCGACAATGTTACAAAAAAATTGTAGGCAGGAATCTGAAGCTTAGATTTGACATCAGAGGACCCCAAAAGTTGATCAAGACACCCCTACAAATACCCATTCACCCAAGGGAAACCCAGTCCTCCTACATTGCTTGAAACCAAATTTCCTAAGCAGGTACATGTCACTTTGCACTTCTCAAATCCACCTACAATTGACTATTTATGTTTATCAGTTATAAAATTCTTGCAATTTTAGTATTAGGTCACATAGTATAAATAGGTTAATCAATTCCAAATCATTCTAATCCATTCCCATCTTCAAATAGATGTAGATCCAGATTTGATTGGCTCACCTTCATGGTTGATATTCAATCTATTAACCTTGTTGATCTACATATTAATGTAACTTGGAAAAAAGCCCCTTGCATCCTAGGTTCTTTGTGTTTGGGACCTAGGATCCCTTTTTCTATATTACAGTTCTCAATTTCTATATCTTACTTGAATTTTCTTATTGTTATTGGTTAAGTTTTGAAAAAGTAAAAAATTGTTAGATATTGATTCACCCTCATTCTTGGTATCATCATGTGCTCAACAATTGGTGTCAAAGTAGGTTCCTTCACAAATATCCTAACTTCTAGAAGGTAGATCATAAGAGCACATATGGGAAAAAGAAAAGGAAATAAAGGAAAGGAATAAACTAATCAGAATGTTGATAAACTTGCACCAACAAAACCAAATGAGAATGATGATGTAGCACTTGGAATACACATGGCAATAGAACCAAAGAATGATTTCATGAAAAATGGAGATAACCTTGTGAGTAAGAGAGAAGAAGAAATGGTTTTAGAAAATAAGAAATCATCTAGAGAAGAAACGTTCAAATAATCAAGGATGACCATTTCAAATCATGGATTAAGCAATAGCTCAAGCAATGAATTGGATGCAAAAGAAACCCATGCTGATAAAAAAGTATAAAGAAGAATCTAACATATGAAAAGGTAAGTATAAAAATTTTAGTTGTGATAAAAATGATAATTGTGTTTTTTAATGTGTGCAGATCAAAGATGAAGACAAAAGAAAAGAAGAGAAAGATTCAAGAGAAGGAATACTTTTCATGGCTATGGAAGTAAAAGGTGATAAAAATGAAAGAGATGAAGAACATGTCGAAGATGATAAGAATGAGGTTGATGGAGAAGTGGATCTTGAGGAAGAAATATATCTTGTGTATGATGAGATTCATTCACATAAAAGAGTAAATGCATAACTAAAGTCAAAAGTTCAAGAAGAAAATGAATACAAGGTGAAAGTGTACCAAGCCCTTAAAGAAGTGAAAAAGTTTATCAAAGATCTAAAAGTCAAAATTGAAGAAGCAAAGAGGATTGATGAAGAAGTCAACTAAAAATAAAAGAAGATTGTGAGAAGTATGAGTCTGAAATTAGTTACTTGAGAAAACAATTAGAGAAAACAACTAGCAAGCTAGATAGGACCCTCAAGGTTGATAAAAGTATCGAAACCATGGATGATATTATAGGTGGGAAAAAGTCATCATGTATAAAAACAAGTCTTGGTCATGATTCAAAGGAAAATGAATCTTCAAATGAGCAACAAAAGAAAGGAAATGAGGAAAATCCAAAAGGCTATATAGATTTTCTAAAAGGATCAATCAATAATGAGAATAATACGAGGAAGGAAAACAATGTCACGCAAAAAACTAATGATCCTCATAGAGACAAGGAAAATTTCACAAGATCATTTTTGATGCAGGAGCATCTGTGGTTGACCAGCAATCTTGTATCAACCAAAAATGATATTTTAATTGATTTTCCTAAGGTTGGTAGGTGATTTATTTGGTAGGTTAATTTGCAAGGTTAGAGTAAAATATTTATTAAATAAATGCCTTTGTCATTTTGTGGCAAGATAATGGTGTGGAGATAAGTTAGGGGGGAAATTTTGGAAATTATTTTATATTTAAAAAATTGGAAATAAATATTATTGGGTGTGGGTATTGGAGGGAATATGAGTTTTAAAATTTATTTAAAACTTTCTAAAATAATTCATGCAAAGTTGGGCACCCAAGGTGAGTTGACAGGAGTTACATTGGAAACTATCCTAAAATCTAGGAATGGACTCGAATTTTGGCAATTTTGGTAGGAGTGGGTTTATGAATGCATCTTTAATATTATGGAAGGTTTTTGGCTTTCATTTTTTGGAGGTCTCTTCCCAAATTGGTCGTGACTTTTTTTGGAGAAGCTTCTAGAGATTTTTTTAAGATTACAAGAAATTTAAGCTATATTTTGGTAGCAATTCTTGGCTATAATTTGAAGGTTGTTTTTGCAACCATAGTTCTTTTGGTGGGATGGTTGTGGAAATTTTTATTGCAAGTCTATTGAAGATTTGAGAAGATATCTACAGTAGCAAATAATATTTCAAGAGTTACATGTTCATTGTATTTGGATTTTCTAGAGAAAATTGTAAAAAGAAGAAAAATTGATGCTTCAAAAAGTTAAGGGTTTGAGGACATATTTATGGGTGATTTTTTATTAGTATCTTAGATTCAAAATTTTGATATCAGATATTTTATATCAGTCCTGGGGGCTGCCATTACTCTAATTTAATTTTGCTTTGATTTCTTGTAACCTTGGTAATTATTGGCAATACAAAATTTACAGTCTTGTTGTTTTAACATTGTTTGAATCCATTTTGAGGAAGTGGTTTCTTATGAATTTGAGGTGATTTTTGAGAGGTTGGAACCCTCTCTACATCAATGGTATTAGAGTAAGAGTTATTGAGTGTGCAAGTAGAAGCGTCGATGTGAGGCATTTTACCCCAAGACTTGTGGTGGTGTGTTTGTGATTTGCATGTGGACAGACCATCGAATGTGATGCAGTCTATAGCTGAGAGGATGTGATGGGTCATGATGAGGCCCATAAGAATTTTTTTTTGGGAACAATATTGGGAAGAAGTGGAAAATAGGAAGCATCGTGAAGAGTTTGAGAAGCTCTAGGATGAAGTGAATAAATTAGAAAAGAAGATTAAAGAGGAAATGAGAAAGTAGGAAGAGAGATATGGGAAGAAGAATGTTCTCATAAAAGAGGACAGCAAAGAGAAGGTTAGAAAGAGAGATTGTTGCATCCCTTGGGCATGGGTTGAATCCAAGTAAGAATATGTTGGGCCACCCCACACAAATGAAGAAGATAATGAGGTGCAAGTTGTTAGTTTTAGGATTAGATTTAACAGAAAGTAGAAAATGTAACACAGTGAACAATGAACACAATGTTTACCCTGGGAAAACCCTCCTACTCGAGGGAGAAAAATACAGCAAAATATGTCTCCAATATATTTAATGAATAAGAGCATAAATTTTCTTACAAGTCTGGCCTTATTCAAGGCTGAATTAATACAATGAATAATGGCATCAATCCTTGATGCTAAGTACAAATAAATATGCTTCCCCTTGAAGTAGGATCTCCTACAAATGGAATGGCGAACTTCTGCTAGAGGTGAGAATGAAGTGATTGAATTGATTATCAAATGAATGATCACCACCTTACATATATACCAATCTAGGTGACTTTTCATCTAGGTTGGCTTCCTTAGAAGAAAACATATAAAATAATAATTGCAATATGTAGGTCGACCTGCCTTTAATTAAGGAGAAAATATCTCCTAAAGCTACCAAACACTAACAATCCCTCTTAGCTAGGGAGATATTTTCTAGATATCCTCATCATGGAGTCTCTCAACATGATGCCCACAATGGCTACACCCATTTGTGGAAAGTAGTTCATCACAGTGTCTCTCAACGTGATGTCATCATGGAGTCTCTCAAGATGATGTCCACCATGGCTACTCCCATGTGTGGAAAGAAACACATGTACAAGTGTTCATCACAAAGTCTCTCAACACGATGTCATCATGGAGTCTCTCAACATGACGTCCACCATGGCTACTCCCATGTGTGGAAAAAAATAAGTACAAAGAGTTCATCACAGAGTCTCTCAACGTGATGTCATCATGGAGTCTCTCAACATGACGTCTTATCTCAGTCTCAGATATGAACAAGGGCTTGCACCTCATATTTCTTCGTTAGAGAAATATACAATACAAGGGATTTCACCTCATATTTCTCTATCTCAGAGAAATATACACTACAAGGGCTTTCACCTCATACTTCTCTGTCACAGAGAAATATACACTACAAGGTCTTTCACCTCGCTTCTTTGTCATAGATAAATATACATTACAACAAATATTCACAATGATGTGACTCCCTCTGAAGCTCCAAGTACTTGCATCAACCTCCTGACCTCCTCATCCAAGGTTGCCTCTGTTGGTTTGTCAAACTCCCTCTGAATTTTATTTCCTCCTCTTTGAAGAAACTGATTGCAATGACAATCTGTATGGGTTCTTCCTCTTTGAGAGATGTCTCCAACCACCAACTCAGTCCCATGGTTGCAAGCTATGTATCCATTCTTCAACCTGTGTGACTTCCTCACAGAATGCATCAAGCTCTTCCTCCCTTGAATGCAATCTCTTATGCTTCTCAATCCATCCTGAAAGCATTTTAGAGATTTTAATAATAGTTCATAGAACTAAACTATCCCAAAGAGAAATACCAATGCTAGAAGCATACGTGATTCACTATCCCAACGTTATAGCATGAATTAATAACTATATAAAATTTATTCAAAGGTATAGACATAAAATACTTATCTCTTTAATAGCACTCTTCATATCTATTTCAAGTGTTTCCAATTTGTCTTGTGCATCCTTGTTGCAAGACCCGATTAACATGTGATGCCAGTATGTCGAGTCCTCCAGGTATTAATGGTGTTAGCAACAAGGATCCTCATAGAGTGAAGAATCATCAACACTAATGACCATACACAGTTCAATCTTCATGTCCAAATCAGGTCCACACATATAGCAACCATAACACGTATGAGCTTTTTCCTTCTACACACTGATATTTTTTCCTTGTCTTTTATCATGAGATTTTCCCAAAGAAATCGATACTCTAAAGACACTACTTGACCCAATAATCTGACCTGGAACCAAAAGCATGACTCTTTTGTTGTATTCGCACTGGCCACGACTATGTAGAAAGGGACAATAAGAATAACCCCATGGCTCCTTTAAAATGAATGGATCTCATGAGCAACGACTGGTCCACTGCAAATGTTAGCAGTTGCTCTTATACATGTACCCAAGTTTGTCTTGTCCAAGGTATAAAGTCATATATACACAAGTTCAAATCTTTAGATTTTCCCGTTCTTCTGTAGCTTGAACTCCCCCACCAATGCAATGAACAATGATAAGAATTCAAACTAAATAAGAGACGTGATGGCACTGTATCACCCATGCCCAAGACATATATATATAACCACCATTTCACTATCAGATTATAAAAAAAAAATCAGAAAGCATTAACAGAACATATAAGGAGAATATTTCCACCAGAGCACCCCAATAATAATATTGCTACCACTTATATATATTGAATCACCTTTCATTAAAGCACCATGACATTGTTAATTTTGTAAGCTCATGATATGGACATTTGACACTTAATTCATTATCGGCAAAGAAGGACGTGAGCGGTTATGAATGGCATGTCTTTAGGCAGTGACACGAAACAAATACCTGAGTCTTGTCTTTGTCGATTTGTATTCCTTTAAGGATTCTTGCACCTCAAATTCCATTGATAGCTTTCAAGCTAAAGGCGACTTCCATGAAATGGAATAGATATCTCCCTCAATATGCTTGACCCTAGATACAGTTGAGGTTCTTCATTGCTTGAAAGAAATGGCAAGAAAGGATTCACCACAAACTAGCACAGGTCTCGTATCATACAACTTCAATAATATGTGTTGCTCAATAAATACAACCATTCCCATGTGGTGCAGCAGGTGATTGAATTTTCAACGGCTGAGGAGGATTAATACCAATATTAATTCTTTATTCGATAGCTTGATATAGGCAATGAGTAGCAACCTTAGATACACCTTGTTAACTTTCATAGAATGATTCTTCTCCTGAATGAGCCCGACACAAATTTGTGTAGTAAATTACGTCCCTATTACTCCTATGTAGTATCTTCATTTTTAACCAAGACCCAACACTCTTACTATGTCATCAACTTCTGGAAGAAAGTCTTTAATTTTCCTCTTGAATCGACACATCCTCATAAACTTGGTGCTTCAGCTCCTTGCAAGAACATGCCACGGCGATTACATTAGAAAAAATTGACTTCTGCAAATACCTACCTTGACTAATCTCTATCGATTCTAGCTAGCAACTGTATATGTTATGTTTGATACCTTGCACAGGGGGTGAGACTAAATGCCACAACTTTTTTGTTTACCTTTCCTTTCAATATTGTTTATTCACTATTCTTAGAATGAATTGATACTTTGGGTAGTCTCCATATAATGGTGATCTATGTCAGTAATATAAAATCCCCAATAATATTTTGCTTTAAATCTTATCAGTACTTCCTTTAAACCCACTCTGATACCATGTTAGTTGTAGGATCAGATTTAACAGAAAGCAGAAAATGTAACACAGTGAACATTGAACACAATGTTTACCTTGGGAAAACCCTCCTACTCAAGGGAGAAAAACCCAGCAATATATTTAATGAATAAGAGCAGAAATCTGCTTACAACTCTGGCCTTACTCAAGGTTGAATTAATACAATGAATAATGGCATCACCCCTTGATGCTAAGTACAAATAAATATGCTTCCCCTTGAAGTTTGATCTGCTACAAATGGAATGGCGAACTTTTTCTAAAGGTGAGAATGAAGTGATTGAATTGATTATCAAATGAATGATCACCACCTTACATATATACCAATCTAGGTGACCTTTCATCTAGGTCGGCTCCCTTAGAAGAAAAAATATAAAATAATAATTGCAATATGTAGGTTGACTTGCCTTTAATTAAGGAGAAAATATCTCTTGAAGCTACCAAACACTAACACAAGTTGCAGTGATAACATGTGGATGGAGTGTATTGTGTGAGGTCGATGAAGAAGGTTTACAATAAAAAATTGTCATGGATGGTCCTATATTTGACAAGCGGGTTGGTGAAGAAGAGGATGATCTCTTGTTGAAAGAAGAGATGAGGATGCTAGATAGGTTATTTGAGAGGAAAATATTGAATGAAGTTATCTTCAATGTAGACAATAAAGAAGGAGATGCAATAACCAATGGTCCTTTGGAGGACATGACTATATGGGAGAAATTCAAACAGCCTTGTGAAGATGCATAGATGGAGGGTTTTGAGGATGAAAAAGATGATGTTGGCACAGAAAAGAAGGTAATTTGTGGTTTTAAATTTAAAAATGTTTATTTTTTACCCTCTAAGGAATATATTATTGTAGTAGAAGATAAAGTTGTAGTTGCAAATGGGTATATGAATGTTGCATATTTGTGTGTGGAGATTTTGGATGAGGTAGTCAATTTGTACTAGGTTAAATCCCACAAGAGAAAATAGAAGAATATATGGTATCAGGAGGAGGAGGATGGTACATGGTGGATACAATTCCACAAGAGGAGACAAGAATAGAATGCAGATTTGTCAAAGGAGGAGGTTGCTTGTTCTAGCTAAGTGTTGGAAGAGGAGAAAGAAGAATCAATTGTAGGTGCCAAATTCAGTGAGAATTTGTTGAGGATTTGTTGCAATCCCAAAGGGTGGTACTACCACTCAACTCCATTTTTTGAATCCCTATTCACAAATTTTTTCTTACGTCCAGTGTCTAATGTAGGAGCATCTATGGTTGACCAACAATCTTGCATCAACCGAAAATGATATTTTAATTTTTTTTACTAAAGTTGGTAGGTGATTTATTTGGTAGGGTAATTTGCAAGGTTAGAGTAAAATATTTATTAAATAAATTCCTTTGTCATTTTGTGGCAAGATAATGGTGTGGAGATAAGTTAGGAGGCAAATTTTGGAAATTATTTTATATTTAAAAATTGGAAATAATATTATTGGGTGTGGATCTTGGAGGGAATATGAGTTTTAAAAATCATTAAAAACTTTATAAAATCATTCATGTAAAGGTGGGGCACCCAAGGTGAGTTGGCAGGAGTTACATTGGAAACTACCCTAAAATCTAGGAATGGACTCTAATTTTGGAAATTTTGGTAGGAGTGCGTTTATGAATACATTTTTAATATTATGGAAGGTTTTTGGAATTCATTTTTTGGAGGTATGTTCCCAATTTGGTTGTAATTTTTTTCTAGAGAAGCTTCTGGAGCTTGCTTTTGAAGATTGCAAGAAATTTGAGCTATGTTTTGGTAGTTGTTCTTGGCTACAATTTGAAGGTTGTTGCAACCATAGTTCTTTTGGTGGAAAAGTTGTGGGAATTGTTATTTTAGTTTTATTGCAAGTTTGAGAAGATATCTTTAGCAGAAAATAATATTTCAAGGGTTATGCGTTCATTGTATTTGGATTTTCCAAAGAAAATTGTAGAAAGAAGAAAAATTGATGCTTCAACAAGTTGAGGGTTTGAAGACATATTTATGGATATTCTTTTGAGTGTATTAGATTTAAAAGTTTGATAGCAGATACTTGATATCAGTCCTGGGGGCTGCCCTTATTGTAATTTAATTTTGCTTTGATTTCTTGTAACCCTGGTGATTATTGGCAACAGAAAATTTACAATCTTCTTGTTGTTTTAACATTGTTTGAATCCATTTTGAGGAAGTGGTTTCTTATGAATTTGAGGTGAGTTTTGAGAGGTTGGAACCCTCTCAACCTTAGTGGTATCAGATCACGAGTTCTTGAGTGAGCAAGGACAAGCATCGATGTGAGGCAGTTTGCACTAGGACCTGTCATGGTGTGTTTCTGATTTGCAAAGGTGGGAACCCAAGGTGAGTTGGTAGGAGTTACATTGGAAATTGCCCTAAAATCTAGGAATGGACTCCAATTTTGGCAATTTTGGTGGGAGTGGGTTTATGAATGTATTTTTAATATTGTGGAAGGTTTTTGGCATTCATTTTTTAGAGGTATTTTCCCAACTTGGTCGTGAATTTTTTTTGGAGAAGCTTCTAAAACTTATTTTTTAAGATTACAAGAAATTTGAGCTATGTTTTGGTAGTCATTCTTGCCTAGAATTTGAAGTTTGTTGTTGCAACCATATTTATTTTGGTGGCAGGGTTGTGGACATTGTTATTGTAGGTTTATTGCAGGTCTAAGAAGATATCTACATCAGCGAATAATATTTCAAGGGTTACACGTTCATTGTATTTGGATTTTCCAAAGAAAATTGTGGAAAGAAGAAAAATTCATGCTTCAAGAAGTTGAAGGTTTGAGGACATATTTATCAATGATTTTTTTGAGTTTCATAGATTTAAAAGTATAATATCTGTAGACATGTAAAATATACTGATTGACATTAGACACCTGATCCTCACCACTAACATCGTTTCATCCTAAATCATCCTTTGGTCTAACCATTTAATCAAATATCTTTATCTGATTAAATTCATCAATATTCCTCTCTTAATTAAATAAATCAGTTATCTAATTAAGTCATTCTTTTTCGATAATTAAATTAACCATTTTGATCTAATTATCCTATTTAATTAAATAATTAATTTTATTTGATTAAATCTCTAAAGTCTATCTATTAAATTAAATAAATTAAAAACTTATTTAGTTTAATCTAACATCATCTCTTTTATTTAAATAAATCAAAATCCTTATTTAATTAAATCCCTTATCAAATTCTTCTCATATTTGATTTAAATAAATCCACAAATTTAAGTCAAATAGGTCACATCATTTAATCCCTTCATTAAATTAATCAACCTGGATTAATTTAATCTATCCTCATGTCCCATCCTCCATCTTTTACCACTTGCACATGAAAATAGACTTATTTGATTTATTAAATGTCTATTTTCCTTCAACAAGGCATCTTTTAAGGAATATTCCCCAAGTTTGAATCCAAAATCCAAGTGGGATGAGTCCTTCCAACAAGGCATTTACTCTCTCTTACATGTCCTTTGCCTTGAGCCAAGTGGCATTCAATGCATTCTTCCTTCCCTCTTGCATGTCATTTCAACAATTTCAAAATTCAAAAATATGCATTTATTGACACATTCTTCAAAACTTCCACATCCTCCATCCACTCATAAGTTGACAAGTGGCACTTTTCCATTGGCTAATTCTTAGTCCCACATTGCTCTATTTTGGACATTCATCCATCAATCTCATCTATAAATAAGAGGCTAATCTCGTCATTTGATCATCCACAATTTGAGTAAACTTACTATGCTCAAATCACTAGCAATTTTCATCCATTATCATTGAGCTCATAGCTAGGTTATGCAGATTTTTCTATTAGAGCACTCATCAAGCATCAACAAAGTGAATCAATTATCATCACACATCAATCTTGCATCACAGAAGTTGGGAAAGGGCCAATTTTCACATCAAATTGGCACCAATTCACCCATGGGATCAAGAGTTTGCATTTGTTTTCAATAGGATTTAGCTTGCTCTATTGTTCTTTCATCTCATTCTTGCTTTATTTCTTATTTGAAACTTTGCTAATGAATTTCATGAGGAATCCTTATTCTTGCTTGAATTTCACCTTCTAATGTGTTTTTTCATGTTGTTTTGCAAGTATTGGGATCGGGGTTCGACAATATTAGATATTTTATATCAATCCTGGCGGCTGCCATGATTTTAGTTTAATTTTGCTTTGATTTCTTGTAACCTTGATAATTATTGGCAATAGAAAATATACAATCTTCTTGTTGTTTTAACATTGTTTGAATCTATTTTGAGGAAATGATTTCATATGAATTTGAGGCGAGTTTTGAGAGGTTGGAACCCTCTCTACATCAATTTCCTCCAAGCCAAGCACAAATCAACAAGTCTCAACATTCATTTTATGGTTATTGATACTCTTGTAATAAACTTGGTCATAAAGAAATAGATTGTTGGACACAAGCAACAAACGGTGGTTGGATCAATCATAGAGGCCATCATGAGTTTTCAAAGAGAAAGGACGACATTTGAAATATCCCCCTTAGTTATTTTTCAATTTTCACATACAACAATGCACATGTTAAGGTTAGCCCAATAATCCAAACTAGCTCAAAGGAAATCCTTCACGTTATGATCACCAAGATCTTAATGTGGGTGAGGTGAGAGCATACGGTGCGAGAGGATCGTTAGCTATAAACTAGAAATGAAAGTAAAATAATGTAGGTGGCTATCTGGCCATTTTGAAAGTAAATGTTGGAAAGTAAAGTAGGCGGATAACCGACCATGAAAACTCGATCACTTATTCAATGGGAGCGATAACTACAACTAAATACTAAAAAGTAAATACTCAACCACTATTTAGCGGGAGTGAGAAATACAAAATATAGAATGTTGAAAGTAAATGGTTGACCAATATTAGTGGAATCAACGTTACAATATGCTCTCTCATACAATGATATTATGATGAAATATAACTCTAATCAAACCAAGTGATTTGCAATATTTCTTGCTACAAATAAGATTGTACTCGCTAAGGAAATATAGAAAATAATTACAATAACAAGGTTTGATATAAAAACATAGAAACCTGATAATAAAACTAGCAAGCTATGGTAACACTAAAATACTCATATCTTCAACAAAACACCTTCGATTCATATGAAACTAAAAGAAAACAAAAATTATGAGCTAGGTGAACAAAACACAATAGATAGTCATATCTAATCAATGCCAAATGGAGCAGCACACATCCCAATGCAAGACAGCAAGATAGGGGTGACCCATGGAGAAGGGCGACCTCTCTAGAAAATCCACCTCTTCAAATTAAAATCTGAAACTTCAAGAAATGGGGTGCATAGAGCATAGGAAAGCATAGAGAAAATACCTAGAACAAGCAAAAATTCACACAATGAGCAATGATCAAAAACGTGCTTCAGCCAAGCACAAACCAGCAACCTAAAAAAAAAATATCATCAAAAATTTCAACTGTGAAGCTCAATCTGCAACCTCTAGAAGAGGAAGCAATCTCAATCAACTAGGTGTTATCTTTCAAACACAAAACCGATATTGGGTAGGAGGTATGCGTTGCTCAAAGCAAGGGGCCTGAATTCATTTCAACGACACTTCAACGTAGTAGACAATGGATACCAAATGAATTTGCAAAGCCTTATATAAATAACACTTAATTCTGACTTTTCACCTTCCCCTTTTCCCTCCAAAAGGGATGCCTCACTCATAATTCAAATTATTATTTTAAAAAAACATTCTTTCTCACACCTTCCTAGGCATTCAAGGCACATAGGAAACTATTAATATTTTAAAATATTCAAATGTCTCGAAAGGGGCATCCAACTCCAAGGCCCACATTTAAAAAAAACATTAAGTCGTTTCACTATGCTAAGGGGCCCAAAAATGAAGTTAAATATTAAAATGACTTAAGTAAATCAATTTACCAAAAATAAGCCCAAAAGTGTTGAATGCCAAATTACCAAATTTGCACTGCCCGAAATGGAAACTGCATTGAACTTTTGAACTACTTCCAAGCAAAGCACTACTAGAAATGGCACTTACTAAAAATAGCATATTGCTAAAAATAGTAAATGGTTCCAAACTCATTTTAACCACAATCCGAGCAGTTGTCGTAACTTACTAAAAATAGTAAGTCCAAAAAATTCCTCAAATGAAAACACATGTAACATCATTTTGAAGCTCTCTGAAAACCCAAAAAGACCCATAAACCATTCTACAAAACAACTGCATGCAAACCCCTGAAAACACCAAAGAAACCTTTAAGAAGTTGGAAACCCTAATTTCACCTCTGACAAGCCTAAGGGCATCCGAGATAGGCTGACAACAATAGAACTAACTACTGATGAGAAGGGGACATTATAGTATGCTCTCCCTGAGATTGTTTGTCCTCAAGCAACCGCAAGTCTAGATGCTACAAAATATGCTCTCTTTCTCACATAGCATCCTCAATTGGCAAGTTCCTCCATTTCACCAAATATTCTTTGATCGTTCTCCTCCTCAAAGAGCACTCTCTAACATCAATAATCTCCTCAAGAATCAACACCAACTATCCTTCTTCATCCAATGGAGATAACTCTGAAGTAGCAATAACATTGTGCCCAAGCACCTTCTTGAGGCGTGACACATAAAAAGCATTATGCACCTTGCTACTAGATGGAAGCTCTAACTCATAAGCCACTTCCCCAATTTTCCTGATGACTCTAAAAGGGCCATAGAAACATGGCTTAAAAAAATTTCTCCACTCTTCTTGAGAGTAGATTGTTTGTAGGGTTGGAGACTCAAGTAGACCATGTCTCCAACCTCCAATGTGTGCTCAACATGTTGATCAGCATATAGCTTTTGTTAATTTTGGGTATAGTGTAGATTATCCTTCAATGATCTCAAGATGTCCTGACTCTGCTACAACATATCCCTCACTTGAGGGGCTCTACTATCACCAAACACCAAGTCCACGAATCTAGGAGCTTCATAACCATAAAGAGCCATAAATAGAGACATCTTAATTGGCATATGATAGGAAGAGTTGAAACAATACTCTCCCAAATGAAGCCATTTTACCCATGTTTTTTGCTACCCCAACACATAATTTATGAGGTATCCTTCCAACCATTTATTCACTATCTCTAATTGGTCATTTGTTTGTGGGTGATAACTAGTGCTTGGAGTGAGCATTGTACAACTCAATCTGAAAATTTCTTGCCAAAATGCACTTAGGAACTTGTCCCTATCACTAACAATATTCCTTAGCAACCCATGCAATTGAAACACTTCTCTGAAGAACAACTCAGTGACTTGAGCTGCTATAAATGAGCTAGTGATGGAAAAGAAATGAGAAAACTTCATCAATATGTCCACCACAACATAGATGTAATCTCTCCCTTACACCTTTGGCAACCCTATGATGAAATCCATTGCAATACTTTCCCATTTTCTAATTGGGAATAGGCAGGGGTTGTAACAAACCAGCTAGGAAAGTGTGCTCATTTTTGTTCATCTGACAAGTTTGACATTCCTTAATGTAATGTAAGACTTCATCTTTCAACCCTTTCCATGAAAATATTTCATGGATCTGCTTGTAAGTCTTCAAATAGTCTTGATGAACAACAAGTTGAATGTCATGAAATGACTGCAAAATCTTCTTCTTAAGCTTAGATTTTGGCACCAAGAAGATTCTACCTTTATACTGTATCAACCCATCAACCAACTGATACCTTTCATCTTGCAAATGACCCTCAACAATGCTGGTTGCAAACTAATTTTTGGCATAATCAGCAACAATCTGCTTCTTCCAATCAACAGTAAGCTCAACTAAAGAGTTCAAATGAGGTCTTCTAGAAAGAGCATCAGCCACAATGTTATTTTTCCCTTCGACATACTCAATGTCAAAGTTGTAAGCTTGCAACTTACCCACTTTTGTTGCCTTTCATTCAAATCCTTTTGATGCATGAAGTGTTTGAGACTATTATGATCAGTCTTCACCAAAAACTTGCTCCCAACCAAGTATTATCTAAACTTGGCTAATGTGTGCATGATTGCAAGCATCTCCTTATCAGAGATTGAATATGATCTTTTAGATCCTCTTAGTTTTCTTCTCTTGAAGAAAATAGGGTGTTTTCCTTGCATAAGAATAGCCCCAACTCCTCCTAAAGCATCACACTGCAATTCAAATGGCTCGATGAAGTCAGGTAAAGCCAACACTGGACAAGAGCTCGTGATTTTTTTGAACTTTTCAAACACAACTTGTGCCTTATGTGACCATAGGAAAGCTCTCTTCTTGGTGAAATTAGTGAGAGGGGCAGCCATCTGAGAATACCCCTTCATGAACCTTTTGTAGAAGCCACACAACCCCAAAAACCCCTTCAAATGTGACACATTCTTTGGAGGTGGCCAATCTAAGATTGATTTGATCTTCTTTGCATCCACTTTGACACCCTTAGAGCTAATGATGTGGCCAAGATAGAGCAGCTCTATCATTCCAAATTCACATTTGGATTCCTTTGCAAATAAGCATTCAGCTTCCAAAATGCTTACCACTTCCTCCAAGTGCTTGAGGTGCTCTTCCCAAGACTTACTAAATATGAGAATATCATTGAAGAAGGTGAGCACGAACTTCCTCAACTGCTGCCTAAAGATTTTGTTCATGCAGGACTGGAAAGTTGTAGGTGCATTCGTCAATCCAAATGGTATGACTAAGAATTCATAATGCCTGAAATGACACCTAAGGCCGTTTTCTCAATGTATGATTCCCTCACCCTTATCTAATGGTAGCTCGATCTAAGATCAATCTTAGAGAAATACATGGCTCCATGTAGCTCATCAATGAGCTCATCTATCCTGGGAATAGGATACCAGTTCTTTCTTATTCAGCACATGGTAATCAACACACATGTGCATTGTGTCATCTTTCTTCTTGACCAACACCACCGTTGAAGCAAAGGGACTCTTGCTAGGGTGAATGTGACCCATATTCAAGAGCTCTTTGATAGCCTTCTCAATTTCATCCTTCTACTTCTTAGGGTAGCGGTAGGGAGCTGCAATAATCAGCTTAGCACCCTCTTCAATTTCTATCACGTGATCACAACCTCTTTTAGGTCTCCTAGGAGGTATACTACCAAAGAATTTACTCTTCTTGGTGGTCAATGACTAAATGTCAGGATGGTAGTTTCTTTTATCTTCAACTATATTAGCTAGTAAGATCATGCACTCTACTGTCCACTCTACTTGATCATGACGAATCAACCTTTCCATTCTTTTGAATGACACAATACGAGGGCCTCCATTTGAAATCCCTCTTAACACCACCTTCTTCCCATCAAAATGAAACTTCAACTCCATAGTTTTCAAATTCAAGGTGATCTCTCCAAGAGATCACAACCATTATATACCAAGCATTGCATTGGTATCTCCAATGCCTACAACATACAAATCATCTTTCACCTCATAATTGCCTAATTGCATAGACAAATTAGGAATCTTTCTATTGCATGACAATGCGAACCAATTAGCCACCATCACTTTAAAGCCTTCAAACTCCTCTGTCTTGAGGCCTCTCTTTGCTACCAATCCTTCGTCAATAAAATTATGGGTTTCTCTAGTGTCAATTAGAGCAATAATTCGATGTGATCCAATCACTCCACAGACTTAAAAAGATTCATTCTTTTGAAATATTGAGAGTTGTGCCAAAGTAGTCCCTCCTCCATGTTCTTTTTCTTCCTCTTCTAGAGCATTTTCATTATCACTACCTGCTGATTGATACTACTAATCAGACATATTAGATTATGATCTGGAATCAGGATAATCCTCTAGTATTTGTGGCCCTTTGACCAAGGTTCTTGGCATGTGTAACAAACTCCATCATTTCTCAACTTCTCTTGGAACTCTTTAGTCATCTTCTGAGGAAATTTCTTAGGCTAATTCAAGGAATGCTTCTTATCCTTTTTTGTGACTAAAGGAGTTGGACTAAAATTTTAGCTTTGGGGCAACTAACTCCATGCTTCTTGACTTCTTGATGGATTCATCTAGAGTTGGTGGATCAAAGGCTTTGACCCAACCCTTCAAAGGCTTCATCAAACCTTCAATAAACAAAACCACAAGTCTCCTTTTGGTGATGTTGGGCACCATCATAGAAAGCCTCTGAAAATCAGCAACATATGAGTCAAATGAGCCATGTTGCTTCAGTTGCACCAACTCACAAAATCTAACTTCGGGGTCCTTGGTATCAAATATTTCTATCAACTTTTTTGTGAAATCTCATAAGTATGAATGAGGTTATGGCCAAGAGTGACCAAACCATGATACCACCATTGGTGTGCAGCTCCATCCAAATGCAAGGTGGCGAACTTGATAGCATCTTCTTCAAGCATCAATCTGAGCAAGAGGTAGTTGTCTAGCTTTTGCACCCATGACCTTGTTAAACACTTATCACTTCCATCGAAGTGAACCAAAGTAACTTTACCAAGGGCTTGTTGGTAATCTGTCCTAGGAGCCATAAGAGCATGATTTTCATTTCTTTCACCTCCTCTTCTCTTCTTTTGATTCATATATTGATCCAATGACAAAATGTCACAAATATCAGCTAGTAGCAAGGCATACTCCATGTAGTTATTCCTCACCTCATCTTCCAATGACATTTTGGCTTCAACCAGCGGTTCTTCCCTTGGAATAAAGTTAGGAATAAGAGGTCTAGAGGTTGATCCTCTAGTAGTTGCAACATGTTGGCCAATAGTTCTCTCTCTTCCATTTGTCTTTGAAGAGTTATTCTCTCCAACATGATTCTATTGAAGCTGAGAATGATTTTGAGTCACTTGTTGATCCATCCTAGCTAGAAACCTTGAAATCATGTCCAACATAGTGTCAAACTTTCTTTCAGCTCTACCTTCTCTATCTTCTATTGAACCCTTATCTCTATCTGCCATTGTTTCAACTACTTTCCCACTATTCCTCAAAACTTTGAAAATGTCTCTGTGTCTGGAGCTGGTGGATTCTACAACTGAACTCTCTTATCCTCTCTAGTGTAATATTTGATTTCTTTGTCACTCATCTGACAACTGAAGCACTGTTTTCATAGGATGGTAGGAAAACAAGCTCTAATACCACTAAAATATCCCCCTTAGTTTTTTGAAATTTCACATACAATAATGCACCTGTTAAGGTTAGCCCAATAATCCAAACCAATTGAAAGGGAACCCTTCACTTTTTTATCACCAAGATCCCAATGTGGGTGAGGTGAGAGCATACAGTGTGGGGATTGTTAGCTATAAACTAGAAATGAAACTACAATGTTGTAGGCAACTAGCCAACCATTTTGAAAGTAAATGTTGGAAAGTAAAGTAGTCGGATAACCGACCATGAAAGCTCGACCCTTTATTCAGTAGGAGCAATAACTACTACTAAATACTAAAAAGTAAACACTTGACCACGTATTCAGCAGGAGTGAGAAATACAAAATATAGAATGTTGACAGTAAATGGCTAAATAGTACTACTAGAATCGGTGTTACAATGTGCTCTCTCATACAATGATATTATGATGAAATATAACTCTAATCAAACCAAGTGATTTGCAATATTCCTTTCTACAAATAAGAGTGTACTCACTAAGGAAATATAGCAAATAATTACAATAACCAAGTTTGATATAAAAACACATAAATTTGATAATCAAACCAACAAGTTATGGTAACACTAAAATGCTCATATCTTCAACAAAACACCTCCAATTCATATGAAATTGAAAGCAACCAAAACTTAAGAGTTAGGTGACCAAAACACAATAGATAGTCATCACTAATCAAATCCAAATGGAGCAGCATACATCCCAATGCAAGGAAGCAAGATAGGGGCAGCCCATGGGGAAGGACAACCTCTCTAGAAAATCCACCTCTACAAATTAAAATCTAAAACTTCAAGAAATGAGGTGCCTAGAGCATAGGAAAGCATAGAGAAAATACCCAAAACATGCAAAAATTTACACAATGAACAATGATAAAAAAATGTTCTTCATCCAAGCACAAACCAGCAACTTGAAAACAAAAAATACCATCAAAAATTTCAATTGTGAAGCTCAATCTGCAACCTCTGGATGAAGCAGCAATCTCAATCAGCTAGGCGTTATCTTTCAAATACAAAACCGATATTAGCTAGGAGGTATACGTTCCTCGAAGCAAGGGGCCTGAATTCATTTCAACAGCACTTCGACGTAGTAGAAAATGGATACCAAATGAATGAGAAAATCCTTGTATAAATAGCATTTGAGCTCGACCTTTCACCTTCTTCTTTTCCCTCTGAAATGGATGCCTCACTCAATTCAAATTATTATTTTAAAAAAACATTCTTTCTCACACCTTCCTAGGCATCCAAGGCACATTGACAACTATTAACATTTTAAAATATTCAAATGTCTCCAAAGGGGCGTCCAACTCCAAGGCCCACATTTAAAAACAACATTAAGTAATTTCACTAGGCCAAGGGGCCCAAAAATGAAGTTAAATATTAAAATGACTTAAGTAAATCAATTTTCCAAAAATAAGCCAAAAAGTGTTGAAAGCCAAATTACCAAAACTGTATTGCCCAAAATGGAAACTACACTGAACTGTTGAACTGCTGCCAAATAGAGCACTACCAAAAATAGCACTTACTAAAAATAACATACTGCTAAAAATAGTAAGTGGTTGCAAACTCATTTTAACCACAATTTGAGTAGTCATCATAACTTACTAAAAATAGTAGGTCCGAAAAAGTCCTCAGATGCAGATGCATGACACATCATTCTGAATCTCTTTGAAAATCTAGACAGACCCAGAAATCACTCTACAAAACAACTGCATGAAAGCCCTTGAAAACACCAAAGAAACCTCTAAGAAATTGGAAACCCTAATTTCACCTCTGACAGGCCTACGAGCATCTGAAATAGGATGATGGCAACAGAATTGACTACTACTAAGAAGGGGACATTACAACATCATATGTTACAAATGCAATCATCTTGGTCATAAGGAAAGAAGTTGTAAAACACAAGGAAGAAATGATCGATAGAGCAAAGATGCTTATAAGTTTTCAAAAAGAAGCTATAATTCTTTTGGTCATTTGGTAGATTACAGTATTGCATGGTAATAGTGCAACAACTATGAGCATATGGCACAGTTGTGCAAAAGTGGTTTTGTGGAATACCCTAATTAAAACAAGAAAGTGAAATTCATGGATTAACATAAGAAATCAATTACAAAATTATGGAAAAGGAAGCAAGAGCAAGATAATGAGAAGGAAGAATATATGCTTCTACCACATGCACAAAAGATATCACTAAGTCCTTAAGGAGATATATCAGTTTAGGTGGAGCTAACCATTGGATTATTTTAACTCCATTGAGAAGAGAATTCAAGATAGATCAACTAAAGGCATATTCTATATGAGCATTATGTTGTCATTGATCAAAAGGGAAGAATTAGTAGAGACGGAGAAGATATGATTGGAGAAAAGAAATATGGACCAAAGAATAGCTAGATATACAACAAGATTATTGAGACATGAGAAGTAAAAACCATAAACATTCAAGCAAAGTATAGTTCAAAACATGTATGGCAAGATGGTTGACAAAAGATGCAATGCAACACTTTGAAAGATAAGATATAGTGAGAATGGTGACAACATAGTCATCAAAGGCACAATAATTATGACACATTAAGAATGATATGATAATAGTTGACTACATACTAGAAGGATACCTTATAATGAAGTGAATGAGAATTGATGTCAAGATGAGAGAAAACCTAGAAGGTTTTGAAACAATGAAAGAAGAAAGAAACCATGATAAAGATGTTATGGGAGGATGAGAATAATCCAAAGGAATTCTTTCCTAAAGAGTGTGATAGAACACACAAGCATGCATTGGAAAAGAAAGAGATGGAAAATAGTAAGTTATGATGGATATACTTATGTTCAAGTTTCTATTAATGTAATGATGTCATATAAATAGAGGTATAATGAATATCCCTTTACCATTAATAAAAAGAGGAAAAATTTATAGAAAGGTGGTGAAGTACAGCAAGGGAGAGTTATAAGAAAAGAGAAATTAAGAAAGGGAGATTTTTTGTGAAGAGTTGAAGACATTTCCATCTTGTAAGATGCATAGTAAATGATGGAGAGAAAAACAAGTTCCTAATGTGTTTAACTTGAGATCATCCAAAATTATTTGATAGCTATAGAAGAAGCTTATCACTCAAGTGACAAAGAGACAAAGGTAGAGAATTAGAGCAAGAAAAAGCCCGAGAAAGGGGGGCATTATAGACAGGGGAGCATCAAAGAAATAAGGAAGAATCATATCATGAAAGAAAGAAGTATACTAAAGTCCCTTTTTCATTGATATCAAAGGGGGGGATAGAGTAAGGGAGAGCAAAGAAAAAGAGAGGATTATGATTGCATTGTCATCAATGACAAAGGGGGAGATTGTTGGTAATGTTATCATTGATGTCAATATGCATGAACAAGATTGTTGATGTCAAAGAGTTTGTCATGTTGTCATTGATGTCAAAAGGAAAGATATTGATGACAAAGAAAGAGAAAAATTGTTAGAACATTATGACAACACTCTATGGTGGATTCAAGAAATTTGAGTTAAGAATGGCAAAGAGTATTACATCATAAATGGATATGGATCAGCCAAGTAATAGCACATTGAAGGCGTTGAAGGCCCTGAATTATATAGAAGTCAAAATTCAATCAAATTAAACTAAAGTTAATGCAAGATAAAATCAACTTGAGATATCCATAAGTGGTTGACCTCATGTTTGGCACCCATTTTAAATGCTAGCCAGCCATCTTTTTATTTGGTACAAGACATGTATATAGAAGATATATGATGGTACTGAAGTGATAAAAAATAAGAGATATAAATGATAGCCGACCCTTGGAGCCTATCTTCAAAGGATCAATAAACATTAATCATCATATCATGATTAAAAATGTGTAATAAATGATTGCAACGATCAACAAAGGTGATAAATCATTATAAGAAAGCAATGATTTATTTTAAATGAAGAGCGGTGTCCCTAAAAGGAAGTTATCCCACTTAAGGACATTAAATAATATATAGTGCCTATGTTAGCAATAAGGGATGCCTCCCTTGGAGAAGGTATGTTCATTATGAAAGGGTGTCTCTTGGAAATATGAAGATATAAAAGGTCAAAGGTGTTGGTAGAAAACAATAATTCAATGATTTATTTATTATTAAAAGGAGTTGATTAAAAAGAGATTAAAAGGGAATAAATGAAATGTATATGTGATTCATATTAAATATTATATATAACCTATGTGTGAAGTAAAATTACAAGTATATGTAATGAATATATGTGAAAAGAGAAAATTTTAAAGAAAATTAGAGCAGATTGTAAGGAAGAAATTTATCTAAAGATAATGACATGATTATGATCAAATTCATATAAATGAATTATGCATGGTTTTGATCAAACTTGAAGGGAATAGTGTGATTGGATTTGAAAGGAAGATTGTTATGTGATTGTGGATCATATTCGAGTGTGAAATAGATTTATAGTTAGATCAAATTTGTGTGGATCAGATTTGTGTTTTTCGTGAAGGATTTTATGATATCAATATTGAAGAATTAGAAGGGTTGAAGCCTATTAAATAGAGGTTGGAGCCTCTTGCTTGGTTGGAGCTCAGCGTGTACGTGGGGGTTGGAGTCTATCAGGTAGAGGTCAAAGCCTCTTTCTAAGTTGAAGCTTAGTTTTTATAGAGATTGGAGACTCTGATAGTAGATTGGAGCCTACAAGAAGAAGATTAAACTATAATATACAGGAAATATTATGTTGTGGTTTTTTCTCAAAAGGGTTTCCTCGTAAATTGTGTTCATATTGTGTTCTTAATTGTTAGATCTTACTTGAATGTTCTTATTGTGATTGGTTAAGTTTTGAAAAGTAAAAGATTCTTAGATATTGATTCACCCCCCTCTCAATTGTTAGAGTTTGGAGGCAAATTTCTATCAATTAAATGCAGATATAGAAGTATAAATAGAAAAATTAATGATGCAAAGCCAAGGTGGAGATCTCTCACAATAATGTAAATGTCAATTCTAAATCAAAGAACTCTTCTTTACTATGCAATCAACTTATTAGGCATCAACTCACCCTCAAGGGTTTCAACCCTTCAATCTTGCAAAACAACAACAAATATTCACCAAGGCCCTTACAAAGGACCTCAACATGCATATAATGACAATTGAATCAGTTGAATACAATCTCCAAGACCATTTGCAACTAGCTTACCTTGTAGTAGTGGAAAACCTATTTTTCAACCTTCTGACCAGATCTTTCCAAAACACTAAGAAAATTGATTGTGGATTCAAGGACCCATTTCAAGGTTACACAACATAGTAGGAAACCAAACACACTTCCTTTGGACCGAATGCCTCAAAAATGGATTTTTCATTGTTTTAGGCCTCTAATTAGGCCACTTTTCCAAAGAGACCACCCTCTAATCTTCTCACCAGACCCCCAAACCCAAAAAAGTCTTTACTAACTCTCAAAACAAAATATTTTCTAGGTTTTAGGACCTTTCATGCTCAATTAGGTTTCCAATACAAAAACCCTCCTTATAGCCAAAATAACTAGGGTTTTAGGACACCTTTATTGATTCTCCAACTTCCCAGTCACTCCTAACCAAACCAACTGCTCAGAAAACTTTAAATAGATCTTCCCATGCTCAAGGAACATTCATTTGGCCATTAACAACATGGGTTCATCAATTCATAGGTTTGACCCACCAATTTCCAAAGGAAAAACACACATTTCTAGCCCTTCCTTTCATGCTTTAAGCCAAGAAATCACTCTTACACGCCTCTTATTCCCAAATTATCATTCCCTACATGCTACTACATCATCCCACCGAGTTAAAATTGAAGACAGTAGGTGGGATGATGATTAAGCCATTAAAGCAACTTCAAACCCTTGGGATTGTTCAGGAACCCGATATGAGGTTTTTTGAGATTTTAAGCCTTAAAAGTTTAAATAAACCCCTGTCAAAACACCAAATGTAAATTAAAACATCTATCTATAGATTCAAATGAGAAATCAATGCATATGGAGCCTGTATGGCCTGCACAAAGCAAGGAAACTTAGAAAAAATAGTGAAAACTATATGAAAATAGAGAAACTTCAATCTTTATTTCTTTCTCTTAGCTTCAACAACCATCAGTCGGGCTTCCCCAAGGATTTTATAACATTTCTTAACCTTCTCAATCCAACCAATGCTCCTAACCACTAAACAACCACCTTTTAAAAGCATATAACCGTTGGAACTACAAATTTGTTGCATAAATGCAACTCACAAATTTGAAACTTTATGACACTAACTTAATGACTCCTATTACACAATCTCATATAATTTCCTTTTTAGGCTTACAAATGCAATTTGATGACTCCCTTTTAATATAAAAGTGCATTGGATCATTACACATAAGAATTTTTCACTAGGTGGTTAGGTGCTCCTGCACCAATTAAACACATAGAAATTATGAACAGCAAGAAGACAACACAAAGATTTAACGTGGTTCACCCAAAATTAGGCTACATCCACCAATAGAGAGTTCAATATTTATTAAACTTCCAACAAATAACCTTTACAAAGCTTGCAACAACTATTACAACTTGCAGCAACATATTTCTCCACATTTTTCCACTGTTGTTTTTACACAACCTTTGTTGTGTGTACCCACAACACTTCATGTGTTTTTCCAGCCACTAAACTATGAAATTTTGCTAATGTTCTTCATGCCCAACCACATACAAAACTCAAAACTGAGTGTTTATATACCCTTCCACGCACCTCCCATTAATTAGAAACAAAGTGTGGCCATTGATTTTTACTCATGCACTCAATAACACTCTTCTTTTGGGCAATTACATTCACTATTTTCAACCACCTTATAATTTTATATTAAATATTATAGCTATTCATTCCAACATTTAATAATTGTTTGTAATCGTTCTTTTAAATACAAGTGTAGCATAAATATTTATTAAGTACAACAAATTATTTAATAAAAATAATGACAAAGATTTTAATGTCCAAGTTTGATTGGTCTCCATAACACAACAATATCCCACTTGGAGACAAATCAAACTCCGCCCCATACCATCTCCCACTTGGAGACTAATCATAACACCGTTGCCCCTACAACTCCCACTAGAAGTAAGCACTATGGACCCTACAATTCTATTTTATTAAAATTCAACTTGGAAGGCCAATCAAAGTTGAAGATGAGCTCAACTTCTCCCTTGTCACCGCCTTCATAAACATATCCATTGGATTACATCATCTATATGAATCTTTTCCAACTATACTTGTCCATCCTCTAATACCGACCGAATAAAATGATATCTCAACTGTATGTGTTTGGTTTTTTAGTGCAAAGCAAAATTGTTTGCAAGATGTATAGCACTTTGGTTGTCCATAAACAAATAACTTTCAGCCTGTTGTGTGCCTAATTCTTCCATGAAAAGTTGCAACCATATCATTTTTTTGCTTACCTTTGTTGCAGCAACATACTCTGCCTTTGTGGTGGATAAAGCAACCACCTTTTGCAACTAAGAAATCCAACTCACTGTTGTCCCACTAACTGTAAATACATAACTTATGGTACTTCGTATGGTATCTATATCCCTTGCCAAATCTAAGTCAACATAACCCCTTAAATCAGTATTAGAACCCCCAAAACATAAACATTTATTGGATGTACCTCTCAAATACCTGAGAATCCTTTTTACCACATTTAAATGGTCAACTCTAAGATTATTACTCATATACCTACTAACAACTCCTATGACATGTGTCATATTCGGTCTCATACATACCATGGCATTCATTAAACTACCTATAGTTGAAGCATATGGTACCATGGACATTTTGTATTCCTCCTCTTATGTCTTTGGACACATCCTTAGTCAATTTCAAATGACTAGGCAAAGGTGTGCTGACAGCCTTTGCATTCTCCATATAAAATCTCTACAGCACCTTTTTAACATAATCAACCTGAAATAAAAACATTTTTTTGTTTTCCCTATCTCTTGTAATTTTCATACCAAGGATTTGCTTTGTTACCCCCAAATCCTTCATAGAAAATGAATTTTCTAACTATTTTTTTAACTTCCTAATGTGATCCATGTTAGAGCCCACTACAAACATATCATCAACATATAAACATAAAATAATGTAGATATCATCATCTAACCTCTTAAAATAAACACAATGGTCTGAATTACACCGATTGTAGCCTTGCTTAGCCATAGAACTATCAAATTTAATATACCATAGCCAAGGTGTTTGCTTCAAGCCATATAAACTCTTCAATCTACGCACCAATTTTTCCTTACCTTTGACCTCAAATCCTTGTGGCTATTCCATATATATATCCTCTTCCAAATCACCTTAAAGAAAGGTTGCTTTAGCATCAAAATGTTCTAAATGCAAATCTTCAGCAACCACAATACTTAAAACAATATGAATAGAAGTCATTTTAACAACCAAAGAAAAAAATTGTATCAAAATCTATGCCTTTTTCTATACAATTCCTTTTACAACTAATCTGGCTTTAAATATTTTCTTACCTCCATCTACCTCTTAGCCTATAAACCCATTTGTTAGGTAAAGCTTTCTTACCTATAGGAAACTTGCATAATTCTCAAGTATGATTTTTCAGCAAGGAATCCATTTCTCCTTACATTCCATGCTCCCACTAAACCTTGGCATCCACCTACATAGCCTCATCATAACATTTTGGTTCACCAGCATCAGTTAATGAAATAGAATACAAAGACAGAGAAAAAAAGATCAGAGGTCTACTTATCCTTGATGATCATCTAACATTCATTGTAGTGTGGTATTTTTTATTGCAGTTGTTGCGGAGCATGAGGAATCACTAGAACATCGATGTTTAGAATGTCATACAGCACTAAACAATCATTTTCTTTCTTCCCATGTTGCTCCAACTAATCTTTGTACATCACTTTCTCATTGAATATGGCATCCCTGCTTCTTACAATTTTTTTATTTTCAAAATCCCAAAGCCTATAACCAAATTCAGCAATGCCACATCCAACAAATATACATTTCTTTGATTTAACTTCTAGCTTGGTTTTATTTTCATAATCTGCATGTGCAAATGCTTCACAACCGAAGGTCTTGAGAAAAGAATAACTCACCTTCTTACCTATCCATGCTTCCTCTTGAATACCACAGCCCAAAGGATTAGAGGGACTTCTATTAATTAAATAAGCAATGGTATTAATAGCCTATTCCCACATGTTTAAAGGAAACCTAGCACACAATCTCATAGTTCGTGCACGCTTGATTATTGTTCTATTCGTGCACTTAACCACTCCATTTTCTTGTGGAGTCCTTGGAACTGTTTTCTACCTATGTATTCTATGAGAGGAACAATAATCTTCAAACTCTTTGTTGCAATACTCACCACCATTATCAAATTTGAGACATTTTAACTTTTTACCCATCTCATTCTCAACCAAGCTCTTCCAATTTTTAAAATTTTCAAATACATCAAATTTCTACCTTATGAAATAAATCCAAACCTTCCTAGTTGTGTCATCAATAAAAAAAACATAATACCGAGAGCCACCAAGAGAAGATACATGAGTTGGTCCCTATACATATGTATGCACAAGCTCCAATTTTTCATCTTTCTTTTGCTTCCCATCATTGAGAAAACTCTCTTTTGTTTTCCATACACACAATTTTCACATAAATTCATATTAACACATTTTAGACCTGGTAAAACTTTCTTTGAATGAAGCACTTTCATACCTTTTTTACTCATGTGTCCAAATCTATTATGCCACAGTGTTGTTTCACCTGCAGCAACTGTTTGATTTTTTGTCTATTGACCTACAACAATTGTTCCTAAAACTGTTACAAAACCCACAACAACTATTATCAAACCCACAACTGTTGTAGTTATTTTTTCTAGCAACTGAGTTTGATTTTTATCTACAATAGCTAAAGTAGAAGGAATAATATAACTTGTACAAAGATATAAGGTGCCTACTTTCACACATTTTGTAATCTTCCAATTTTTATCACTAAATGTAACAACTTTCATCATCTAGTTGCCCTACTGAAATTAAGTTTTTGTTTAACCTTGGAACATGCCTTACCTCTTTTAGTAGCCAATGATTCGCATTCTACAACTTAATCTTGATTCTTCCCTTTCTAACAATCAACAAGGTTTGTTATCTCCCAAATAAACCAACCCAAAATCCACTTGGACATAATCAAGAAAATAATTTATATGGGGCGTAGGATGAAATGAAACCCCTGAATCTAACACCCAAGAATCATCAGCATTATCAAGGGAAATAATCAAAGCATCATCATCAAATTTACTATTTATCACATTTTCCTCCTTATTGCCTTCATTTTTGTCTCCTTTATTTTATAGAGACTCGCAATCTTTCTTTAAATGACCTGACTTACCATAGTACTAGCAATCATTCTCTTTGGATTGTGACCTCTTTCCTTTGATTTCCCTCGTGACTTCCCATGATTTCTAGAATTCTTTCCTCTCTTTTGCTATGCCCCTACTTTCTACATTCAAAACACTACCTTATGTGGATGTACCACCTGATCTTTTCCTATGAATTTTCTCACTCAAAATAACACTAGTAACATCATCAAATTTTAGTGTATTCGAACCAAAAATAGCATTACTAACCGCCATTACCAAGTTGTTCTAGCTTTTAGGAAAAGAACATAGAATCAAAAGAGCTCTAACTTCTTCATCGAGATTAACATTTATAGAAGTTAATTGACTGGTAATCGTATTGAATTCATTTAAATGAACAGCAACTGACCCACCTTGTACCATTTTTATATTAAATAAATGCTTCATAAGAAATACCTTATTTGAAGCAAAAAGCTTTTCATATAACTTCACCAGGGTTTGCATCAACTCTGCAATTATCTTTGCTTTTGAAATATTAAACGTCACTGATTGTGCCAAGCATAAACGAATACTGCCAAGTGTCTTTCTATCCAGAATATTCCAATCCTCATTAGACATTGTTGATAGTTTCTTGGCTTTCCCTTCCAATGGTTGCCATAAATCCTTCTAATAGAGATAGTCCTCCATCTGCATTTTCCATAATTGATATTTTTCCCATTAAATTTGTCTACCTTCAATTTACCCTCGTCTGCCATTACTCTCACTCAACCGTGATACTCCCACTCAACTATGAGACCTTCCCACAGAGGATAACTAAACACAACCCACTCTGATACCACTTGTCAGAGGTTGTAGGCATATTACTATTAATTAAATGCATATTTGAACAATAAAACACACAAAAATAATGGACAACAAGAAGACAACATAAAGATTTCACATGGTTCACCCAAAAACGAGCTACCTCCACCAATAGAGGGTCCAATATATATTAAACTTCCAACAAATAACCTTTACAAAGCTTGTAGCAACATTTTTCTCCGTGTTTTTCCACTTGTTTTTACACAACCTTTGTTGTGTGTACCCGCAACACTTGTGTTTTTCCAACCACTAAACTATGAACTTCTAACATTTTCACACCCAACCACACTCAAACTCAAAACCCAGTGCTTGTATGCCCTCCCACACATGTCCCATTAATCAGAAACAAAGTGTGGCCATTGGTTTTTACTCATACACCCAATAACACTCTTCTTTTAGGCAATTACATTTACTATTTTCAACTGTCTTATAATTTTATATTAAATATTGTACCTGTTAATTCCAACATTTAATTGCTTGTAACCATTCTTTTAAATACAAGTGCAACATAAATATTTATTAAGTGCAGCAAATTATTTAATAAAAATAATGGCAAAGATTTTAATGTCCAAGTCATATTTGTCTCCATAACACAATATCAGTATCACCGTGTGCTCAAAACTTAAGGGGTTTTGGGGTTGCTTGGAACTTTGGGACCTCTTTTGAAAGAGTCAAAACTCACTAAGGGGGAAGATATAACAAGATTTAGACTAAAAAATAGATTACAAAGAAAATGAAAAAATGGCAAAAGAGAAAAAATTTAAGGGGGTCCCCAAATTTTCCAAGAAAATTGATGGAGTATGTATTCTAGGTATAACAAATGGTGACTTGACTCCCAACCATTTTAAAACATGTAATCATCCAAATGCCTAGAATATTTGGTTTGAATTCATTCAAATTAATCAATCAGAATATGAATATAATCAAGAAAGGGAAGACCATAGAGATTTGAGGTGGAAATAGAAATTTGGATTATGTGTAAATGATTTATTCCCTTCTATAAAGTCTCATTCAATCAAAAAGGAGTAAACTTTATCCAAGCTATGTGGATGAGATTATATTTTTAACATGTGCAACAATATCCTGGACATAGCTCTGCTACTAGCTAAGTGTTTATAGCCTCAATAGAATTACCTCTAGTTCCCACTAAGAATAGCTCTACTACTAGTCAAGTGTCTATAGCCTTGATAGGGATTAGTTAAACCACCCAAATAATTGAGATTCATATATTTTTATCTTTCTTAATGTGGATACAAATTTTTATTTTAACACTTCTGAAACTTGTCAATTCTCAAGCAATGAAGATATGAATATCATGTTAGGAACCATGGTGGTCATCATGAAAGATATGTAACTTTAGATTTTTCACTTACAAAATTTGGTGCAAACTAACTTATGGATTTTGTAAGACGTGAAAAGTGTGCTAGGCTTTCAACAACATCCTAGAAACTCCATAATGTAACAAGTCTTGATAAATGCTTGCATCTTCAAGTTTGAAATGGATGATGTAAAGAAAAGTCTCTTGTGCAATTGACTAATCAAGTATTTGAAAATAAAAATAATGAATTCACATATGAAATCATCCTTTCAATATGAAGCAACATACACATTCATTGGTCCACTTACAAAATGAGAACAAGAACAAGAAATAGGGACAACACAAACAAAAACAAAACACAAAAAATGAGGACCCATTCTAACTATAATACAAAAGGTTTCTCACTTCAAGAAATAAAGTAATGTTTGAGGTATTGTCCATTAACAAGCAATAGGACATGCTTTCTAAATGAAGAACTAATCTTGAAGGTATTTTCCCTTAGAGATTTCAACTATCTGGTAGGGGCCAACCATAATTTTTTTTATTTTTGATGGTCTCCTCTCTTTTCATGTACTTTGTCCCACATTAGAAAAAAATAAGAAATCCTAAAGGCTTTTACCTTGGCATGTTTTCAAACCATCATTAAACAACAAATTAGTGTTTTACAAAATGTTACAAAGCAACATCCCTTTTTTCTTCAAGATTCAAAAAATTCAATAGTTTGGCCTCAATTTTATTGTCTATTTCAAAGTATTTATTCATAAACTATAGAGTTGGTATTTTTAAATTAATAGGGAAGATAGGGGTCAAGCCATAAACTAGCTGATAAGGTGAGGTTCTTATGGAGGACCTAATCCTAGTTTGATTTTCCCATAAGGAAAATTTAAGCCTGATATGTTAGTCCCTAGGATTCTTTTCTAACAACTTTTTAATGTCATCCAACAAGTTTTCATTTGTCGATTCTACTATCCCATTACCCTATGGATAATAATTTGATGAAAAATTTAAAACAACACCACATTCATAGGCCCATTGCATTAGGAGTGCAGAATAAAAGGTTGGTCCATTGTCATACACTAGAGAAATAGAACTCCAAACCTTGTGACAATGTTTTCTTCAAGAAATTTGATTACCACTTTAGAGTGCAATTCTTGCAAGCTTGCACTTCAATCCAATGTGTGTAGTAATCAATGGTAGTGAAAATGAATTTATGACTTGTAGTTTAGAGATTTGGTTAATTGCACTAATAAATTCTAAGACCCATTAGGTGAATGGTCTTACCTCATATACAAGTTGTAGTAGTATAGTTGGATTCCTTTCTCTAACAACAATAGTCTAACATGCATAGCACATTCAAACATGTCAATGGGCATCTGAAAAGATATGTGGCTACTAATATTCAACCCAAAGGACTTGATGGGTTGTGGCATCACCAAATTCATGACTTGTACCATATTTTCCATGAAATTTTTCCAGTATAGTTTGTGCTTCGATGTGGTCTAAACATATTAGGTAGATCCCTTCAAAGTTCTTTCTACACAACACTCTTAATTTGATCATATAGTTAGCAATATTTAGCCTTAGTTCTCTCCTTTAGATAGAGTTTAGGTTAGTCAAGCATTGGTTGTTCAAAACGTAGAACAAAACGTCCTTACAACATTCATCATTTGTTATTGTACTTACTATTTACTACTAGTAGTTTATCTATGCATCCACATTTGTCATAGTTTGGGATAACCCTTGTCCTCTAACTAGTTTCACAAAATAAATTTCTAGATCAAATTCCTATAGTATGGCCATCTATTTTCCTTGTCTTTCTCCAAGTTCACTTTGCATTAATAGTGACTTGACAGTAGCATTTGGAACAACAAAAAACACTTTGATCCTAATGATGTAATGTATGAATTTCTTAATTGCTCTTACTAATGTAAATGCTCATTTTTCTACGTAAGGGTGCCTTACTTCTACATTCTTGAAAGGGGAACATGAATATAATTGGTCATTTGTCCCATGTTTCTCCTCATTGTGTTGAAATAATTGCATAAGAATGCTCATATGCAAAATAGTATATGTAGAAAGGCTTTGTATAATATGGGCTAATCAAGACTAATGCTTCTATAATAGACCTTTTAAATTCTTCAAAAGCATGTCTCACTTCAACTATCCAATCAATCTTGACATCTTTCTTGAGCATGGCATTTAGTGGTTTCATGATTTATATAAAACCTATAATAAATTATTTAACAAAATTTATCTAACAATTTCTTATTGATACGCATATTGGTAACTTCAAGATGGCTTCTACCCTATCTGGATCTATGGAGATACCTCTCAAATATTACATATCCTAGGAGCTTACCTTTTGTCACTCCAAAAATACATTTATTTGGGTTCAAAGAAATATCGTGGTCTTTGCAATGTTGAAGTATTTTTTTGAAGATCTACGACATGATATTTTCCATTCTTTGATAATAATATCAAGTCATCCCTGTAAATAATGATGCACTTACTAGCTAGACCTTTAAATGAATTGGTAGTTCAAACAAATATGCAAAAATTGGTAATAAGTAGTTTGTATCTAAGTTATATGCAAGTGGGTCTTCCACGAAAGGGGGCATCTTAAGGTTATGAGTTTCAAGCATCATAAAATTGGGGAGAATATTGAATTTGTTGTATATCAAATCATTGATAAGTGGGAATGCTTTGTGGAAATTTAAGAGTAAAACAAAAGAAGATTTGTTCATGGTTAATGTTTGCATGGTTCCTTTTTTACTTCCATTCGAGATGAATATTGTGTTGGTTGGATTCAACAGTGATGGTGGCTATAGGTACTATTTAAATGCTCGAAGGCTAGAGGAATTTATGACATGGAGCATTCCATCACACCATCTTGCATGTTTGGAGATCATTTTACCATTGGGCATCTAGCACGATCTTCGTTATAATGTTATTCTTGTTAGGAAATTAGAGTTGATAGCTTTGGAGCAAGTAGTGAGGAGTGCAATGGAGTATATGTATAGAAAAGAAGTAACACTTCTAGAAGTTGAAGCAAATACTATCGAGCCAAATTTCCAGAGACTTTACACTACTTGTTTAGTGTTGAAGATTCTTCTGTTGTAGAGATCAATGGGCCAAAGCCAAAAGAAATCTTCAACACATAAGTGTAAAGTTATGTTTTAGTCAATTTAATTTTTTATTTATAATTATATTAGAAATTAAAATTAAGTCTTCATCTATAGAGTAAGTGTCTAATGATGGATTGTTATTATTTATTGTCTAGTATCTCAAAATATTCTTTTAGTTTTCATAGAGATACTTTGTGTCAGTCTAAAAGTCAAGTTATATTATTTTAGAATTGGGTTCATTAATTCTTGTGTCAAAATATTATAAAAAAATAAAATTGCCTCAATTATAACTGGACGCATTGTCACTTGTATGTGGCGTCCATCTTGAGGGAGGGTGTTTTAAAATTGAGCTTAAAAGCCAAATTTGTTAAGTGCCAACCCACTGGAGGATGGAGGCACGGGAGGTTGGAGGACATTTAGGAACCTCTCATCAATCACTAGCAACTAGGCCGCAAAATTGTATTAATGGCAAAATTATTTGTGCCAAATCGACTAAAGTCAAGGGTAACTTCCAATGGCAGTGGCAGTTTCCTATGCTATTAAAGATTGAGAGGCAACGGTCAACAACTGTGGCTACAATTGAGAACATTGTAAACATTACCTAGTAAGTTTGAAAAGAGGAGAATGTAGATATCATTTATGTTGTAAATAGTTGTAAAGGAGAGCAACTAGCTATAGAGATTCTCTAACTAATAGAAGTGTGGCGATCAATGATGAGTTTAGTGGAAGTGAAAGCGAGATAAGTTCTCGTATGTAGGTGATCATGTGCAACAAGATCCAGATAGCAATACATGCAGACCTAAAAGCATGTATAGGCATATGATTCTATTACCAATTCATGTGAAGTATTTTTCCCCATGTTTAGACTAAGGGGGGGTTGTTAGGAATTAATGTATTAATGTTAGTGCTCACACATATTAGAGGTAAAGTGAGTTGTAGTAACAACTCAAGTAATTGTTATAGTTTATTAGTTTGAACATTAAAATATATGTGCACAATTATATTATTGTATTTGGTTGTACAGGATTGTATTTCAATTCCTTAGAACAACTTGTCTAAACATAGGAGTTGTTATTGGAGATATAACAATTCTCCTATAATATAGGATATGTCAATCTTATATATTTGTGAAACGTATTGAATGAAAATATGAGAAGCTAGAAGCATATTATTGTATGCATAAAATTTTATGTAGCTTCTAAAAACTTTGTCCATTTTTCTCACGCTTCACCCCTTACTGACTATGTATATACATGTAATGACTAAACAATGGTGAACAAGGTAAACCTAAAATTATAACAGTGAGTTATTTCCCAATCATTCATGAGTATGTTGGAAGGCTCATTAACACTCTATTTCTAGCGATCCCAAATCAGCTCACCATTCACCTTGGAATGCCCTCTATCTTGAGATTATTGTGGCTAGAGATCCAATAAATTCTAGGGCGGTAGATTACAACAAGCTTGAACCTACATGATATCAAAGCAGTTAGTGGGTTGTCACTAGTACCAAGTGACTGATGCTAGCTACTACACAAAGAAAAATTGTTAGTGAACAATATCACTAAGGCCATGTGGTGATATATGTTTGATACTACTCCCTTCCTAAGTGGACAGACTTGTCGTTGATGGCCTAGGGGCGATAGAGGTTAGAATCCACCATCTTAGGTTCAAGACTTGCAAAAATATCCTTTTAGCCTACATGACCATTTTGGGATTGAGGATGAACCCTTGGTGTGGTATGGAATGCATTGTTGTCCTCTTCCTAATTATCTAATGGTATGCATTGACCCTATTGGGTTAAGGATGAACCCCCGGTATAGTATAGGATGCACTGAAACCCTCTTCCCAAACATCTCCTTTGAGAACCGAGATTTACCACCCCCTCTTCCCTAAGCCTCTAAGCCTAACCTTAACATTGTTGCTTTGTGATTATTCTTCGAGATAACTTGCTAAGTCCACTTGGTTGGTGTAGATGGGGCAATGGTCCACATGGTTAGGTTTGTTGTACCCTTGAGTCAAGTAGGAACCGAGGCATCCAATTGCTATGCATGACAACTCATGCTCTTGCATCTCTCCACATACTCCTAATTTATAAGCATTATACTTTATTTTCCACATTTACATGTGTATATATATAGATAAGGAGATGTTATATATGTTGTTTCTTAAAAAGGTGTTTGTATTTACTTTTGCTAGTAAAAAATAATTGTTGGCTCCTATGGTTGGTTTCTACAAAAAGTATACAAAAAAAAGGAGTTGGCTCATCCTAGAATAACATGTTTTACAACAAACTATATCACATTGTAATATTTGCTTCAATGAAAGGCTACCTTGAAGCATGTGTTTGATAGTGAAAAGTGGTTTACCTCTTCATATGTTAAGATCACTACAGGGGTTAACATGATCAACTAAATTTCCAATGAGCACAACTTTCAACTTCTTACAAAAGAGATAGTAGATGTAAGTTCATATTTCCATTCTATTTTTATTCATCATTTTAATCGTTTATAAATTATAATAGTTTTATTTGTTTATAACTTTTATATTCCATTCTTTTGTGGTTCATAAAGCATTTAGTTGTCTTCCTTTGAGTTGTTGATAGGGAGAACCACAATGGGCTATATATATATAGGTCCATCTATTGTGCGGTTGAGGAAAAACTTCATCCTGCATGAGACATTATTAATTGACAATGACATTCAATTTCACAGAGCCTTACATGCAACTACCTATTTCTTGAATTTTAACATTATAATTTCACCTAGAATAGTCTCTACACAATCATAGAGAAAATGGAACCCAATCCATAATTTGGAGTGAAGAGCATACCTGAATGAGATTTATGGACTTATGCAATGGGAACTCTTTGTGTGAGATATATGCAAAGAAACTCAAACATTGTACCTAGATTAGAGCCTAGTAAGGTGTAATTTAAATTTAAATGTTTTTATTTTTATGTTGTTGAAATTTGAAGTTGAACAATGGAATTGAATTCTTTTTTCTCATTTCAAATGCATAGTAGAAAAGATTTGATACTAAGGTGTCAAATCTTTATAAGATTGCAATTTGTGTCTTGAGCCAACCATGCAACACTTTTAGGATGCAAGCATGATTGGAGTATGTTTAAGCACACACTCCAAAAAACACAAGTTGTCAATGCAAAGGTTGAACAATCTAGTTTTTGTTCATAAAACAACATTCACCTCTCTCACAAGCAAATCTTGGCCACCATTTTATCTCCCATCACTCTATAATAGATTGATCCATAGATTGGATCACTAAAGCTCAGAATCTCATCTTCATCAAGGACCTTGCATGGGTTAATCAATCAAATCTAGAGGCAAAGGTAGTAACCATGGCAAAGGAGGGTAATCGAGCATGAATATACCTCTAAATGTTAGTGGCACTGATACAAAACATATATCATGGTTGTATCATTATCAAGGACCTAAGTTGGAAACCCATTTAGAGCTTGGTGTACAACTACAAATGTTGGGACGAGAGATGCAAGCTCTTCTAAGACGTAGTTATACTTTTAGTTTTGATTTTTTGATGGCATTCATTTCATAATCTGAGTTTTGTATACACTTGAGAATATTTATATATTTAAAATGTTGTGTTCTTCACCTAAAATATATTTTTTACTCATTTAATCAATGTATTATTGTTTATACAATCAAAGTAGCTTTTATTTTATTAGTTTAATGTTGTTAAAGTTTATTTATTGAAGTGTGCAATGATAAAAAGTTTTAGATCCTTTAAAATCTATATATTTCATGGGTTTTTCAATTTGCCAAATCTTGGCCAAGTAAGTGCCAAGTCCAAGTCCAAGTCAAAAATCAACTTGCCAAATTTGACTCTTGTTATCTATCACCACGAAAGGCTCAAGCAAGATGAGAATTCTCATAGGGTTTCCAAGGCTCAAGTGACAAGGCTAGATGATCTTGGGAGGAAACTAATTACTCCCCCTAGCTAGAAAATCAAGGACATGCCAATTTTTTTTAAAAAGGACTTTATAGCCAGACATCACTTTTGGGTACCATTTCTATCCTCAATATACCTTTCTTCCAATTTTTTTGAAAAGTAAATTATTCATTACATATTAGTATTGCATTCCAAAAGGTGAGAAGAAATTTAGAAAGTAATGTCTTCAAATCAGCTTTATGTAGTTCTTCTAGATGATTGATGTGCATAAAGCATAAAACATATCAGAGAGAAATGAAAAGATATCATATACAATATTTTCCATTTCCTATTCATCTTGTGCCATGTACCCTAAACTGTAGGTTAATATGGCTGAACATAATAACAAATATCTCCAAAGTACTATGTTTACTAGTGAAGTATAAGTGCAAAGAAAAAGGATCAATCTCTTCACAATTAACACTTAAGAATAATTGAACAAAGGCTGGAAGGTGAGGGATCTTATAGTGCATTGGCAAATGAATTGCCAATTTATTTGGAAATTGCAATCTTCTTTCAAGCATAAGTTTTGGGATGGCTAATTCTCGACTGAGAATTGGCAATCAATTCAAGAGATAAGTAGGAGGTTTCTAATCAAGACAAGCTTTCTAAAAGTTGTCATTTCGGATTCCACTTGAAAATTGTGTGGTAGAGACGAACCAAAGGATAATACCTTTTGGAGATGTATGAAATACGATCCCTCGGATCTCGTGCTAGTTATCGTGCAGGTTCCGCATCCCGTGCTGTATTCCCCATAGGAACCGGCACTCTCCCATGGGATCTTGGGAACCGGGTTAAGTAGGTAAAGCAGGATAGGAACCGAAAGGCACTCTCCCACTCCCCTAGTGTCCCCATAGGAACTGGAGTATTTATTCTGAAGTAACAAGTAACTTTGGATGGCAACTAAACTTGATTGAAAGATAGAGAAAGATTCTATACGTCCTATAAAATGGTAGGGCTATAGTGGGGGGCCCCTACTATTCTATGGGCTGTTACGTATAGAATCTGGCCAACCACCTGCCGGGGCGGGCACTAGAATTCAGGGCCAAAACTAACAACTAGAATTCTGGGTGGGGGGGAGTTATGGTTCAGGGCAACCTTCTCTTTTATTCAATAATTGAGTTGGGAATGAGAAGTTTCTGCATGCCCGTCTCGCGGGATCGAAGTGACTCGATCGACCCTTCAACACGCTCGACCTAGAATGATAAGGGTTGGGCTGTCCCGGCTGGGATAGGAATGGATTGGAATGGTAAAGTACCCTTGATGCCCGTATTCACTCGGTGGTCGAGGCCCTCTGCCTGAGAGAGATGGTGCTTTCAAGTAGGAGAGATAGTGAAGGCCCTCGAATCGAGAGTGCCAGAGGGGGCTTCGAATTGGCCTGCCTTCCTTAGAATGCTTTCCTATCAGAAAATAGCTATTTCAGCCAAGCTTTCCAACTCCCCTACTATTTGAAGGGCTTCCCACCCACCCCTTATTAATTAACTTGCTAGAATAATGAATTAGCCTGCATCTGTCAAAGACTTTTTGGGCATGGTTTTGGTCTAAATTTTACTATTATTCAGTGATCCCCTTTCTTGGAGATGACCATTTCTTGGGACACTTGGATGATTGAAGAAGCTGTAAATTGGAGTGGAAAACAGTTCAATTGATGTTGGACTTTTGTGAAAACGAAGTTGTAAAGTTACCTTGATCCCTTGTTAGATTGGAGGAGTTGAGGATTTTAAAGCAGCAGATGGCTTCGCCGATCAAAGTTATGTTGTAAGGAGATTGACTTATTTGATTTTTAAGCAGCAGATGGCTTTGCCGATCAAAGTTATGTTTGAGTGTTTCTGTAAGGAGATTGACTTATTTCTCCTTTGGTCCACAAGTAAAATGTTTTATCTTCAGGCTTTTTAAGACTTTCCATGGACCTTGTTATTAGACTGATGTAAAAGCTTGTTCACCAAAATAATATGAGATGCATTACTAAAAAATAAATTTTAAAAAATGTAAAACTTCAAAACTACTCACCATGTCTCGTCCTCGAAATAGGAAATTTATCCTATTTTTTCGGTAACTTACAAATTTAACCAGATTTTTAGTTGATTTTTCTTTCAATGTTATATACAGTATGGTCTTTCTGCTGGTTTCAACATATTGCCCAGACTTTCTAGGTGATCTTCTAGTGCCAAAGATGTCAATACCGTTCCATAGAGATGCTTCATAGATATTGAATAAGCTCGACTGCAAATTTTCCTTTCCTTGTAGATTTTATCTCTCCTATCTGTACCAACATCACAAACACAGATTACAATTTGATAGCCAACAAAAGCTGTCGTGACAGAAGACATGAGTCAATTTGTGGTAAAATTAAACATTATTTCAGTAAATAAAATGCTGACATAATTCAAAACATTAATCCAAATTTTAATCAGGAAAAAGCATAAATATGGCTGCTCAACACAGATTTTGTGTTTCAAATTTTAAATTGTCTACCATCTAGAGAGGTAGCATACCTAGCTAATAAGCATATTGATTTGATGCTTTAAAGAGAAAATTTCCAAAAACTAGTCAGCAAATCAACCTAAATTAATGATGATCTTCTATTCCACATTAATTACATTCTAGAATAAAGATAAAAACATAGGGCCATATATGCATGTAATTCTAATAAAATCTTTATACAATTCCTCAAGTATCAATATGAAATATTTTATGGGGATAATCGTTGATAATCTAAGTTGCAGGGCATGCCACCACAAGTCTTGGTTCAATATTGATCCGGTCCAAGTACCCATCTAGAGACGAGAGCAGCCCAAAGGCAGCCATGGCATGACCTTACTGCCTCAAGTACCCTATGGGTACACCGTATTGTAATCTAAGTTGGAAGGTATATCCCCTAGGTCCCGATCTCATACTGAACCACCCTTAGTACCGATCCTTCGATGGGAGTGGCCGAGGCCATGCCCTAGCCGCTCTTAAGCACTCCCTAGCACACTTGTGGCCACAAAACCAGAAAAAAATTAAATGTCAAAAACTATTTTCTAAAGCATTTTTTTCAACATTAAAACATTAAAAAAAAACATAAAAAGTGCCTAAAACTCTAAAACACACCCATACTAGGAGTTTGACACAAAACTCATTCATTGTTTTACCATTTTTGCATTTTGGAAGATTGCTAGTATTTTTTTGAAGGAAAACAATTGCAAAGGGCCAAGGGGAGGAATCTAGCTTGCACAAAGGACATCTATCAATCTAAAGTAAGTGGTTTAACAAAAAAAACCAATTTTTTTCCAAGTTTTTTCAAATATTTTTATTATTTTTTCTTTAAAGGAAAAATTAGTTTCAAGATTTTTATAAATGATTTTTAGTGTTTGTTTTTAAAGTTCATTAATTTTATTTGTTTATATATATTGTAGGGTTGTTTTTTTCTAATTTAAAATATTGTAATTTCTTATAATAATTATTTGGAATGGCAACTAGTCCAAGTTAAGTAGGTCTTACCACAAATAAATACTTAAATATGATCAAACATCTCCTCTATGGAAATACGTTATGATGCTTGAACAACTTCTAAGGGGTGTGGCTTTTATTTGTAATTGTAATCAATGTAGGATTCAACATAAGAGCTCATATAGTTGAGTGGAAGTTCACTTATGTGTTATGAGTGGTGTCATGTCTCTCGAAATTGTAACACCAAATATGAAATATTAAAATACAAATAACAAAATCAGATAAATATTAAAATATAAATATGAGTAATTGCAATTTAAATATTATTATTATAATTATAATTATCATAGATAACATTATAATTATATACCCATTATTATAATAATACAAAAGAGAACAAATTAATATTGTTAATTGTAATAAAATATTCACTAATATTATTTATGCCTAATGAATAAATACTAATTCCAAAGCATCTGCTAAATGCATTGATGCCTAACTATTGTTACCAAAGCAAAAACAGCGATTCCTAAACACCAGCGATAATATCTGACGATTATAATTGTGTATTCATAACATGCAGCCATTAAACACAATAAAATATTCACCATGGAAGATTTGCTGCCAGCCTAAAGGGATACAACAACCTTTTAGTCATAATCGACTCATGTAATACCATTTAGTTAAAAGCATCCATTCCAAATAGCAGCGATTAAGAAGACATTCATTCAAAGGTGACAACCGTTGAAAGGGTGCAACTCCTCACCCAATCAAAAGATATTTAAGGAGATCCATAAACAGCCAAGAAGGCATGATTTATGGAAATGAAATAAGAGAATGGCTGGCAAAAAGAAATCAGTCTGTATTGTAAGTTGATATATTTATGATGAAGTAAGTAAAGGATATAATAAATGGTTAAAAGGGATCAAGGTTTTCATGCATATCATTATTCGTATTCTATGCTAGCATAATCATAATCCATTATATATTGCTAGTCTGAATTTGATATTGTGATTATTTGCCAGTCTGAATTTGATATTGCTGATATGATTATTTGCAAGTCTGAATCATGATAGAAGAAGGGAGATTACAAAAGGGAACAGCAATGGGGCACTCTCCTAGGTATGCTACCTCTATAATGGAGGAACAAGTGTCCTACAATGGAGAACCTACATGTTCTATAATGGAGGACAAAGTGTCCTATAATGGAGAACCTACGTGTTCTATAATGGAGGACAAAGAGTCCTACCCTACGTGTTCTATAATGGAGGACAAAGTGTCCTATAATGGAGAACTTATGTGTTCTAAAATGGAGGGCCATGTGTCCTATAATGGAGGACCATGTGTCCTATAAGGGAGAACCAGTGTGTTCAATAATGGGAGACCAAGTAGTCCCAAGGAGGCCAAAGGGTACTTGCCTTTGTCTCAAAGGGTGCTGCCTTTGGGCCTAGGAGAGATGGCATTTTCAGGGCACCCGTTGTAATTCCACTCCTCCATCATGGTGAATCAAACCGTCCAAGGATGTTGGAGTACTTTGTGACTGAATTAATGATTGGTCAATAGTTTACTAATACCTAGTTATGGAAACTACTAACTATTATTGTTGTGATAAATGGTTCTATTCTACTAATCGATTTGATTATGGTGAATGGTTCTAACCTGTGTGCAAGACTTCAACCAAGATTTCAATCAGGAAATAGGTATTCTCTAGCCCGTTGTTATTTAAATTAAGGAATTAGGGAAAATTCAGGACACTCCCAATTAGGAGACATTACAAGTGGGCATGAAATAAACATATGTTAAGGGTCAAACTAAAAGAGGCTGCCTAAAGAACAAATTATGGCCATTAGAGAACAAAAAGAAGTTAATGTTGTGAGTGAGAGAAAAAATTAAAATCTCATCCTTCAGCAAATAAAACATCATTGAAGCCACCTACAAATTATCCTTCAATCATAGCCTCCCAACATCCTTTCTTGCAGTCAACATTTATTGAAGAAGAAGTTCCCTCTCCTTCTTGCAAAAGAGACCCATTGCTTAAGCCATTTCAAAATGAAGCAAGAGATATTGCAGATGAAGAAATTGTGCATTGCATTTATGTCATGATCTTCCTTTCAACTTGGTGAGATCACCATATTGGCAGGAAATGGTGGCAGCAATCACTAACACACTCTCTAGTTACATAGGTCCTAAGTGTGAAAAGGTGCACACCACTTTATTGGCAAAAAAAATTGTAGAGACATCACTAAAACCAATTAGGGATTCATGGATTGAAATGGGAGTGTCTATTGTTTATGGTGGATGGAAAGATAGCAAAAACGGACCTTTCATAAATGTTATTGCAATGTCCCAATGCTTTTGAAGGTGATTGATTGTGAGGGTCAAGTCATAGATGTAAAATTCATTTCCAAAATCCTCATTGAGTCCATAGAGATGGTGGGTGTTGATAACATTGTCCAAGCATCATGAACAATGCAAAAATTCAAGGTAGTAGATGCTTTGTTTGAGGAAAAGTATGTGAATAATTTTTAGACACCATTTACCGTACATTCCCTTAGCTTGGTGATGCAAGCAATTGGCACTCAAATAGAGTAGGTGAAAACTATATACACTAAGGGTGAGGAGATTCAAATATGTGTGACAAACCATCATATGTCACAAAGCATCTTTAATACTTTCTCATAGTTGGAGTTACTGAAAGTAAATTTAAATTATTTTGAATTTAATTTATGCCTTATTTACTTACATTTTCATAATCTTGACTCACGTTGTCATCTGATATTCATCTGATTGACCTCATACATCTGCACTTTAATCTGCTCATAGGATCTGATAATAGTACCTTCAGTTCTGCTTACTACTCTGCTTTATATCTGTTTGTACAAACATTGAATGTTCTTTATATACATTCATTTACTCCACAAATGAGTCTTTGTGAGTGATCCATTGAATTTTCTTCATATACACTCTTAACTTGACATCAATGACAATATTGAGGAAGGTAATCCATATCTTTACCTTAAATATGTTATCATCAGTTATGCTAATCTTCTCACTTTACCTTGACTCATCGATGACAATATCGAACAATTTCGTCATTCTTCCTTTGACATTAACAATAGCAAACTTTGTCTTTGTACCTTTGACATCAATGACAATATTTTCAACAGGTGTCTCCAGTTGGTTGGTGCCTACAAAACTTGTATTAGACTTTTATATAAAGCAATATTTTGCCATGGTTTTCTCCCACAAGGGTTTCCACATAAATCTTGTGTTCCTCTTGTGTTCTTACTTATTTATGTTGTGCATTTATAGTGATTATGATTGTGTGCTCATCACACTAGTGGGGAATAGCTTGTAGCCACAATTTGGCATCTGCAGCACTCAATGGCTACAATATTGTGAATTTTTCAAAGCAAATATTTAGTCATTCAATGAGACATTTTGAAAACACACTCAAAGTCTATATTTATTATTAACTCACACCTTCATCATTCAATAGAGATCATGTAAGTGTCAAAATATTTTTCAGCCATGAATGGGTAGCTGCTAATAAATACAGAGGAGATTCAATTCTCCAAGATCCTTTTAACCAGTAAATTGTTGGTGCCATTTTTTCACCGCTGTTTGTCATTACCTGTCAATATCTCCATTGATCACTTTCATATCTTCTCTGTCATTTTCCTCAGTTTTTTAAGTTTTCTATTTTCATCGAGCAGTCCAAACAAGTGACTTCTAAGGCGTTTGTTATACAGACTTTATTCTAATTTCTTCTATTGCTCAGGGCTTGTAAAGTGTGAGAAGTTGTAAGAAACCCAACTAAAATTGCACACAACAGCAAAAGATAGGATGTCCATAACTTCGATTTATTCCAATCAGTACAGAATGACAAGGCACAGTAATAGCTAATTTAGGACCTCAGTTATACACACCGATACATTATAGTTCAGCAAATGCTCAGTTCAACAATTACAGGTTTCAGATTTGTATCAAATAGCAATGAACCCACTGACAGTACCAACATACATACTCACAGAATTCTGCAATGTTGGGATATAATTTCCTTCACATACAATAATGAGTCTCAGGATTATATGCAATCACCAATCTGAGATCGATCAGAGAGTAACTGTTTACATAGCGAACAAGATCCGTACACCAAACTGAAGAATATGACTCACAGAGCTGGCGTCGCAATAGTGAGGTGCCGATTAGTGCTCAGATCGCCAATAAAGGGGCATGTAATGTGCAAGGAGAGAGTCAGGCCATACTTCGGTTGTTAGATGTGTAGAAGCAATTGAGTGAACAATGAAGGCGGAGGTCAATTGGAGCGATTGGATATGCCAGCCATCACCCTTACAGTGGCACCGTCTTCCTTCCAAGACTTCCGCCACTTCCCTTCACCTGAGCAGCTAGCCTCACATGAGTGCTTCAGTCTGTGACAAAGTTGCAATGAGATTAGAGTCTAGTTTAGCAGATCACAGGAAATAACTTCACAGTTGCGGAGAGGGGGTTTCGTCCCTACCCTATTGCCATCCTGAGGAGGTTTTCGTCTCCTTCAGAGATGCATAACAAACGTCCCAACTGTGATGATCATCAATGAACAAAGACTCCTCCATATATACGCTATTATGAATGTCGTTCCAAATGGTTCGCCAGGGATAAAGTTCTATTTAAATTTAAATTTATTTTAATATTAATTAATTATTATAATATTATTTTAAATATTATTATTTAATCTTTTAGAATAGTGTTTAAAAACACTTTTATAACTTCCCTCCAAAATCAATTTGAATTATTTGGGGACATGACAGAAGTGTGGATGTATTTTCCCTTGCTTCTCATTTGAGATGCACTAAGATCAATCTGTATAAATTGAGATCTAGAAATTATGACTTGATAAAATTACACTTGGTTTCACAAAAGTTATTGCATAAACTTTTTAATTCCAGTTTTGGATGTGTGAGAATTCTCACGAGTCTTTTTCATAAGGTTGTACATGCACAAAACTGTTTGCTATTTTGCTAACAGTCAATTGAATTACCTTTAAGCAAAAAATCTTTCTTTGTAGTTTGTTTCACAAAATTAAAGTTGGAGTTGTGTGCCTCTTTGAAACACATCATTTTCATGTTTTTGTTCTCTACTAGTGGCTTCATGTTTTTGTTCTCTACTAGTGGCTTACCTTTGCTATTAGCAATTGTGATTGTCATAGGAATTGCTAAAATAAAATCTAAGATAGAAGTGGGTCTTGGTTACAAGATGCATAAGGATCAATAATGCTATGGAGAGATTACACAACCTGCTTAGGAGACTTAAAACACAATAGGTGGTATTGAAAAAAACAAATCTGGTGAGAAATAGATATTTGAGGTTGTAGTCAATGGAATGGAGAAGTCATTTCACCTGTCCAATGTTCATGGTTGTGAAAGAGTTCTAAATGAGATACATTATTTCAAAGGTATTTGTGTAGTCTCACATATTCGATGTGGAATATTAAATGTTCAAAAATTTTGTTGTCCAAAAGAGGGTAGGGTTTCAATCCAAGAGATTGTGTTACCAATGCCCTTAATTGTATGCATCAAGGAACTGCACCTAGAACCCATTCTTATCCAGCATAGTCACCACGGTTCATGTTAGGGATATAGCATTTCCCTAGCAAATTCAAGGGTTCACAAACCTTTGCAGGGATCAAAACACAAACTTCAGCACTATCAACAATATTCTTGCAACATCTGCCCACTCAACACCACTACAATGCTAGCACCAAGTTGAGGCTAACAAACTCAGCTTGGTGCCCTCTTTGCAGTAACTGATAAAAGATTGTTTACTCATGGAAGTAACTTGACTAATTAACACAAAGTAAATGAGAATAGAAAACTTACAGTAATACACATATTAAGTACTCACGAATGCATATGCACGTAACAAAGTAGTATTCTCATTCATTGAATGGCAATAAGTACAATATC